>CAMZMU010000091.1:20018238-20618238 GCA_947311845.1 Poa pratensis | reverse complement strand
CGTCGGCGCTATGACAGAGGACAGGGACCAATACTTGGGAAGGTTCAAATTTTGAAAAGCATGGCAGCAACTTTACACAGGCCAGTGGACTGACCGGTGACAAACAGAGTAGCTAACGGTGAACCATCTCCGTCACATGCATGAACGATTCCTATGTAGTTAATAAGGTCTGTCAGCATTTGCATGCTCCTAACTGTACACTGGACTGCGGCCAAGCGCATTATGAGATATATTATGCATACTCGCACAGTTGGTCTAAGTTTTACTTAGATGATCGTAGACCATATGGAGCTTTTGCTGGCTTGTTTTGGACCACATCTTATTTTTTGAAGCACAATGAAACAAGTTACAGTTTTAAGACTAGTCACAACGGGGAGTAACATAGGAGTATCAGTGCCACATAGGCAAAAAATCTGATGTGGCTGGTAATTAATGAGGAGAGAGATGGTGGTGGTAACTAGCTATGTTACCATAACATCACACATTTCAAGGCAAGATGAGTGTACAACATATTAAATATGACACTACACACATGTTACTCCCCACTATGGAGGTAGTAACTTAGAATAGTAACATATGCATGTTACTAGTCTAAGTTACTCCCCATTGTGACTAGTCTAAGATCTAGTAGAGAAACAGAGTATAAGCCTGCTACAAATGCCACTAACGAAATAGTTTGGGTGCAGTTATTACATGAAGGGTTTGGAGTCAGGTTGACTCAACCGTCATGCATGTGGTGTGATTATTTAGGTGCAACGTATCTATCAAAAATTCAGTGTTCCATACAAGAGCCAATTAAGCATATTGAGATAGACTTCCACTTTGTTGGAGAAAGAGTTCTTAACAAGCAATTGGTGATTTATTATGATTAAATGAAGATATTAGAACGAGTTGCATATGGTTTTACAAAAACGAGTTACAGGCGCAACTTTGTTGGAGATAGACTTCCACTTTGTTGCATATGGTTTTACAAAAACGAGTTACAGACGCAACTTTAAAGAATTCAAACATATTCTCAACTTGTTCAAATTGTGATTAAGTGAAGATATTAGAATTAAGATATGAATCTACTCATCTATTGAGTTTTACAATCTACTCATCTAAGCAGGAGCTTTCCTACAAGCGGTGACCGGGCACACATTCGTAACCCTGATACGATCTCCACATTTGAAAGAGGTTTACGATTTTGAAAAACTATATCTGTTCCTTTTCCTTATGGAGAAAGACACTTATCTGCCGATATAAATTAACTCGCACGGGCCGCACAAATACGCCGGCACACCGCGAGTACGTATTCGATCCATCGTCTTCCAAGCATGGATCAACAAGACGGTCGCCAGGTCGTGGACATCGAACTCGGATGCACCGGCGTCGGCGCCGGCGCCGTCGAACCCAGTAGGTGCTGCGCGGTATGCACAGAAACGCTGGCGTGGGTGACCGTCGGGAGCTGCGGCCATAGTTTGGTGGTGTGTCCCAGATGCATGGTTCGCGTGCGCTTCGTCCAGGGCGACAGATGCTGCAGCGTATGCGGAACGGATGGCCCCTTGGTCTTCGTCGCAAAGACTGCCGATCACGGGACCAGCGATCCGGTCGTCCCGGCGTCGCCGCCACCGCCGCCTGCCTCGACGGAGGGCAACGTTGGCGAGTACTTGTACCACGGGGACACGGCGGCCTACGTCCACGACGAGCAGCAGGACGAGGAAGCAAAGGACGCATGCAAGAAAACACGGTCGCATTACCTTCTATGGGTGCGCCAAGGCCTCCTTTGATTCACGGGATTTGTGTAGGAAAAACGTAGGATTTTGTTTCCTATGGGAATTTGCACTGTACACTCGTTTGATTCACAGGAATGCAGTATAGGAAATTTGAAGGAAGATTTCCTTTGCAACCTGATTCCCACGGAAGGCACAGGAAATAAAAAATCTAGCCAGACCTCTTTTTTTATTTCCTTTGCAAGGAACGAAGCAAATCAAAGCTAATGCTGCCGTGTGACTTGACTCCGTTGCAGCACAGCCACCCAACGCTGCTGCCATTGCTTGTTCTTTAAGCTAATCAAGTTGATTAAGAAAGCATGTCAAATTCCTCCAGTATTCCTTTCCTGTATTTCAAACATCCACTTAGGAAATGTTCCTGTACTTTTCAATCCTGTGTAGTTTTCCAGTTGCAATCCTACCATATTCCTATTCCTATTCCTATTCCTTCATTTTGGGATCCTATGGATCAAAGGAGGCCTAAATTTGTTTCCCTGTCTGTCTCACGAGTGACATATATCTTTCTAATTTACTAGTAAATGTGCACGTGCAACGCACGTATAATGTTAGGAGACAAATATCATCAATTGACAATGTTTTTTCATGTTGGAATACATTCAAAATTTAGGCTTTTCATTTTTGGCAAATTTTTGAGGCATTGACTAAAAATACACCGAGCACATTACAACCAAGGGCAAGAAAAATCTAAGTTATTATCCAACTATAGCAAAGACTTACATATTTCAAATGCTAAGCAAATCCACCAAAATAGTGCACAATAGCTAACAAAATAAATAAACAGAAGCATGCATATTCTCACCACAAGTACCAAACAACAAAGTTCAGTCTTATACCGTACATACTGCAAGATTGATCTAAGTCAACCCCGCTAAGAAGATAGTCCACAAAAGTAATGCATAACTTCACTGTATTTTCGGCCTTCTTATTCTCACCACAAGCACCAGACAATGAAATTCAGTCTTATACACGCGACCAAATAGCGAGATCAGTATTTTACCTACAAACCTGAAACCCCTACTATCTGAACATGAAGCAGAACGGTTTTTAACAAATTGGGTTTCAACAAATTCCCCTCTTCATTTTGAGCACATGTGTCCATGATATTAGAATTTTCCGAAAATTCAGTACAACATGTAATTGAGCGGTATGTGAAATAAAAGATGGCAACATCAAGACAGTTCTCAATATGCATCACTTTCATATGGTCAAGCGAAGATCTGCATAACATCTTAGCACGTTTCATAATCAGCCTCTCGCGAGTGAACTGGGAAGGTCTTTTTACATATCCCATGGAATGATCAAAGTTCCGCTGCTTCCTTCACATCATCGGGTCACCTGAGACAAACTCGCCGGGCATGCACAGAGCCTCCACCTCCTCGAAGGTCTTCAACATATCGTGAGAAAGATATTTCTTTTGCAACAAAAACATTCCTCACTTTGTACCTGAAATAAAAAATGGAAAGAAAACGTGTATCTTCTAAAATTTAAACAGTTACCAGTTATATAAAATAAGAAGAAACACAAATAATTCAATACCACAGTTGTATGATTCAAAAAGAAATCCAGCTTACATAAATTTTGGGCTTATTTACAAAAAACAACAACATTGTAAATAACCATTTGTAATACATGCGAGCAGTAGATGAAAATCTGATCACGTCAATAATTATAAGTAAAATGTGAGAAAATCCATTGATATAAATAACAGAACTCGAAACCATACAGCTTAGAAAAATATATATCTAAATTATGTTCGTTAAGTAGCCTACAAAGAATTAAAGATATGTCCTGCTCATATTACCTACATAGCATGGACTTTATCATGACATTCAAACTATGTCAAGGGTCGCAACGGATAAGACCCTCATCCTACCTACAAGTTTGTTCTCAAAGCAAGAACAGTGCATAGAAGAGAGTAATTACATATGAATCATAATATACACCGAGTCCAGTTGGAGTGTACGGAATAAAACGGATGAACAAGTATGCAAGAATTGAGAAAGTTTTTGCACCAAACTAAACCATCAGACCAACTTTTTTGCCTTAAAGATATACAGATATATCGACATATATCAATAACAGAATTACATTATAAAACTTGGTCCGGTACTCCTGTACTGCACATATTCTTCCTTTGGCTATCTGTTGCTTTACTCACTCCACCAACTTACAAGAAAATAATAGAATCGAAATTGGTCTCAGTCAAACCAGTCACGAAATCTACAAAATATGTCAGTGATAATTGTCAAGCTCATTTTATAGAAAGGACAACTGCATACTGTGCTGACTATATAGGACCTTTTAGTGTATCATCAGTGTGCTCTAGCGAAATACCATTTGCATAAAATATGAGACAGAAAATGTCAGAAATGAGTGCAAATCAAGGAACAATTGGTATATAAAAGTTCACAGAATCCTGTCCATTAGAAAATCCAGAAACCTTGCATAGAAGAACAGAACTTGAGTTTTGGAAACATGGAAACTGAAGTATATGATTGAATGAAGATTGCCTAATTGAGAGAACTTACAACCCTTTTTTTGTTGTTCAGACTCAACTTTCTTTTCACTTTGCAGCTCGATAAAACCTAGCCCCTGTATTCCGTCGGCCTGCAAATGATAAGAACTTCTGTCCTAAGTACATCCATTTTTTTTTTAGAACTTGAGTCCCTGCAAAATCCTAGGGTGAAGGAGGCATGGTGCAGAATCCCGTCCACCGGCGACGGGAATTGGGTTGCCTCGGGCAACATCTTGGGTACAGGAGTTGATGTTAGATGGCGGCATGACGGTGGCGAGGAGTGCCAGATATCCGATCTTTGTGGAGGAGATCGTGCAGGAATAATGGATAGAGATAATGAGGCGTTTTCAGCGGCACTAATTAATCTTATCATAATAGTTACGTGGTAATATTCTTAATCTAGTAGGAATATGCATAACATAATATAGTCTAAAAACCTTGCAAGGGGAAGATGGTGTCAAAGATAATTAGAGGACATGTTAGACAGAATTAGATAGTAGGAAATCAAACTTCCCGATATGAATAAAGAGAAGTAATAAATACATGTTATACCTATGGTGTCAAAAAAATTAAGAGTTTGAGGATAGCAGCAACTTCATTTATACATGGAACATGGAGACCATACACACTGATCTTATGCATGCCATTTTGAAGACATACACTTCATCACTAACTACCTGAAAATGATAAGGTTGAGAAGAGAAAGGGAGAGGGACATTACATCAGAACCATCGTTTTGTTCAGCCAGTCGATTCATTAAGTTTCGGCTACATACGTTCTAACCACAGCATGCCAATCGTGCAGCCTATTACTTAGAGCCCATATAAAGCTCATTACTACAGTATTTGATTGAGATGGAATATAATCTTTGTAATGTGCTTGAAAGACATCAAAAGGTCATTTGTGTTGGTTTAGGTGCTTCTGATGCATTTATGATAGTACTGAATCATGAGTTAAAGAAAAAATTACTTGGATTACATGTACCTACTGATCCTTCTAACTATCATATATCTGAATTTGGCCAATGTATCTTCTGTAATGTCATGCAAAGGGAAAGTTAAGCAGCCAGATATAACAAAAATTAACTTAGCAAGGATAAGCACTGCTTATCCTCTCCCCTCCCGCCACTGTAGCAGAGGGGCGACCGGCGTTTTTTGGGCGATCTCGGCCGAACCACCGCGTGCTCGCCGCTGAGCCGCGGGATTCCTCTCCTCCGTCGGCTGCCTCGGCGGCGGGAGGGTGGGGGATCCCCGGCTCCGGCTTGTATATATGGTAGGTTAGGGTGGAGACCCCGCCGGCGTTGCTGTGGAGGAGGTGCTGCTGGCGGCGGGTGTTTTGGTGTCGGGGCGATCTTCTCCGGCGGAGGAGCTCCTGGGAGCTCGTCGTCGTCGCGCTCGACTTGCGGAGGCTCGAGGCCCGGCGTGGTGCTCGAGTCTGTCGGCCTCCCGTTGGATCCGTGCTGGCGGCGGATCTGGCGGCTGGAACCCAGGGCTGGGCTTGCCCGGCGGTTCCTCTCTGCTTCGACGCTGAAGATGGCTGCGGCAAGGTGGAAAATATGGAGCGGGAGGGCTTTCGCCGTGCTCGTTCATCGGCAAAAGCTCCGCCGCTGCGTGGCGGACGGCTCTTGTGGCGGTCTTCAACAAGGAAGGAGCTCTCGGGGCGTGGTGAGAAGGAGGACGGTGGTCTTCGTCGTCGACGCCGGTGGAGTTGCTGTGGTTTGCTTAGGCTCTGATTCCCCTACGTATTTACTGTTCTTCGTTTCTGTACTGTGTACTGTGTACGTGGTATTATGTTGAATATACGTGGGCTTTCAAAAAAAAAAAAATAACTTAGCATGCAAGTCGTTTATACCTCCAGTAGTTACAAAGTATCTTCCATGATACTGCCAATGTCCTTGATACCTCCAAAATCTCTACTAACACAAAAAATTGGGTGTGATGTACCTCTGGTACTTCTAGGCTCTACCTGCATGAAACAGGGCAAATTATTTCCCATTAGCAAATTAATTGCTGGTAATTACACCCAAAGGTATCTGCTCTCTTCAAACATATCAGAAATTCATACTGAAGGAAATCTCATGAACATGCAATAATTCATACAGTGAACAGGCCCAGAAGCACGTACCTTTCCTTCCGGTGATTGTTGGGCCAGGGGCAGTCAACAGGCAACAGGGGCTGCCGTGTGGGGGCGACCTTGTTTCTCTGGCCGGCGGTTGGTGGGGGCATCAGGCAGGCAGGGATGGAGCCTGGCCGGCGGCGGGCGGGCGCGCTGGCGGTTGGCGGAGACGTCCGGCAGCGGGGATATAGGGTGGCCGGCGGAGGGCGGGCGCGCCGGGGATGGAGGCCGTCTGTCGAGCGTGTCGGCCGGATGCTTGCAGGGTCTTCGTGCCGGCGGGGATGAAGGCTGGCTCGTCGGGCGGGGGAGAGAATCACGCACGACATATGTGATGGCTTACTGCAGGTTCCTCGTCGTGGATCGAGATCGCCGCTGATGGTACAACTTGGTGGCCGGGGCATCTCGGTTGTGGGGGGCTATGCGGTGGTGGCGGCAACAGGGAGGGCGGCGCGGGGGTGGTGAGCACTACTGGCGGCGCGACGTTAGCGAGGTGGGGGAGGGGGGTGGCCAGTAGGGCGCGCTCCTGGGCGGGGGAGAACGACGACGGCGCGTGGGTGGGCGGCGGTTGCAGAGGAACGATAGCAACGCGTGGGTGGGTTTCGTCCGCGTTTTTTCCCTTAATCGTTAGATGCACAACATACATCATTGGGTCAATCTGAGACGTTGGTTCAGGTCTGATGAACGGTCTAGATCCTTCGGATCTGACAGACTCTGTCTTTTAATATTAGTAGAGATAAACTCAATGTCAAGTTATATACTCCTAGGAAATAATTATAACTACAATCAAAATCTCTCTTCCAGTTTGTAGTTTTAATTACATTTTGTGTTCCATCTCGTTGATGCATGCAGTTCTCTATTTTTATATCTTTTCGAACTCCTACGAAAGTGGATTCGAGCCACTCCAACCATGATATAATTAAAGTTCTAGCTTTTCTGATTCGCTATTTACCTTCCATCTTATTTTGCAGTTCACGTTTGTAGTTTTTTTCGGTTGCGCCATTTGTGCTGGAGCACCCTTGAGCTGTGCTATTGCTCGTGACATGAAGGGCACCGCAATGAAGATATTTGGGTACGCGCTGGGCATGTGTATAACAATGACGGTAGTTTGTATCTTCCTATACGCGTGGTGTTGTGCCGATGATTGAGTGGTCCCTTCAGAAGGTGATAATTGCAAGGATATACATGAATTCACAATACTTTGATGGTGATATTTTGTAACTTCGACATTTGAGTATGAACTAGTTATCATGCGTACATGGTCTTGCTAATAGTATAAATAAAATTCAAACATGTAGCAAATTGAAGACCATGTACATTTCTATGAAACAACTAACATCAAGTATGTAAGTCTTGCGGTCAACCAAGATGGCGTCGCCGCCCGTGGTGCAGGGTGGAGGTGTCATGCCGAGGAGCGTCGACTTCCTGGTCGCCGAGGGGTGCCTCCGAGTCCAAGCTTGCGGAGGAGTGGCGGCGGGTTTCGCCGGCGCAGCGGTCTGCTCCGTGGAGACGAAGCCAGAGTTCAGCGAGGACCTATCTGTATTTTCTTTGTGTGTCTGGACTTTTCTGTAAGAATCTTGGTTTAATGCAATTTAATCCTTCTGCGCAAAAAAAAAAGTATGTAAGTTTTGCGGAAGTGGTTGAGCAACCAAACTAAGCTGAACTCATTAAGTACTCTTCACCATGATTAGACGAACCCTTTTGATCTTTAGTTCAACTTAATTTTCAACTATATATGTATATATGTAAAGCAATCTAAAGCCTCAAGCCTCATGCATCTTTATTGTTTAGAATTACATATGGCAATACCTAGTAGAATCATGAATCGAACTCATGACATATATCTTTTCACCTTTTTTAGCACTTCATTCATATCATAAATATCTAAATGTATGAGCTCTAATGTTGTCAAATTTCTTTCGTTCACAAGGCTTGCGAGGTTTCTTACCTTGCTCACAAATTTGACACTTAGAGATGCGACTAAGCAGAATTTCAGAGTCAAAATCATATCAGAAAGTCACGACATACCACCAAATTAATACTCCCTCTGATTCATATTAATTGGTGTTGAATCAGATGTATTCAGACATGTTTGAGTGGTAGCTACATCCGATTTGGCGATAATTAATAGGGATCAGAAGTAGCTTGACAAAATCGTAAATGCCAAATTACTTTCATGTACTTTTGTGCATACCTGCTTAACAACTTTCTCACATAAGTCTTCCGAGGAGATGAACATGCCTTTGCGGTCATAATCCTTTCCGACAAAACGTACATACTTAGAAAATATAATTTTATTGGACTCAGACACCGACTTTAAGGCATATTTTAGAAGGCGTAATCCACTAACGATATACTTTTTGATAGTAGGAACATATTGTGCGCTCTCAGTCGGACAATCTTCCCTGAAGTCAACTCCCATATCTATAGTGCCAACACAAAGAACATATATAATGAAGCAAAGCAACCCCTTCACTATCATGACGAAGGAACCCCGTGCGACTTGGTAGAGCTGAAATGGAGATGTCATTAATATACCAAACAGTGGATTGACATACTGAAAACAATAATAACTTACCATACCCAAAAGTCCCCACTTTATTATGACTTATAATCGTATTGACATGATTTATGCCCCTAACTCTTCTTGCCTTTACGGTGTTTGCAGTGATGGGCACAATAGCAATCTGACCGCACACCCAACAAAGATCATTTTTTTGTTTTGTCCCTACTTTTTGAAGTTATTAGTCTAGAATACTTGTCATCTTTCACTTGAACTTGTGGGTAATTGTCGATGTCGACCATGGTGACATAGTCGCACTGGATACATAGAGGAAGTAGTTGGTTGGTCGGAGTTGATGTAGCCAAACCAAAGTGAGCAGTTGATCTGTCCATTTTGCATCACTATTTTGATCACCATAATGTACCTATATTTGATGATGTATTTCATATTATGTTGTGATTCTAATGTTGTTTCCTCTTATTTTGTGACTTTTACAATTAAGAGTGGGGCACAAATATGGAAACAAGAGGGAAAACACCCAAAGAGAAGGCAAATTTCTAGAGCTCGTTAAATACGAAAAAAATCAAAATATGACACACCAGAAGAACATCGGAACCAGAATATGGGCTCTAGGGGGACATCCACCCCTGGCTGCGCCAGTGGCGGTTCGCCTCCCTATGCCCCTTCCCTATATCTTTTCCCTAACCTAAAAACGCCTGAGAAGGCATTCACATCATTTTTCCGCCATTTTCTCAAGGCGGAACCAGACAGGGATACAAAGCTCACTGGTAGGACATACTCTGTCGGGGAAACTTCCCTTCCCGAGGGAGAAATCGAGGCCATTGTCATCATCATCACATCGTGCATCATCGGCATCACCATCACCACCAACAGCCATCTTCACCGCTGCGCGTCTCCACTCGTTCATCTATTCAATCTATGAAATATGACTTATATCTGTAACTCTGAGTTACTTTTGGTGTTGATTACCTCTTGTAGTTGATGCTTATAAGTTTTATCTGTGAAAGATTGTTATGTTCAGTTTAGTTCTTGTGAGGACATGGGAAAAGTCTTATCACTAGTAATCATGAGAAGTTGAGTAACATTTAATATTTCGATATTTAAATTGTTGTGTTATTTCTCTAGTGGTGTCATGTGAACGTCGATTACATGAGACTTCACCTTTGTCGGCCTAGGAAAATGTATTGTGTATTTAGTTTGCTTATGATATGTTGTGGGAGTGACATGAGACCTAACCATAGTTTACAAACGGTTTCATGAGGGAGTGTTTGGTCTTTAGAGTTTAATGATATGGTTAGATTTATCTTAATTACTCTGTTGTATTTGTGGATGCTTGCGTGGAGAGTGTAATCATAAGTATGTCTTGTTATGGTAAGGACAATACATTAGTATAATTAGTATAGATTCACCCACACAACACTAATCAAAACAACAGAAATAAACCAGTGGAACTTGATGAAAGTAACTTGAATTATCCCATGTGTTCTCGGGGACGTTTTAATCCATATAAGAAACACAACCTGCTTGTCCTTAGCTCGATTAAGGATTGGGCAACTTGTTGCACCTTTATTATTTTGCTCTTATTACTTGCTATTAAATTCCTTGCTGCTTTACACCACCTATAAAATTGTTTTGCAATATATACAGTAAAATCTTGCTGAAACTCATTGACCAATACCTTTAGCTTTGTATTGGATTAAACACTCTTACTTATCGAAAGGACAACTATAGATACCCTAAACATGTGGGTCATCAGGACTCTTTTCTAGCGCCATTTCCGGGGAGTGTAGCACTATTGGTAAAGTAGAATTGGTAAGGAAAACTTTTACCGTACGTGTTGTTTTTATTTCTATTTGTTCTTTTGCTTTATTATGGAAGATCTATCGATTAATACCTTGTTTAGGAAGGACCTCCCCACCATTCATATGGTGAGGATGGAACCTCCACCTACTATAAGTGTTAATTTTAAAATACCTATTGTAATTCTTGAAACTGTTATGAGTAATCACTATGGTAGCTGGAGATGGCAGTGTCCATCTGGGGTCTCATTTTCTTAATACTAGAGAATTATGCATGGAGACTTTTGAGCTTACAAGTACGTCCAGAAAATAAGTTAATAGGAAATTATTTCCTTTATCACTGGAAGGACATGCATTGGAATGGTATAGGCATTGCATAATCCTCACACGGTTGAATGGAAGGAGTTCAAAGTGCTATTTTGTTAAATTTATCCTCTTCATGAAGTTCATCAAGATAGAAATTATATCTATAAATTTTGGCCTCATGATGGATAAAGTATTGCTCAAACTTGGGGAGACTTAATTGCTACTGCTCAGATGCCCTAGTCATGAGCTTTCCAAGTAGATAATTGTTAATAATTTTTATGCAAGACATTCTTTTCATGACAAAGAAATACTTGATGCTTCTTCTATGGGTTCTTTCACAAGAAAACAAGTTAATGATAAATGGGATCTTATTGAAAGAATTAAACGCAACGCTGAACATTGGGAGGTTGACAAAGGTAAAGAGTGAGGTGTGAATTATGAGTATGATTGTAATAAAAAAATTGTCGAAATTGATAGTTTTAATGAGCTTGATACTAAGTTGTGACTTGATTCTCAAATAGTTGTTAACTTTTTAAAATCTTTTGCCTCTCATATTATTATCTTCAAACAGATGTGACAAAAGTATCATCAGCCTTTTAAAGACACTTTTAGAGGAAATATAATTGTTAACTTACTTGCAAGTTCATATTGTTAACCCACTTTTACCTATTGCTTATATATTTCGGAGATTTGAAAATGTGTATACACAAATCATCACATTTTTTATTTTTGTATAGATCAAAATATAAAGTATTTCAAATTGAGGTTTCAGACGTTTGTGGGATACATCATTGACAACTTGTAGGATTTTTTTTCTTCCGATTTTTTATAAACTTACAAATATGAATTTGATTTTTTTAATTAAAGGATCACTAGATCCCAAGAGTCTGAAGTCTCCACTTAGTGTTTGCATATTCAAATAGTTATCAAACAATTTGCTGCTTACATTCATAGTCCAAAGCTCTAACTTTTTCTGGTACAATCATCAAAAAGACATTTAGTTGTTGAGGAAAAGCAATGCATACTTGATAATATTCTAGAAGGTTCTAAAATATTTAGAATGCTAAGGAGGCTTCCAGAAGATTTTGGAGTATTACGTGAGAAAGAGGATATTTCGTAAGAAGGTTCTAAAAGCTCCAAGAATTATGAAGGTATAAGATATTTAGACAACTCTAGATTAAAATATTTAGGAGCAGTATAACTATCTAGAGTTTGTAGAGTATTTTAAAATTAATGTGTAGGCTTTAGATTGCGCCACATGGCAACAATGTAAGGGTATTGTACAAGTCTGGTTGTTCGCTTCCAATAGGAAATCATACATTTAAATGTATGATTTCCTATTGAAAGACTCGTGAGGTGACCAAACAAAAACATATCCAAATAGGCAATGTGTGCGAGCCTTACCTCCTATCTCACACTGAAACCTACAAGATGAATATCCTCATTATGTGTGTTAAAAATCTTTTCAGCCCCATCAATAATTTCTTCCCTCAGTTTAAGTTCCTTTTCCATCTTCATTATTAAACCTTGCAGTTTCTTGATCATCAACATAGGGTTCACTTTTCCCGTTTTGGTATCCTACATGTTAAAGTCCAGTTCATAATCCTGGCCATTCAAATGGCTTTGGCTCACAAGTTTTGAGATGACTTTCCTCTTCTTTAAAATTTCCTCCATAAGCTTCATTTCTAGATCACTGTCGTCGGCAATCTGGTTCAAAATAACAAAAATATAGTTATTCCCTTGCACTTTTCCCCATAACAAGATTATACTAATTCTACAAAATATAGTATATTAAAAAATGTAATATGAGATGTAATACTGGACACATAAATTATTGTGTTATGTCGAATAATATCAAGCTTACATTTTTTTAGCCTCTCTTTTTAAAATTGAAGATAACAAGAAACGAACAAGCAAGCGCCAGACATCTTGGAAGCCTTCAAGAGATATTGAAGATATCTAGTCATGATAATGAAAATTTCACGCCAAACAATAAGATAGAGATACATTTTTAAGTGATCAAAATAAGATATTGCTAGTTTAAATGTTCAAGACTTCAAGAGTAATAATTAGAGCAAAGAAATTCTCAATAACACACAAGAAAATAAATACACAATGCAGGTGTCAGTTAAAAAACCTCCAGTATGTGGTGTTGTATACTCAACTAACGTATCAATAGCTTTTCAAAATGATATCACGATTCTAACATGGATAGTTGCCTTGGCTTTTCTTCATCCGACCGAAGAATTTATTTACTGATGCACTGCAGTACCATAGCAGTAGCAAAGTTATGCGCTTCTTTGCATGCAAAATCTAAAATAGTACTAGAAGAACCCTCGTGTAAGAAATACATACGAGATTGTAATCCAATTCTTTTAACCTGGAACCATTTGGGCTTTAAACTCTGAAGAGATCCTCAATGTACTACATACCATGACATGCTCAAAACAATATGTGACAAATCATCCTTTTTTAGATATGAAATTTCATTGACGCATCAAGCCGAAGGACCATCCATATGAATCGACAAACATAATCGGTTAGACCACCATCATTTTCATCATATGAAACATCTACATCCAAATCACATAGAGGAAAGAACACCTTGTGAATTTCTCTATCTGACAAATTGCAACATGTGAAATGAATAAGTGGAAGAATAAGGACACTCATGCAACAACAAATAAACCAAGTTACAATACACATGAGAGAACCACAACCACGACGTAGCTTGGATGGTTGGCATGTGCTGATGCATGCCTGTCCGCCTGGATTCGAATCTCCGTGCTTGCAATACTAGTGTGTACTCACTATTTCTTCTATAGCAGTAAGCTCTACAGGCAGAAAGTCATATGCACATCACATATCAAAGGAAACACAATATGTGATGATATAGGGCAACAATTTGCATACCTTCAATAACATAAAAAAATGCGATAGATGGGAGGCGAGGGGTGCATGTCATATTATCATGTGCACAGAAGTCCATATTCTAGTGCAGCGTACATATCAAATTTTGTACTGTATCACTTGTTAGTTTAGTTCCAACTGAAGAAAAGCAATGCTACTCAAGTACTCCCTCCATTATGTTTAACCTTTCTTTGCCCACACATATCTAGACGTGTTCTAGTGCAAGATTCGTGTAATGTTGCACTAAAACACGTCTAAATATGTGTGGATCAAAAAAGTTTTGCCCACACATATCTAGACGTGTTCTAGTGCAAGATTCGTGTAATCTTGCACTAAAACACGTCTAAATACGTGTGGATCAAAAAAATAAACATCTGTTAAACAAGTTAGGATCATGTACGTAGTTGTTAGCGTATCAGGTTGTTAGTCTAGATAAGTTAGCCAGCCGTGTATGAGCTGTAGATGCTAACCGTAGATTGATCCTGACTTGTATCTCACGAATATAATTCTGTCAGCCTATATATACATACCGAGGATGAGCCCTGGAGGCCATCTCGCCTTTCCCATCTTCCTGTTAGCGTTTACATGGTATCAGAGCCTATACGACTCATGTCTTCCTCCTCATCCGTCATGGCGGCGCCATCGGTAACCTCCGCGGTGACCGTTCGCCTGAACCACACCAACTTCCTCCTATGGCAAGCCCAGATGCTCATCCATCTCCGTGGCCATTCTCTGCTAGGCTACATCGATGGTTCACTCGAGGCGCCGGATGAGACAATCGCCTCCACCTCCGCTGAAGGCGTTCGCACCGTCGTCGTCAACCCTGAGTACGCGACATGGTATGTCCGCGACCAGACGGTGCTCGGCGGGTTCCTATCCACTGTCACGGAGGAGGTGCTCACGCACATCATGAGCACGCCCACGGCGCGCGCTGCCTGGCTCATCCTGGAGCAGATGTTTTCGTCCAGGTCGCGTGCACGGGTCATTCAGATCCGCACGCAGCTCACCGCCGCCAAGAAGAAGGGCGTCGCGGCGGCGGACTACTTCCGCCACATGAAGGGCCTGGCGGACACCCTCGCTGCCATCGGGCAGCCACTGAGCGAGGATGAGATCATCGCCTACATCCTCGCCGGGCTCGGGTCGCACTACGACTCACTCGTCACGTCCCTCAGCGTCAAGGACGATCTGACTCTCGATGAGGTATATGCCCATCTTTTAGCTTATGAGCATCGCCATGATATCCAGGACTCCGACTACGGCATCGGCAACGGCTCCTCGGTGAACTTCACTCGCCGTGGCAACCAGGGTCGCGGTGGCGGCCAAGCTGGACATGGTGGCCATGGACAGGGTGGCCAGGTGGGTCACCCAGGAGGACGCGGCAACGGTGATGGAGGCCGTGGCAGTGGACAAGGCGGACGCGGCTATGGCGATGGAGGCCGTGGCCGTGGACAAGGTGGACGCGGCGGCTTCGGTCGCGGCAATGGGGCACCTCGCCCTGTGTGCCAGATCTGCAACAAGGTCAGGCACGTTGCTCTTCGCTGCTACAACCGCTTCGACCACGCCTACAGTGGAGAGGAGGAGCACCACTCCGCCAACCATGCGTCCACCTCATACCAAGTTGAACCCAACTGGTACATGGACTCCGGCGCGACGGACCACATCACCGGCGATCTAGAGCGCCTCCACATGCGTGATACCTATCATGGCAACGATCGCGTCCAAGTCGGCAACGGAGAAGGTTTGCGCATTACTCATACTGGTCATAGTACAATCAACACTACTGCCAAAAATCTTGTCCTTAAAAACGTCCTCATGTTCCACAAATTTCTAAATATCTACTCTCCATTCATAAACTTGCTATTGATAATGGTGTGTTCATTGAATTTCATCCACACTATTTTTTCATTAAGGATCTGGTGTCGAATAAAACACTGCTTCAAGGCAGATGTAGAGGAGGTCTCTACCCAATCGAGTCTTCAGAAATGCCCTCAAGTGTGCCATGTTCTCCTCCCGGATCAGCAAAGAGCAATGGCATCGGCGCCTAGGCCATCCATCGTCTCAAGTAGTTAATTCTATTTTGAGGCTTAATAAACTTTCGTTTTGTAATAATTCTGAGCATGCAACTGTTTGCAATGCCTGTCAACTCGGCAAAAGTCATCAATTGCCTTATTCAATTTCTAGACATGTTTCTACCGCTCCTCTTGAGCTTATTTACACCGATGTTTGGGGTCCAGCTATATCTTCTGTTGGTGGTTTTAAATATTATGTGAGTTTCATTGACGATTTTAGCAAATTCACCTGGATCTACCTCCTCAATGCAAAATCCGATGTTGAAGACATCTTTCTTAAATTCCAACGTCGTGTTGAACTTTTGCTTAATCATAAAATTAAGGGAGTTCAATCTGATTGGGGAGGGGAATATCGTCGCCTTCATAAGTATTTTGACTCCACAGTAATCTCTCACACTATTTCATGCCCTCACACACACCAACAGAATGGATCTGCCGAGAGAAAACACAGGCACATAGTTGAAACCGGTCTAGCCCTTCTAGCACAAGCCTCCATGCCTGTCAAGTTCTGGGATGAAGCTTTCACTACTGCTACATACCTCATAAATCGTCTCCCAACACGTGTCATTGACAATGCAACACCACTCGAACGTCTTCTTGGTGCCAAGGCAAAACCAAATTACTCCATGCTGAAATCCTTTGGCTGTGCATGTTGGCCTCTCCTTAGACCATATAATGCACGAAAATTGTCCTTTAGATCCAAAGAGTGTGTGTTCATTGGCAATAGTGATCATCATAAGGGATACAAATGTCTTGATGTTGATACCGGTTGCGTTTACCTTTCACACGATGTTATTTTTGATGAGACGATTTTTCCTTTCTCTCGGACAGCTACACCTCTTAATACCCCAAAATACACCTATGGTTCGCTTCTAGAACTTGGCAGTACTGTTTTTTGTGCTAATGATCACCACGAGGTGCAACCTTCGTTTCCATGTGCAGGTGCACCCGATCGACGTGCTCATGTCGATCAAGCCGCAGGATCGCCCCATGCTGGGCCTCATGCTGGATAGCGTGCGGACACGGGAGCCTCCTCCGTAGCCCATGGCGGGCCACATGTATCTGATGGGCCGCCGGAAACCGAAGCAGTAGCCTCTTCTGACAAGGACGACACTGCACCGTCGCCTGCACCATCGCCTCTCAGGATGACATCATCGCATGTTGTCCCCGTTCCGCCTGCACCAGCTCGAGAGCACACTATGCTCACTCGACTCCGTCTTGGAAAATCAGTTCCCAAGCGGATCACAGATGGCAGTGTCACCTATTCTGCTGTTCGCGGTGCCGATACTGAACCAAGTTATGTAGCTGTTGCTCTTCAGCACCCACAGTGGAAAGCTGCGATGGATGCTGAATTTTCTGCACTTCAGCGCAATCAGACGTGGCGGCTGGTCCCTCCTCGTCGTGGTCTGAATGTTATTGACAGCCGATGGGTTTTCAAGGTCAAGCATAAATCGGATGGATCTGTTGATCGCTTCAAAGCACGTCTCGTCTCCAAGGGGTTCAAGCAGCGTCACGGCATCGATTATGATGACACCTACAACCCCGTAGTAAAGCCAACAACCATCCGTGTCATCTTATCTCTTGCCGCGATGCAGGGGTGGCACATGAGGCAACTTGACGTCGACAATGCATTCCTGCATGGTTATCTCGAGGAGGAGGTTTATATGGTGCAGCCAGCTGGATTTATTGATCAGCAACGCCCCAATTATCTGTGCAAGTTGGAGAAATCATTGTATGGCCTGAAGCAGGCGCCAAGAGCATGGTTTGCTCGGCTGAGTGGCAAGTTACAGGAGTTGGGATTCATTCCTTCCAAGGCTGATGTGTCATTGTTCACCTACAAGCGAGATGTCACTACCATATACATGTTAGTTTATGTGGACGACATAATAGTTGTGAGCTCATCAGCCAAGGCCACTGATCAGCTTCTTGCACAGCTCCGTCAGTCTTTCCTTGTCAAAGATCTAGGCAAGCTTGGATATTTTCTAGGAATAGAAGTGAAGCATCAGCAAGATGGACTCCATCTCTCTCAGCAAAAGTACATCACGGATTTACTATCAAGAACAAATATGACTCAAGCCAAGACTGTTAGTACACCTATGGCAACAAGTGACAAACTGTCTCGGCATGTTGGAACTCCTCTTTCAGCTGAAGATATCACACGGTACAAGTGTTGTTGGGGCCCTTCAATACCTGACGCTTACCAGGCCAGATATTTCCTTCAGCGTGAACAAGGTCTGTCAGTTCCTGCAAGCTCCAACTGATGTGCATTGGTCAGCCGTGAAGCGAGTACTCCGCTACCTCAAGCACACCCTGTCGTTTGGACTGCTCCTTCAGAAATCTTCGTCAATTTTGCTGAGTGGTTTTGCTTATGCAGATTGGGCAGGCTGCCCGGATGCCCGGATGATCGACGATCAACAGGTGGACATGATGTATTTCTAGGAGGCAATCTGGTTGCATGGAGCTCCAGAAAACAGCCCACTGTCTCTCGATCTAGCACAGAGGCTGAGTACAAATCAGTTGTGAATGCAACAGCCGAAATCATGTGGATACAAGGGCTTCTACAGAAATTGGGAATTTATCTTCCTCGTGCACCTACTCTTTGGTGTGACAACCTTGGTGCCACTTATTTGTCAGTAAACCCAGTTTTCCATGCCCGTACTAAACACATAGAAGTGGACTATCATTTTGTGCGAGAGAGAGTTGCACGCAAGGCTCTCGATATAAAGTTTATCTCAACACATGATCAGCTAGCCGATGTTTTAACTAAGCCTCTTGGTGCTCCACTCTTTGTCAGGTTCAGAGACAATCTCAACATGGGACTCCCACGTTCAGATTGTGGGAGGGTTTTAAACAAGTTAGGATCATGTACGTAGTTGTTAGCGTATCAGGTTGTTAGTCTAGATAAGTTAGCCAGCCGTGTATGAGCTGTAGATGCTAACCGTAGATTGATCCTGACTTGTATCTCATGAATGTAATTATGTCAGCCTATATATACATACCGAGGATGAGCCCTGGAGGCCATCTCGCCTTTCCCATCTTCCTGTTAGCGTTTACAACATCTTGCATTTATAAATGGAAGGAGTAGTAGATTGCATGATTAATCATGGTCAACACGTTTCGCAGAAAAAGAACTTCATGGTCAACACCGTTTTTTTTTTTTGAAATTATGGTCAACACCGTTTCGATGGTGTGGGGACTGGGAATTGGGAGGAAACAGTTATGTTTTTTTTTTTGAGAAACGGTTATGTGCTCATGTGGGCATTTACGGGGGTTTTCCAGCCACGTACAAGCCCAGGCTATCCGCTCCTCTTCCGGGACCGTATTTCGCACTAGCGCTTTGGGCCATTCAAGCAGGCCCAAACTTCCTCACATGTTCCAAGCCGAGCAGTTCAGTCGACGAAAAACAGAGCTCCAAAGCCGGAATTTTTTTAAATAATATATTTTTTAAACTTTATTCAGAACCGTGCCAAAAGCTGGCTCCTGCATGTCTCCTGCATGCCGCGGCAGGCCTGGCCCACCTGTTTCGGCCTCTTTCGGCACGGGCACGACTGAAACCAGGGTTTTGGCACGGGCGCTGCCGAAACCGCGGAGATATCGACGCTGCGCCCGGCTCGGCCTTCTTCCTTCGCTCGAGCGCTCCTTCTCCTCTCTTATGTTCTTCCGTTTCCAGAGAAAACAACACCGATTCTTACCCCCAAAAAAATCCCCACAAATCCACATATTGAAGAAATAGAGTAGAGGAGGGTTGGGGCATCCCGGATCTATTGATGGGATAGTTGTTCGTGGAGACGTTTGGGGGAGTGGAGGTGGAGCAATGGTGGTCAACAATGGTGGATAGTGGTGGTGTGTGCCGGTGTTGGGGAAGCTAGAGGCGTGTTGCGGCGGTGGTGGTGCTAGATTGAAGCCAGGCAGCGGGAGCTACGCACGCGTCAAGGGTAAACCCTAATCTCTAGATTTTTAGGTTAAATGTTAATATAGTTTGTCGGTGGATGTGTCAGGATTAGTGTAGATATATGTTGTCGGTTAGATTTTTTAGGTTAAATGTTAATATAGTTTGTCGGTGGATGTGTCAGGATTAGTGTAGATATATGTTGTCGGTTAGATGTATTGTATATTTTGAGTAGTCTTTATTTTACCGGTGGTCGTCATATTTATTTTCGGCGGTCATAATATTTAGATATATCCGCTGTAGAGTATTTAATGATGGAATAAATTTGTTTAGGTAATGGAAGTGGTCGATGTTGTTGTGCACTACGGTGCCGGTACAGTCCGTGCATCTGAGTCAGGGGTTGATCTTAGTGAATTTGAAAATGTGGAGATTCAGTTGACAGAGCCAGAGAAAGTGAAAATCAACGGTGTCCAGTGGTATTTCACGGTGAATTTTGGGTATGGTCCTAATTACTGGACTGTTAGGATTCAGTCGGTATGGACCAAATCCCGGTCAAATATTCGTTGGGAGTTGTTGCCGCTTGATCGGACAAATCAGTGGGTTTCTTGGATAGCATCATGCAAACGCCGAGGGACAAAACCAGAAGTCCTAGTGTCGTTTGTTCTGAAGCAGAATAATTTAGAAATAGCTGGCGGTGCTGTTCAGATTGGAGAGACTAGTGAAGCAACTAGTTCGCATTGTGCCCAACTGCCTGGTCATTATGAACCATCACCGTCAGCAGGACCTGCTCAAATTCCTGTTGACTATGTACCATCACTGTCAGAAATTGCTCTTCATTATGAATCAGCACTGTCAGCAGGACCTGCCCAAATTGGGGAGGCTGATGCGGATGAGCATGAGGGTACAGTACAGGCTGAGATATTGGTGGAAGACGAGGATGGCGTCGCAGAAGATATTGATTCTGATGATTCAGATGAAAATAATGATGAAGATGTGCCTATTCCCAGTTACTGGAATCAGGACAAGTCTGTCGTCACGGCCGTGCCTGATGTACATGAATCGTCCTGGGAGTACCACATGAATAACATTGAAATCGGGGCTCAGTACAGCACGAAGCAGCAGTTAAGGGAAGCCGTGATTCAGTGGGCATTGTCCACGCAAAGGGTTTTCCGCACTGACGTGTCAAATAGCAGATATTTGACAATGAGTTGTGTTGACATTGGTTGTCGTCACGGGTGCATGGTCACTTGCCGAAGTATGACGTGGTGTGGGTGGTGACAACGTCGTGCCACACACATGTGAAATTAATAGTTTGCTGACAAATCACCCAAACCTAACGTCAACTCTCATTGCACGTCTCTTGTTCAGTGAGATAGTGAGCAAGAAAGACATGGAAACAAAGCACATCATAAGAACAGTTCAGGCAAGATGGAATACCACCATTAAGTACGGAAAGGCCTGGAGAGCTAAGCAGAGGGCTCTAGAGGAGAGGTTTGGGTCTTTCTATGACTCTTATGATAATGTTATTCGTCTTGTTAGCACATTGAAGGAGAGGAATCCTGGCACATATGCTGTAGTACAAATACAAGCCTTCCCGGATATTCCTCAATATGGTGTATTCGGCAGACTGTTCTTCTCATTCGCTATTTGCATCGAAGCTTTTACCCATTGTCGTCCAGTGCTTGCGTGGACGGCACGTTTCTCACAGGCAAGTACAAGGGGCAGATCCTGACCGCAATAGGTGTGGACGGCAATGGTCAGATCGTCCCGATTGCCTTCGCCTTCGTCGAGGGTGAGAATTATGAGAGCTGGATATGGTTCTTCAGGCAATTGAAAATGGCAGTTGTGAAGATCGGCCAAATGTGTGCATCCTTCACGACAGGCATGCTGGTATGCTTAAGGCTATAAAGGCACTGCAGAACCCCGCCGAGGGTGAACCAGCACCATGGACTGACATGCAGAGCCGCTGGTGTATGCGCCATCTCGGCGCTAACTTTTACTCATGCTTTAAGAGTAAAAGGCTGATGAATCTGTTTAAAAGACTGTGCAATCAGAATCAGGAGAGGAAGTATCAGTTTCTGTGGGAAAGACTGACTGAATTCACTGCGCAGCAAGTGAAGGAAAGGAAAGTTGCACAGGCGCAAGCGTTAGCTACACAGTTGCTGCGGCGCAGGTTGCTGCGGCCCAGGTTGCTGCGGCCCAGGTTGCTGCGGCACAGGGTACTGTGGCACAGGGTGATGCGACACAGGGTACTGCGACAAATACACAGATTCAGAGCCTGTTGGGTTGTGTGACTTGCCTGGAATTGACCCTCCTGGTACGAAGAGAAAGAAGGGAAAACGAATCAAAAAATTTGAAGAGTGGATAGAGAAGGAGCCTCCCGTGAAGTGGTCTCTGTTGCACGACCAATATGGAGCAAGGTACGGCATCATGACTACCAACCTAGCTGAGGTGTACAATTTTGTACTCAGAGGGAATAGGAGTTTTCCACTGACAGCACTGGTGGAGGGTATTTTGCACGGAACATTGACGTATTTCAGAGATAGACGTCGTGAAGCCGTCGAGCATATTGAGTATTACCCCAACACACCTTATTGCCGCAAGATAAGACAGTACATGGACAAGAAGATAAAGAAGGCACGGATGCACACGGTCATTCGTATTGGTAATGAAGAAGCGAGGTACGAGGTACGCTTACCAACCTCAAGATTTGGTGCGGGTAATGAGCTGAAAACCCATGAGGTCATAATTAGTGCTACTGCACCCCCAACGTGCGAGTGCACGTGCAACAAACCGAGACTGCTTCACCTCCCATGTTCTCATGTCCTTGCTGTTTCTGGCCAGTTGGGGATGAACCCAATCAGTTTTGTCTCTCCGTATTACATGAAGGAGGCAGTGGTTGAAACTTGGACCGGGGAGATGACAGGATTTAGAGTAGTTGGCAACTTCAACAAGGTGGATGAAATGGAACGAGAATATATTCCGGATCCTGCTCTTATGAGAACTAGCAGAGGAAGACGGAACTCGCGTCGCATCCGGAATGATATGGACGAGTCTGAAGCTGGTGGATGTACTAGACAGTGCTTGTTGTGCAATCTTTTTGGGCATAGAGAGAAGTATTGTCCCAAATACGGCCTAGGACCTGCTCCTGATCCTGTGCGTGGTCGAGGAAGCCGAGGAAACCGAGGACGTGGGCAACGTGGCTAGCACTACATTTCAATTTCTATGTGTGTATCCCTATGTTTTAATTTGAATGTGTCCGAACTATGTTTTAATTTGTAAGTGTCCGAACTATGTTTTAATTTGTACGTGAATTTGTATGGTTTAATTTGTACGTGTCCGAACTATGTTTTAATTTGTACGTGAATTTGTATGTTTTAAGTTGAACGTGTCCGAACTATGTTTTAATTTGTACGTGAATTTGTATGGTTTAATTTGTACGTGTCCGAACTATGTTTTAATTTATACGTGAAGATGGCTGCACATGCGTTGCTCAGTGGGGTGATCGATGGAAAACATCGTGCAAAGATTTGGGAGAATGGTGACGTACCGAAGATCTTGCGTACGCGGGTCCAGCATACAACTGGATGATACACCCTGATTGGGTTGATCGGTACGTATAAGAGAATATATTGATTATTTTGTTATGTTCTACGATATGACGAATAATTTATGATACAAAATTTTGTTGCAGTTTATCTTGGTCTGGTCTCTTACCTATAGCGCGCCTAGTTGAGGCGACTCGGCGGGAGTGGCAACATATTCCACCAGATCAGCTCGGGGCCCAGATGTTGATGTGCAGATTGATGCATCTCGACGCATCAACCCAGACAGGTCACTGCTCTGCTGCTTAGTTGATCGATGGAGGCCCGAGACCCACACTTTTCACTTCCCGTGCGGAGAGATGGCACCGACTCTTCAGGATGTGTCATATCTGTTGGGTCTCCCACTGGCGGGCGCGGTCGTAGGTCCTTTAGAGGCTCCAGATAATTGGCGTGAAGAAATGCAGGCACGTTTCGCAGGGATACATCCGGATAACCCACCCTTGTCGTACCAGCGACACGGTCCTCGGGTTTCATGGTTGAGCAAGTTTCAGGTAAGACTGTTAGAATTATGAGTTTTATTTTTTATTATCAACAAACTTGTACTTACTCGGTTCGTTTTGTATGATCAATGCAGATTGGAGTTCTAGGATACCCGGATGCCGCCTTGACTGAACCGCAGATTACTAGAACTCTGGAGGCATACCTGCTGTGGCTGTTCGGCAAGGTGATGTTCATTGACTCCCACGTCGACACTATTAGTGCGCGCTTCATCAATATGGCGCGAGAGATTGCGGAGGCACATCACGTTGAGGACATAGTGCCACGGAGTTTTGGGTCAGCTGTCTTAGCCGCCACGTACCGAGCTATGTGTTCGGCGTGCACGAAGAATAAGGGTTCCTCTTCGATTCTTGGCTGTCCACTACTGTTGCAGTTATGGTCCTGGGAGAGGTTCCCTATCGGTAGGCCTGACGTCGACGCTCTTACACCCTGGGAGTACAGGCTCGTTGAGGCAAACCTAGTCGCTTTGCCTACTATTGGTAGTATGTGGGCGCGTAGAGAGGTAAACTTGCACATCATTTAATTTTTCAAACTTCTTATTTCGGTACAGTAACTAGTTTATCTATTTGCAGAGACGGTACGCGGGCCAGCAGGTTAAAAACTGCTACGAGTCATTCACGATGCAGTTTGATCAATTGCAAGACAATCAGGTTATATGGGAGCCGTACCGCCCTGACAGGGTGCAGGCGAGATACCCCGGCGGGATTTCTAGCTTGTGCCGGAGGATGAAAACTACTGGTTCACTCGAGCCCGCATTGTTTTCGATGTCACGGTGGAGGAGATGGCCCAACAACGTGTCATGAGACAGTTTGGTAAGCGACAATTGCCGGAGCCTCCCGCTAGAGTTCCCGCCCTTCCTTCGCACATCCACAGGTATGTTTTTAATCAACTGTGTTTACACAAAGGAATTTAGAATGTACTTTTCTAATTACACTATGCCTACATGTTTCAGATTGTCGCGACAAGGAGATAGATCTCTGGCATCTTGGCTACAAGTACTTCATCCGTACATAGCTGAATGGGCGAACGCGACGGCTAATGTATGGCCCGGGGATGAGCCATTTCTGCTACATGATTTCAACGCATATCTGCGGACGTACAGACAGTCCACTCGACTTCGCTTAGTGCACACGTCCAGCCTGATCAGTTGCCACCTCCTTCTGTTACGGACATGTACCCACTTGAGGCTATTGGGGGAAGCAGATACTACGCGGTATGTACTTCACTAATATTGGTAAATGCATGTCTCAATAATCGAACCTAACATTTTGTTTTCCTACAACAGGCAGACTTGATACAAGACATTCAGAGCGACGTTGCCGCCTTTGCCCCACTGCCGCAACAGGTGCCTTGGTTCAAGCGTCTGGAGGACAAGCTACGACGTGTGTACTCTGTTCTTACTTGTGCCGGCGCTGCAGACGTTGCGGCACACGGCCCAGCCCCGCGCGCGCCAGTCACTCTCCCGGACTCCACTTATTCAGGATGCACAGTATCACCCTCCCGTCACTCCATAGGTCGACAGGACCCCCGACCACGTCATACAGTAGTACAGAGTCCTCGCCCACGACCTACATACGAGCATGGTAGTTCGTCCCACCAGCCAGATCCTTCCCAGTCCGGTCCATCACAACCACCTATGTACGAGCAGCCAGATCCTACCCAGCCTGGTAGTTCGACGTGGCAGCCGCCACCTGTGTACGGGCTCGGGATGCCGCCTTCGTACGGGTATGGCATGCCGCATGGTTACCAGTTCGCGATGTCGCAAGGTTACGGGATACATCAACCTCAACATCCCGTGTGGAACCCGTCTGCTATTCCGACGACTCAGGTTCCGGTCCACCTCGGTAAGTACTTCATAATACTAGCATTTATTTATCATGTCCACCAAGACGGAGTACTGACGTAACATCTACATATACAGGTGGGGGTGACGACTCTACACACACGGAGTTGTACGACGACCCGATGTACCAGACTACACCGCCGCCCCCGACGCAGGAAACCCAGACACAGGAGGAGGAGCCGTTGCAAGGCCGAGGGATGCGTGACCACCGCGCTCCGAGACGCTTGTCACCTTCCGGGCGTCGACCGCGTAGACAGCCGCGGACACGTCCTCACAGAGATGAGTGATACTACTATCTACTACTATCTGTGAGACATATTTCTATCTATGTACTACTATCCGTATTTCTATTTCTATGTGAGACATATTCATATTTATGTTTGTATGAGACATATTATCTATGTACGAGACATATTCATATTTATGTTTGTATGAGACATATTATCTATGTATGTATGAGACATATTATTATCTATGTACGAGACATATCAGAGAAAAATAAGTTGTACGAGACATATTATTAAACAAACATTGCAACTTACACAGACAGCAAGAAAAGTGGTAGTAGCGACAACACAACATAAATTGAAAAAGAAAAGTCATCTACCATCGACACAGCCTCCGGCATCACTCTTCCCCTTCGACGATGCTTCACCCTTGTCCTTCGACGACGCCGCACCCTTGTCCTTCGACGACGCCGCACCCTTGCCCTTCGACGCCGCCGCACCCTTGCCCTTCGACGCCGCCGCCGCTGCTGCAGCTTTCTTGCTCGCTTCAGTCGGCATGAAGATATCATCTTCATCCTCGCTCTCCTCGACCCATGAAATCGGTTTACGAAGAGTATCCAACATATCTGCTTCACTCATATATGTTAGTTTCTTCTTCTGCCACCTAGCATGCAGCCTCACAAGTTCTTTTTCTATTTCCTTCCAACTCCTCCATGGCCACCCATGCCTAGCTAGCTTCGCTGATAACTCACGGAGATGAGGTGGATGACTAACAATATCCTCGAATGAGATCTCCTTATTGTCTACCTTGAACTCGGACGTAAACTTCAAAAGTAGTGCCGACATTCCACCCGGGAAACTACCATCTGAAGGAAAACTCGACATGTTCGAGTGAGTGGACTATGCTTACCAACTCGACATCTCCTCCCGGGGTTTTTATAGGACGAGCACAGACCAATTGGCGGGAGAAATAGGCGGGAGCAAGGTTGACGGGAAAATAAAAGGCGGGAGCGACGACGGCGTGAAAATAGGCGCGGGAGAGGGAGCAATGCTGGCGGGAAAATAAAAGGTGGGAGCGATGATGGCGCGAAAAATAGGCGCAGGGAAAACCATGTTTCGGCTCGGGCCGTGCCGAAACATGGCTGTCGGC
Source organism: Poa pratensis (assembly GCA_947311845.1). Classification (NCBI taxonomy): domain Eukaryota; kingdom Viridiplantae; phylum Streptophyta; class Magnoliopsida; order Poales; family Poaceae; genus Poa; species Poa pratensis. The sequence continues at coordinate 20,591,019 of CAMZMU010000091.1, read as the reverse complement.
GCCGCAGTTACGCGAAGCAGCGATGTGCATGCAGCTCAGCAGGCTTTCGGCGTTGGCGCTGCCGAAACCTTGTTTTCGGCACACGCCGTGACGACAGCGCGCTACAACTCAAATTTCTCCAGAACGCGTGGTAGATTCCGAATAAACTTTTAAAAAAAATATTATTTAAAAAAAAATTCTCCAAAGCCGCCCCAAAACCTCTCCGGACCACCGCTGTACCCTACCCTAGAGCTGCCGCCGTGCCGCAGCTCCCTCGGCGCCTCGCTCCCCAGCCCCTCCGCCTCTCACGCCCGGGCGCCGCCGCCAACTCCGTTCCCGTGCGGCCACGTCGCGTCCCTGCTGCCTCAACCCCGTCCCCAATTTGGGCCATTGGTCGCCGTCTTTCCGAGGTAGGAGCATTTTCATTTTGCCATCCACGATCCCCCCCCCCCCCTGGCGGGGTGCGCCGGTGCACACCCGCAGCACCATCTAGCCCCTGCCTCAGCATATCTTCCTGGGTTCGATTCATTTCGCTTTTATATCCTCAATCCGTTTGTTCTGGTAATTTTGTATAAAGATTTGGTGCGATGAAGTGAAAATTTCTGTATGTGACTGGGGGATTAAATTGAGGACTTCCTGAGAGACTCCGTCGTGGTTTAGAGTTTTAGTCTCGTTTTTACTTGTACAGTGGTATTGGAATCTTATGATTTAGTCATTGACTCGTTGTTTGCCAAATCCCCACCATGCCTGATAGATTAAGTGGTTATTTTAATCTATCGCTACTCGCCCGCTCCTCCTAATGATTTTCGTTTGTTGTAAGGGGTGGGCAAGTAATGTTTTCTTTCTCTTAGGGGGTACAAGTATTATTTCTGATCTTCTTCTGCAATTTTCTCATGTTGTGGTGTGATAGGTAGATTGTATCGAAGAAATGGAAGAGGTGGAAAATACCAGCAAGTGTAAAGCAGCCAAGCTGGACTTGGAGGACAATTCTGCCGCTGCTGGTCACGACAAGCAGCAGTCGGTGTTGTTAGAGTTATATTATGTGTCCATGTATACCTGTATAGTTTCCCCGTTGTATGAGGGGTTTCCTGCATATTTGTCACCTGTACATTTACTATATATTGTGGCCTTTGGCCCCTGGAAATACAAGTTGCGTATTTCCCTAACATGGTATCAGAGCTAGGGTTTTTTTTTCCCGCACGCCGCAACTCGTGCTGATCCTCCCGCTGCTCTGGTTTCCGATCGAAGCCTCCCGCGAAGAGCTGCTCTCTTTTCTGCCTGTCCTGTCGTCCGGCCGCTGTCGTTGCGCTGTGGCTGCTCTGCTCTCTTCTCTGGCCGCTGCTGCACCTGGCTGATCTGCTCTGGCCGTCGTCGATTCCCGGCCGCCGCCGTCGATTCCCGGCCGACGTCTCTGATTCCCGACCGCCGCTGGCCTGCTTCCAGGTCGAGATCGATCCGGCTCCCTGCTTTCAGATCGGGATCGGTTCGATCTAGTGCTGCTCTCTCAGGTCGATCTAGTGCTGCTCTCCGTTCCGATCGATTTCCAGATCGTGTTGACCAGTAAAAAAAAAAGTAAAAAAAAAACTGGTACAATGTCTTCGTCATCCGGCTATGTCTCCATCCCTCGTTGCCCGGTGATTTTTGATGGTGCTAACTACACCGAGTTTGCTGGATTTATGCGCATTCACATGCGTGGTCTTCGTCTATGGGGTGTTCTTACTGGCGAGGTCACCTGTCCGCCGCGTCCGGTTCTGCCTGTGGTTCCTACTCAGCCGACGCCCCTGGTTCTTGCTGCTACTGCTTCTCAGGCTGATCAGGATGCAGCCAAGGTTACTGATGCTGCTGCGGTTCGCGCTTATGAGCAAAAGGTCGAGGAGTACGACACTTCCCTTACTGCTTACCGTGATGATTTGGTTGCCTACACTCAGTGGATTGATGAGGATGCTCGTGCTGCGGCTGTTCTTTCTTCCAGTGTTCTTCCTCAGTTTGCCTCTGAGTTTATGGGGCTCGGTACTGTCTCTGAGATGTGGACCCACCTTCGCCAGCGCTACCAGCCATCTGGCGATGCTCTCTACCTGTCAGTGGTCCGTCAGGAGCATGCACTTCAGCAGGGCGACTCCACTATTGATGAGTTCTACACGCAGAGTTCTGCTATCTGGCGTCAGCTTGACTCTCTCCGTACTGCGGTTTGTGGTACCTGCCCGTGTTGCCAGATTGTGCGGTCTGACTTGGAGTTCCAGCGCGTCTATGAGTTCTTATCTCGGCTCCGCCAGGAGTTTGAGCCCCGCCGTGCTCAGTTGCTTGCTCGTGGCCGTGTCCCTATTTCGGCTGTTCTTTCTGAGCTTCGTGCTGAGGAGACTCGCCTCCGTGGTGCTGGTCTGCTTGCGGTTCCCTCAGTGTTTGTTGCTCGACCTCCTGCTACGCCGTCTACAGCACCAGTGCTTCCTCGTCCCAGTGCTCCGCCGCTTCTACCCACTCCTTCTGGTGGCGATGGTCGTTCTCGTGTTCTTCCTCATTGCGGCTATTGTGACAAGGATGGTCATGCTGAGTCTGATTGCTGGAAGAAGCAGCGCAAGGAGCGTACTTCTTCTACTCGGCCGCGTGCTCCTTCTTCGACACGCCCCGATTCCTCCTTCACTGAGCAGGATATTATGAGGCTTAAGCGTCTGCTTGATGCTTCAGGTTCTTCGACAGGTACTGCAGGCTCTGTGACTGATGCTTCCAGCTCTGCGCGACCACCATCTACACAGTCAGGTACATCTCGTTGGGTTCTGGAGCTTCCTTTCATATGTCTTCTGATTCTTCCGCTTTATCCTCTCTTCGCTCACTAGATTCTCCTATTAATGTTCTCACTGCCGATGGTACTCCTCTTTCGGTTGCTGGTCGTGGTAATCTTACCACTCCTACTTTCTCTGTCCCTGACGTTTCTCATGTTCCTCGTCTTACCATGAATCTTTTTTCTGCTGCCCAGCTTACTGATTCTGGTTGTCGCGTCATTCTTGATGTTGATTCTTGTTCCGTTCAGGATCGCCGCACGCGTGCTCTGGTTGGGGCTGGCCCTCGGCTCCGTGATTCTCCGGGGCTCTGGGAGGTCGACTGGCTTCGTGTTCCTTCCGCTGCCACCACTACAGCCAGTTCTTCTGCTTTCGTCGCTTCTGCTACCGGCTCCTTCCAGCAGTGGCATCATCGACTTGGTCATCTTTGTGGCTCACGTCTATCGTCGTTAGTTCGTCGAGGTCTTCTGGGGTCTGTCTCAGGAGATGTCTCTTTACAGTGTCAGGGTTGTCGTCTTGGCAAACAGATTCAGTTGCCTTATCCTACTAGTGAGTCAGTGTCTAAGCGTCCTTTTGATTTAGTTCATTCCGATGTGTGGGGTCCGGCTCCCTTTGCTTCGCAAGGGGGCCATCGCTACTATATTATATTTATCGATGATTTCTCTCGCTACACTTGGCTTTATTTTATGTCTTCTCGCAGTGAGGTTCTCTCTATATATAAGCGTTTCGCTGCCATGGTTCACACTCAGTTCTCTACGCCTATTCGTGTGTTTCGTGCTGACTCTGCTGGCGAGTACATTTCTAAGATGTTGCGAGGTTTTCTTGTAGAGCAGGGCACTCTTGCTCAGTTCTCTTGTCCTGGTGCTCATGCCCAGAACGGCGTTGCTGAGCGCAAGCATCGCCACCTTCTTGAGACGGCTCGTGCGATGATGATTGCCGCCTCTCTTCCGCCTCACTTTTGGGCTGAGGCTGTTTCCACTTCCACCTATCTCATCAATATTCAGCCTTCTGCTGCTCTGCAGGGTGGTATTCCTCTTGAGCGTCTTTCGGATCGTTCTCCTGATTATTCGGCGCTTAGATTGTTTGGTTGCGTTTGTTATGTTCTTCTAGCTCCCCGTGAACGCACCAAATTAACCGCTCAGTCTATTGAGTGTGTTTTTCTTGGATACAGTGATGAGCATAAGGGTTATCGGTGTTGGGATCCTGTTGCTCGTCGGATGCGGATTTCTCGGGATGTGACCTTTGATGAGTCTCGTCCTTTCTACCCGCGTCCATCCTCCTCGACATTTTCGGTAGAGGACATCTCGTTTCTCACCTTTCCCGATACACCTCCCTCAGTGCCTCGTATTCCTACTCCTCTTCGACCCACTGTTGATTCGACTCCATCCTCTCCTACATCACCGGCGTCTTCTTCTCCCTTGGCGCATGACTCTCCTCCTCCATCACCGCCGCCTTCCACGTCTCCACCTCCGGTGATTCCTTCTCGTCCCTCTTTTCAGTTCCATTACACCCGTCGTCCACGTGTTGTGGATGAGTCCACTGATGCACCGTCTACTTCTGGTGTGTCTTCTTCCTCTTCTCAGCCGACCTATGGTCTTCGGGCTCGGCCTTGTCCTCCCCCTGACCGCTATGGTTTTTCGGCTGTTGTTGAGCCGACCTCTTATCGTGATGCTGTTGTTCATCCTGAATGGCAACTTGCGATGGCAGAGGAGATTGCTGCCCTTGAGCGCACTGGCACATGGGATCTGGTTTCTCTTCCTCCCCGTGTTCGTCCCATCACATGCAAGTGGGTCTATAAGATTAAGACTCGTTCTGATGGATCTCTTGAGCGTTATAAAGCTCGTCTTGTGGCTCGGGGTTTTCAGCAGGAGCATGGTCGCGATTATGATGAGACATTTGCTCCTGTGGCCCATATGACCACTGTTCGCACACTTCTCGCTGTGGCCTCTGTTCGACACTGGTCTGTGTCTCAGCTTGATGTTAAGAATGCCTTTCTTAATGGTGAGCTGCGTGAGGAGGTTTATATGCAGCCCCCACCTGGGTATTCTGTTCCTGATGGCATGGTTTGTCGTCTTCGTCGTTCTCTCTATGGCCTTAAGCAAGCCCCACGCGCCTGGTTTGAGCGCTTCGCCTCTGTGGTGACTGCAGCTGGTTTTTCTCCTAGTGCTCATGATCCAGCGTTGTTTGTTCACCTGTCTGCTCGTGGTCGGACTCTTCTTCTTCTATATGTTGATGATATGATCATCACTGGTGATGATCCCGAGTATATTGCCTTTGTCAAGGCACGTCTTAGTGAGCAGTTTCTTATGTCTGATCTTGGTCCTCTTCGTTATTTTCTTGGGATTGAGGTTTCTTCTACCTCTGATGGTTTCTTTATCTCTCAAGAAAAGTATATCCAGGATCTACTTGCTCGTGCTGCTCTTAGTGATGAGCATATTGTTGAGACTCCTATGGAGCTCAATGTTCACCTTCGCGCTTCTGATGGTGATCCCTTATCTGATCCGACGCGTTATCGTCATCTTGTTGGGAGTCTTGTCTATCTTGCTGTCACTCGTCCGGATATCTCCTATCCTGTCCATATTCTGAGTCAGTTTGTTTCTGCTCCCACTTCTGTTCACTATAGTCACCTTCTTCGTGTTCTACGATATCTTCGTGGCACGATGTCACACCGTCTCTTCTTTCCCCGTTCCAGCTCGTTACAGCTCCAGGCCTATTCGGATGCTACGTGGGCTAGTGATCCTTCGGATCGCCGTTCACTTTCTGCTTACTGTGTTTTTCTTGGTGGTTCTCTCATTGCCTGGAAGACGAAGAAACAGACTGCAGTGTCACGTTCGAGTGCGGAGGCAGAGTTGCGGGCTATGGCTCTTTTGACGGCTGAGGTGACTTGGTTACGATGGTTATTAGAGGATTTTGGTGTTCCTGTTACAACACCTACTACCCTCTTGTCGGACAGTACAGGTGCTATCAGTATTGCGCGTGATCCGGTGAAGCACGAGCTTACCAAGCATATTGGTGTTGATGCTTCTTTTGTACGCGCTAGTGTGCAGGATCAGGTTATTGCTCTTCAGTATGTGCCTTCCGAGTTGCAGTTGGCGGATTTCTTCACGAAGGCCCAGACTAGAGCGCATCATGGATTTTATCTCTCCAAACTCAGTGTTGTGAATCCACCATGAGTTTGAGGGGGGGTGTTAGAGTTATATTATGTGTCCATGTATACCTGTATAGTTTCCCCGTTGTATGAGGGGTTTCCTGCATATTTGTCACCTGTACATGTACTATATATTGTGGCCTTTGGCCCCTGGAAATACAAGTTGCGTATTTCCCTAACAGGTGCCTGGCTCGACTGCCAAGCGTCAGAATCCCTCCCGGTCATGCGTCCATGAGGTCGCTGTCCCCAAAACCTATGATTTGTCCAAGGATGAGGCAATACATGGGACCCTTTCGAACCCTGTGTTTAATGGGGAGATGGCCAAGACATACCCGTTTCAGCTCGACCCCTTCCAGAGTGTGTCGATCGCGTGCTTGGAGCGGAACGAGTCGGTCCTGGTAGCAGCTCACACCTCTGCGGGGAAGACAACCATCGCTGAGTATGCCATTGCAATGTCATTCAGAGACAAGCAGAGGGTTATCTACACCTCTCCGTTGAAGGCTCTGAGCAATCAGAAGTACAGGGAGCTTAGTCAGGAGTTTACTGATGTTGGTTTGATGACTGGGGATGTCACGCTTCAGCCAAATGCTACTTGCCTGGTCATGACGACGGAAATCCTGAGGGCGATGCTTTATAGGGGCTCTGAGGTGATCAAGGAAGTTGGTTGGGTTATATTTGATGAGATCCACTACATGAAGGATCGTGAGAGAGGCGTTGTGTGGGAAGAGAGTATAGTTTTCCTGCCCCCTGCCATCAAGATGGTCTTTCTTTCTGCTACCATGTCAAATGCAACCGAGTTTGCTGAGTGGATATGCTATCTGCACAAGCAACCTTGTCATGTGGTGTACACAGACTTCAGGCCGACACCCTTACAGCACTATGTGTTCCCAATAGGTGGGTCTGGGCTATACCTTGTAGTGGATGAAAATGGTCAGTTCAGGGAGGATAATTTTGTAAAGCTGCAGGACACATTTGCACAGCAACCTACTCAACTAGATGGAAGGAAGGGAGGTGGGCCTAAAGCCAGTGGTCGAATTGCAAAAGGTGGAAATGCTTCTGGAACGTCTGATATATACAGAATTGTCAAGGTAGGCAGCCACTGACATACATAGTACAAGATGAATTCTGGCCTTATTGTCCTCTTTTACTTTACCAACAATAGATGGGTTTATGCTTTCTTCAACTTGTATGCATATCTTGTAATTTACCTCCAATGTTAGAAAACTAGGGCAAAGTTCATATCACACTATAGGCATACACTGTTTAGTTCTTGCTGTTTTATATTTTGGTTTCATTTCTTATATTTCAATGAATGCTAATATGCAGATGATTATGGACCGCAAGTTTCAGCCAGTCATAATTTTCAGCTTTAGTAGAAGAGAATGTGAACACCATGCCATGTCAATGTCAAAACTTGATTTCAACACTGAGGAAGAAAAGGATAACATTGGGCAGGTTTTCCGTAGTGCTATTTTGTGTTTAAGCGAGGAAGATAGAGGTTTACCTGCTATAGAGTTGATGCTGCCTCTTCTTAAACGAGGTATTGCAGTACACCATTCTGGACTGCTTCCAATAATTAAGGAGCTGGTGGAATTGCTCTTCCAAGAAGGTCTTGTGAAAGCTCTCTTTGCTACTGAGACGGTGTGTTCTTTAACCTGCTTATCCCACTCGACCTTATACTTATTTTATCCCTCTACATGTAGTATGAGTTGAATTACTTTCCTCAAAGAGACTTCTGGTTTTCGTTTTTGAACTATGGAAAGTCAGAGAACTAATTTTCTCTTATCTTCTGGAATGCATCTTACTCTCTTTAGTAGCAGCATTTGACCAAACATGATTGTTTTTCCTCAGTTTGCCATGGGGCTGAACATGCCTGCAAAAACAGTTGTCTTCACATCTGTCAAAAAATGGGACGGTGATAGCAACCGTTATATTGCTTCTGGAGAATATATACAGGTTGATCTTTTGTATATGATGAGTAAAGTCAGGCATATGGGCGGAGTTGGTAGATCGCGTATGTGCAAGCCCTTCTTACTATAATTTCATATGTATTTGTAGATGAGTGGAAGAGCTGGTCGGCGTGGCAAAGATGATCGTGGCATTTGTGTTATAATGATAGATGAGAAGGTTAGGCTTTGCAGCCTTCTATTGGGATTATATTTGTTTTTGTTAATAAATTTTATATAGCATGGTGACGAGGCAAGGTGGTTTATTTTGTCTTTTTTAACTCAACAGGGCTACTTTTTTATCAGTACAATAATTTGTTGAAATGCATACTCCATCCAGATTTTGCAGCTGTCTATTTGGGTTGTTAAGCATCATGAGATGTGAAGTGATCACTGCTTTATTTCTGTCTAATGCAATGGTTGCTATTTCACCTTTAGTCATGGTTCTGATTGCGATAATTCTTTATCAGTTTTGATATTTGCATTATAACAGTTTCATCAGTTATTGGTATGCAGTAACATGTAGGACCACCTGAAGTCATTATGATCTAAGATATGTTTTCAGGTTACTGAACTCTTACCATTTGAAAGATACATGACATGTTCATAGTTCTCCTCTCCGAGTAGTTGTGCTAAAGTCATTTTGTTCTGTTGAAGTTGTCTTCCCAGGAGATATTGTTCTTATGCAAATTTAATTTGTTCTGACTTCTGACTTGGTAGTTGGGTTGGCAAACATTTTGTGCTATTGATACTGTCTTCCTAGACACTTATTTTATTCCATGTCCATCCTTGAATTGCTTGTCATATGAAAACTTATTCTGTACGTCGTGGTTATTTTGCAACTTAGACACTGAGATTTTGTTGTGTGCTAACCTGCTTCCTTTAGTTTGTCTTTTGTCCATTGGTCTTGACAAGTTGACTTTGCAGATGGAAATGAGTGTTATCAAGGATATGGTGTTAGGTAAACCAGCACCACTCATCAGTACTTTCCGACTGAGCTACTATACTATTCTGAATTTACTGAGTCGTGCGGAGGGCCAATTTACCGCTGAACATGTGATCCGGAATTCATTCCACCAGTTTCAATATGAAAAGGTTTGTCTCTCTTATCGAAAGTCCCTCCCGTCTCCTGACATTCCTGGCAATGTCGATGATTAGCTTCCCTTGCTTTTCAGGCATTACCTGAAGTTGTTCAGAAGATTACAAGGTTGGAAAATGAAGCTACATTGCTGGACTCTTCTGACGACGTATGCCATATGCTTATCTGATTGTAGTATACATTATCTCATTTCTGTTTGACTAACAGTCTTAACACTTCTCACTGTACAGAATGATCTTGCTGAATATCACAAGTTAGAGCTTGATATATCTGAACTTGAAAAGAAAATCATGTCTGAAATGATTAGACCAGAGAGAGCTTTGTTATATTTGGTCCCTGGAAGGCTGGTATGCAACTCTATTTCTCATAGGTTATATTCCTACCTGAGGATGAGATGTGCACGTTCATCAGAGATCACTGTTGTATTTGACTGATAAGAAACAGCAGTACGGCAGGAATACTTCATCTACTTATGTTCACCATTTTGTTTCTTTGTTGAACTGTTGCTTAGTTATGTCTTATGACGTTAGTTTTTTTGTAAATCAAATTCCCTTGCACTCAGCTATTTGCATCATGACAGGTTAAGGTGAGAGATGGTTCAACAAACTGGGGATGGGGTGTGGTTGTAAATGTTGTGAAGAAACCTCCAGCATCTAGTTCTCTCCCCGCTGCATTAAGTGCATCTCGCAGTAATAACTATATAGTGGATACCTTACTTCATTGTTCTTCTAGTTCGAGCGAGAGCGGACCGCGTTCAAAGCCATGCCCACCTCGCCCAGGGGAGAAGGGCGAAATGCATGTGGTGAGTTGAAGCTCATGATAAAGGGTCTTATTGTGGTGGCATATCTTCATTTCGCTAGATTATCATTTTATGGTGGTCATTTAAGGATGACCCAAAATTTACTTTTGACTAATGTCGAGTGCTTTGCAGGTGCCTGTACCATTACCTTTACTATCTGGTCTAAGCAGCGTTAGAATCAGCATTCCATCTGATCTACGACCACCTGAAGCAAGACAAAACATACTTTTTGCAGAAGCTACATCCAATTACGGTAAAAAATCTTCTTACATATTGTCTTCGTAGTATGTTGTTAATTTTGAGCTATGCGTACCCTTTGCTTACAGAGACCGAAAAATCAAAAGAAAACTGAAACATATTTCATCAGGATTTAGATTTACATGCGCACAGCTCGCCAGATGAGAGCATATCTGCTGCTCTTCAATACTCCATGCATGCATTCTGAACGCTGACAAGATCTTTACCTGCTTACTTCGTGTTTGATGTGTTCTCTAGATGTACTTTCTGTTGGTATCTCGTCCTGTCATATTTAGTTGGTCCAGTTTCTCAGAGCATCTTTTCCTAAATTACCATCTGTCATCCTAAAGCGATCTCTTGGAATTCATGTTGTTCACTTTTAATTTCTTATAATGTGACACATTTAACAGGACATGGGTATTGAAGAACCTGAATTAGTCGACTTGGTTCATAAACTTGAGGATCTCGAACTGAAAATGTGTTCTCATACCCTTCATAAGGTATCCTTTCTCGTCACCTTTCAATTAAGAAATGGCCAGTCCCTTTTCTACGTTGACCCACTTATTTTTGCTATTTCTGTGTATTAGTCTGATCAAAGTGAACATCAACTATCATGGTACGAAAGAAAAGCTGAATTGAATCATGAAATTCAACAACTGAAGTCAAAGATGCGGGATTCACAGGTTAGTTAAATCTTTGCGCATTTGATCTTTTTAAACAGCTAAATGTGTTCTTACATTCTCCTCCATTCAGCTCCAAAAATTTAGGGATGAACTAAAGAATCGGTCTCGCGTTCTGAAGATGCTTGGTCACATTGACGTGGATGATGTTCTGCAGTTGAAGGGACGTGCTGCCTGTTTAATAGACACTGGGGATGAGCTGCTTATTACTGAACTTATGTTTAATGGTAACTGTTTAATATGACCCATTTTAGTTTTTTTGTTTACTCTATATGCAATATTGCAATAATATGTTTATGTGGCTAGGTACATTTAATGATCTCGATCATCATCAAGTTGCTTCTGTTGTTAGCTGCTTTATACCTTGTGAGAAGTCAAGTGAGCAAATACGCCTGAGAAATGAGCTTTCTAAGCCAATGATGCAACTCCAGGAGTCTGCAAGAAAAATAGCTGAGGTGCATACTTGTCGTATCATCACTATTTTACCATCTCCCTAGTCTCTCTATACTTGCTTAGGATCTCTGATTTCTCATTCTTGTTTTTTAGGTACAACGAGAGTGCAAATTGGGTGTAAATGTGGAGGAATACGTTGAATCAACTTCTAAACCCTACCTGATGGATGTTATATACTCCTGGTCAAAGGTTTGTCGACTATGCATATGCAGTTCACGATGATATAGATTTTCTTGCCTTTTTGGAAAAAATTCCAGGCATTTAGATATCTTATTTTCAATTGTGACACATGATCCTTATCATGTCTAATCTTCCCCATTAGATGCTATTATACTCTACATTGTTACTGCTACTGCAGTTTTCTTTAACTATATGTCAATCCCTGATTATTATTTTTGACACAGGGCGCCACCTTCGGAGAGGTGATAGAAATGACTGACATTTTCGAAGGAAGCATCATACGGCTAGTTAGGAGGCTCGATGAATTTCTGAATCAGGTACACCAGCTATATTCCTCCACCCCTCTCTGCTTGGAATCTATTTGACCTGTTGCTTCTCGCTACTAGTACCTAAATCACCTGGATAATCAGAATATTCCCCTTTGATTATCCCCTTCGGATCAGAATGCATGTGAATCAAAATTGTCAGCATTTGACTATCTCCTTTGGATCAATGTGTATGTGAATTGAAAAGCAACAATGCTTCTAGAGAAATTCCATTGAAGTGTCAAGGAATATTTATTTTAACTGTGACACGCCGAATATGATGAAATCTGACGAACAAGTTGAAAGTCTAGCTAAAATCATCTGGAAGCGAAGAGGTTAAACCGACTTTAGTTATTTTACTGCCTGATTTCATAGCTTGGCGTAGTAAATAGGTGTTGTTTATTTGGATGTAGACGTGGCTTGCGGTTCTTCTATACAAAGAAATGTAGCTACATATGTAAGTAAATGTTTCACCAGTTCTGTTTATCTCCATATATGAACTTTGATTGGCATCCACTTTGTTCTGCGCCCCTTCTCTGCATGCCCACCACTTCACTTTTCTGTTACAAAGTGTGTACTTAGTCAAGAAATTTAAATTGCCTTGTTTTCCTTCTCGGGCCAACTGACTATGTTAATCTGTTACCAGCTAAAAGCTGCTGCTGAAGCTGTTGGGGAGGTTAACCTTGAGAGCAAGTTTGGATCGGCGAGCGAGAGCTTACGCCGGGGCATCATGTTTGCCAACTCATTGTATCTGTGATCGTTGGAGCTCCAGCAGTTGTACCATATGTGTTAGCAGAACGAATGTAGTTGCCTTCCTTCTTGTCTCTTGACATGGCTTGGAAATGTAGCCCTAATCTGTGGAAGTGTATGTTGTACCCTTCTACTGTTGTAAACCCCTTGCGGCAATTGTTTTACCAGAAGATTAGAAGCTATCTGCTCTACATCAACTTATATTTCATACAGTACATGTATACATCAGGAGGTGGTGAATTTTTGTAAGTGCTTAGGGGCCTGAATTGGTGCCAAGTTTTATTACACCTGTCTCATTTTGGACGTCATTATGTGATGATGTTGTTAGGAGGTCTTGGTTGCGTTGTCACCAAGCAGTTCTTTTTCTGTTGCCACGGCATGTGTTATGGAATCTGGTTGACTACTAAAATTTTAGACTGCCGATGAAAGTTGCAAGCTAGTCAGGTACCCCAAGAAATATACCTCTGCGGATTCTTAGTGATGCTTGGTCAAGGGCCTACTTCAGAGATGATGCAATGGACTTTGTCCTCAAAAGACAACATTGGTCACTGGACGGCGACAAACTGTTGTTAGAATGGGTAAACCCAAGGGAAGCAGATAAGAATGTTGATGACTGCCAATTCAGGTACATCTCTGTTCCGATCAGAGTATATTTATTTATTTTGAATTTTAAACCACACTATATAAAGCTAGTCCGATCAGAGTATATGGTGTGCTAGAAGGATGTAGATTGTAGAACACCCCTTTTGATAGGATTTGTTATGGATAAAGTAGCTCAGCCTTCAGATCTGCATCCACTACCTAAAATCGCAATGACTGTTCGGAAGGATTAATGTTCAGGCATATGCAAAAATGGATATTGGTAATATAATGAAAGATAATATTCAAATATTATGTCTCAAAATGAATACATCCTATTCTGTTTGAACTGTGACAAAGTCAAGAGAATCTGCATTTTCTGTGTGAGTGATGTTCCCCTCGATGCAACATTGTCCTAATATAAGCTAATTATGCACCTCCAAAACATAACAGCTAATACAGCTTCCGTTTCATTCTCTTGTATTGGAGTTTCATTCTCTTGTATTGGAATCTGGACCTCTCAAGCAACAAAAACCCCTCAGGTTGCTTTCGAGCAATCAAAGGAGTTCAGGGAGCAATACAAAAAACATGATGACCATTCATGGTTGCATGCCAGGAACTCCGTACACGACCAACCTGCTCATATTGTCACTTCAGAATTAAGAACGAGATACAGAGTAGGATGTCCAATACCATTACGCTATCAATATCTGGAGCATTTACATGCGGCCTCAACAAGCTACAGTTCAACCAGACAGTACACTAGTTGATCCAATGGATATGAGAAGATCTATGGAGGGCAGATGCTAGGGTACACCATGCAGCTCCTGGAATTCCAGCCAAGTTCCTTGATCTCTTGAAGCACTGTAATTCAGACCATGGACAGATTAGTGCACCAGCTTTGATGCTACCAAATCACATAACATATGTTTGCTATAAACTTATCTATCTGTGCAATAAGATACTACGCACATGATCCCTCTCGGACTATTAAATCCAGATCTAAAATGCATATGAAACACGTTATCCCGAAGAATGATCACTCTTATGGACAAGCACACAATTTATTCTAACAACATTTTGGGTGTATGCTGCATTAATGTATCATGACAGCTCTTAGTTAAACTAGCAATGTTCTTACCTTGTAGAAATAAGCGATTATATATTCTCCAAGCCAAAATCCCGCCATACATCCCCTTGTGGTGGCTGGCTTTCCTGATCTGTTAGGTATAAAATAATTCATATGAAAAGAGTTGTAATACTATACCAGACAGTGACCATACTGACAGCAAATATTTCCCATTCAAATTTCTAAATAATGGCCTAAAACTGTAAAGCATTCACGTTCGACCATTCGTAAAGCTCAAAAATGCACAACAACATTACTTATGCCTAGCAATTAAGAAGATTGAGTTCAGGGTGCTTTTGCGGTCCAAGTTTCTTCAAAGAGCAAAGATGCAAGCATGTGGTGAAACTTTTATCATCGGGACACAATCTGAAAATTTCATCAGAAACCTGATTCAAGGCTATTTTCTGGACCAGGAAAGAATGTCATTTGATCAACTGAAACAAGTTTTATGAACAAAGTTGTTAACAGAAAGCATGATCCAGTCAAACTTGGGCCAAGCAAGCAATTGTGGATATTAGTTTACTGCTCAATAAAATCAATAAACTTTGACCTCCACGTCATACGCCATCGAGTGCAATAAGACAGCCAACAAAATCCTGGCGTGATAGAAGATGTCTACAAGTGATAAATAATTCAGTCTTAATTTGTTAAAAATGTGTGCTCAAGCTCAATCCCATACAGCAGCCAAGATAACTGAGTTTTAATGCGGCATCTCTACCGCAAATAAGGCAGCTCCCTTTTTGTTACATGCAGTAATGAACTATCGTGGTATTGGTAATCTATTCTAAGGGCGCGCACCACACCAGCAAGAACAGAACAATAGCCTACAACCTCATTTTTGGCTGGGGAAGCTATGTGCCAAACGTGACATTTCTCGCAGTTTAGTTACACAAGTTAACCTCGCATCGCAATCTGGAAAACCGTGACACCCATCAATAACCTATCTGAGCGCAACCGAGGTTCGCATCGTGGCCACGGCCAGATGCAGATCGGAATTGACCTCGAACTCATCACCCAAAGTAAGCGATCTCCAAGCGAAACGGATGGAAAGGAAGGGACGAGAGCGTACTTGCGGGCGCTGGTTCCTCGGCGTCCTCGGTCTTCACGGCCATGGCCGGCGGCACGGGGATATCTGCAGCACCATTGCGTGAGCGGATGGATTCGGGCTAGTCGGACGCGGAAGGGGGAAGGCGCGCGTACCGTCAGCGGGGAGGGTGTCGCGCATCCACTGCTCGTCGACGATGTCGATGAGGATTCCCAGGCTCAGGCTCGGGTCCATCTTCTCCTCGGCCGGTCGTCTCCTCTACTCTCCCGTCGGTCGGTTGTCAAGCACCAACTGTCGCTGAAGTACTGAATCCAACTGTCTGCACACCTGTGGTGTTCCGACAGACAACGGACGGTCCAGATGGAGCAATACCCCTGCAACTACATCCTAGGGCTACCATTCAATTCCTGCGGGAATTCATATTTGTAATTTGAATAACTAAATTTGGTCAAACTGAACAATCCTATCGCGGCTCCCCTGGGTACTCGATATAACCAGGAGAGAGTGGGAGGCTGGGTGGCGCGATATATGTAAACCCTAATTTCAGTTATCAAAATTCCAGTTCTTTCCTTCCTGCAATTTACCAGCAATTCCATTACTGTTCATTAATTTCATTCAGTTATCTTTCTTCTTCCTTTGCTCTGTCCGATTTGGGTTCATGATTCCGTCTGCAAGGCCGGGGTCCTGACAATTGGTATCAGAGCCTCCTTTCCCCGAGCGAGAACCCACCCCTCGCACCCTCTTCGCCGCCGCCGGCAGTACCAAGGTTACCCGCACATACCTCTGCGGGCAGTAAAATCCCTTCGCCGTCGGCCCGGGAAGATCAAGATCGCTCCGCGGAAGAGATCCAGACGCCTTCAACCCACCATGTCGATTATTCGGACAAGGTCACAGGAAAAGCTGGCCGCCGCCGCCGAGGAAGCGGAGCTTCGGGCTGCAGCAGATAAGCAGGCTCAACAAGAGGAAGAAATCAGCACGCGCCTACCTCGCGAGGTGCTCAACCTCGTCCGCTGCCTGGAACACCAACAGGATTCCATCGACAACCTGCAAGGTAATATGTCGAGTATGTCTGAGATGATGCAGCAGATTGCTCTCAGTCTCAAAAAGCTTGAGCCGGCACCTTCATCTGGGCGGCAAGATTCACCGTCCCAATTCATCACACCACCACCACCGCCGCCGAACCTGAGCCCCATACCCGAAGTATCCACACCCATTCCTACGCCGTCTGCCCCACCGGCGACGCAAACTCAAAACTTGCCACTTACCTCACAGATTCCCTTCGCAAGTCTCACTCCGGAGGCTGCAAGCAGCTCTCAGAACCAAAAGCTCCCACCTTTTGCGGTTTCCGAAGTTCCAAGAACAACTGCTGCCAATGTTTCACAGAACACTTCTCATATTCAGCAGCAGACAACCCCTCAAACAAACCCACACCTTTACCAATCTTACACCCCCACCACACTGATCTCTGCAAACCCAAATTCTTACCAGCCACAACCATCTTACCACCAGCCACAAACATCCTATTACCCACCCACCCAACAGACATACAATCAGTACCCTCCTTCACAAGGTTACTACCATTACCCTCCACCAAATCGGCAATTTCAACCCCAATACACTTACTCCACCACACAACCATCGATACCTCATCTACAACACACCTACTCCACACCAAACCCTACTACACCTTACACACCAACACCTCAAGCCCAACCACAACAGCAATACAACCACACAAACCATAACCAAGACCCTTACATTCGTACACCTAGCCTGGAGTTACCTATTTTCTATGGTGGCAATGCTCGAAATTGGTTGGATGAGTGTGAATCAATATTCATATTGGGAGGAATAACAAATGAGTCCAAGATCAAATGGGCGAACGCTCATATCCGTGGAAAAGCGAAGACTTGGCTCACCGGCATCAACTTGGACTTATCTGCATGCAATTGGCAACAATTCTGTCAGCTATTGTGTGAGAGATTTCCAATGCCCGGAGAGCATGAATTGATGGAACAATTCCAACACCTCAAGCAAACAACAACTGTCATTCAGTACATTGAGCAGTTTGAGGAGTACATGATAAGTATGCAGAGAGATCATCCATACCTTACGCAGAACTTCTTTCTGCTGCGCTTCATCAGTGGTCTGAAAGAAACAGTCAAACATGCAGTAAGAAGTCACAACCCAGCAACGCTGAAATCTGCGTATTGGCATGCCAAGCAACAAGAAATGGCATTCCTAGCCACCAACAGAAGGTCTACTCTGGCACTTCCCACAAACAGAAATATGGGACAACTCCAGCAACACAGACCTCCACAAGGACTGCGTGACAACAGACAGAAACATGGCAATGATAAGCCAAAGGAAAAGGGGAAGTGTTGGTATTGCCCTGAACAGTGCTCATTTGGACACAATGCAGTGGTATGAAGAATATGTTACACATCATCCAATGGCAGGGAAATAGTGATAATGAAGAAGAGCAAGAGAACTCAGATACGTTTCATGATGCAGAGGCAACATTAACTGAAACAGTTCAACCACCTAAGCCTGAAGAAGCAGCACAACAACCTCCTGTAATGGCTAAGGAAATAACAATGCAAATATCTGCTGAAGCAATACACGGCATCCCAGGAAATACTACACTTTCAGTCAAGGTTCACATTGGAGGGAAACAAGCAATTGCCTTGATAGACACGGGCAGTACAAACACACTCATTGACTCTGAGTTTATCAAGAAGACAAACTTGGTACCTGAAAAATCTGACGATCACAAGGTACTAGTTGCTGGGGAGGTGAACTTCTCTCCGAAGGTTTTATTCCAAACTGCAAATTCAGGATCCAGAACACAAACTTTTGCCACACTTGTAAACTCCTTCCTCTAAAAGGGTATGATATGGTTCTTGGAGCGAATTGGCTGAAAACTCATAGCCCTAACTATTATGATTGGGATAAGAGACGTGTATCTATCACAGTGGATGGTAAATGGTGTACTTTAATGGACAGAGCAGTACCATTCTGTAAAACAGAGATCTCTGCAAAGGCTTGCTCTAAATTATTAAGGAGTGGAGCCAAGGCTTATCTCATTAGACTACATGATGCTGAAGCAGAAACACGCAAAACCAAGAATGAGAAGTTGGAAACTGCTGCTAGACCAGTGCAAGATATATTAGAACAGTTTCAAGATGTCTTCATGGAGCCTACAGGGCTACCCCCACACAGATATTGTGACCACACAATACCCATCCAGGAGAGAGTGGGAGGCTGGGTGGCGCGATATATGTAAACCCTAATTTCAGTTATCAAAATTCCAGTTCTTTCCTTCCTGCAATTTACCAGCAATTCCATTACTGTTCTCTGTTCTTCCTTTGCTCTGTCCGATTTGGGTTCATGATTCCGTCTGCAAGGCCGGGGTCCTGACAATTGGTATCAGAGCAACTCAGAAATACGTTTGAGCAACAGTCCATACTCCTCCCCTGCCATCCTGGTGATGAAAAAGGATAAAACTTGGCGGCTCTGTGTTGATTACAGACAGTTAAATGCCATCACCATAAAAAATAAGTACCCCATTCCTGTTATAGAGGATTTGCTGGATGAGCTTCATGGTGCCAACATATTCACAAAGCTCGACCTTCGTTCTGGGTACCATCAAAGCAGAATGAACAAGGAAGATATTGCAAAAACAGCATTCAGTACTCACCTTGGTCATTTTGAGTACTTGGTTATGCCATTTGGCCTCACTAACGCGCCAGCAACCTTTCAACAATTGATGAACAACATCTTTTCAGCTCACCTCCGCAAATTCGTGTTGGTATTCTTCGACGATATTCTTATCTACAACAAGAACATGACACTACACAGGCAACACCTCCGTGCAGTCCTGCAAATCCTCAGGCTACATCAACTCAAAGTGAAAGCAACGAAATGCTCATTTGCCACTGACACTGTTGAGTATCTGGGACATGTATTGTCTGGAAAAGGGTAGCAACTGATCCCTCCAAAATAGAAGAAATCAGGAATTGGAAACCTCCCACAAACCTAAAACAGCTCAGGCGATTCCTAGGATTCACATGATACTATCGCAGATTCATAGAAGACTATGCTACTATCTGCAGAGCACTCCATGATGCTTTGAAGAAAGATGCCTTCGTATGGGGAGATTCACAACAAAAAGCATTTGAGAAGCTCAAGGCTATGATGTCCAATCCTCCTATGCTCATACTGCCTAATTTCAGTATTCCATTCTTGCTCGAGACAGACGCTTCTGGTACTGGATTGGGAGCAGTATTAATGCAGGAAGGCAGGCCCATTGCCTATTTCAGCAAGGCTCTTGGACCAAAGAATCAAGCTCTCTCCATTTATGAGAAAGAGGCTTTGGCCATTCTAGAAGCATTGAGGAAATGGAGACATTACCTATTAGGGAACAGACTGGTGATAAAATCATATCAGAAAAGCCTCAAATACTTGACAAGTCAAAGGCTTTTGGAGGGCATTCAACACAAACTTATGCTCAAACTCCTTGAATTTGACTTCACTATTGAGTATAAGAAAGGCAGTGAGAACACTGCAGCAGATGCTCTCTCAAGGAAGCACTCTGATACTCAAGATGAACAATGCTTAGCAATGTCCACTGCTGTCCCCACCTGGATGCAAGAAATTGAAGCAACCTATGTTGATGACGACAAATGCAAGCAACTGCTTCAAGAGCTAGCTGTACTCCCCGAGTCTCACCCACACTACAAGTTAAGCTCAGGCCTACTCAGATACAAAGGAAGACTTGTTCTAGGCAATAAAACAGAACTCAAAGAAAAGGTCTTCAACTCTTTTCATGGGTCAATCTTTGGAGGACACTCTGGAAGCAGAGTTACATACCACAGACTGAAGAAATTGTTCTTTTGGCCACATATGAAGGAATACATTGCGGGTAAAATAGCACAGTGTCCCGTTTGTCAAATATCCAAAACAGAGAGAGTACACTACCCTGGGCTATTGGATCCTTTAAACATTCCCAAGATGAAATGGTCTGAGATAAGCATGTACTTTGTTGAAGGCTTACCCAAATCGAAAGGGAAAGATGTCATCTTGGTAGTTGTGGACAGATTAACCAAGTATGCACACTTCCTCACCCTATCCCACCCTTTCACTGCAACTCAAGTAGCAAACTTGTTCATGGATAACATCGTTAAACTCCATGGCCCTCCCAAGATAATTGTAAGCGATAGAGACAGGATTTTTACATCCAAGCTTTGGCAAGAATTATTCACAACTTTGAAAGTGGAGCTACACTTCAGCACAGCCTATCACCAAGAGTCGGATGGACAGACTGAGCGTGTAAACCAATGCTTAGAGCAGTACTTGAGAAGTATGGCGTTCAAAGAACCTAAGAAGTGGGCAAGCTGGATCCCAGCAGCAGAATGGTGGTACAATACTTCCTACCACACATCTCTCAAGACATCTCCATTCGAAGCATTATATGGGTATGCACCACCCCATATACATGACATTTCTGTTCCTTGCGATGTCTCCCCTGAGGTTCAAGTAACTTTGGAAGAAAAAGAGCAGATACTCAAAACCCTCTAGCAAAACCTACTCCAGGCTCAGAACAGAATGAAGAAATATGCTGACTTGAAGAGAACTGAAAGAAAGTTCGAGATCGGAGATATGGTTTACATGAAGATGCAACCGTACAGAGAAACAGCTCTTGGACTGAGAAATGCCCTGAAACTTTCTTCCAAGTACTATGGGCCATTTTGTGTCATACAGAAGGTGGGGAATGTATCCTATAAGCTTCAACTTCCAGCTGGCACACTACTGCATGACGTCTTCCATGTCAACCAACTCAAGAAGCATCTAGGACCTAAGGCGGTGCCTAACCCAAACCTACCACTACTTACCCCTGAAGGTAAAATCAAGGTAGCCCCTCTTGCCGTGCTTGAATATCGATAGATACCCATGAGTGCAGGTGACTATGAGGTAGCAGTGCCACAATGGCTTATACATTGGGAGAATCTGGCACCAACAGAAGCAACCTGGGAAGATGCACAATTCATTCGTGCAACATTTCCAACATTCCAGCCTTGAAGTTTGGTTTCCAGGCGGGAGTATTGTCAAGCACCAACTGTCGCTGAAGTACTGAATCCAACTGTCTGCACACCTGTGGTGTTCCGACAGACAACGGACGGTCCAGATGGAGCAATACCCCTGCAACTACATCCTAGGGCTACCATTCAATTCCTGTGGGAATTCATATTTGTAATTTGAATAACTAAATTTGGTCAAACTGAACAATCCTATCGCGGCTCCCCTGGGTACTCGATATAACCAGGAGAGAGTGGGAGGCTAGGTGGCGCGATATATGTAAACCCTAATTTCAGTTATCAAAATTCCAGTTCTTTCCTTCCTGCAATTTACCAGCAATTCCATTACTGTTCATTAATTTCATTCAGTTATCTCTGTTCTTCCTTTGCTCTGTCCGATTTGGGTTCATGATTCCGTCTGCAAGGCCGGGGTCCTGACATCGGTCTCCGCCGCCGCCGCCGCTGCCGGACGTGTCCCTGGAGGTTGGAGGTGGAGTGGGACGAAGGGAATGAGCTGTATTTACCCGGCCCGTGTGTTTCTGGGCTTTCACCACAGACCTTCGGAAAGTCTCAAAAAAAAAAAACACGGACCTTCGGAAGAAGCTAATCCTCTCTTGGAAAAAAATAACTGCCGAATGTTTACTCAGTGGTCTTAGGGAGAGAACGCCCCGTAGCCGTCTGATCGTTAGGAGGGGAACGGGGAAGGAGAAAGAAGATCCATGATGAAAACGGAAGAAAGTAATAATGGGACGAAGGTGGCTAATGAAGTGACAACATCGACACCACCCTCGATGGCTAGCGGCGGCCGAGCAATGGTAACCTCAGGCTTAGGGGAATGTTTTGGTTGAGGCAATGACGCACAACTCAAGAAATTATTATGTGGCAATGACGGAGCTGTAATAGCAAGATAAGGAGAACTACGACCAACGAAGGTGGATGAGGAGCGAGAGAGAGAGGAGTAAGAGAGAAGAGAGTGATAAAAAAAGGCAGGATGAGCGATGAGGTTTGTGCGACAATGAAGTTATCACTCTCGAGTAGCTTCTAAAGAAAACATAAAGGATATATGAAAAAACACATAATTTTCTCTCTATATTGATTGAACTAGATCCCTAAATTAGTGTCGAGAAAGAAGAAAACAAAGAAGGCAATGGGTTAATTGTTAATTGTTTCAAGAAAACTGTAGAATAACACATATGATGTAAATGTGAAGTAGGGTGGGAAAATATGCCAGTATGATGAAAACAAAGTAGCTCTCGAGAAGGGAGAGGAGCACCATATTTCGTGAGGATGGGGACGCTGCAGGTGCAGTGTTTAAATTGGAGAGAAACTCCCCATCGGTTACCATCAGAAGATGAGCGTGGAAGATGCAAAACCATCACTTTTCTTTGCTAATTAGTCGTGAACATGAGAGTACTAAGATGTGGTGGTCTAGCGGGTAAAGAGGGGAATCCATTATTGCAGTGATGTGCTAGGGATAAGAGGCCTATAGAAGAAGATGCCCTACTAGAATGTATAATGTGAACCGATGACGTGGCCACGAAATACAAACACTTGATTATGGCTTCACTTTTTGTTAGCAGGAGACAACCATTCAGTAAAAGAAAATTTAGAGCCCCGGGAAAGAATGAAATTTGTGCCCCGTGTATTTGAATCTACTTACAACTTTTGGTGGGGAACCTACATTTTCTGAATTTTGTTTGACATTTCGATATAAATGGATTCGTGTGAAACACAGTTCTTCTTTCACTACACACTGTTTACATTCTTATTTTTTATTCATATAAAAGATCATGTATTTACTGGAGCACGAATTTCAGGTTGATTGACGATCACTGGTTTTTATGTGTACCACCGCCACTGACTCGGCAGTGAGAGTGACACATCTACCTCCAGCTGTGCACAACATTCCGGTAGACTGCGCGCGTGTGATCTCCTTTCTTCCTCCTAAAAAAAGCAAGCTCGATCTCCTTTCTTCCTCCTGGAAAAGAAAATACTCCTCCGGCGCCGACCGCCGACACACACACACAAAGACAGCGTAGCACGACAGTGCCACTCCACCGCATTCCCCTCCCTCCTTTCTTTCTCGCCCCCACGCCAACCCAAACATCTCACCCACCACATCCCAGTCAGTCTCACTCCAAATCTCGCAGCAGCCCCAGATCCAGCCATGTCGTCCTCCGACCAGGACGACGACCACCACGGCGAGGACTCCCCCCTCTACCGCGACTCCGGCGACTCCCCTCGCCGCCGTTCCTCTTCCTCCGGCCAGCCGTCCGCGGTCGGCGAGGTGCCCGTGTCGCAGTCGTTCATCAAGGCCGCCAGCAACGTGTGCTTCTCCTTCTTCGTGCTCGCCGTCCTCGTCGTCACCGTCGTCGCCGTCACCTACCAGCCGCCCGACCCCTGGTTCCAGTCCTCCGCCGCCATCACCACCTCCCTCTCCCGGGTCCTCCCCAACTCCACCTTCCTCCAGCCCGACGACTCGCTCCTCCCCACCGGCGAGGACTTCCCCTCCCCCTCCTCCGCCCCGGGCGCCGCCGCCGCCGCGCAGCGGGACGCCGACGACCAGGCCGCGTCCGCCGCGCTTCTCGGCAACGCCACCGCCCTTACGGGGACATGCGACCCGGACGCGCCGCTCAACTGCTCCGACCCTCGCGTCCTCGCCGCAGTCAAGGCGTTCAATGCCAAGGCCTTCTTCAGGAAGTCCATTGTGTTCCTCAGCTACGAGGCGCCGGTCCCAGGCACCAAGCCAGGGGAGTGCGACGTGGCCTGGCGGTTCAGGAACCGGCGGGAGAAGTCGTGGCGCCGGTACAGGGACTATCGCCGCTTCGAGCTTACCGCGGGCGACGGATGCGCTCTTGATATCACCAAGGTCGGCAAGTTCAGGTCGGGGAAGAATGCCGCTCGCCGGCCGCGCGGGAAGGGTCCTAAGAGCCCACGCGTCGCAGCGCCACCTGTGGATGCGGAGATCAACGACACGATCCCAGTTGTTGGATCAGAGGCAGAGTTCAGGAAAGGCAAGTACTTGTACTACATGAGAGGCGGCGACCATTGCAAGAGCATGAACCAGTTCATATGGAGCTTCCTCTGTGGCCTCGGTGAGGCCAAGTTCCTGAACCGGACGTTCGTGATGGACTTGAACATGTGCTTGTCTGGGGCTCACACGGAGGATGGCAAGGATGTGGATGGCAAAGATTTCAGGTTCTACTTCGATTTTGAGCACCTCAAGGAGTCGGTGCCTCTGGTGGAAGAAGCGGATTTTTTGAAGGATTGGCACAGCTGGGACAAGAAGAAGGGTCCAGGTCGGATCTCGGTACGGAAGGTACCATCATACAAGGTGACTCCCATGCAACTTAAGAGGGACAAGAGCAACATCATTTGGAGGCAGTTCGATGGGAAGGAGCCTGAGAACTACTGGTACAGGGTTTGCGAGGGCCGAGCTGCCAAAGTCATCCAGAGGCCTTGGTATGCTATTTGGAAGTCCAAGAGACTGATGAACATTGTAACTGAGATCGCAGGCAGGTTGGATTGGGATTACGATGGTCTGCATGTGATCCGGGGGTGGAAGGCACAAAATAAGAAGATGTATCCAAACTTGGATGCCGACACGTCGCCTGATGCGATTGTAAATAAGGTCACCAAGCTTATTAAGGAGTGGAGGAACCTCTACATTGCGACCAATGAGCCGTTTTATTACTACTTTGATAAGCTCAGGTCACACTACCATGTGCATTTGCTTGATGACTATAAGGAGCTATGGTCGAATACGAGTGAATGGTACAACGAGACGACAACGATCACTGGTGGGAAGTCAGTGCCATTCGATGAGTACATGAAGGTGATTGTGGACACGGAGGTATTCTATAGATCAAAGGCAAAGGTGGAAACATTCAACAACCTGACAAGAGATTGCAAAGACGGAATCAACACATGCAACTTGTGACATATAAGTTCATGGTGTGATTACTATCGGTGTCCATATACTCTCCCACTGGCTGGCGCATTGGAGCTCATGGAAACTCCATCCAGGGTCTGTCATTAGGCATGCCATCTAGACACATCTTGTCATGGCATGCTCAATTGATCACACACAGGTTCATCTGAATTATGCGCCTTCCGTTCTTTTTGTATAATTCACTGTGCTCAAACCTCAAAGATCTGAATAGTTACTTCTTAGTGGCCCTTTTGTAGTACCTCTGCTCTCTAAGTCCTCATGAGTTAGCTTGGGGACTTCTCTCCATTTCTTGTCTGTTCCCATATGTGTGTTGCTAAATGTTCTTGTGTTAGAAACGAACTTTCAGTGAACTTACACATTTACTGTCAGAACAGAGGACACTAACATAAGTAGCACTTACCTAACTACTTTGAATATCCTTTGGAAACTGTATACTGTCGAATTGTGTTTTTCCTTTGTGTTCATGGTAACATGCTGGAAGCTATGGCGTACCAGCAATCTTCTATTGCAATTGTCAATTGCAAAGTGTTAGATAATGGAAATTCATGCAACGTAGACTAGAGAGAGAGAGAGGGGGGAGACCAGGTCAATGTGGTCACAGCTGGTAGTTACACTAATAGTTTGATCAGTTGTCAGCTTCAGTGTGTTATCATCTCTTTGAGCGGCCGCCCTGCAACTCTGCAAGGAATGTCTCATTTGGTTGTTCTTAGTAGACTTGAAGCTATTGCATATATAAAGACCTTCACTAAAACAGCCTCTACGGTTAGTTTTGTTTTGTTTCAGGCTGCTGGCTGACCTTATCTGTGTTTGACGAATATGTAATGATGGTTATGATTAACTTATAATGTGTTTGGTTCAAACTCTATTGTTAAGTTACCATACTGAATTTCTGAAACATTAGATGTAGGTGGCAATTCACTGCAGAATGTTAGAGATAAGAGAAAGCAAACACGAATTTGGATACAAGAGATAAGTATTTCTCATGTCTAAAATCACGAATTTGGTCGGCGAATACAACACTTCAGGTCCTGACTACTGGATACTTGGAGAACCATGGACTGCGATGTGCTTACGTTCGAGTGACGAGTAGGGAGTCAAGTGAGATCCCACTTATGTCCTACTGCTAAGTCATTTAAAGATTTCTAGTTTAAATTTGTTGCTCAAAATTTGGACCAGGGACCCTGGATGAGTTAGATGTGGGATATAAGTGAGTTCTCACTTGCATCCCTATGAGTAGCGGATTTTTTTCGTGACATTGCATAAGTTTGGATCCTGTCAGAGTTTGCTACACCGTGTCACTTGGCAGACAATTCAGAACTACATATGTTGTCAAGATTTTCAATGAATATGAAATTACAAAATATTGTCGAAATGGCAGTGAATAGTTGATAAAAGCATATGTGTATCATTTGTGGAGGAGACTTGTACATGCTTTTCTCCTGGAGCATCAATCAAATAGAAAGCTTCCAGTGATTGCCTCATTTCAAGTATGTCCCCTGCAGAAGCTACTAAGTGGGAAGCCAGTTCGGCTGTGTAATTGAATATTTATGTTCATCACTTCTCTGAACTGATTGTATTGGATGCAACTTCAAGTAACCAAGGATGTTGCATCGACAATGAGAGGACCTACGTCATCTTTCTAGGCAGAAACTATCAATAGGCCTTTTGTGTGGAACATATAGCAGCATGTGGGATGTGCCACACGAACACCGTGATAGTTTAGACCAAAAGCATGTCGGGTTTTACTAGTAAAAGGGGGGAAATACGGCATGACGGTCTTAAAACATTAACATTGATGCATCTTGTAGCGAGGGATTTTTTCCCTAGTACTTTACCAATGTATATCATCTATCTTATCATCTACCTGACACTTGATCTTACCATATTTCATGTCTTCGCAAAAGAAACTTGTTTCATGTTCCACATACACGGAGTTGTAGCCATGCTCTGGGCACATTTTTTTCTATACAAAAATGTAAATTACAATAACTTTTGAGGCAAAAATCCCGAAAGATCGAGACATGAAAACAAAAGGAGGAGGTAGTGAATATGAATTTACAAAAATTACTTCTGCATAAAACAGATAAACAAATGCTTCAAAGAATCTATTAATTATTCTGGAGGAATTAGCATAGAAACTATTGTGAGTATACATTCTTGGATTTCATCAAGACAGTATGGCCCTTAGGCTCTAATTTGAATGTTTTCGGGGGAATATTTTCAATGTATTTTCAATACCGAAGGTGAATACTCCACCCCACTATAGAGCATTCCCCTCTTCATTCCAGTAAAATTGATGATCAGTAAAATTGATGATCGAGAGAATATGTTAGGTACGCTATTATTTGGGCACGGAGCACCTATCAATCATTTGGGCGTGAATCACATACCCAAATATCATGATGTGGAAGAAGATTATCACTGTGAAGACAAGAAGATGAAGGCAACGTGGAGGCTGCACATATATCTCTCCAAAAGCCTACAAGACCTAGAAAATAGGTTCATGATTTCCATGATGAAAGAAGAGGTGAATTTGTAAGGGAGACACTCGTGAAGTCTCATCTCCTGCCTATAAATAGAGGCTCACCAGGAAACCACCGACATCTGAGCGGAGAGCCAGTGCGAGTCAGCAAGCAAACTCGTTGCTCTGCAGTAGTACCTCCCCTCCCACTGTAATAAAATCCATTGTACACGAGAAGTGTAAGAGTGAAGATAGTAATCCCTCCGTATCAAAATATAAGTCACTCTACCTACTTACCAAACATATGTATCTACGAATCTTGCACTAAAACATGTCTAGATACATATGTTTGGTAAGTAGGTAGAGTGTATTTTGATACGGAGGGAGTAGTAAGGTAATTTCCTTTTTCTCTATGTAAACCCTTCGGGGTTTCCCAAAAGGAAAGTCGTATGGAAAATATATTGTGGAAATGAATTAGTTTTGTTTTCCCCTCGGCCGTTTTAGCATGTGTATATGGGGTTGGGTTCTTATGCTAGGGAACCCTATAGGAGAAACCTATGTGTGTAGTTCTCTGTTAAGCTATGTGGTGTGCAAATGAGAACTTTGTAGACATATAGAAGTGTTCCCTCTGGGTGGAACTACCTCGAAAGACGATAAGAAATAAAATAGAACATATAATGGCTTAATTTCTTATACCTCAATATTCTCTGATATTGGTATCTTTGTGTCCATCATGTTGAAATATTGTGCGAGACTATTTAGAATGGATATCATATAACCTTTGTCTTCTATCTTATTGTTGTATTGGAACAAAAAAATGTCAAGTATACATTCTTGGGTTTCATCAAGAACAATATGGCCCTTAGGCTTGAATTTGAATGTATTCCGGGGAAATATTTTCAGTGTATTTTCCATACCGAAGGTGAATACTTCCACCCCACTGGGGAGCATTCCCCTCTTCATTCCTGTAAAATTGATGGTCAAGAGAATATGTCGGGTAAACAATAATTTTCGCACAGAGGAACTATACCAGAATATTGACATTACTATCAATCATTTGGGCGCGGAGGACATATCTGAATTCAAAATAATAATAATAATATTGAAAAAAGTCAACACCGGCATGCATGTAAGCAGCCAAATGTATTAGCTCTTTTGGTTCGGTGTAGGCAAGAAAAGGGAAGCCAAAGAAACAAAAAGAGAATGTCACGTTATCTCATTTTGGTAAAAAGTTGTCCAAAGCACAATCATGATGTGGAAGAAGATTGCAATTGTGAAGACAAGAAGATGAAGGCAACGTGGAGATTGCACATATATCTCTCCGATAGTTCTTTCTTCGTGGAAATTATGAACCTATTTTTATGTCTTGTAGGCTTTTGAAAACTTCATGGTCACATGTTGGAGACATATATGTGCAGCCTTCACGTTGCTTTTATCTTCTTCTCTTCACAATGGCAATCTTCTTCCACATCATGATTGTGCCTTGGACACCTTTTTCCCAAAATAGGATAATGTGTCCTTCTGTTTTCATTCCTTTGGCTTCCCCATTCTTGCCTACACCGAACCAAAAGAGGTGGTACATTTGGTTGCTTACATGCATGCCGATGTTGACTTTTTTTTGGCAAAATTTATTTTGAAAACTTGTATGTCTTTCACGCCCAAATGATTAATAGTAATATCAATATTCTGGGTCCTCCGCACCCAAAATTATTTAACTGACTTACTATCTAGATCATAAATTTTACAGGAATGAAGAGGGGAATGCTCCCCACTGGGGTGGAAGTATTCACCTTCAGTATTGAAAATACACTGAATTGTTTCCCCCGAATAGGCGAATTCATTCAAATTTAAACCTAAGGGACGTATTGTCCTTGATGAAATCCAAGAACATATACTCGACAATTTTTGGTTCCAATACAACAATAAGAGAAAAGACAAAGGTTATATGATATCCATCTGAATAGTCTGCAAGGTTCTAACATGATGAACAAAAAGATACCAATATGAGGGAATATTGAGGTACAAGAAATTAAGCCATTATATGTTCTATTTCATTTCTTATCGTCTTCCCAGGCAGTTTCACCTAGAGGGAAAACTTCTTTAGGGCTACAAGGTTCTCATTTGAACGCCACACGGTGCTTAACAGAGAACTACACGCAGAGGTTTCTCCTATAGGATACCTAGCATAAGAACCCAACCCATATAAACATGCTAACAAGACCGAGGGAAAAATAAAACTACTTCATTTCCACAATATAATTCCCATACGGCTTTCCCTTTCGGGAACCCTCGAAGGGTTTACACAGACAAAAAGGAATTACCTTACTACTAGCTTCACTCTTACAACTTCTCGAGTACAATGGATTTTATTATAGGGGGAGGGAAGGTACTACTACTGAGCATCGAATTTTCTTGCTGAGTCGTATTGGCTCTCTTGGTGGTTTTCTGGTGAGAGTCTATTTATAGGAAAGAGATGAGCCTTCACAAGTGTCTTCCTTAATAATTCACCTCTTCTTTTTTCATGGAAATCATAAACCTAGTTTCTAGGCCTTGTAGGCTTTTATATACTTCATGATCACATGTTGGGGAGATATATGTGCAGACTCCATGTTGCCTTCATCTTCTTATCTTCACGATGGCAATCTTCTTCCACATCATGACTGTGTAGAAATTTTTCCCAAAATGGGATAATGTGCCCTTCTCTTGTCGTTCCTTTGGCTTCCCCATGCTTGCCTACACCAAACCTAAAGAGCTGATACATTTGGTGCTTACATGCATGCCAATGTTGACTTCTTAAAAAAAATCAGGTATGTCCTCCGCGCCCAAATGATTGATAGTAATGTAAATATTCTGGTATAGGTCCTGCACGCCAAAATAATTGTTTACCTGATATATTCTTTGGATCATAATTTTATATGAATGAAGTGGGGAATGCTCCCCACTGGGTGAAAGTTTTCACCTTCGGACTGAATACAATGAAATTCAAATTCAAGCCTACGGGCCATATTGTCCTTGATGAAATCCAGGAATGTAGGCTCGACAGTTTTTGGTTCTGATACAAAAATAAGAGAGAAGACAAAGGTTATATGCTATCCATTCTAAAACAGCCTTGCATAATATTTCAACACGATGAACAAAAAGATACCAACGTTAGGGAATATTGAGGTACAAGAAAGTAAGCCATCATATGTTATTAATACCTTCTCTCGCGAAGAACGAGCAAATATAGCAGTAAATAAGAACAACCATGAACTACAAAGGATAAAGACAAAGACAAACAAATGTAACTCTAATTTCATATGTACATTTAGTATGTACGACCCACTTTTCATCCAAATATATTTTGTTATATTTTCTTCACAAAAAGACAAATGTTGAAAGAAATAATGAGTTATTTTTTGCCCTCTTATATTCATTAAATTTTGTGATTTTTGTGTTGCCTACAATAGAAAGTATTATCTAGCAAAACTCTGCATATATATAGACCACATGTGTATGTCCACGTCATTTTTTTTAACTTAATTTTTTTATTTTTTAATGAGGTAATAGCACTGGCGGTACAAATACTTGTGCACCACGTTCAATTCATACAACTAGTTGAAATTTGGGGTGGAGTGGTACAGAAACTTGCGGTGCGGTGCAAAGCTGGTACAAAATAAATCTGGCGCTGACACTTCGCCATGTTGTTATTGCAAAAACATCCCTACATGCATATTTTAACTTAGTGGCACCTTACATGCGGGTCCGACGTATCAGCGCTGAAGAAACAACAATTTTTTTTTCTGGAGTCGACCAGTTTAGCTGCAGGAACCTGTACCACGCGCTCAACTAATAACTCACACAAGTTCGTCCACCGGCAAACTATTACGTGGGTTGTAAGCTACAGACCGGGGGGGTAGCTCTGAATTCTCTAATCGTTCCCAAACTAGTAGTTGATATATAATTTTTTTCAATTTGAGTTGGAGGGGTGGTTGTGGGGGGGGGGGGGGGGGGGGGGGGGGGGCAGTGGCCCCCTTACTTGAACATAGCTCCGCCTATGGTAGACGTATCGTAGGGTGCTGGATGCTGCATCATGTTGAGCAGCGGCGTGTAGAGGTCGATGTACTTGAGCACTAAGCTCGGAAGCTCCGCTGCGTCTGGTTGTAGAGGAAGGCACACTCCCAAGTCGCCCCCCCCCCCCCCCCCCCAATGGTCCACTGGCGATGAAGATGTTTAGCCGCAGGCTGCCCATGCCGTACAAATTTTGCCCAGATCGCCATCGACCGACCGGCACTGTGAGTGACATGAGGCGACGTGACCATGTAGTGTATAGTGGCGGAGGACGAAAAAAGTTAGAGGTAGGGCGACGCTAAAAAGGATGCAAAGACATAATAACAAGACATTAACACCATATATGTCTTATGATCATTTAATAAATAGACATATAAAAATATTAAATATAACTAAAACCTAAAACATAATAATGGCAAAACTCTACTCTTTTTTCGATTTTTTTCATATTTTTACCACCAGAACTTTCGAATATTTGCCAAAAATCAAGGTAGGGCGGCTGCCCTAACTTGCCCTAAGGGGCCTCGGCCTGTACATGTTTGACCTTGATGAAGCTTGTGTCCCACTAAACAATGTATTCCCCGCAAAAAAAAAAGTACTCGATGTAGGACTCGAGGTCATAATCTCGCCGGAACGGCATGGTGAAACATGCGTTTGTTCAACACGATGTCCAGCTGGTGTCCATGGCGAGAGACATTATAATAAGTGACTAGTCTAATATTTAGCACGAATATGTGTGAGCAGTTGTGGTTAGCGCACGGAGTAGTGCTTTTGAAGTCGTTTGGTCGACTCCAAATAATACTGAAATCTTAGTTATTATTTATTAAACCACTAACAGATCGGACCCGCACATAAGGCAACATTAAATGTCATGTGTGCTAAATACAAACATGTATGGATTTTTTGCAAAACTAGTAAACATGCACGTGCACGCACGTCTCGGCTAATATAAATCTCATTTACAGTTTAGAGTTTTTTTAGCAATATATGTCATGACTAAATCTCATAATAATGTGCGAACAACATATAATCCACACATGTTGCATCACTTAAAATTTAGAAAGCACAAAATAATAATTCAGAAGGCCCATTTCTTTATGCCGAGACGTGCACAAAACAACATTGCCTTGTGTCAGCACCAAATTCATTTTGTACCAGTTTTGCATCCTAATTTTTAACTACTAGTTGTATGATGAATTTGAACGTGTTGTGCAAGTATTTGTACCAGCAGTGTTATTACTTTTTTTTTTGACGTGGTTATTAAATTTTTCTTAATATACCGAGATCAGTGGAGCTCGAGCCAAAACACCTGACTCGCGTGTAATTGCAAATATTGTACTCCCTCCGTTCCAAATTAGTTGACTTCCATTTGTCCACATGCGGATGTATCTAGACGTGTTACAAGTATAAATACATCCACATGTGGACAATTTTTTTTTGATTTTACATCTCCACTAATATTAAAAGACACAGAGGTGGCTGATCCAAATAACAACAGCCATCAGATTAGCATCATCCAATGATCCAGATTCAACCAATGATGAGGTCTCAATAAGTCGTACCCCCAATCTGAGAACCGTCCATCCGATCAATCTAACGGACAGCACTCACCCAATGTTGAGCCCACTACGCGCACCAGCGAGTCCTCATCCTAATCGAAAGAAAGCAAAAAAATAAAAAACACTAGCGCCCACCACCCACCGCTGACCAACCGCCGCGAGCCCGCGAGGAGCCACTACCGCCCACCGCCGCAAGGAGAGCGGAGACTCCTGCCGCCAACCACCGCGCCCACCTCGACCAGCCGTCCTTCTCGCCCTCGCCAACGCGGCTGGGTACCACGCTTGGTCGCAGCACTGCATCAGCCGAAGCCCCGTTTGGTCGCCGTGACTCTCCGCCGCTGCCGACACCCGCAAAGCCCCCTGCCGCCCACATCGTGCCGCCGCCCACACCAAGACTCGCCGCGCCGCGAAGCCCGCTGTCTCCCACACCACAGCGACTACCTGAGGACCACCCCTGCCGGGCCTTCTGCTCCTCCTCGCCGTCCTCTACCTCAACTGACTCCTCGACCCGGCCTCAAGCTTCCGGTCCCGTGGCTGCAGCCGAGGATGTCCTTCGCGAGCCGGGACGGCACCCACTTCGTGGACGCCGTTACGGGCGCGCCACTCTAGGGCAACGGCTGGAACTCCTACTTGCTGCTCCCGATCCCTGACGTTCGTGTCCGAGATGTTGCGGCTTCGCTGTCTGCCGCACCTGGGCGTTCGTCGACGACGGCTCCGGCGCGCTGCAGATCTCCCCGTCCGCTACAGCGAAGCTGTCTTCCAGGTCCCTGCATATCTCCCCCTCCTCGCTACCTGTCTGATGCTGCTGTCAGTTAACATACGGATGTTTGGGTGATTCAGATATGTGATTTTAGAATGTTAAGATTGCATGTGCGTGTGTGCTTTCTGTGGATGATGTATATATACTTTGTGTAAATACTACCTGTTCATATATGTGTTTGGTTCCAATTTCTGTTACAGAAAGCTTCGGATGATGGTGCAGAAGAGAATAACAGACATTCAGATGCTTGGCATGCATAGCAGCCGTTAAGAACAATGCAATAGGAATTGAAATAACTTTGCTGATCGCAGACATAAGAGAAGTTGCAGAAACAACACGGAGGGGGCAGAAAAGATTCAGGGATGCTTAGACCATCCTCCCATTGCAGTAGCCTTGGCAGGTATTGCTTTTCTTAGACCATCCAAAGCACTATTCGTTTTCTTCAAATCATGTTGATGTAGTTTTTTTCACACACTCTTAAATGGTTTCCTGTGTAATGTTGAGTGTGATCAGGTATAGCACTTTAAAAATAATAGGTATGATACACAGTAATCATGTATCAGTTCTTACTTCTTATCTATGCACAAGACTAAACTTGCAACAAATATTTCATACTGACAGGTTTATACGGTAGGCTGCTAGCACTGATTAACCAAGTCTTGTTGAATTTTTACATTTATGCGATGGTTGTGGGTTGTGGCAGTTAGTGGAGGAATTGCACCTCAGAGCACTCACATCTATTTATCTCCCCATACTCCCCAAACTGAAGTATGTTTCAGTTTCAGTTTCAGTATGACAAATACATTTGTGTTGGTTAGTGGAGGAAGTACACCAGCAAATAGTCATATCTCTTAATCTATGACGGCTTGAAGGAATGATATTTATCCCTTGCTCTGCCATTTCTTTCTCCCTTGATTTCTTGACTTTAGTAGTCGCCTGCTATCCTTTGTCCTCATTGTTTTGTTCTACGAGTAGCTTGTTTCCAATATGTTCAATACGTGATACCTTTTTGTTTTTTCAGATTCTGAACTAAAGTGCCATTGTTCAGCTGTGAATTCTTAAGCATTCGAATTATTCAAAAAAAATCGTGCATGAAGTGCCAATTTGTAACAGATGTAGCAAATGGTCTTTTCCAGTAAATTAATTGATGTTATTACAATGACAGGGAGGAGGTATTCTTATTCCGGACAGAGCAAGCGAAAATACACATGTCATCCAGCAAGCGCACTCCATTTGAAGACATCAGCAATATGCAAAAACATGGTGATTTGTAACAGCCGTTGTGTTGAGGTCCGTCCAGATTATCTCATAACACTGCAATTTATTGCTCAGGGGTAGGCAAAGTATGAGGATGCAGCCTTCGAACTTTGATATCAGTAGCCATTTTAATCTCCTGTGAGCCCCAAATCAGTGTGCAAACTTTGTGAAAAATCTTGGTACTCTTGAATGCAGTGAGCTTAAATGCTGACAAGATTTGTGGGCTCATCTTAAATGCAGCAACGATTTTTTCCTTTCCGGATTCAGGTGGATTTATAGAGCTTATATAGTACATGCTCTTGTGGCATATTCAGTACGAATTTAGAGTAAGGTTGATGAATCTTCTAATTTGAAACAAATTTCTATATGACGGCGTACTCGAATACAAAGTTCATATCTATTGTTATGGTAGATGCTGTCATAAGAATCTGTAAGCATATATGCATTCCTTGGTTTTGATTGATCGATCGTGCAGGTAGATGAACAGTACACATGGCATTCTTTGTCCTTAACACAAAGACTTCATATTATGACATATCTATTGTCGATGTGATCAAGCATGCAATGTTTAATATTTATATGGTACTGCAGTGTCAAAACGCGTCAAATTCTGCGTCAAATTATGCTTCAACATCCTTTTCTCATTTTTCTATGCATAATATAGGAAAAAAATATGCTTAAAATATATACTTGCAGAAGTATAACTATGTTGGTCAATACTCAATACTCTAATATATTGGATGTTACATATAAGTCCCTCCAAATAAATACTTTCATGGTTTTAAGATGCTTGGTTCTTGCTGTTACTCTATGTTGACGAGTTCTCGAAAAAGTAATTATTCTAGGCTAAGCTGTTTTTTGTTTCTATGATCATCCTCCATTATTCTCTCCATGGTTACGGGTTGGTTTATAAGATTATCATCCTCCATTATGCTATTTATGCATGTTCTATTTCTTCAAATGCTACATATATGTAATTCTGCTTACTAGGCATTTTAATTGTTGCGTATTGCTGAATATTTTTACTGCCTCCCTCAGTGCAGCTGTAGAAGAATAAATTATGTGTACACTCTGGAATGTCAATATTGTGTTCTTATTAATGGCCAGAAGAAGCATATTTGTTTGTCTCTGAAGGATAGAAATCTGGGTTAGAGCATTTTTTACTACCAACAGAAGTTGATGCCCAAACCTTGGAGTGGCGTGTATGGACTTTGGATTGTTTACAGGCTGGTGGGAATTCAGTTTTGAAGCGTCTGAAACACGTCTGTGTGTGTGAGAACTAGATGTTCATTGAAATTCCCCAGCCACTTTCTGAATTTTGAATAGCCGACTCAACTTATTTCTAGGCAGTGTATCAAAATCTGTGATCATGTTTGTTCTCCTAACGTAGCTAAATTGACCATGGCATGATCATGAGATTAGAGAATGAGACATTCCAAAGTTGATGCTTTGATTAGTGTTCATATTCATCAACGTTATAATGCTACAAGGTCTAAAATTGATGTAAGAACTCTTCTGTATAATATATAGGTGTCAGGAAGATTTGTAATTATCGCATATTTTCTATTCGTACTAAATTTACTCAGAATTTTACTCATATCTAAACACAGTAGAAATTTTATATTATGTATAATTTTGGAAGTAAATATTGTGGTATATACATATTGGAAATTTTTATTGCTTTTTGCTACAAGGACAAAACGTGCATTGCACGTGCATGATTACTAGTGTGGACAAATTAAAGTCATCTAATTTGGAACGGAGGGAGTACTACTCAGTATGTCTTAATGGCTGTCGTTAGATTTACATCGGACGGTTAGGATACGACGCCGTTTGACTCAAGACACTCATGACTCAACCCTAGCCTTCCCTTTCCCTCCCGCCGCTGTCGAAACCTCCCTCTCCCACGTCCGGCGACTCCGCCGCCACGACAGCGATGGAGGTAGACGGCGAAGCCCGTCCATTCCTCCTCTTCTCCAAGCCGTCCAACCGCAGGACCGAGCCTCAGCCCCAAATCCAGGCCCAGCCGAAACCCCCCAAACCCGACCCCACTCCCGCCGTCCAATCCGACAACGGCGGCTCCGGCGATTCCGGCTCCGACTCTGACGCCGACCCGGCGCCCACCGTAGTGACCGAGCACGAAGACTCCTGCGACGCGGACGCCGCCGCCGCCTCCTTCGCCGACCTCGGCCTGTCGGAGTGGCTGGTCGACGCGTGCAGCTCGCTGGGCATGCGGCGCCCCACGGCCGTGCAGCGGCGGTGCATCCCGCGCGCTCTCGCGGGGGAGAACGTGCTCGGCATCGCGGAGACGGGCAGCGGCAAGACGGCCGCGTTCGCGCTCCCCATCCTGCACCGCCTCGGGGAGGACCCCTTCGGCGTGGCCGCGCTCGCGCTCTCGCCCACGCGGGAGCTCGCGGCGCAGCTCGCCGAGCAGTTCCGCGCGCTCGGCTCGAAGCTGGGGATCAGGTGCCTCGCGGCCATTGGAGGGTTCGACTCGCTCGGCCAGGCCAAGGGGCTCGCCCGGCGTCCCCACGTTGTCGTCGCCACCCCTGGCCGCATCGCCACGCTCATCAAAAACGACCCTGACCTCGCTAAAGTCTTCGCCCGGACCAAGGTTTGCTTAAGATTTTTCTTTCTTGCTGCAATATGCAAAGATATTTCTAGCTGCTGTGCTACTGCTTGCTCCTATAGGTTCACCTGTAATTGAAATCTTCTTAAAATGCATATGGTCATTGCCATCGATGAAAATACACATATGTCCTTGTAGACACAAGGCATGTTTATCGAAGACATCAATGGTCCACAAGGAGAAAATTCATTTAGTTTAGAGGACTGTCGAGCGGTGGTGAAATTTTGACCCGCATAAGAACAGAGGAATGCTGTGCTCCTTATGTTTAGTGATCAATTGAGGTGTAGCTCTTTGCTGAGGTGTTTCCTTAGCATTAGGATGGCAACAAACTAAGCATAGCATATCTTAGTGATAGAAAAGCGTGATTTCACTTAAGTGTAGCAAATTCCTGGTGGTATGTGTGCCCCTGTGTGAATCTTTGTTTTGGGTATGAGTGGTTCATGGTTTGGTATTGTGCTCACGGGCATGCCTATTCTGGTAATCTGTGTTCTTAGAGTAGGCAATGAACCACGTCTTGAGAAATATCT
Source organism: Poa pratensis (assembly GCA_947311845.1). Taxonomy (NCBI): domain Eukaryota; kingdom Viridiplantae; phylum Streptophyta; class Magnoliopsida; order Poales; family Poaceae; genus Poa; species Poa pratensis. The sequence goes on along the minus strand of CAMZMU010000091.1, from coordinate 20,552,644 downwards.
GGACCTAATAGTACTTCCTTTTCTAGAAGTTTCAGATAAGTAAGATGTGTTGTCTTTTATGTCGCAGTTTCTTGTCTTGGATGAGGCAGATAGAGTTGTAGACTCCAATTTCGAGGAGGACCTCAAGGTCATATTTGATTGCTTACCAAAGAAGCGGCAGACATTTCTCTTTTCTGCAACAATGTCAGAAAATCTGCGATCTTTGCTTGAGCTTTCGGGCAGCAAGTCATACTTTTATGAGGCATACGAAGGGTTCAAGACTGTTGAGGGCTTAAAGCAGCAGTATATCCATATACCTCCTGATGGAAAAGAGCTCCATCTTTTGTATCTCGTGTCAAAAATGAAGGAAGATAATATACGTTCAGCCATCGTATTCGTTTCAACTTGCAGGTTTGCTCCCCTACACAATGAATAGAGATTGTTATCTTTTGATTTTTGCCTATATCAGTATTTAGTTAAGTAAACCAGCAGTTTTATGTTTTGGTTCATTCAAAAGTGCAAATTTGTGTGACGGAATTTTCTTATTATGCAAATCTCCACAGAATATGTCAACCTTTACAATTTTGATATACCCACCTCTGCAATCGTCAAGCCCTGTATTTGTAATATCGTTCAAATTATTCCTGTAGTTAGATGATTCTGATGGAATGTTGCGTGTTACTCTTACATGCAATTTATAATCCTTATAAAGTTCAATGCTTTTCTCAGATGTTACTAAAGTCACATGTATTGTTTACATAGGACATGCCAATATTTGGACTTTGTGTTGCAAGAGCTTGGCCAACCTGCTGTTTCTTTGCACTCCCATAAGGCTCAGTCGCTAAGGCTTTCGGCGTTGCATCGTTTTAAGTCTGGTCAGGTCCCTGTATTGATTGCTACTGATGTGGCCAGCCGTGGGTTGGATATCCAAACTGTTGATCTTGTTATCAACTATGACATTCCAAGGTGCCTTATACTAGCTAAATATCCAAACTGTAGTAAGTATTCCCTGTCAACATATTTTTGATCAATGCTAAAATTTGGCTGTTGCTTTTGATAGGTTTCCACGCGATTATATTCATAGAGTTGGGCGAACAGCAAGAGCCACTAGGGGAGGCCTCTCTATAAGCTTTGTGACTCAGGTTTGCTATATGCTGAGTTTACATGATGTTTTTCCCTGATCCAGTTACCCCTTCCCCCCTTAAATATCTAAATAAAAATTCCAGCATGCTTTCCAAATTGAAAGAATGCTCCAGCTTATGAGTCTTTCCTCGTATCAACGTTGATAGATAACAGATCCATACGATTGCAATTTCACATGTATTGGGGATTTTCGTACAAGCTCTGAAAGTTTGAAACTACTTTCAAGTAACTTGAAATATTTCAGTGGCAGAAGTAACACTAACTGCCAAGCATGTACATTTAGTCATTTATCAGAAATCACACTTTGCCAATTATATCAGCTAATCAGAAATATACAAGTTGTTTTCATGTAATGTGTTATGGGAACAAATGAAAAAATATCTTAGTGAAACCTGCATGCTTATTGTGATTTCTCTGCAGAGGGATATATGTCTCTTACATGAGATAGAAGATGATGTGGGGAAGCGACTTGATGCATATGAGTGCGATGACAAAGAAGTCACCAAAGACATTACAAAGGTGTGCTACATTGAACTACTACCCAAACCTATTTCACTGTTAAATGAGTGAGTTTGTTCTTTCGAAGAGTTTCTTGCACAATCTCAAAGCACGCGTGTCAGTACTCTAGGTTAATGCAGATTAGTATACTTAATCACCGCGGGGCCATCCAGCCCATATCCAAAGAATGAATTCTAGTGCAGACCTGTCCCACCTCACGATGCGCTAGCGTCGTACCCAACATTACTAGGTGAGCACGAGCATCTCAGCTGACTTTGCCGGAACTCAGAAGCATCTCAATCCTGGAGAAACTATTCTAACGGTGAATGCATTTGCTGGAACTCAGAAGCATCAAGGGCACGATCGAGTACATAGGTGGGATTGGCTGGTGGCGGAGGTGTTCGCGCTTGAATCCGCTGCCGGCGGGGTGGATTACGGCGGGGGATGCTTTGTGGAGCAGGTCTCCTCCGTGCAGAGGAATAAGATGAAGAGTGCTCTGTCAATCTTGTCCTTGAACCACATGCTGCTTGTTGCGGTGCCAGCAGCGGCCACGTCCTTCCGCCCGTGGAGGTCTTCGAGCCACCCTTGTCGGAGGTGAGCAAGAAGATATTGGTGCTGAGTGCTTGTCGGAGGTATAGCAAGCAGCGCCACAGCAAGTATGTCTCTTCGGCTCTTCCTTGTCCAGCGGCGAGGTTTTCACAAGTGCTTGCGGGCTGCGGGTTGCTCATGGATTTGTGCTTTCGACCCAGATACGGTGCCAACGGGTGTGCAAGAGCGAACTGTTGAAAGTAATCGAGTGGTAAACGAGAGATAAATGAATGATTCACAAGTGTAATCTTTATTGATGATTGGAACAGCTTATATGAGGAGATGCCTCTCTGGAGGCATCAGTTTGTAGGCCGTCGTGATGGTTGCCACAGTGGCAACCGGGGACAGGGATGGAGCCAGCCCTCAGGCTTGGAGGGGGCAAAAATGGCTTTAGAACTACTCCCTCCGTTCCAAATTAATTGACTTGATTTTGTCCAAATATAGATGTATCTATACTTGTATGGTGTCTAGATACATCCATGTGTAACCAAATGTGTGTCAATTAAATCCGAACGGAGGGAGTACTGATTATGACATGAGTATTAGGGAGTTTGTGTAGAAAATATGATTGTCGGGGGTGGCTTAGTCCCTGCTCGTCCCCCCGTCCTCCGTCCCTGACTGGGGATTTCCCTATTTAACCGCATGTGTTAATTAGTCTTAACACAAACTACTCTTGATTGAACCAAGCCGCCGGATTAGTTCCTCTAATCGCAGCCCTTAATTTGTATTAAATTTCGTGCAAAAGAAGTGCCAGAAAATATAGAAGCACTTGTAGTGTTTTATCTGTGTCAACTGATTTTTTACTGGACTATCTGAACACTTAGGTATTCAAAGCGAGGCGTCTTGCAAACATGAGGATGGCGGACGAGGGCCACGAAGATAAGGTTCAAGACAGAAAAGACCAGAAGAAAAGAGATGCAGCAAGAAAGCGCAAACACGAGGAATGAACCTTGGTAGGAGGGAGGGTTCACTACCTTCCCAACCGGAGGATAGTCAGTCTTGTCCTACGCACCAACCTCGTCTAATGAATTGTTCCTCGTTAACCAGAGGAAGAAACGGGTGAAATTTTGTACCGGTGCCTGTAAATCACTAGATCGAGTAGATCCAACAGAAAGTCAGTTGAGCAGATGTACTAGCAATTTTTTCGTGGTAATGTTTGACAGAAGCTTTGTACTGATACCAGCATGATCGTATTCAACATGAAGGGCTGTCTAACATTACAAGAATGTTTTTTTGTCTGTATGCTGCAAAAGAATGTGATTTTTCTGCAACAAATACGAGATACATATTAACAGAGGTGCATCAGCGTTACGTAAGCATGAACTGATCAGCACTTCAGCAGTACACAGGGAAGAGGGAACGCCCGACTCTTCGACATCATCAAGGAGCACCACGGATGCATGGCTGCTGACCTTGCTGGTGGTGGTGGAGAGCATTTCTGGCTAAGTGGGAGGGGGCCTGGTGAAAGGTACGCAGCTGCGTGGTGAGCACTATTATGTATCTTTTTACTAATAAGTAATAAAGGACTACCATGTGCATGCCACACTAAGCAGCATGCGCTACTTTCTGGAGGAAGCTTTTCTCTTGTACAGTACCCAACAGTTGAGTATATTCGAAATTTGAGTGAACAATAATATTCACCTGAACGTGCAAAAACAGAATGGACAATAAGTTACTTAAATGGCCATGTACACATGCATGTATGCTTAACACGAGAGCGCTGCCTAGGCACCTAGCTCGCTCCTCTCTATATAAAACCGCTCGCCCAGTGTTAATCTGCTTCTTCAATGCCGAGCTGATCAAGCAGACGAGCGCAAGATCATGGAGTGCAGGGAGGGGGAGCGCAATGTCCCGTTGCTAGGGCCAAGGCCGCTAGCGTCGGCGGCCGAACACGGTGAGAACAGCGTGATCCGCGGCGGAGATGCAGAAGAGGAGTCGGGGCTGGGGCGGCTGCTGCTGGAGGAGAACCAGAAGCTGTGGAAGGTGGCGGGGCCGGCCATCTGCACGCGCTTCTCCGGCTTCGGGACCACCATCATCAGCCTTGCCTTCATCGGCCACATTGGCGCCACCGAGCTCGCTGCCTTCGCCCTCGTCTCCACCGTCCTCATGCGCTTCTGCAACGGCATACTGGTAAGTTACAAAGTGGTGGCGTGGTGCCATTGCACCAGTTCAGGCAAATTTCTGCAGATGAGAAAAAAACTTACAACACTTGATTAATCATTAATGTGTGTAAACTGAATGCAGCTGGGCATGGCGAGTGCCCTGGAGACGCTGTGCGGTCAGTCGTACGGGGCGAAGCAGTACCACATGCTGGGCATCTACCTGCAGCGCTCCTGGATCATCCTCAGCAGCTGCGCCGTGCTCATGCTCCCCCTCTTCCTGTTCACCGAACCTCTCCTCGTCTTCATCGGCCAGGACCCCAAGATCGCCGCCGTCGCAGGGCTCATCTCGCTCTGGTACATCCCCATCATGTTTGCTAACCTCTGCAACTTCACGCTCCAGATGTACCTGCAGGCGCAGAGCAAGAACATAATCGTCACCTACCTAGCGTTCGTCAACCTCGGCACCCATCTGTTCCTGTCGTGGCTCCTCACCGTCAAGTTCCAGCTTGGGCTTGCTGGGGTCATGACCTCCATGGTCGTTGCCTTGTGGATCCCCGTGACTGGGCAGCTCATCTTTGTGTTCTGTGGTGCGTGCCCTCTCACGTGGACGGGGTTCTCCTCCCAGGCACTCACCGACCTCTTCCCCATCCTAAAGCTCTCTCTATCCTCTGGTGTGATGATCTGGTAAGAACAACCTTGAGTTTTGAGTATATATACAACCGTTTCAGAAAAGAAAGAAATAACTTCATATGCAACAAAAGAGCAATGTACTTAACGACCAAGTGTGCGCCTACATTTTTTCATATAAAAATTTCGGATACACCTAACAATGATACATGTTTTTGCCTGCTTGCCTTTCAGTTTGGAAATGTGGTACAACACAATTTTGGTGCTCCTAACCGGGTACATGAAGAATCCAGAGGTTACACTTGACGCTCTTTCGATATGGTAACCTTAATATTTTACTTGGTAGTTCACTATGTCATTGTTCTTGAAGTTTATAACATAAGATCTGGTTCTCCACTCTGGATATTCCTATTAGTTCAAAGAACACTAGCTAATCACTGGTGCATATATGCCATTGCATAATTTCGTACTGATTCCTTGTCACTGCATATGAATTAATTAAGTAATTTGGTTTCGATATGGGAAATATGCAGCCTTAACATCAATGGTTGGGAGCTGATGATTTCTTTGGGCTTTTTGTCCGCAACAGGGTAACTTCTTGATCTAAGAGCTCGTTGTTACTGTATCATGTGATCGATCAGTTTCATAAATTTGATGATGATGATTTTGTGTGTTACAGAGTGCGTGTGGCAAATGAGCTCGGAGCTGGAAGTGCAAGAAGGGCAAAGTTCGCCATCTTAAACGTCGTCACCACTTCTTTCTCTATAGGCCTTGCGTTATTCATGTTCTTCCTTTTGTTCCGAGGAAAGCTTTCGTACATATTTACAACGAGTGAAGAGGTAGCTACTGCAGTTGCTGACCTGTCGCCTCTTCTTGCTGTCTCCATCTTGTTGAACAGTGTTCAACCAGTGTTATCAGGTTTGCTTCAGCATTTGACTGAATTCCGATATGTTTGGTTTACTGAAACTATAACCATGCTTGATCGTCCGTTAGGTGTTGCTGTTGGCGCGGGTTGGCAAAGTGTAGTTGCCTATGTTTTTTTTTTTTTGCGAAACACAGTACAACGCAAGCGCTCATATACACGCGCACACACTCACCCCTATGAACGCACGCACGCACACCCTACCCCTATGAGCACCTCCGAGAGACTGAGCCGGCGAGTTGAGTCTTGAGATTGACGAAGTCACCACGGGCGCCTCGCTATCGACGGGAACGTCGCCTCCCACTGAAGAATATTCCGCCTTAAATGAGAAACACCAGCGTCAAACCTGGGGTTTGAACTCTGGTGGGCTGGGGGTACAACCACCCACCTAACCATCTTGCCACAGGCAAGTTCTCTAGTTGCCTATGTTAACATCACAACATATTACTTGATTGGCATCCCTCTTGGAGCAATCCTAGGTTATGTTCTTGGATATCATGTGAAGGTAAGATAATAATGTTGTATCAGTCAACCAGTTGCTGAACTAATTATCTCTGTGCCACTTGGCTCAAGTTGTGGTCCTAATTCTCCTTGGTTGCTGGCTTGCTGCTATAGGGCGTTTGGGTTGGCATGCTGCTCGGAACACTAGTCCAAACAATTGTGCTTCTGTTCATAACAATTAGAACTGACTGGGATAAACAGGTAAGCTTCGTTAACTGTTCGACCATCACTGTACTCAAACATTGTAAATTATGGTTTCTATTCTAAATTTTCAGGTAGAGGTCACTCGGCAGAGATTGAACAAATGGTTTATAGATCGGAACAGAGAAAAAGCAGCTTCAAGTGGAAGTCCATGAGATAAAAAGATCAAGCACAAGCACCGAATCGCCATCAAGTTAGAACTTGCATACTCTGCTAATCTGCTTGATCGGAGCTTGCAACCTTTCATCAGAGGATAAATACTTACAACTTTTTCAACATGTCAAGAGTTAATCTTCAGAACATTACCAGTCCAAGACGTGTTAGGGGTTGCTCCTCAAGATTGAGCAAGCAATGTGATCGTCTGCAACACAGGATGCATGCTCCACTAGAGGAGGAAAAAGGATGTTACCTACCCACTTGATCTCCAGTAATCTCTGCCACTTCAACAGTGAACAGTGATATATGTTAGTGGGACAAGCGTTGTTCTTTGATAGATTTTTGTTGTGATGTTGTTTCTCGTGAGAGTGCTGGTTATGACTAGCAAACATGCATCCCATCTTTGTTGCTTAAGAACAATCAATTGTGGTGGCAACACTATGACTAGCAAAGTTGAGATGAATCTGCAGCAGCATATACAGTAGTGGAATACGATATATCTCGGCAGTGTATTAGTACATGATTTCCTTAACAAAAAGAACATGATAGAGATATAGACTGAGCACACGAAAACTGATAACGAGAAACAAACCGAGATGGAATCCGTCGGCGGAGATGGTGGGAGACTGGGAGTCCCCTCGTCTCCTACAGATCCGTCGGCCGGCGCCGCCCGCCGGGCGCCGTCGATCGGCGGCTGCTCTCTCCACTAGATTCTTCAGAGCATCCTCTCCCAGTGGATAGGTCGAGGCACGTCGCGTCGTCATCCACGGCCCAGCAACACCCATCCGCCCCGCCGTGGCTAAATTTTGGTAAATGATTGTCGGCAACAAGTCAGGCATGCAGCATGCTCCACTGTTCGATGAAAAAAGATGTTACCTGCCCAATTGATTTCCAGTAATCTATGCCGCTTCAACTGCAAACAGTGATGTTAGTGGGGAAAGTGTTGTTTCGTTTTCATTGATTTTGGCTGTGGTGGTGTTCTCGTGATAGTGGTGGATCATTTTATTACTCAGTAGCCAGTGCCCAGGGCATGAGAATGCTTTGACTAGTGAATGTATTTGGCATTATTTCAGAAGGGGAATAAAGGGATAAACGAATGAAAGAATTTGTATTAATCTTTGCACATGTCCAAATCAACAACACTACACGATCTACAGATGAAGTACTTTTACTCCACCTCTTATTCTTCTGTCCGTATATGCACAACCGATGAACAAGAATGGCTCATTCATCATCCTACGAATCAAATATCCGAATGAAGATTTAACTGATCAGCAGGCCTTGCTGCAGATGCGCTGTATGAAACGCCTCCCTCGGTGTCAGCGGTTCACACCCTCTCGACATCGGGCTGCCGACCCTCTGTCTCTGCGGCGAGGAGAACCGCGACGTCGTCCGGCCGCTCCTCGGCGACAGGTGCACCTCCTCCAGCGCCCGGTGCTGGAGCTCCGGCGGGTAGTCCCGGACGCACACGATCCGGGGACCGGCGCCGGTGGTCCACTTGAAGGACAGCTGCTTCCCCAGCTGATACGAGTTGATCCTCTCGAGTATCTTCTCTCTTGGCGCAGCTGGCTGATGATCATCGCTGTCTTCCTGATGTTCTTCAGACACGCAAGTCGTCGATGCTTCGGTGTTTACGACACCTTCGAACGAATCGAGCCTTGTGAACTCCTCGGGTTGGCTGGGATTGTTGCCCGTTTCTTGGTGTTGGGAGACCTCTTCAGGTGTGGTTTCAGTGATCTGGGGTGTCTGGCAAGGGATGGTCTCTTCGGCAGGAGCAGTTTCTTCTTCTTCTTGGGTTTTTTCGGCATCTGTGCACCGGTCAGAAGGGATGCTTCTGAGCCTGCTCCAGAACTCTTCATCCTCTTCAGTTGGGCTCATCTGCAATCATATCAAAATAGTTGAGATGCAAGTTCTGTACCGTTATTGCACCCACATTTTGGTAAGTGCCTCTTGCTATTCCAGTCACCAGTCACAGACATGGTTGCTCTTGCTCACCTTGACATCGCTGAGATCGACATTGTTCTCTTTGAGGAAGGTCTGGAAATCCTGGAAGTTCTCCTCTGTCGGGCGGTAGTGACCGCTGTGAGGCCAGATAGCCTGTCAAGAGACGAAAAACATTAGATTGTACTCCTATCATAGAATGTTGTCTGAAAAAATTACAAGAGTTGGAGAAACGCAATAATTTTCAGCTAAATGGTATAGGCCCCACATTTTAAGTACCTTGAGGATTCCATCTTCGACAACTAGTCGTCCCGCAGCAGATGTCGCGCCTCCAGCGAGGAAGCTAGAATGCTGAAATTTGCCCTTTTTCTTCTGCAGAAAGTAAAGAGTTGTAGTGTGGATACTGTTAGATATGATCCACTTCACATAGGCTAATGCAGTGTTGAGTTCGTAGTATGTGACGGTGAAAGTCTGAACATTACCTGTCCAACATACAGATTTTTGGATGTGCTTAGCACAAAGATCCACTTTGCGTCCCTCAGTCCGCCAGACGTGTCGAGGATTTGCCTGCTGTTCTTGTACATGAACTCGCCGTCCTCAATCACAACCTCATAGTCCTCTCTTTCCTTCTGTAGGCACAACATAAATGCAGTTTGCTTCATTAGTCCTCCTGAACTCTCATGGACTTGCACTTCACTCCAGCAATGTAAAGTGTTTGCAAATACTTACCGGACCAAGATACTTGATGCACTGGTTGAGAAGCTTCGATCGCGTGCACCGGTCCTCGAGATTGATCTCTTTGCCTTCTCCGACGTCGAGCCTAAAGAACCAATTACAATAATAAATCATAAGGCTATAACTTCAACATCCTCTCATGATCGTACCAACAATTCAGATGTTCCAACCACTATGAACATGAACAAACAGCTCAACTGCAAGTTGTAAAACTCACCAGTAGAAGAATGGCTCCTTGCTTTCGCACCGCAGCCAGCAGTCGTAGTAGTAGTGAAGATTGTGACCGTACCGGTGGCGCGGGTCGATCTGTTCATCGGAAATTTCAGCACTTACATCAGCACATTGCTTGGCAAAATGAGCAAACTAACTGAAGAATTTGCAATGCCTCTGGCAGGTACTCACAGCTTCAAGCCAGTGCTGCAACGCGAGCTTCCGAGCTTTCTCGTCCTTGGAGAGCCCCTTTCCGACCTGAAATCAGACGAACAATCAGTCCAATTTCACCAATTAATAACCGGGGCATGGGAGAAATTTCTTGAAGAACTGACGAACGGCGACATTTATTTCACCGAGGACATACCTTGGCGGCTCTGGTCCTTGCGCGCGCCCACTTGGACACGGCGGACTCCTGCTTCTGGATGTCGAAGAAGGAGACGGAGCTGCGCTTGAGGAGCGCGAAGTCCAGCAGCTTCCACCAGCTCTGCTCGACGAGCACGGCGCAGTCGGCGAGCTGGCGGCGCGTCCGGAAGCTCTTGTAGACCTTCTGCAGCGTGACGGCCGCCGCCTCCTGCTGTTTGGGGCTCTCCGGCCCCGCGCCGCACGCCGCGTCGGCGAACCGCGTCCGGACGAGCTCCCTCGGCGCCGGCACGGGCACGGGAAGCGGCGCGGTGACCGCGTCGGCGCGGGGCGAGGTGATGGAGATCTTGGTCTCCACCTGGAGCGAGGTCTGCTGCTCGCGCTTGAAGCTGAGGGAGCCCTCGATCCGGAGCTTCCCGGAGCTCAGCGACGCCCGCAGGACGGTCGCCGGCTCCGCCGCGACGAGGCCGCATTCGTCGTCGGCCTCCACCGGACACGAGAAGAGCACGCCCATCGCGTTGATTCTGGTTGACTCTGCTAGCTGCTTGATCGATGAGAGTGCAGTTGATAGCTGAGCTGTATGTATGTATTTCTTGGTGCGAGCTAGCTACCCGAGGTCGAGGTGAGCCATTGGGCGTATATATAGCTGGGAGAAGACCGAGTAGAGCTCGAGACGTGAGGAATGGCCAGCCAGATAGGTAGTAGGCGCGGTGAGGGTGGGCCCGCGACCTCGGATGCGGAAAAGCGTCGCGCTGGAGCGCTCCACGTGTTCCTGGGGGATGTCACGCGGATCTCCACAGGCGCGTTGCGCGTGCTGACCTGTCCTGGTTGACGAGAGAGCGTGTGCCCCGGCCCGGAGCCGGTGAGCCGTGAGCGACGTTGGCTAGCCTGGAGAGTATTCTATGCATTTTCATAATCTACCGCGTTCAGCGTGTCGCGTTTAGAGCATCTCTAGCAGATACACTGTAATCTCGTACCGGATATTCATTATCCTGTTCCCCGGAAAACTGTTTACAGTTCCAAATTTTTGTCTCACAGAATAGATACTGGATACCGGCCCCTAAAATCTTATCCTTTCCTATTTTTTCATTTTCATTTTCTCTTTCTTCTTCCACCTCCCGTCCCCTCCCTTGACGGCGCTCACCGGCGCCACGCCCGCTCGCGCCCCTGGCCGTGCCCACCCGCGTCCCTAGCTGCGCTAGCCCGCGCCGCGCCCGTATGCGCTTCTGGCCGCGCCCGCTGGCGGGGACGGTGCGTACAGAGGCGAGCGAGCTAGCTCGATGGATGGATCGATCGATCCAATCCACTCGCTGGCCAGGTAGCTAGCTCGCTGGGTGGATCAATCGATCTGATCCACGCGCTCGCAAGCTAGCTAGCTAGTTTCGGCCGTGTGGTCGCTCGCACCGCCGTGTGCTGTCCGCGTCGCCGTGGCGCCCTCTGCCGGCGAGCTCTGCACTTCTGGTCCGTCTGAGATCGGTCTGAATCGTCAAGAATCGCAAAAGATTTGGTCGGAATCAGAGGGCCGTTGTCGATTTTCGCCGGATTCCGGCGACTCCGGCGACGGTCAGTGACGGTTGGGCTGATACTTCCCTCCCGCCAACTGCCATTTTGCTATTCAGTTTCCACTAAAAATGGACTCGGAAACTGAACTGATTCGGGTTGGGCGGGTGTTTATCCTGCTCCCCGGATATTATTTTGAGATACGGTACCGAGTAGGGTACCTGGTCTGGCCGCGGTTTCGCCCTGGACCCGGAAAAAAGCAGTTATTTTCCGGGCCGGGGGCTTATAATGGATCTGCTAGAGATGCTCTTAGGGTGAGCGACGTTTTTTCGCATGTCCTTCGAGCATAGGGCACTATGCAACTGATTTTTTCTAACTTCTCTAGATATCTCATATTATCTCACATTGAGATGATTCATCAAAGCAAAATTGTTCGTCTCAAAAAGACCAAGAACTTTTGTTATGGCCCTTTTTTCATTTGAGTTACTCTTGAAAGCGGTTTGGTGCAAACAAGTAGTGATTGTCAACGCCAGATCCTCCGAATTTTGTCATCCCCATATCTATCTTGATCTTCTCAAAGAGGGTGATCCAATGGTGGATTTTAATCTTCAATTTGATTCCATTAAAATCATGACATATTTTGTGCCACCTCCTAACTAGAGTGACATCGTCGATGGTACTAGACACAAGGTGAATACCAATACTAAGTCGACGCACAACAGTGAACTCGAATTGTTTTTCCTTTCAAAGATTTTTAAAGTTCATAAATAAGCTAATGCCGTCAAAGCATAAACATAAGCATATTATCAGTGAACACATATCTTGTTTCTATCTCCAATAGGACTAAGGACGATCTTAGTATCCCAGACCGACCGTGATAAGATGTGTTCTTAGGGCAATAATAAATATCAGGCATATATCTTTGCCCTATGGGGCATGTATAATTCATCTACCAAAGTATGTATAGACGATACAATCGGATGTAAAAAGAAATAAGATTATGAACTCGAAATATTTCGGCATCTTGGATTAACAACGATATTTTGGGCCTACGCTGTACCATCTATTGCTCGCACTTGATGATGGAATCACACATTTGAAAGTTGGCTACCAATAATGACAATAATGCAAATACTTAGAAATAATATTCCGTGCCCCATATAACAGAGAGCATGCAGATAGAAAACTTTTGAGAGCTTAGAAAAAACATAGTTGTATGGTACGAGGTAGAATGAGACACGAACGATGTCATGAGCTCCGTAGAATCTAATTGAACATCAAAGTCTATCGTTGTATAGCTCCCTCCGAGAAGATCAAGATATACATAAAGATGACTCAGATCGAATACCAGATGTGTGATTTACGACAAAATTCAGAGGATCTGGCGTTGATAACCAGTGTTTGCTTGCACCAAAACGTTCTAAAGATTGCCTCAAATGAAAAAGTGGCGAAAATGGAAGGCAAAAAAGTCAGCGTTTTGAGATAAATAACTTTACTTTTTTTAAAACATCTCCACGTGAAGTAGTATACGATTTCTAAAGATATTAGGAAAAATTGTGCCGGATGAGACACTAGAATGGGTTCGAAGTACGAGCACCCGTCCTAGCGCGCTATGTAAAAAAAGCCCGGGTGCATCGACGTGGCGTGGTCAACAAGGTGGCATGCCGCCTTTGACTAGGGCATCATGCCGTCTCTCATGGCGCTCCAGGTGCGGGCGCCATGAATTTTTTTCTCAACGTGAACTATTTTCAAGTCGGGTTCGTTTTGTGTTCAAAATTTAAATTTTTCAGATTTGTCAATTTTCTCGCGTACGCTTCCGCTGGGCCGTTGGGTGCGCGTCTTGATTCGAGGCGAGGGGGGGGAACCTTGATAGTCAAACAAACCACCACTTGTTGCCTAGGAGATGCATGATTTGGGTCCAGGCAGCCAGGCTGGCTCGTACTACTACGTCACCCGTCTGATGCCTACGCCCTCGCTAATCCCATCCACTTGATTTTGACTTGGGTGATGGCTCCCGGGCTCTGTCTGTCTACGCGTGCCGACTGCCTGCCGTACCCGTACGTCCAAACGCGACTACCGCCTTGGCTTCTTGTTCACCGGAGTCCACCCCCCGTGTTTGGCCCCATTTTGATACGCAGAGAAAATCTTAGCAAAGTGTGTGCTGGGACGTACGGTTAAAAGTTGTACTACCTCCGATCCATATTAGTGGGCACAACTTTGTCTAGATACACATGTATCTAGTCTAAATACTTAACTAGATATATATGAATTTAGACAAATATATGCCCACTAATATGGATCGGAGGGAGTACTAGAATGCACAGCACACATGCATGCACTCGCACCGGCCGCCGTACTACTCCCTCCGTGGGAGGGGCCGTATTAAAATTTGGATTCTTTTATTGTTTACCAAATGAGCAGGTTTGAAAGTTATCTGACATTTTGGAATATTCAAATTTGTAATTTCAGTAGTAGTTCTCAAATATGATTGGTCTTTCCATACAGTTAACATTTGAGTTGTTTGAACTTATTTGTTTTTTGTGAAAAATAGTTAACATTTTTTCCCTAACATTTTAGTATGGTTTTTATATTTTGTCGATTATATACATTTGTAATTAGTAACCTATTCGAATTGATATTATATGTTTGTGGTTTGCTGTAAATCTTTAGTGTAATTCAATGTTCAGACAGAATACATTATATGAGTATTTATTGAATTCAATTTAGTTGCAATTTATAATTAGAGGAAATGAATTTGCATTTTCTTCAAGTACATATGTAATCATATTTTTTTTGTTGGTGCAAGTGTAATTACATAATAAGAGGGATTTAAGGTATGTTAGCTCCAAATATGTTAACTAAATTGAAATGTAGATTATGGTTACATTTTGTTGTAATTTTCTTTTTTAGCATCATAACCAGAGGAAATATATTATGGTTATCTTCAAATAGTTTTTATTTTCAGCATTTATTAAATTTGTTTGCATAGTTCTTAGTATTTACCAAATTGGAATATTCGGATATTTGTAGTGGAGAATGCAATATGTGAGATATACTTTATAGTATCTTCAAGTTTCAAGTAAATTATAATGTTCAAGTGTGTTGCATTTATGTTTTCCATGGGCATTTTGAAATATCTTATCGTTTCTCTAAATTTCTAGCAAATTGAAACGTTGAAACGTTGATACATTCTAGACTTTTTTTAGCTTCCAATTTTGTAGTAAGTTGGAATGTTCAAGTGTGTTTTTTTTTCAGCATTTTTAAAAGTGAATTGTGTAGTTAGAGAAATTTAAGTTGAATAAACTCCAAATATGTTAGTTAAGTTGAAAAGGTCAAATATAGTTTTATTTTGCCATAATTTTTTTATGTATCAACATAATTGGAGGAAATATATTATGGTTACTTCTGAATGTTAACCATTTTTGATTATTTATTAAATGCAGTTGCATTGTTTATTAAATATAGGTACACTAAATGTTACAATTTATGGAGTTATTGTGAAGAAAGATCAATTGGTTTAATATAATTGTCTTGCAAACTAAAATGTCTTGCATTTATTTTTCTTCTTCTTGATTATTATTCGAGTACTATTTTAGGGAAACTATAATTGTTTTGTAAGCTAAAATGTCTTGCAATTTTTTATTTATTTTTTTATTATTATTTCAATGTTGTTTTGTTGCAAAACAAAAGGAAAGCAAAAAAAAGAAAGAAAACAAATATAAAGATGGGGTTAAATGGAGGTGAGAAGTTATTTTCATAATTTTTATATTTGATATTCTAGTTGTTTTAATTAAATAGGAATTATGGTTGTTTTAGGATGCATGGAAATGTGTTAGGTGTAAAGATTTAAATTGTCTGGAAATGTTTTTTTTTTTGAATTACAGTTTGGAAGATATGAATTTAACAATTTGCATGTATTTTGAATTATGGTTTGAAAGATATGAATTTAACAATTTTGCATGTATTGAAATGTGTTAGCTGTAAAGATTATATTTTTCTGATTTTTTTTGGTATTTTAGTTGTTTTAGATCAATTTAATTGGAGGTGAGATGTCATTTCCACAAATTTTATATTTAACATTTCAGTTTTTGTAAATTAAACATGTATTCAAGTTGATTAGTCATGTATGGAATGCAATAGTTGCAAAGGGTTTATTTTTCTGCAAATTTTGATATATTGTTTGAATTATTCTGAATTACAGATCAAAAGATACAAATTTTACAAATTTTAGGTTTTTTTTAATTAATAAATGTCTGGCAGGTGGAACCCACAGCTCAGGTTTTTAGTAATTTTTGAAATCATTTATGTAAATGGGAAAAATCCGACAGGTGAGCCCGCGGTGACGCCGCTGACGTCACACGCCGGTGGAGACGCGGCCGTGCTGCTCCGCCGCTGTGCTCCGCCGCGCTCGAGCAGCTGCGCGCTCGCGCGGGGCTGGGAGCGTGCGGATCTGCGCGAGGCCGTCGAGGCGAGCCGGACGGGCGGCGTGGCGGACCAAATGGTCGCCGGAGCCGCCGGCGGCGAGGAATTTCGCGGCGGCGGACGTCGACCACGCGGAGGACGATTCCGTCGCGCATGCGGCGATCCAACACGCGGCGCTCGTCGAGGAGGGAGAAGCGACGACGGTGAAGTCCGTGGTATGCTTCGATTCGAGGGGGGAGGACCGGAGCGGCCGCATCGAGCGCGGCGGCCGGCGGCGAACTCCGGATCGCGCGGGGAGACACGAGAGAAGAAAGGGAAAGGGGGGCTCTGAGGATGCTTTTGCATAAAAGTACTTGCGTTCCCGCAAAATCACGTACAGGTCCTTCGTAGTGGTAAAACCTGGACTGCGGGTTTGTTTCCCGAAGTGTCGGGTTCTTTTTTGTAAAATCGGATGCGCCAAAATTCGTGCGCGAGCTCTGATTGGCAGAAATCCCCCAGCTACAGTATTACTGTAGCTCGCACGAATTTTGAAGCTATCTGGGCCGTCTCTTGCGCTGATCGAACGGCTGCTGTTTTCCGGGTGACGTGGATGGTGTAACTGGAAGCGAATTCTTCCTACTTTTATACATAGTAGGATATATTGTGCGTACGTGCTCTGACCTAGCCGCAAGGACACGGCGATCAGAAGGCGATTTGTTTCCGTTCGATCTCCACCGGCGAACGTGCTGGTCCCCTCTCCCTCCGCCAGCTGTTCCGGTGGCGGGAGGGAGGGGGATCCGGTTCCTCCCCTCTGTAGTTATTGTTTGGTTTTACAGGTCGTGATGCGTCATTGGGCCGGGTGGAAGGAGCGGTGGCCGGACGAATAAATCTGTCTCAGTTCTACATCCACACCGGCAGTGTCCTTCATGACGGTGTCTCGGAGTTGATGGAATTGTGTGTTTGCCGATCCCTCAGATTGGCGGCTTTTTAGGGTTCATGGATATGGATGGGGTCGGCGAGGTGGCGCCGGCGACCCCATCAGGTGTGTCTCTCCTTCTGCTCTGTCCCCGTCGCTATGGCGTTGTCTCCGACGTCATGGTGATCCAGGAGTACGCACAGACGGTTGTCTGCGCATGTGACAGCTGGAAGATGGTGTATCCTGTGTTGGGTTTGTGGTTGGAGGCTGACAGTTCTGATTTCCTCCTTCGACATCGTAGTCGTGTGGGGGTGTCAGTTCTAGAGTTCGATGGTGTGTCCGGGGACGTATTGCTCCGGTCTGATTCTTTCAGCGACAATGGTTTTGCTTCTGGCAAACTATTTTAGAGATCCGTAAAGCTGATCAACGATGGAGCCGCGTCGAGTTCGCGTGAAGAGGTGATCTGTCTTTCATTCTTTTGGTGGTCGATTCGCTGGTGTCGAAGGAGGGGGATATGCACTGGTTTTTTCATAGGATTATCCTATCTTTTCATGGTGTGTACGTGCCTTGTAGTTTAATCTTTATTTTATAAATGAGACGACATGTATTACCAATTTCCCATGAGAAAAAACATGCACATAGCTAGTTTTTTTTTTGCATGGTAATATGATTCTTGTTAATAAATAAAAGACGAGAAACAAAGTACGTATACACCGATCTTACAGATCTAAAAAGATAGGATAAACCTATGTGACAAACCAACACCTATCCATTTTCTTCGACACCACCGTAGCAGCCACCAAAGAAAAAATAGACAGATCACCTCTTCACCCGAGCTCGACGCGGCTCCATCGCCGATCATCAGCTCTTCGGACATCCAAAGTAGTTTACCAAAAGACAAACCATTACCGTTGAAAGAATCAGACCGGGGCAGCACGACCCCGGACACGCTATCGAACTTCAGCACTGGCACCCCCGCACGACGACGTCGGAGTAGGGAACCAGAACCGTCAGCCTCCAACCACGAACCCACCAAAAGGTGCACCATCTTCCAGCTGTCACCAGTGCAGACCACCGTCTGCACGTACTCCTGGACGGATCCTCTCTGCTCTACCATGGCACCGGAGACAACGCCGCAGCAACGGGGACAGAGTAGGAGGAAAAACCCATCTGATACAGTCGCCGCCGCCGCCTCGCCGACACCATCCATGAACCCTATCTGAAAAATCGGCAAGCACACAGTGCCACCAACTCCGAGACGCTGTCATGAAGGAGAACGCCGGTGTGGGAGTAGAGTTGAGCCAGATTTATTTGCCCGGGCGTCACTCCCACCACCCCAACGGCGCACCATGCCAGAAAACTCCTAACCCTAATTACCATGCAAAAAAACGGGGTCCCCCTCCCTCCTGCCGCCGGAGCGGCAAGCGGAAGGAGAGGGGCCCAGCTCTCCCGCCGGTGACCTGCGGCGGGGCGGCAGCTAGGGCAGGAAAGGTGAGCGTCTCACGAGCGAAACGGCCCCACACACTATTCCTTTTGACGCACATAGCTAGCTGCTGCTACATGCAGGCGTATTCACCCATGGGTTATAGCATATACCCCGTATATACGCTCTCCATGCATGGTACTTATCCGAAGTCGGAACACAAGAATATTGGCATTTCCTCTTTTCGACAGGTGAGCGACAGGATCAGTTGAAACGCTGACTAAGAAAAATAATTAACATGTTCAGTGTCACTCATTTGGCATCTACCGCTACCAGTGTGTCGCTCAACCATGGAACACAAGTGCTGGCCGGTACGGCACTACGCACCCACGCACGCATCATGTGCCCTAAGCCAACAAGCGATACGATACGCAAGGAACAGATCGATGGAACCGGGTGAAGAATAATCAGGTACACCTATAAATTCAAACATTGTTAGAATTAATCTCAGCAAGTACATATATAAACTACTCCCTCCGTCCAAAAATAAGTGTCTCAAGTTTGCTCAAAAGTGAAGGTATCTAGACATGTTTCATGTATAGATACATCCACTTTTTGCCAAACTTGAGACACTTATTTTTGGACGGAGGGAGTATTTTATTATCAAATCGGGTAGCTTAATTAATCTCATGGATCATGCGGCGTCATGATATGGCTATCTGCACTGCAGGCTAGCTAGTACCAACGGTACAACTGCTCGCTGGATCGCACGAGTCTCTGCGTGAAGAGCATAGAAAAATTGTATCGACAGGAAGCTTCCAAGAAGTTTCGTGCATTTGCATCTCTTATCAGTACATAATCCGTATAGAACTAAACTAAGCTGCATCTGTGCATACGTGTCAGGCATTTGGTAAAGCTTGGTCACACCCCCCCGTTTTGTTTATTTCCGCTAGCTCTCACAGAGAAGTGCTGTGTCATGGCCGGTGCAATTAACCCGGTATTTGCACTTTACAACCTGATGATGATGAGCAAGCTTCATTTCGGGAGAAAGACGGATAGTAACGTGACAAGATCTGTCCGGGCCAAGCGAGAGGAGCTAGCTGGATGGAGATATATGGTTTCTTTTTGTACTTTTTTTTTTGCGGAAAATCTTTAGAGCTTTTTATTCCACAGTCACCGCACCCGCACGGTCTGCTTGGATGCTAGTTACAAGGAAGCTAGGAGGAGATGGTTTTGTACTTACACATGTACTCATATCACAAAGGCATCGTACGTGTACATATATACACGTAAGGTCCCTTTACACGTGTCAATTGATTATTATCAAAATGCCTAGCTTTTTTTTGGACTTGAAAATCGCTAGATTTATTTGAGCAAGGCTCATTGCGCCAGTTTTCAGCTAATTAGAGAAAACTAGGGATCGTTCAAATAATTGGACAGCTGCAGGTAGGGTGTACACTTGTATATGGACTAGTGAATTAAGGATGCAAGAACATGACCCATTTGTCCCACTTTTATTTCATTTTTTTTTTGAAAGAGGGGAGTACAAGCCAGCGAACCATTACAGAAAATAAAAACGAAGAACAAACACCAGCTCGCACAAACAGAGCTCAGCTAAAGGCACTACAGCAGCAGGAACGCAGCTGAACCACCAAACCTCGACGATGCCGACGAACGCCGGAGACGACGAAGACAAACCACTTGCCGCTGGAAGAAGGATGACCTCCAAACCTTGAAGAAAGCCGCATAAGTCACACACCGCAAGCAGTGCGATCTTGACGACGAACGAGCACGGCCAAGCCACCCCAGCACCAGCACCAGCACCACCTTCCGCCAGGGCGGCGAGGCCGTGCCAGAGGATCCACCACCACCGCACCAACCAGCCCAGCGCCTCAACTCAGCACCAAACCCCTCCACTCCGCCGCACCACCTCGAAGCGAGTCCTCTCCTTACCACCACGGCCGGACGAAGGAACCACGAAGAAGCAGACGCCGGAGTCGCCAGAAGCAAACATGCCGCCCACGCCGCTCCCCCCTCGCCGCCACGGCCGGCCAGGGGAGCCCGAGGCAGACGCCCGCAAAACATGCTCCTGGAGCACCCCCAGAACCTCCACGGTGAGGCCAGAGCACGCTACACCGCCGCGAAGCCGGAGTCAGGGGACGAAATCCCAAACCGAGGTCGTCACCTCCGCCGCCACGACCTCGGCCAGGGCACCAAAACTCGCCCGATCCGCAGATCGGCGAGCACCAAACGCCAGCCCCCACTCGCCGTTGCCGGCAAGGAAGAGGAAAGGGGCCGCACCAACCACTCCCTATCGACGCCGAACTCCTCCCAGATCCGCCACCGAGGGAGACTAAACCTACCCTATCTACACGCCGGCCGCCGAGAGACGGGACCCCGACCTCCTCACGCCGCCGGAGCGAGCGGAGGAGGCCAGGATCCACGCCCTCGCCGCCGGCGGAAGGGGATCGGGGACGGCTCTCCCTTTTCGCCTCTGGAGTCGCCTGTTAGCACTGAGAGGACGAAGGGATAAGGACGTAGGTTCTATTTTCACTTTTATTTCATTTTGTGCATAACTAGTGCAAAATTTTGTACTATCTATGCATAAAATGGTGAAAAGGTGGGACAAACGGGTCCCGTTTTCGCATCCCGTGAATGCAGTCGAGCTGTGTATTGTACGTGCGCGTTCGTGCGCCAATATATGTATCGTGAGGCTGTATGTCTGTATCACTGTACATACGTTTCTGAGGAGATTAATTAGTGGCCCAGCTTGATGCTGTCGTCCATGTGGCCCTCCCTCGTCGTATACCTGCAGCTTGATGCGCCGACGAGTACGGACATGTCTTCCACAGCATCGCAGTCCGGAGGTCATCGGTGGCACAGGCATTCATGGCTTCATCCTCCACGTCGCGCGGGGTGGCGATCGACCCAGACGCCATTCAAGACTGACACCGCAACACTTGACCAAGCTTAGTTGTAATTTTTTTTTTTGCGGGGATCAGAGCTGTAATTTTTTTTTTTGCGGGGAGTATATATAACAACGAAATAGTCCGAGAGTATAATGTTCGTCTCTCTGATCAGTATAGGCAGTTCGCCGAGTCTTGCATTGCGGAAAGTAGATACTACTACTCCAGTAGATAATTATTTCATGTGAACACTGTAAAATTAACCTTGACGATCAAACACCAATTGTTCTCCTCGCAAAACTTTTGGTTTCTACCGAGTGATGATTCATTAGCAACGACTTTCGTTAACTAGAATCATATATGCGAGGTACTGTACGTGTGTGAATGCAAGGTCAGGAAGTTGACGCGTGCGATCCGATGGTCAAAATCTCAAAAGGCAATGTGTAAGATCGGCTAGCGACCTTGCAGCAAAGCACAACTGATCATGATCGAGAGGCACATCCGCACATGCACGAGCGACAGCAGATCGATCCGAGCTACGTAGCTGGTGTTTAGATCCAAAGGACATGACGTTGTGCGTACAAGTCAAGGCCCTTAATTTGTTGTTGAAAAAAGGACGCCGTACCCACCGTGGTACTTGCATGTACGACCCACCGGCGAGCGACGTGGCGCTGCCTGCGGGCTGCGGCCGGACCACCACGGCAGATAACTTCCTCCCGGCGGCGTGCCACCACAGACGGACGGAGGAGGTGCGGAGCTGCCGCGAGCCGGCGACACCGACCGGTCCAATGGCGGAAGGGCCCTCCTTGAGGCAGCTTCTGGTGGAGCGTCATGCTCAATTGCTCATGGTCTGTGTGATTATTCTTGGAACCCGTAGGATTGCGCTTGTAAAACTTACAAAATCACACCTTCCGAATTTTATAAAAGAAAATAAGTAAAGCCAATATCCAGACCCGAAATCACATATTAGGTGTTTTTTTACACTCGTAAGCCAAGATCCAAAAGCTAAAAGGAAGCATAACCAAAGACCCTCTTAATTATTTCGTGGCTTTTTTAAAAGCACCGCTAAGCTTACAAATAGGTTGCATTTTGCACTTCCTAAGTATGCTTGATTGTTCTCATGTTTTAATGCTAATTTATTTTGACCGTATGAACCTAATTTTGAGTCTCTGTACAAAATAAAAGTAATTATATTGTTCAGCAACCCCAAGCTGGAACTTCTGAGGCTGGCAGCGGTATGCATGGGGCACCCCTTACCTCCATATCGGCTTTTGTTTCGGATCAACAGGTGCAAACTGTATCTCATGTACAGTCGTCGTGCCATAACTATAATTGCTAGCATCGACGAGAAGACGTCCATTTGCGATCCATGAGGTGGATCGAAGGTGGTGTGATAGCAATCACTGGAAGCACGGGGAGGTACTTTGATACGCTTCCTGATTACAGCGGTATCCGGTTAGCGGGATATCATCCGCTGGTAGATGGATTGATGATGATGTATGGCTTTAAAGACCATTATGTGCGCGCTCCGGTGGAAACACGAGATGGTCAGCCCCTGTTGAAGGTGGTGGTTTGAACCTCGGTTTTTGATCCCTCACTGAAGGTTTTGCCTAAAAGTTGTGTCTTTTCGTTTGTTTCAGTCAAATGTAAAATGGATTGAGGTAGGTTGGTAGAGGTAGTGTTGTGATGCGTACGGCCTCGGAGTATTTAATTATTTTAGTCAAATTGTTTGACATCGCTGTCTAGTTTTGCCTTGGCTTTCAAATAATGAATAATATGTGATTATGTGCATCAACCGATGCGAAGGCCTGCCTTTTTTAAAACAATACTCTCAACGCTATAGATAATCTATTGCATTTTTGACCCATTTTGTTATCATATACTTACTCTCTGTCCATAATTAACCTGCATTTTAGGTTTGGTCAAAGTCAAACTTTGTAAGATTTTACAAAGCATATAGAAATAAATATTAATATTTATAATACCAAATGCATATAATATGATAGCACATTTTGTGATGATTCTAGTAATATATGTTGTATATTGTAGATATTTTTACTATATGCTTTGTCAGAATTTTACAAAGTTCGGCTTTGAATAAACCTAGAATCAAAGGTAATTGTGGACAGAGGACTATGTGATTTCAGTGGTGAAACCGAACGTAGAACGAGACAAATATTGACTTTATCTAGCTAGCGTACGAAAGAAACAACCTAATCCCTACAAGTTTAATGGTACACGCATAATTACCCTGCATTTTAGGTTTGGTCGAAGTCAAACTTTGAAAGATTTCACCAAGCATATAAAAATTAGTATCAACATTTATCATACCAATTGCATATAGTATTAAAATATATTTTGTGATGATCCTAATAAAATTTGTTTTATAATATTGATGTTGATATTTTTTTTACTATATGCTTAGTCAAATTTTACAAAGTTTAACTTTTAGCTCAACCTAGAATGTCGGGTAATTATGGATAGAGGGACTATGTGATTTTAGTGGTGAAATCGAATGCATAATGAGACAAATATTCACTTTATTTAGCAAGCCTATGAAAGTAATCACTAAGGTCTACGGGATACTAGTTACTCCCTCTGTATCAAAATATAAAACTCTCTACCTACTTTGCACACACATGTATCTAGACATGTTTTAGTGCAAGATTCATGAATCTTGTACTAAAACATGTCTAGATACATGTGTGCAGAAAATAGGTAGAGAGTCTTATATTTTGATACGGAGGGAGTAAATTCTACGCCCACAATAATTTGCGCAGATCCGGTTGAAGCAATCACTAGCTACCACCTATACACAGGACAATCCGGTTGAAAATTTCGAGATCAACTTATGGTTGGACTCGTCATTATTGGTGCACATGTGAAGGTTTTGCCTAGGAGTTTTGTTACTTTTCGTTTGTTTCGGTCACTTGTCATGGGTTTCTGGTAGGTTGGTGGAATTACTATTGTGATGCATATGGCCTCATAAGTTTTTGGCCAAATTGTTCGACATTGTTGCCTGACTTTTTAAATAATGAATAATATGCGTAGAGGCCAGGGCATCCCCCTACTTTGAAAAAACTCTAAGCACTATAGATAATCTTTTTCTTTTTTGTTTGTTTGGGAGCCCTTTTATTATATATACTGTAATGCGATTTTAGTGGTGAAATCGCGATTTAATGCAGAACTAGACAAATACTCACTTTTTCTAGCAAGTCTATGAAAAAACAACCTAATCACTGGCTACGAGCTACACTAGTTTAATGCTACGCGCAGAATTATTTGCACAGATCCAGTTGAAGCAGTCACTAGCTACCACCTCTACACAGCGTTTCAAAAAAAAAAAAAAAAAACCACCTCTACACAGGACAGCTGGGAACGCAGGATCTTGATCTATGCAGCATCACCAAGAACCAGTATACTTATTGTTCGATGTTAGGTTAAAAGTTCACCTCTGGCCCTCTGACTTAATAATCCACAAAAATAAGACAAAGAAATCCCAGGCGAGCAGGCAAGGCAAGAGGGGGATGTGGATTGGGTTGAGCCATTGGCGTGCCCTTCTACACGAACTGTTTTATTGGCCTCTTATATAACCTCCGAACAGAACCGAAATTAAGCAATTGCATGTAGCAGCATGATTGACGAATTAAGAAAGGTGTGCGTGCGTAGGGATCAAACCAGGCTCCAGCTTGGCCAACAACTAGTCCAGCTGTTGGGCTGCATGCATTGAGGAGCCCCGTTTTAATCAAGTCGTACGTATTCGGGGCTGCGATCCTAGTGACATGTGCATGCTCATTCGCTTGCAATATTTTTTGGTGAGAATATTTCTTGTGAGATTCGCTCTGATCATCCCTTGATTCGGTAACAGTTGTTTGTAGGGAGACTCTGCATACAAAATCGTGCACACTATATTTCTTTGTCTAGGGATCCCGTACTAGGACATTTCTATGTTTTCTAAATAGGGAATGAACCCTCTGCATC
The DNA here is from genome assembly GCA_947311845.1 of Poa pratensis. Taxonomy (NCBI): domain Eukaryota; kingdom Viridiplantae; phylum Streptophyta; class Magnoliopsida; order Poales; family Poaceae; genus Poa; species Poa pratensis. Next base: position 20,527,551 of record CAMZMU010000091.1, on the reverse strand, counting down.
GATGGATGCACGCAGCCTCACTACGGTATTACTGTACTACTTAGGCTTGATGGCAATTAAGTAGACGCCATCCAGAGTTTGCATGTGGTTTACAGCAAGTACAGGCAGGCTCTGGGATTCCATTCGGAATTCGGTTTATGCTTAAAGCTGATCACTAACTCGATCAGCCTAGGACGCACCGGTGAAGCTATAGCTATCGATCCACCTCGTCGGCAACGAAACAGATCAGCTGTACGTCTCGCACCGCGAGCGTCATGTAAGTAAACCTGTAGGTAGACGATTAAATTTTGGCAAGACAAGACCTACCAAGCCAGAAATTCGCATGAATGAAGTGAGCAAATGACAGCGACCCAGCTAGAGCTGCCATTACCCTTTGCAACTTCTTCTTTTTTCCAGAAAAAAAAAACAAGTTTATCCTTTGTATATCAGTGATGGATGTTAATGGCCGAACTGGTGTTAGATCCAAAGGAGATGCAGTACGTACAAGTTTTGTGGACGCCGTACCCACCGTAGTACTTACATGTACGACCGACGTACGTGGCGCCGGAGATGCTCTGCCTGCCGCGCGCTTGCGCAGCTGGACAGCACGTTGTATCATCGTAAAAAAAGTTCAAATACGATTTCCCGAATCTAAAACTCCTGGTAAATTAAGGAACGAGGACCATGCTTCCCGGATATTGGGAAAACCGAGACAATTGTTTAGCACAGGGGTAGTACAAAAGAATAGCGTAGGGTAGAGCGAATATTTGGATCAGTGGCTTTTGGGGGGCAGGAAATAATGACCCTACCATGGACCCGTAGGATTCCGTTTGTAAAACTTAGTCAAAATCACAACTTCTGAAATCTCAAGAGACAAAGAAGTTTTTGCATTACTTTTTTTTTATATGCAGGGGGGGGGGGGGGGGGGGGGGGGGGGACGAGATCCCTTGGAAACGGTACGCCGTTTTCCTCTATCCTGAGTCGATGCCGGAGCCAACTTGATATTGTTACATGCGGTTGGGAAGTCAACCTACCTATCCTATGAAAATGCTCGTGACAAATCGATGATGTTTCCCTCTACCCCGTCGCCAAAGCAGTAGGAGGAGCAAAACGTAACCAGCGGCTCTCAGTGGAGACGGATGGGGAACTTGTCGAATCCCTTTTATCGGGTCACCTTGCGAGAGCGAAAGGAAAAGAAGTTTATGCATGTTTCTAGAGCATATGCAATGTGCAATTCCATCCTAAAATAAGGCAATTAGAAAACTATGGAAGGATTACATGTGATTTTTTCACATTATTTTAATCTTATGATATCCTATAGCTGGCAGAATAACTCCTTTTATGTTTCTTGCAATTTTTTGAACAATCATATTATTCCATCAAAATTTACATGGACCTACTTCCATATTTGTTTTCTTTGTAAATATTTCCCGTAACATATAGATATAAATTCCAAACTTTCAAAGAAAAAGTGCATGCATACCATCTTAGAGCAAAATTTTGGAACTTGATGTGCTTCTTGACGTAGAGCCAGGAAGAGTCCTGGAAAAAGGCTCATGTTTGCTATATTTTAGACACCGGGGATATTTATCAAGAGATTTTTTATTCAAGTTTCATTCGCCTTACCTCATCTTCATTCTTTATTCAAGTTTCATTCGGCATTTTCGGTTTTGAGTGCTATCGAAACGACAGTTCAAATTTTGATGATATTCATGTATCCCAAAATTCTGGAATGCATCATTGTTCTCATTGTTTTGTCCTTTTGCAGTCTCTGAATCCATCCTATAGCTCTGCACACTAATAGAGTGGCCTAATTAAGATGAATACACAATGTCACATGGTACAAATTAAAATCCCTAAGGGGTGTTTGATTAGGCTTACTTTTAGTTTTTTGAATTTTAGCTTTGAAGTCAAAAGGTACCTAGATATGTGCTTTTGATTTTGTCTTTTGGCTGGATATATTGCACTATGGTATAAAACAAATTCCAAACCCAAAGTCACATATTTATGTGTTTTCTTATACTTATAAGCCAAGATCCAAAAGCTAAAAGTAAACCTAACCAAACACCCTCAGAATTAGCTCGTGGATTTTTTGATAGCACCTGTGAGCTTACAAATAGGTTGCCTTTAGCACTCCTTGAATTATGCTGGTTGCCCAAATAGTTTTCCTATTTGAATGCTTATTTATTTTGACCGTCTTGACCTACTTTTGAGTCTTTCTAAAATAAGCATAATGTAGTTCGGCAACCCCAAACTGGAGCTTCCGAGCCTCGCGGCGGTATGGGATACCCCTTCACCTCCATATAGGGTTTGATCCCGATCAACAGGTGCAACACGAGGCGTCTCGTGTATAGTCGTCACGACATACCTATTTCTAGCATCAACGAGAAGACGTCCCTTTGTCTCCCCATGAGGTGTATCGAATGTTGTGTGATAGTGACCGGAAGCGGGATGGTATGATACGCTTCATGCTTCCAGTGGTATCCGGCTAGCGAGATATCATCGGGTAGATGGATTGATGACCATGTACGACTTCAAAGACAATTATACGCGTGCTCCAGTGGAAACACGAGATGGTCATGCAATGTCGACGTGCTCCTGCGTCATGCCCCTGTTGAACGTGGTGGTTTGAACATCATCTTTTGGGGATGAGAATCCCGAGATCGGCTTATGGTTGGACTCGTCATTATAGGTGCACGTGCGATCGATGATCCCTTATTGAAGGATTTTCCCGGAAACTGTGTACTTTTCATTTGTTTCAGTCAGTTGTAGAAGGGTTTGTGGTAGGTTGGTGGACGTATTGTTGTGATGGGTATTTTTGGATCAAACTGTTTGACATCGATGTCTAATTTTGCCTTGATTTTAAAATAATGAATGATATATGGCTATGTGCATAAACCGATCCGGAGGCTCCTGTTTTTGTAAAAACTCCCAACATTATAGATAATCTTATTTTGCTTGTTTCGGAGCCCATTTTATCCATGATTACCATGCATTCTGGGAATGGTCAAAGTCAATTTTTTTAGATTTGACCAAGCAAATAGAAATAAATATCAACATATATAATACTGATGCATGTAATATGAAAAAATCTTATAATATTTGTTTTTATTGTGGATGTTGATAATTTTTACCGTAAGCTTAATCAAATTTTATAAAGTTTAACTTTGACTAAACGAGGTTAACTGTGGATAGAGGGAGTATACGTAATTTCAGTGATGAAAATCGATCGAATGCAGAACAAGACAAATATTCACTTTATCTAGCCGGCCTATGAAGAAACAACCTAATTCCCAAGGGCGACGAGCTAGTACTAGTTTAATGCTACGCGCACAATTATTTGCAGAGATCCAGTTGAAGCAATCACTAGCTACCACCTCAAGTCCTCAACACAGGACAGCTCGATCGGAAGGCAGCTCCAGCTCCACTGTTCCAAGATCTTGATGCTGATCTATGCAGCATCACACCAATAACTCGTATACTTCTGTGTGATGTTAGGTTAAAAGTTCACCTCTGGCTCTCTGACTTAATAATGCACAAAAAAGACAAAGCCATCCCAGATGAGTAGGCAAGAGGGGGATGTGGATTGGGTTGAGCCATTGGCGTGCCCTTCTGCATGAACTGTTTTATTGGTTATATATACATAATTAATCAGAACTGAATTAAGCAATTGCATGTAGTAGCATGATTGAAAAATTAAGAAAAGTGTGCGTGCGTAGGGATCAACCAGGCTCCAGCTTGGCCAACAACTAATCCAGCAGTTGGGCTGCATGCATTAAGGAGCCCCCATTTGAATTAAGTCGTATACTACGTATATGGGGCTGTGATCCTAGTGACATGTGCATGCTCATTCGCTCCCAGTATTATTTTTCCTTGAGAATATTTTTCCTTGAGATTCGCTCTGATCATCCTTGATTCGGTAACAGTTGTTTGTAGGGAGACCCTGCATACAAAATCGTGCGCACTATATATCTTTGTCTACATGGCTCGTACTGCGGTATTAGTATACTGTTCTAGGGTTGATGGCACGGTAGACGCCATCGAGAGTTTGCATGTGGTTTACAGCAAGCACGGGCAGGCTCTGGGATTATATATGATATCCAGGCATGCATTCAGCCGTTCGATTTAGGCTTAAGGCTGGTGAAGCTAATAACTCGGCCTACGACCAAGGCGCCGGTGAAGCTAGCTAGCCATAGCTATGGATCCACCTCCGGCTTCGCCGACAAACGAAGCAGATCAGCGTCGCACCGCGAGCATCATGTAAGTAAACCTGTAGATGATGATTAAATTTGCCAAAACAAGAGCTGCATGCCAAGCCAGAAATTCGCATGAAGTAAGCCAATGACAGCGACCGAGCTAGCGCTACCCTTATCCTCTGCAACTTCTTCTCTTTTTTCCTTCCGAAAATAAAAGTTTATCATTTGTATCAGCGATGGATGTTAATGTCTGAACCGAGCGAATTGACCGAATAATCTCTAATCCGACCGCGAAATTTTTCTCACTCCAGAACCAAAACAAAGTCGACACGTGTACGCGTGTTCTTCTTCTTAGCTGTCCGTGCATGAAAGTGATCTTACTCATGGTAATTTAGCAAAGCCCAAATTAAGCCTACCCAGCTCACACACGTTCTTCGTTCGTGTGTGAAAAGGGACTTGTGACTTTGGGTCGTCCGATCGATCTGGGAATAGCCACTGAGCTTGCATTGCTCCAGCCAGGCAGGGACGGATTATTTTTCTTTGTTGACATAGGCAGGGCCGGGATGGATCTTGCGGTCTGGAGGTCTTTTTGTTGCCAACGAACCTTGTTTTCAGAGACCGTCCAAGCAGTTGATCGAGCTGGTAATTTCACATGTGGTGCGTGACTTTGCTTACAGTATCATGCTGTCATGGACACGGTTTGCTTTCGGTGAGGGTTTTGGCGGCACGGCCGGCCGGGGGTTTTGTCTAAGACAGCGCGGGGGTCTCCCTGGTCAACAACCGCAGCGGGCTCGTGCTGGGAGCACAACCCACCGGCCCTTGCTGGTACTCAGATGACGCGGGCACGCGGCCCAGCTTAGTGGCACCCGCAAAAAAAAAAAAATCACAATCATTACCACGTTTTTTTTTTGACAAGGTTTATGTTGCTAAATGTGCATACCGCACAGGCCACCGCCTCATCACGAGAATAAGCCTCGTGCGGTGGGTGTGCCTCCATTCGGTACATGGTGGTTAACTTAAGAAAAAAAAACAGGCGATACAAAACCTCTATTACAAAACGAACAATAAAAAAACTAGAAAATCATCAAAATCTAGCCTTTTAAAACATACAATCTTGTATTGTTTCGAAGACGATCGCCAAAATGACATAGAGCCCAAATAATAGACCTATAAATAATGACGAGGATTCTCTAATAACTCTGTATTTGGGGCGCAATGCAAAGGCCAGACGTTTGACGCAACCATTAAAGTATTAAACAACATCGGCAAGAGTATCAACATCTGTTTTTTAGGGAACATCTACCGAATTGTCTTGTCGACGTCCTTGGGGAGACGAGCGTACGACCATCATTGTCAAGACGTAACATCTAAGAACAAATATTGTGAGGAACATCCACCTTGTGACAACCATGAGAGGAATTTTAAAATCGATCTGACGAATTCTGAAAGACCGTACCTATCAAATTTAAACTTACAACACCACTAGTGACTAAGGAAGGAGATCTTGCCATCAAACAAAGGGCCGAAAAGCACACCACGAGTGAGGCAGTGACTAGGGAAGTAGATCCTGTCATCGAACCAAGGGCTGAAAAGCATTTATTATGAACATAATAAATATCATCTCAAAGGCCAAAGATAACTACCAAAACATTTTAGCTTGATCTATTTAAAACCATATCTTTTGGGTTTTTTAAAAGACTAGGTATCCATTCTGAAAAATAATACAATTTGCAAATATATTTTTCCACAAGCCAACCTAATATATTGCCGAGCTTACTGCTAGTTCAAGTGATAAATAACCAAAAGAGTACGTAACAAAATTTTAAAATTAGTTTTACAGATGTTTCCTCACAAAGAGAAAACCCTTCACAAAATAGTTTTCTAAAATAGAAATTTACACGTAATATAAAATTTTAATATTCAGATTTGTTAGGGCTTTCTCACAAGAAGAAAACACCCTCCAAAAATCAGCATATGCTGCTTATTGTGGCGTGCACACGGTGTTCTTTAGTAAAAGGCGAAAGAATAGTTCGATTTGTGCTCACCACGCAGCTGCGTGCCTCTCAACACCAGCACCCCGACCTGTTATATAGCCCAGCTCCCTGTGTCATCTCTCTCGGCCAGGCGAGGTGGGACTAAACGAAAACGCCCAGCCGCGGCATCTACTTTCCTTTGTTTTTTTTTTTTTTGAGAATTCTACTTTCCTTTGTTCTTCCGCTGAACGTGCTCACCAGCAAAAGCCCACACAAGTCTGCTCGCTTTGGGCCTTTCAAGCAGTCAGCCCACGCGAACGCAGGAAGCGACTTGTTTGGGCCTTGATCTTGCTGAAGCGTTAGCTCACCACCGCTCTGCGTTGTTCTAGAAAAAAAAAACCACTCTGCCTAATGTCAACTATACGATGAATGTTCGCACGACAACAACCTTGTAGTACACTACCATGATGATTCAGTGCTTCATTGTGTGCATCGATATAGTTTGGCACTGTTCCAGTGGGAAATTTTCTGCCAGTTCGATGTAGAATATTTTGATTATTTTGAACGGCATGTTGTCGAGGCACTGTTCATCTCTTCTACTCCCAAGGACAGCCAGTGTGTTCTAGCAGGGAATATCTCTACATGAGTGCTCCCTTGGAGTTAACTACTGCCATGTTGATATTTTTTAAGGACGTCTGTGTTCATGTTATGCACCGGCGTTGCTGCTGTACTGGAATTACAGCCATCTGAATCTGAATTCACGCGCTTGGTATCCAGCACTCCATTGTACCACTGCATAAGATGAAAATTATGCAAGTGACAACCTAACCCGACAACTGAGGGCAAGGAAGTTCTGATCACTTGGCCATCCGCAACTTGGTTTAACCCTGTTGATCTCTGCTGCATTTGGCATCATAATAAGAACAGAAGGAACCATTCCAGACTGCTGCCAGGGGAGAAGGTGTTGCCTGCATCGAGCGTCGCCTCAGCCGCAGTATAAGAGAGGGCGAAAGGCACACGAGTAGCCAGCCCTGTCATTACCCAGATTGCAGCTTCAGCCACCATAACTTACGCTTTACCAGATCCCAAGCACGCCAGACGACCCCCAAGCGGAAGCAGGCAGACCACTGGACTGGACGAGTTCTCTTAAGGTTTTCTCCTGGTGATAACGAACATCACCGGCAGAGGAAACACCAAATCTTCTTTTTCATACACTGAAATCCCTCGTACAGTTTATTCATACTTATCATAAGCACACTGACACATCCGTTGCAGTTTATTCATACTTTTGCTAGCACATAATGCCAATCTCTACATAGTTCCACAGAAATACCGCTGTTCACAAAGGCATAGCAACTACATTACCATGCGCTATAGTCCTCATCACTGCAGTTCTAAAATCCAAGAAGAGCTACTACTTCATCCGCTAACAGAGGCCGACCTCTCTCTTCGCCCAGACCTGCTGTAGTGCCCATCTGATGGCGTCGGGCTCCTTGATCTGCTGTCAGCAGGTGAGCGGGATAGGACTCCTCTCTGTACCTGCCTCTTGCGTACCGAGGAGAAGGAGACCTGTCAGGTAGTAGCAGGCTCGGTGAGTCATTTGGGTCTCAGGAGTGAAGAAAGTCAGTTAGCAAGATCAATAAAGATGCGAGGAGCAGCGCGTACCTTGAGTACCTCGGCCGCGGTAAGACAGACGGCCCCTTGGGGAAGGAGAGTACCTTCGATCGTAAGACCGACCTCTGCTACTGCAGGGATGTGCAAACAAACAGTGAATGGAGCGGCCATGAGTGCATCTGGAGTTTTAACTAACTATGAAAAGGTGCATGTGGTACGAAGAAATAAACAGCAAACCTTTCTCTGGTTCTCATCTCATCAGGCTTCTTCCTATTCTCCTGGGCGAATACAACTGCTACTTCTCTGCCAAGAATAACCTGCCCATCCATGTAGTATTTTGCATCAGCAGCATCCGCCGGGTCAAAGTACTGGACAAACCCAAATCCTCGGGGCTCCCTGTAAAGGATCCAAAACATGTTAATATCCTTGCTACAAAAAGGATAAAACTTCTTGTCCTGATCAATAAACAGAAATTCCTTAAAGTACACAGCAAGCGGACCAGTGTTAACTTCCCGTGGTTGCAGACAGACGCAAATTATGTAGAACAGGTAAAAGGTGCACTCAGCTGCTGACCTTACGAGTTTTAATACAACTTCAAACTCTTCATGATGACTTGCAAATCTCGTAAACCTGTAACTATATCTTCTGTTCTCTTCGATAGTAATCGTAGTCATTGTATCTCTTAATTAGCAACTCTCTATTTCTTCCATTCTCTTCAACAATAATCTTTAACTGCACGTTTCTTAACTTGCAACTTCTTTATCCTTCCTTCTCTTCAACAGTACACTTAAGACTTGTCACCAAAAAATTATTTTCACTGTTAATTTCAAGGGGTTGATAGAAGTATTTTAATGTCTTCTAATGCAACTAGAGTGCAAACGACTTTACGAGGTGCATCATCATAGGACCAAAGCGGCATGTGCGATCATACAAAGCTCAACTAACAAATATGAAATTGTCATTATACGAAAAAATTGCCAATATCCCCAGTTGTAAAGGCCAATGAACAGCAGTCCAGATCAAGTGTCTTACTGAGTATGGTAATCCCTTGGAATATACACATCTTTAAGACGACCAAATTGTCCAAATGGCCTACGAAGATCGTCTGGCCTGCATTCATGACAAATCATCATCAGTTAAAAAATTACATCATCAGTTAAAAGAGGACTAGGCGGAAACAAGAAAATCCATAGAACTTACAAACATAAGAAAACTCCTACTAAGAAAAGAAATAACTCCAGCTTACAAATACAGTGACAAAACAGGTGCACAGAAGAATACGAGTAAGCAGCAAATTGCTGAGGTCAAAACTAAAACGCATGACAAAATACCTATCTGTGGCTGCATTTTAAATTGATGCTTTATGGCCTAATGATGAGTGTTTAAATCCCCGACATGGAAAGGCATGTGGCAACAAATTGGAGATATTGTTACTTTATTATCACAAAGATATATTCAAAACCAAACACATCATCTTATAAAACCAACTTGGTTGAAGTTAATACACCCGTGCTTCAAAACAGAATGAGTATAGAATGCTGCAGATGCATTCAAAACAATTTCCCAATAAGTTTGACACCAAGATGAGTTTACGTATAGTATATACACACACATAAGAATACATCCAATTACTGGCCAAGTAGAGAGTTCTGCAAAAACCTGACCTGCAGTCCCGACGAAGGTTTGACCAAAAGACTGGTTGGGATATCTCTACCCCGGGCAGCATAACGACCACGGGGACTTGGGCTGCGTGCCCTCCCCCTGTAGCTTCTTGGTGGTGGTGATGGACTGTAACTGTAGCCTCTTGGCATATTGTTCTGCAAGAAACCACAAGATGGTATTATTGAACTGATTCAATACGCCATAAAATCACCTCACAAGGCCTCAGTATGCGCAGAAATCTAAACATCAAGCACCCAACGTCTAAATTCTAATGGCGTTTACAATGGCGTGAACTATAAGATTCCACATAGGCTTTACTAATTTGGTATAGAGAGAATATTGTGATGATATGTTCACGCCCAAGGGATCACTATTTTCTCTATTATACAAGATGTCATCCTTCTGATATAATTTCAATCAGAACTTATTCCTATATTGACGCAAGCATTAATTGCTAAAGATAACACCAACTATACACTTTAACGTCTTGCTACATAATTCCCGTCCTAAAAGTATCTTTTAGGGCTTGGAGGGGATACTCCACTATAGATCCTTGTGATTTTGCCTGATCTTCAAAGGAAATAAGGAGATGAACAGAGGGCACAAGCTATCGTCTAAAGCCAAATCAGGTCCGCAGGAAGGGTGAACATAAATTTCTAAACATATTTTGCAACAAGAGGATCAAGAATACGCATGGATATGAACCCTCACAGGCAAAGTTCAAGGTAACAACACAACATCAGAATGCACCACCAGTCCACCACGAATCTGCTTCAGACCTATCCAGACGCGCTAACGAACTAATAGATCTGAGGTGCTACTAGAACAACCACCAATCCTCCCACTCGCATCTTCTATTAGGATCGTACCACAAGCGGAGCCGTGAATCATAACCGGTCAAAATATTGCAGAATTTCGCTTAAATTTCCTCGGGACCATCATGCGTACTCGGGAGTAGATCGCAGAGATTCACAGAAACAACCAGACTGATGATCACAACGAACCTAGCGAGCAAATCGAGCGAAGCTTACCGCGAAGGATTCGGATCGAACAGAGGGGCGGCGCTCGACTCGGGAGGAGATCAAGGAACGCTACCGTTTCGTCCAGAGTCAAGAAGCTTCCCGATGCGACCGGACTCGGCAGTGGCGCTGGCTTTATTTGGTGAGGCGATATCGTGCACACGTGTCATGTCCCCTACTAGTATTACTGATCCAGCGCACGGAGGAACAGGCCCATCAAGGCCCAAACGGAAGAGGAGGCCCAGTCACCATTTCGACACAGCCGTGGCTCAAGAAAAAAAACGAATTCGCCCCTAAAAAAAATCTAGAAGGTAACTGAACCCAATCCAATACAGAACTGGAGCCAAAAACATAATTGCGAAACGAATCCAAAATTCTATAACTGTTTGTAGGGAAAACCTTTCGGCGCATTTGATTTCAAAGACATAATTTGATTACATAAGGGAAAATAAAGCTAGGTGGATCTCCATCCCAACTGACTTCGATGAATAGGCACTCGCAAAAAACAAAAAAAAAGACTTCGATGAATAGGCATGTTTTGAAGGAAATACGCCACTTGATTTGCTTTTCTCGTGCAGTGCCGAAACGAGATACCATTAATAGAATGTGCTTTCATGAACACCTCACCTAGGATTGCAGTTGGCGGGCTCCATACTTCAATCTCAGTGTTGCATGCCTGAATTAATTATAGGGAGTCTGATTCAACAATAACGTTCGAGACTCCCAACTGCTCAATGAACTCCACCGCGACATCATTATTTAGCACATTACTTAGACTAGTCATAATGAGAGTAACTTACACTAGTAACATATGCATGTTACTAGTCTATGTTACTACCTCTACAATGGGGAGTAACTTATGTGTGGTGTCATGCAAGTCTTCATTTATTAGTTTGTACACTCATCTATGTTTGTACATACGGTAACTAGCTATGTTACCACAAGCACCTCTATCCTCATTAACTATGTGCCACATAAACAAATTTGTCTTGAGATGTGATGTTACTAGCTAAGTTACTCCCATTGTGGCTAGCCTTAGGGGACATGCATAGCCCGCAATAGCTTCTCCTTTATTGTTTCGTAGAAGAGCACTTGTGTTTTAGTTGTACGCAACTCAGACAAACTACTTTATGTTTACCAATTTCGTTTTTTTATTTTGCCGCAATCTCATTTGCTTTACGCACCTGTCAAGTAAAGGTTTTAATTTACTTATCTTTTGTGCTGTAATGTTTTTTATTTTTACACAAGCGCACACAATGATCATTGCCTTTTTTTTGTTACTACCGAATTATAGGTGATTCAAATTTCAGTGTTAGAAGACCACTATCTCTGGAACTCGGGGAACTCACACGCTCCCCTCGCGTCGCCCCCCCAGGCGACGCCAGGGGCAAAAATCCGGCGCCGCCGGTTCTCCTCCGCCGTAGCTATCCTGCCGCTGCCGTCGGCGGCCTCTTCCGCGGCGGTGGCGGCACCCCTCCTGCTGCCAAAAACGGTGGTGGGGGGGGGGCGGTCCTGGGCTCTCGGCGGGAGGTCGACCGGCCCGTGGGGGCGTCGTCGGTCGGGGCGGTGGGCGGCGAGCCGGCGGGCTCGCACGGAGGTGGAGGCCGGTGGGGCGTGGCGGTGGCGCTCTGGGCGCGGCGGAGGAGGCCCGGCGCGCGGCGGTTGGCGGCGGCCGGGCGGGCTCGATCTGGGCCCGGCTTGGGCCGCGCGGGCCGCGGCCGTGGCGGGTGGTGGGTGGCGTCTTCGGCAGCTGGGCGCCGGATCCGGGGCGGCGCGGTGCTGCCGTGGCCTGGAGGTGATGGCGCGTGAGGGTGGCTGCTGGAGGTCTCGAGGGCCGGCAGCGGGCGGCCGTGGGGCGCCGGAGGTGCTGCGGGGGCGGGGCAGCGGGTGGTGCGGCTTGTGGAGGTCGGCTGCGGTGAGGAGGCGGGCGGCGGCAGGTCGGCAGGTGGTGATACATGCTCTTCCCTTCGACCGCCGGCCGGCTCCGTGCGGTCTGGTGTTGCTGGGGTGGCGGGGTGGTGGAGTTCCAGGTGAAATCCTCGCGATAGCCTTGGTCGTCGCCGTCGACGACGACGTCTTTCGACGCCGCTCCCCTCCTTGGAGGCGTCGCCGAGGAACTCCGGCTCTACCTCGCGACTGGGTCCTCCGGGTGAAAGCCCTAGCTCCGGCTTGGTCGGAGCGGGCGATGGTGGCGTTTTTCGTCGCTCCCCCCTTGGGGGCATCGTCTTTGGAGGCCCAGACCTTCGTCGGATGGTGAAGGCTTGTGTTCTCTTGCTTGGCTGTGCTGCCGGCGGGCGTGGAGAAAGCCGGGGCGGCGGCCCCGGATGGTTGTTGTGCGCCGAGGCGGCGGCCTCGGGAAGCAATGCAGCGGCGACTCTATGGGGTAGTGTTGTCGGCCCTCATGGCGTGGGCGACAATCTCGAGCTGCGAGGGCAGCGGGGTTGTCGGCTCGGTCAACGCACCCCAGTGGGGGTGGTCTGGCAGTACGTCGAGGCGGCGGCCTCGGATGTGGTGTGGCGGCCGTGGTCTGCGGGTAGTTGCTCTGTGCAGTTTGGGCTGCGGGCAGCTAGGTCGTGCGGCGTCGCAGCTCGGGTGCGAGCGGTGGCATGTCGGGGCGGCGGCACCGGAAGGTGGTGCAGGTGGATCGCGCGGGGCGTGATGGAGAGGTGTATGTCGGGGCGGTGGCTCCGAGAGTTTCTGTAACATCGAGGGTGCTCCACCTTGTGTCGTGTGGGCGACAAGGTTGCTCCGAGGTGTTCGCGTTGAGGCTTCTGTGGCGACGGTGATGATGATGAGCGAAGTCGGAGATGTGGCTGTGGCTGCGGTAGTCGGCTTTCTCCGGCGTGTCCTTGGGGTTGCCTCGGCGTGTTTTGTTGCTTAGAAGTCGAAGCTGCTGTGGTTTCTCGTGGTGTACGATGACTGGCGGCAGATGTTCCTTTCGGCGAGTTTCCACGGCGCCAGCCTGCCTGGTTCTCTCTTAGCTCTTCTTCGGACTCGGAGCTGCGCTGTCTTGTCGCAGGGGCTGAGTGGCACGGATCTTCATTTGGCCTCGCGCGGCCACGGCAGTGCGGGTTGGCTCGGCGACTGCCTGCGGTGAAGTCGGAGTCGCATGCTCAGAGTTTCGGGTTGGCGGCGTGGCCCCCAGGGGAGATGTGATGACGATGACGCCGTCATGCAGTCTCGGCGAGGCCCTCTCTTGAGCGGCGTGTGGGGTTTTCTTTTTGGTGCCGCTCAGCGGTTGGGTTGGTTTTCGCCGGGTTTGGCCGCGAGTGGTGCGTCGTGTTGTACGGTTTTTGGCCGGTTTTCCTTATAAACTGTCCAACTCTTTTTCGGCTTAATCAATAGAATGTCTAAGTTTCGAAAAAAAAAAAATTCAGTGTTGTTGATGAGTTGATACAACCTTGACTAGCACTCTTAATTCTGACTATATTTTATAGTCTTAAAGGATCATATGGATTTTGGGATGATACACGTAGCATCTCAACCTCATAGATTCTGAGTGATAAGATAGTCCTTTTGAGCACTCATACCGGTCAGGGAGTGCAGCGTTTCGATGGAGGGGCTTGATGTAGCCTTTTTTAAAGAAAACAAAATAATATTTCTATTTATTTTAAAAAATCTAGATGTATATGATTATTATTTCTGCCTGCATGGAAAAAATCAGTGCGAAATATTTATATTTTAGAATGTGTAAAAAACAAATTTCTAATTCTGAGGTAGTGAACAGTACAAAATTCGATTTTTTTCAGAATTTTCAGGATTTATCATTTTTATGTAGGCCGGAATATAAACGATTTTGGATGTTGATTTTTTTAGAAAAAACCATGGAGCCCGTCCTACAAAGTACCTTTTCGAGTTAGGTACCTATATAAACAGTTAATCTCAGATACACACGAATCACAATTTCTTGAGCTCGTCGGTTGCCATATCTCAAATTTAAGAACCGAAGCCAAAGGCAGGGTCACAGGGAGATGAAGGGAAGCCGAGTTCGAGACTGATGTGCTACAAGACACTCCATGCTGCAGAGCTGAGTTAGTCAGGGGGGCGGTGTTGGTACCATCTTGCAGCTGACATTTCTCCCGATGAGATTCTGAAACCAATCTGGACGTGGATGTGTATGTTGACAACTATCTTCCTTGCTACTTGCAAAAAATACATTCGTATCACTGAATCCTTCATATGTATACAGGAACTCCCCAGCCTATAGAAATACAAAGGGAAATTAAACGAAGTCGTCAATGAAAATTGTACCAACGAGGCAGAAACAATAGATGGTGATATCCTGAAGCTTGGATTCCTTGGTCAGGTTCGAGATCACAGAGAAAGGAAAGGGCCAAACTCTTCAAACATAATATCAACTATAAATTGTGGATGAGGTTGATGGTGGCTATCCCATGCTAGAAGCATGGACAGTACTGCACCTTTGGCTGAGAAAATTGCAAAAAACCACCACATTTCGGGTTAGGGTTTCAAAAAACCACCATGTTGCGAAATTTTATCAAAAAACCGCCGGTATTCGGTAATGGAGTTGCAAAAAACACTGATAGCCTAGTTTACACTGGCTAAGCGAGTTTTTGACAGACGGACCCCACTGTCAGACCACGTGGCACAAGGAAAACGGTCAAAGGTTAGTTCTGTGCTATTCTGAATCTTTTTGTAAATTCTGAATACCCACACATCTGAATAAAAAGAAAAACTCACCAAAGCAACAAAAATAAATATCGCGGCGTCAGAGACGCACACCTCCTCTCGATCCCCAAATCCTTCTGACACCGGCGGCTCCTCGACGGCCTCCCTTCACCGCCGCCGGCCGTGGCCAAGCACACTACCGAGCTCTTCCTTCTCTCCTCTACGTTCTCGGCCTCCTCCTGTTGCTGTCCACGCCCATCAGCCCTGCCCTGCTCATAACCACCAGGGCGGACACTTCCTGTCGTCACGGTCACCGGCGATGGACGGCGGAGCAGCCGATCGGTGAAGATGGGCTGCAGGACGCGCGGTATTCTGTGGAGGCCATCAAAAACTTTCAGAAACAGCAATTGAAGACGTAGGAGCCGAGGAGGAGCACTGGGACTCGGAGCAGATCGAGTCGCGGCGGCTCGAACATGAAGAGGACGAGGACGATTCCATGGAATCCGGACGTATCGGGACGATTAATTCGACATGGATGGTCAGCGGATCGAGGCGGACCTAGTAGACAAGGTCGCGGAGCTGCTTCGACCTCCTGATCGGTGCATCAGCTCCTAGCTGCTAACTCCGGCCGCTCACCTCCTGCCCCATTGGCAGTCAAACCTCCTCCCCACCGGCGATCCCCCTGCTCCGGCACGCCTTCGCGAGATTCCCGCTCGGTCGGCATGGACTGTATTCCAAGAAGAACTCTGCACCGACACGGACTGTGCTCAACCGTCCCTCGATCGAAACCAAATTAGGGAACGATAGATATAGCTTCCGTGCTCACCCCATGGCGAGTCCAGCACATGCGGGTTCCAGGTGCCTCGATGTCGATTCTCCTCTGTATCCTCTCACCTCCTTTGCATTTCAGACGTTTAGATCTGGACCTCCTTGATTCTACAAAAGCAGTGTCCTAAGTATGCAATCTTGCAAGCCAATAGTACACTTCACTTCAAATAGGCAAAAAAATCGTACCAGTACATGTTTGATGGGAAGCGGTGCAAGCATTGAGCTTGCAAGTAGTCTATGTTCTATCCATTTTTTGTTTACTGTACATCAGTATGCGTGTTCAACCACTGTACTTGATTCAGTTCCTAGCTTGTACTACGAAATATGTGCTGATCGAATATTAGCTAAGAAATTGTGTGTTTTCAGTGAAGAGCCTTACTTGTAGTCTTTGTCATCTACTCCGTAACAATTATTGGGTTCCTGTACATCGTAAAATCAAGGTGGACCAGAAAAAAAAGCAGCACGTATAAGATGGTTGAAGTGTTTCATCCATGTCCAGTTTAAGGAATTATTGTACCTGGGTCCTGTTAAATATGGTTTATGATGACGAGAATGATCTGTACGTAGTTTTAAAGAAGATAGAAGGGAAAGATCATTCCTTTGTATATGGGTTATGTTCTCTGTATTTTAATCAATATAGCTTTTGCCTTTCCTCAGGGCTGAGTGATATTCTTGCTTCTTTCATTGTGAGCATAGGAGCATATAGGAGTATATGTTACATTGAATAGTTCTTGCAAAACCTAGGATGCTGTCATGAGTTAAATTGTACTAATGCCTCAACTATGAATTCTTGATGTTACATAATCATGTGCAGCACTGTCATCACACCTATCTTCCTAAGAAAAGGAAATCATTTGTCTATCTTTTGTAAAATTATGTTCTAATTTTTTGGTTGTGCAAGAAAAAAATGACCGAAAATAGCACACAATAGTGCTTTGATTTTTGGTAGGACCAAATTGGCTTACCATGGACACACCCACCGACCCCCCTCCCCAGTTAAATAGGAAACATGATTATAATTTATATTGTATCTAGATTACAAGAACTCTTGTTGTTATTTGGAATGGTTTACTTGAACCAACAAAATGTGAGGTGGGTAAGATGTTCCACTTCATGGATGCGTCCTTTAGATTCAGGCACAAAATATTTTTGTCCATGTCTGATTTAAGATAATTAACTAGGTTCTCACATTTTAGGCGTACAATCTCAAATTACTCCGTCACAGTTTACAGGGCATTGCAACAATTTAAGAAAAAGTTTTGCTATTAAATTTGGTAAAAAAAAATATAAATTAAATTTCATAAAAATATATACCATTGGATTTATATTGAAAATAAGTTTTTAATGCCCGTGCTCTGCTCGACGGTTCACTAATTATTTGTTTAAACGATTTTCTATTATTGGTATCAAAGTCTAAATATTTTTGTTGATTTATAACGGCTGACATCAATTGTCTTTGATCGATTTGTAGACGTGCAACGCACGTACATGTGTACTAGTTTGAATAAAAAGAAAAACCGCGAATTGAGCCTAGCTCAGCTGGTTTGGTTCCTTGTAGTGGAACCGGCCCACCCAGGTTCAAATCCCAGACTTGGCATGGGTGCTCGCATTTTTCTGGATTTTTCAGGATTTAACTGGCGCTATGCTTTCAGTGGTAGGTGACGTTGAAAGGATCGTATGACACCTAGAGGGGGGGTGAATAGGTGCTACTTCAATTTTAGTACTTTTTAAATTTAGGCTTGACACAAAAGGTAAATTCTCTAGATATGCAACTATGGTAAATTTACCTATATGACAAGCTAGCAGCTAAGCAAGGTACACTAAGTAAAGACGGTAAACAAGGATAGAAGTAACCGAAAGTGAAAGTACGCAGAGACACGGATGTAATCCCGAGTTCCTCCTTTTTAGGGGAGTACGTCTCGTTGAAGAGGTGTGAGCTACCACAAAGGTCAAAACTCAACCGCCACAAAGGCGGGTGCACCTTCTTCTCCGATGAACCGCACCACAAAGGTTTGGTTCACCTTCCACTATCGGAATCCTTCAAGGCGGAATCCGGAGCCCTTACAACAACGATCCGGGGCACAACCCACAAGAGGATTGGGGGCTCCCGAACAGCTACAATCTGTCACAAAGACAACAAGTGAGTACAATAAGAAGCTAGGTTTTCCTAATGGAAATCCTAGCCAAGGGGCCCTCAAGTGAATGAGGGGGAAATGAAGAACGGCTTGGTGAAGATGTAGATCCGGGCCTTCTCCTTCAATCCTCCAAGTATCAACGAGTTTGGGTAGAGGGATTGGGAGATCTAGTGATTCTTGAGCTTGCAATAATGGAGACTTCAAGTTTGGGCGAGCTAGCAGGCTGGAGGTAGGTGGAGGGGTATAAATACCCCTAGCCGTTTCTGTCCACTTGGGCCGGAGACTCCGGACTGGAAGTCCGGAGACTCCGGGCAGGCCGGAGACTCCAGGGGTACTCCGGGGTCACTCCGGACCCAATGCCGCAGCTGCCGTCGCTTTAACACTTCGCTTCAAAACTCTGTCTGGGGCCGGAGACTCCGGACCGGAGGTGCGGAGACTCCGGTCGGGGCGGAGACTCCGGGGTAACTCCGGACCCTATACCGTAGCTGCCGTCGAAAGCGTCAACGCCTGGGAGACCGGAGACTCCGGCCCTGAAGACCGGAGACTCCGGCCTGGGCAGGCAAAATGCAGACTTCATTTTCCTGTCAAGTGTTTCGATGCAACGTGCAAATATTTCTTTTGACTCCTGCACCACTTAACATCACTTAGATAAATCCTAGTGTTGTTGCCTAACACACAAAAACTAAGGGATATAAAATATGCCCTTTCAATCTCCCCCTTTTTGGTGCTAGATGACAACACTCGGATTTGCAATAAAACACACAACAAATATCGACATGTTCCACAAAGGATTCAAGAGACTCCTCCTACATGTGTGCATACAAGTAGTTTGCATTTGAATACAAATGCTCAACATGTAGAGGAGAGATAACTCACAAGAAATATTGAACATGATAAATTTCATAAACACAAGGACATATCAAGATAATGGTTTGAGAGGAAGGGTAACATACCTTGTGCATAATGTTGTAGAATATAGACCAATGCACAAAAATTATATTATCACAAGGATAGATACCATCTCAACCATAGATAGAGTGAAATATCCATAAGTTCCACACAGACGAAATAAAACATAGTCTCATACGAATAAAAAGCAAATAGGTTTAACAACAAAGATAAAAGGACACAAGCTTCAAAGAAATGATAAACGAGCATGCTTGTGTCCGACCCATGCAAATCCCCACGAGAGAACCTGATAAAAGGACACAAGCTTCAAAGAAATGATAAACGAGCATGCTTGTGTCCGACCCATGCAAATCCCCACGAGAGAACCTAGTAGAACTACTTCTCCCCCTTTGGCATCGAAACGCCAAAAAGGGAAAAGAGCGATGCTAACGAAACCCAAGGCGATCACTCTTCGTCTTCATCATAGTCCTCATCACCGTCCCCACTTTCAGCATCATGATCATCTCCACTTGCTTCACCACTTGCTTCTTCACTATTGTCTTCCTCATCACTTTCTTCTTCATAGCGCATAGGAGCCTTTCCGGTGTTGCGAGACGAGGTAGGCATGGAGGTCACATCATCATAATCATTCCATGGAAAGATATCCACATTCCACTTCTCAAGAGAAATAGTTGCTTCGGATGGCGGAGTTTCGGGTTCATCTTCTTCGCGAGGAGGAGTGAAACCACCATTGTTGGCTTTGCGCATTTCCTTTATCATGGTGGCTTGATTGGACAAGATCCTCTTGTTAGTAACATATTGTTGATGATTTTCCTTGTGGGTCGCAACACCCATGCACATCATAGCCTTTTTCCACCAAGAAACCTTCTTGAACTCATCATTGACTCTTTGCTTGCCACCAACATCCCAAGAGGGTGGAGTGGCATTTTTCCTTCTTGCCCTAGGCGCTTCTCGCGCCTCTACCTCTTCATAAGTGTCTTGAGCAAGATGATGGCCGAGCACTTGAAGGTAACCATAAGTGTTTCTTGAAACGGGATTGATCGAGTTTGGGAATCTTTTTGAGGATGAGCTTCATGACATATGGAGCATACATAGGATTCTTCCTCTCATAGATAGCAATGTTGATCTCACACCGGATATAGTCCATGACATCAATCTCAAACCCTTGGCAATCCGGTCCGGCAAGGTATGTCATGTGGCAATGATGCATGAGGTTCACTAGAGCTCCACGGATAGCATCCGTATTCCCGGCTTGAGGTGCAATGCTCCAACGAAACATGCGAATCAAAATGTTGTAGATGGGCTTGAGACCTTTGGTGGTAGCAATGGCACCATTTTTTGCAGCAAGAGGAGCGAGGAGCTTCTTATCATAGGCCACTCCTTCAACATGCATTCTTCGACCAACTGAGATGTTCACACCTTTGAACTCATATCCCAAAGCTTCTCCGAATTCTGAAAATTTTGCACTAACTTTGAGAGGCCCCGTCATCCAAGTCATTTGGGTGTCCTCCTCATCTCCAAGCACAAGAGTGGCAAAGAACTGTTGCACCATCTCAATATCATAATCTTGTTGGAGGGAAATGAGGTGCTCAAGACCAATCTTTCTAGCAACCCAAATTGCTTCCTTAAAGTAATCCTTCTTGGCCAACACTTCAAATTGCAAGGGTTTTTGAGGACACACAAGGGCTTTTGGGTCCAAATTGGCATATAGTTCCTTCATAATGAGCTCTTGCTCCCTTCTCCAAAAATGACCATCGTTTGAATTGTTGGGCATGTCATAGAAATTATGTGCCCTCATGGAGCGGAACTCCTCCTTGTTCAAGTCCTTCAAAGTGGTGATGTTGTCAAACTTAGCCTTCTTGGCCCTTTCTTCTCGAAGGAGGGTAGCCTCTTGCCTAGCCCGAGCAGTCTCAGCAGCCTTTTGCTTCTTTAGGGCACCACTCTGCACATGCTTGTCTTGCTCTGCATCATAGACCAAGTAGTCTCGACCTTGAAGCTTCTTCTTCTTCTTGATATTCGAGGATGAGGATGAAGCACCGGGGTACCTTTTGTTAGCTGTGAAACAGGAGTAGATAGGTAGCATTGAGATAAGCATACATGTCCATGGAATCAAAAGAAGGAAAAATTGGAGAGAAATTTTCTTCAGAGATGATCTGGGCCGGAGTCTCCGGTCTCAGGGGGCGGAGTCTCCGGTCAGGGGGACCGGAATCTCCGGCCTGAGACAGGAACTTCCAACCTAGGTCAAATCTGAGCGAAAAATCGACACCAACCAATTCCTAGAGAGTACATTGCCATCCTAAAGGTTCTACACCACGAATTTCAACAAGAACTACTCTCAAAACTAGATCTAGGAAGAATCCTAGAGGAAGAGAGAGAGTGGTACCCGTGTCCTTCATGGTGAGATCCAAACGGAGGGGAGGAAGATCCCCGACGCTTGGGAGGTGGAGGAGCCGGTGGCACGGCGGATTCCGGCGGCGGGGAGCGGCCGGAGGCGAGCCCGGAGTGACGGCGGCGAACTGGGGAAAGGTTGGGGACGGGGGGAAGTGAGGAGTTGTGAACACATCTTCTCCCCGTGCCCTAAAAGGAACCCAGTGAATCGACCGGGTCCGGAGTCTCCGGCCTAAACACCGGAGTCTCCGGCCTGAGCCGGAGTTTTCCAGGTTTAGGGCGGAGACTCTGGACAGACCGGAGTCTCCGGTGTTGCACACCGGAGTCTCCGGACCCAAACACTCCAAAACTGCCAGATTTTGTGGGAGACATGTATGTTGCAAGAGGAGCATGTTTTTAGGTAGGAAAGGCTTAGGATGAGAACAAGTCACTGATGGTGGGATACGCACTTGGAAGTTGCAAGATCAAATAAAAAGCCAATTTCCAAGTGTTTCTCCCAAAGACAAATAAAAGGTCTAGAAAACCTAAATAAAACCAATAAGCCCAAATAAGATCCAACTCCTCACAAAGAGGAGGGCGGTGGCCTAGGCCACCATGTATGAGTGTGTGGTGTGACACCGCGAAGATGTATCTTGGGTTCACGGCCACTACTCGTCATTTAAGCTCACAATTCATAAAGAAAATATAGAGACAAATGAGTCTTACTATCGGCATAATGGGGGGAGGGATAGTCCAATGGATTAGGACCGCACTCCCCCTATGTCCATGCCTACACCTAAACCAAATAGATAGTCAAGAAATAGGTGTGTATGCAAGATGGTCAAGTCAAGCTCCTAGAATCCACGATATTTAGCTCATGCCTCAAGAAGGTGAATCTTGCTTCATCAAGTGGCTTCGTGAAAATGTCGGCAAGTTGATCTTTGGTTGGAATATAGCCAAGCTCAATATCACCACGAGCAATATGATCCCGAATAAAATGATGACGAATCTCAATATGCTTCGTTCTTGAGTGTTGCACCGGATTGTGGCCAATCTTGATAGCACTTTCATTGTCACATAAAAGAGGCACTTTGTCACAATTGACACCGTATTCCTTTAAAGTTTGCCTCATCCATAACAATTGAGTGCATGCACTAGCGGCCGCCACATACTCGGCTTCGGCGGAAGATAGAGATATACAATTTTGCTTCTTAGAAGACCAACTCACCAAGGACCTACCAAGAAATTGGCATGCCCCGGAAGTTGATTTCCTATCATCCTTGCAACCGGCCCAATCCGAATCCGTGTACCCGGCAAGAGAGAAATTAGTGCCCTTTGGGTACCACAAACCAAACCTTGGGGTATCAACCAAATATCGAAGATTCTATTGACCGCCACCATGTGGCTTTCTTTAGGAGCGGCTTGATACCTTGCACACACCCCTACACTCAACACAATATCGGGTCTAGATGCACAAAGATAAAGCAAAGAACCAATCATAGAGCGATAAAGTTTTTGACAAACATCGATACCGTCGGGTTAAGTTCAAGATGGCATTTGGTGTCCATGGGAAACCGCTTGCCCTTAGCATTGTGCATATTGAACCTCTTGAGCATGTCTTGGGTATATTTGGTTTGAGAGATGAAAGTCCCTTCATTCAATTGCTTGATCTCAAAACCGAGAAAGAACTTCAATCGCCCATCATAGACATCTCGAACCTATCGGTCATAAGCTTTGAAAATTCATCATTGAAAGCTTTGTTAGATGAGCCAAATATAATATCATCAACATAAAGTTGGCATATGAAAAGCTCCCCTTTGACCCTCTTGTAAAGAGAGTGGGATCGATTTGCCCCAATTCAAATCCACGGTCTAGCAATAGCTCTCTTAGGTGCTCATACCAAGCACGAGGTGCTTGTTTGAGACCATAGAGCGCCTTATCAAGCTTGTAGACATGGTTAGGGAATTTAGGGTCCTCGAAACCCGGTGGTTGCTTAACATATACCAACTCCTTTAAAGGACCATTAAGAAAGGCACTTTTCACATCCATTTGTTGCAATTTAAAGTTATGATGTGATGCATATGCAAGAAGGATACGGATGGACTCAAGGCGAGCCACGGGTGCATAAGTCTCTCCAAAATCAATGCCTTCAACTTGAGAGTACCCTTGTGCAACCAATCTTGCCTTGTTCCTCACAACCATTCCATGCTCATCTTGCTTGTTCTTGAATATCCACTTTGTGCCTATAACATTGCGGCAATCTTTTGGCTTCTCAACTAGATTCCACACTTTGTTGCGCTTGAAGTTATTGAGTTCATCATGCATAGCTTCTAACCAATCCGGATCTTCAAGAGCTTCAAACACTTTCTTTGGTTCCACCATGGAAATATGAGCTTGATGTTCACTAAAGTTTGCCAATTGCCTTCTTGTGGTAACACCCTTCTTGTGGTCACCAATGATGTTTCTAGATGGTGACCTTTAATTCAAAGTCTCTTACAATTCTTGCTTTACGACGGGCTTCGATATCTCATTGCATCTTGGAGGTATCTCTTGATCATCTTGATCATTTGAGTCCCCGTCTTGACCGGAATGTTGACCTTGATCATCTTGAAGCACATCTTCAACAATGAAGGAGAGGGTTGATCTTGGTCATGACCTTGGCTAGCATCAACAATAGGAGAACTTGGTTCTTGCATAGCAACTTGGTCAACATGAGGAGGGTCTTGAACTTGTTCTTGGGTGGTGCATCATTTGCTTCCATGATAGGCGCCGTTTCAACTTGTGATGAAGAGGCCTCCACTTGAATGGAGCTTGGACTTGCTTGAGGAGACTCGTAATGAATCTCAACGGGACGATGGAAACCAATGCCCATTCTTCTTATAGCATCTTGAGGCTCTTCATTATCTACATCACAAACATGAAATTGCGCCACTTGGGAGCCGTCATTCTCATCGAACCTCACATCACAAGATTCTATGACTTTCCCAACGGTTTGTCATAGACTCTATAGGTGTGAGATTCGGCACCGTACCCAACAAAAACACCCTCTAAAGCTTTAGATTCAAATTTAGACAAACGAACACTTTTGTTCTTATAGAAACACTTACAACCAAATACTCGGTAGTAGGAGACATTGGGCTTGTTGCCGGTGAGCATCTCATAAGATGTAAACTTCTTGCCAACACGAAAGAATAGCCGGTTAGATGAGTGACACGCCGTGGAGATAGCCTCGGCCCATAAGAATAGCGGAGACTTAAACTCCGCCAACATAGACCTTGCCATATCCATGAGAGTCCGGTTCTTCCTTTCGGCTACACCATTTTGTTGAGGGGTATATGCAGCGGAATATTGATGACGAATCCCCTCTTCACTAAGAAACTCATTTAAGGTGTAGTTCTTGAACTCGGAGCCATTATCACTCCTAATGACCAAATAGGGACATTGTATTGGCGTTGAACAATATTGGAAAAGTCGATGACGGCTTGTTGGGTCTCATCCTTCGTCTTGAAGAAATAAACCCAAGTAAATCTTGAATAGTCATCAACAATCACCAAACAATATTTCTTCCCACCAAGACTAGGTTGAGGCACGGCACCAAAGAGATCAACATGAAGAAGTTCCAATATCCTCTTTGATGAAATGATGGTCTTGCTTGGATGGGGAGAATCATGCATCTTTCCTTCAACACAAGCCCTACAAAGACGATCTCTAGAAAAAGAAACATTGTCTTTTAGTCCAAGAATGTGGCCACCCTTGTGAAGACTTTGCAAAGTTCTCATGTTGACATGGGACAAGCGGCGATGCCACAACCATCCCACGTCGGCCTTTCCGAATAGGCATATTGCTTGAGTGTTGGTAGACCCCGAAAAGTCCACCACGAACAACTCATTTTCAACATACCCAACGAACATGACCTTTAGAGTCTTGCTCCTCAAGAGTACCACCATATCAATAGTAAAATGGACATCAAAATTCATCTTATTAAGTGCACGAACGGACATAAGATTGTAACCGAGGGACTCGACAAGCATGACATTTACAAGGGTGATATCCTTTGCAACTACCACCTTGCCGAGACCCGTTACCTCCGCTTTTGATTTATCACCATAGGAGACGGATGCTTGATTTATATTTGGTCCCAACTCCGTCATGATCTCTTTGCTTCCGGTCATATGACTAGTGCATCCACTATCAACCACCCATTTAGACCCACCGGAAGCATAGTCCTACAAGAAATCATTGCTTGGTTTTAGGTACCCATTTCTCAATGGGTCCTCTTTTGTTAGCAACAAGGGTCTTAGGAACCCAAATAGAGTAAGCAATGTAACCATCATAAGGACCAACATATTTTGCATAAACATCCCCATAGTAATCAACATAAAGAAAGTAGTTGGGATTGTTATGCCCCGCAAAGTCACTACGAGTGGTCTTGCCCCTAGTGGCATTACCACCGCAATGGAGTCTTGGCTTGTGCGGGCTTGGCATTGGTGTTGCTCTTCTTCTTCTTTGCCTTGGCCACATAACCGAGGCCCTCCTTCCCTTTGTGTGGCTTTTGCTCAAAAATTTGAGCAACAACCTTTTCTTTACCTTTAGGAATAGAGGTCTTGGCACTAGTGGCCTTGGCAAGCTCAACCTTCAACCTAGCATTTTCCTCAATAACATTTGCATGATCACAAGAGGGAGTAGAGGTGCTAGGTGAGTTAGATTTGGAAAGTTGAGTTTGAAGTTGCTCATGAGACTTGACTAGAAGAGAGTGGTACTTTCCAAGGCCTTGAGCCTTGTTAAGTTTCTCCACATCCTCAAGGAGTCTAGCATTAGCAACCACAAACTCGGCTTTCTCCTTTTTAACACTTTATATTTAGCAAAGACATGATCTCTATCCTTAATGATTTTAGCAATTATTTCATCATTTTTATCATCAAGAGACTCAATTCTTTCCTCAAGAGAGGTTCTATATTCACTCTCTTCTTCAAGAGAAGCATTCAAGGATTCTATGGAAGCATTCAAGGATGCTATGGTGAGAGAATCCTCTCTCTCAATTTTTCCCTTGTCATCAAGGATTTCTTCGGCCGCATCAAGTTGTCTCAAGAGAGACTCAACATAAGCCTTAGCTTCACCTTGCAAGTTAGCCATAATAGTATCGGAAGCAACAAGTTCTTTCTTAATCACAAGACTAGTTTTATCATCTATTTCATGCATAGTCTTGGGAGTAGAAGATGATACCTCGGTGACGGAAGCCATGAGGCAACGAGCGGTGTTGATGGAGAGGTTCTCATTGGGGGATTCGAAGAGAGAAGGAGGTGGAGTTGATACAATGGCCAAAGCGGCCACCTCACGAGTGGGTTCTTCTTCTTCTTCGGAATCCTCGGAAGGATACTCTTCTTGAGTCAACAACACAATTCTTGGTGCTTTCTTGAAGAATGGCTTCCTCTTGACAAAAGGCTTCTTTTGTATCATGTTTGATTCGCCCTTGAGGACAAGCCTTCCACCATTTTGCTCTCTATTCTCATAGGACAATCCTTGATGAAGTGATGCTTGTTATGACAATTGTAGCAAGTCTTTATCCTATTAGCAAACTCCTTCTTCCCGCTTGGATTGTTTGCATGATCAACTTGAGCCTTTGCCTTGGCCGGGTCACGCCAAAAGTCCTTGTTGCAAGAGCTATGTGACCATGGAGGGCGGTTCAAGTTCATCGGGAGGAAGGTTGTTCGGGCATGCTTCAACTTCATCATGTTCATCAAGGCACACAACCTTGGCCTTCAAAGCAAGAGAGGGACCTTGCTTCATTCCCATGGCCCTAGCACGGTTGTCTAGAGCATTCTTGGTGGCAACCTTGGAGGCTTGCACTCTTGCATAACTTCATTGGATGTCATCTCAAGGTAGTTGAATTTTCCTTGATGGCCTTCAATCAACGGGCTCGAAGGGCATGAGAGCATTCACATACTTCCTCTTGATCCAAGCATCATCCACATAGGTTGCCCCAACATTATGAAAGGCTTTGGCAAGAATGTTGAGTCTTCCATACATCTCTCATGGTTTCATTATCAAGCATGTAGAAACCTTCGGCCTCATTGCTCAAGCATCATATCTATTCCTCTTCATGCTTTCATTTCCAAGAATGCCACCTCAAGGCACTTCCAAGCTTCTTTGGCGGTGGAGACGTTTTGAATGTGATGAAGACCACTTTCTCCAACGGCAAGTTCAATCATGTGGAGAGCGGAAGCATTGAGTTGTTTCTCGGCAACCTCTCTTCTTGTCAAGTTGTTAGGATTCACGGCCTTGTATCCCTCTTGAATGATCCTCCAAAGCTCGATAGAGGAACTGTTGATATGAGATTTCATTAAGTGTTGCCAAGTAGTAAAAGCCGATGCATTAAGTTTAGGAGGTGGACCCAAAGGGTTTATGCGAGTATGATGGATAGGTGGGTCGGGAGAGTACGCAAAGGGAACCCCATGGTACTCCGGCTTCCCACCTTCGGGAGTGGTGGTAGAGTGGAAGATTTCTTAGGGTCGGTTTCTTTATCTTCAACCCCTTTCTTTTCCTCTTTTCCCTCCTCGGTTTCACCGTCATGGGAGGAGCGGAGTCATCTAGTGGGGTGGTCTCCTTAGGAACCTTGCCACTTGCGAGTTGTTGATCAACTCACGCATCTCGGCAAATTTGGTATCCATGGACGATATCAAAGATGTCTCCATCGATTTGAGATCGGCCATGGATGCCGTAGTGGCTTGGTCTCCAAGGGATCACCATCACTTCGTGTCATACTTCTCTTAGGCGGTTAAGCCCAACAAGAGAGCCGAGGCTCTGATACCAATTGAAAGGATCGTATGACACCTAGAGGGGGGGGGGTGAATAGGTGCTACTTCAATTTTAGTACTTTTTAAATTAGGCTTGACACAAAAGGTAAATTCTCTAGATATGCAACTATGGTGAATTTACCTATATGACAAGCTAGCAACTAAACAAGGTACACTAAGTAAAGACTAAACAAGGATAGAAGTAACCGAAGTGAAAGCACGCGGAGACACGGATGTAATCCCGAGTTCCTCCTTTTTAGGGGAGTACGTCTCGTTGGAGAGGTGTGAGCTACCACAAAGGTCAAAACTCAACCGCCACAAAGGCGGTGCACCTTCTTCTCCGATGAACCGCACCACAAAGGTTTGGTTCACCTTCCACTATCGGAATCCTTCAAGGCGGAATCCGGAGCCCTTACAACAACGATCCGGGGCACAACCCACAAGAGGATTGGGGGCTCCCGAACAGCTACAAATCTGTCACAAAGACAACAAGTGAGTACAATAAGAAGCTAGGTTTTCCTAATGGAAATCCTAGCCAAGGGGCCCTCAAGTGAATGAGGGGGAAATGAAGAACGGCTTGGTGAAGATGTAGATCCGGGCCTTCTCCTTCAATCCTCCAAGTATCAACGAGTTTGGGTGGAGGGATTGGGAGATCTAGTGATTCTTGAGCTTGCAATAATGGAGACTTCAAGTTTGGGCGAGCTAGCTGGCTGGAGGTAGGTGGAGGGGTATAAATACCCCTCCAGAAAAACTAGCCGTTTCTGTCCACTTGGGCCGGAGACTCCGGACTGGAAGTCCGGAGACTCCGGGCAGGCCGGAGACTCCGGGGGTACTCCGGGGTCACTCCGGACCCAATGCCGCAGCTGCCGTCGCTTTCACTTCGCTTCAAAACTCTGTCTGGGGCCGGAGACTCCGGACCGGAGGTGCGGAGACTCTGGTCGGGCGGGGACTCCGGGGTAACTCTGGACCCTATACCGTAGCTGCCGTCGAAAGCGTCAACGCCTGGGAGACCGGAGACTCCGGCCCTGAAGACCGGAGACTCCGGCCTGGGCAGGCAAAATGCAGACTTCATTTTCCTGTCAAGTGTTTCGATGCAACGTGCAAATATTTCTTTTGACTCCTGCACCACTTAACATCACTTAGATAAATCCTAGTGTTGTTGCCTAACACACAAAAACTAAGGGATATAAAATATGCCCTTTCAGACGTGCCCGTCAACAGCGAGGCGCCCGTGTTGACTTCGTCAACCTCAAGATCTGCCGGACCAGTCTCTCGGAGGTGCTCATAGGAGTAGGGTTTGCGTACGTGCGTTCATAGGGGTGTCTGTACGTGCGTGTTTGTAAGCGTCTGCGTATGTACTGTGTTTCTCAAAAAAGAATAAAAGAAAAACTCACCAAAGCAACAAAAATAAATATCGCGGCGTCAGAGACGCACGCCTCCTCTCGATCCCCAAATCCTTCTGACACCGGCGGCTCCTCGACGGCCTCCCTTCACCACCGCCGGCCGTGGCCAAGCACACTGCCGAGCTCTTCCTTCTCTCCTCTACGTTCTCGGCCTCCTCCTGTTGCTGTCCACGCCCATCAGCCCTGCCCTGCTCATAACCACCAGGGCGGACACTTCCTGTCGTCACGGTCACCGGTGATGGACGGCGGAGCAGCCGATCGGGTGAAGATGGGCTGCAGGACGCGCGGTATTCTGTGGAGGCCGTCAAAAACTTTCAGAAACAGCAATTGAAGACGTAGGAGCCGAGGAGGAGCACTGGGACTCGGAGCAGATCGAGTCGCGGCGGCTCGAACATGAAGAGGACGTGGAATCCGGACGTATCGGGACGATTAATTCGACATGGACGGTCAGCGGATCGAGGCGGACCTAGTAGACATGGTCGCCGAGCACGACATGGGACGTTGGCCGCAAAAACGATCGAGCACGCCGGCGCCGGCATGAACTGGACGCGCGTCGTGTTCTGTCGTGTCAGTCGCGTCGTCGTGCCGGTGCCGCTGCGGCCGCCCGTCTCGAGCACTTGCGTGGCGTTCCTCATCCAGGCCGTGCGCGTGCAGGCCCTCGTGGCCCGTGTTGGGCTGTGCTCCGCTTTTTGCTTCTCGCCGGGATGGGCGTGCTCGAGGTCGGCGTTTCGGCGGCCGGCGCTGGATGAGCTCCTCTGCCCTGGAGTGCTGGGCGTCGGAGGCTTCCGCTAAGGCGTGCCGCGGCCGTGCTCTACCAGGCCACCGGAGGTGACATGCTCGCCGTCACGCTCGACGGCGCCGGGGAACACGGCATCAACACCCGCCGGTGTCAGCGTCGCGTTGGAGGCGCAAGTCTGCTGCCAGGGGGCACGCCACCAACACCGCTTCATCGTCGCATTTGTGGAGCGCAAGTACGGCGCCAGGAGCGCGGACGCCGTGGAGAAGAGCAGCGGCAACACCGCTCTGCTGTGCCGGTCGCCACGACACTTGCCATGAACTGCGGCAGCAGCAGTGCGTTGCCGTTCCGTTGCGCCGGCACGTCATGCCGGAAGCGCTCGCGGAAGGGCGGCCAGGCGCGGATGTCGTCGGACTCAGAGGATGGCCGGGACAGCGAGAGGTTGCTGGCCACGGTGTCGGGCTGCACCTAGTGCGTGCGTGCTGCTTCTACTAGCTAGTGCGTGCGCGAGCTGCTGCTACTGACCTACTGTGGTGGCACGGTCGGCAGGGTCCTACCACTAGCACTCTGCGCCGCGTCGACCCGTCGGCGAGCACTGTCTTTTAGGACGGAATATCAGAAGATGTAATATATGAAGGACTTTTTTTTTGTAAAATAGACATGCCATGTAAGCCTGACGTTGGGGTCCACCGGTCAGAAATTTAATTAGAGAGTGAAAAACACCAGATCAGTGTTTTTTGCAACTCTATTACCGAATACCGGTGGGTTTTTATAAAATTTCGCAACATGGTGGTTTTTTGAAACCCTAACCCGAAATGTGGTGGTTTTTTGCAATTTTCTCCCTTTGGCTGCAACTGCTGAAAGATATGCAGGGTACATCAAGGAGGCAGAAACGACCAGTTAAGCCAAATCAGTACACAAGATATGACTCCGACTGAACGTGATGGGTCATCTTGTGATTGATGATTTCTTTTGTAACCATTTGGAGAAAAAATATTCCTTTCGCTATACGTTTTGTGGAGTACCATGGAAGGTCTATTCACAATTGCCATGTTCTGGGAGTGACATCTCAGCCTGTAAGCCATATATTCTATGGATACAGTGACCTGCAACTTCCACAGAAAGTCTATCTACCGAGGTCTCACTGCAGATTCATCGGCGAGCTACGGAGGGCTCACTGAAGCAATGAAAGGGAGCCTTTGCCACGAGTTCCAGACTGACCTCCCCGCTGCTGAGGTGTGGGAGGTCTATGGAGGCCTCCTTGTTGGGCAGTTGGTACCTCAACTGCTTCCTGACATGCTCTCCATGGTCGAGCTTATCGACGGCGATGGTGGTGTTGGAACCGTCTTGCTTCTCACCTTCCCTCCTGGTTAGAAACTGAACACATACACTTTTGTTAGCCAAGGATGATCTTAATTTTTTGGTGTGTGTTTCGATATTGCGCACCCAGCTACAAGTAATTTCTGTTTTGTTTGATTCGTGTTACTAGGAACTCCTGGATTAGAATCCTACAAAGAAAAAATCGTCAAGGTTGACAATGAAAATTATGTGAAGGAGGCGATAGTAGTAGAAGGGGGTTTCCTAAATTATGGCTTTACCAAGTATCTTGTACGATTTGAGATTACGGAGAGAACAGACGAGACGTCCGTAATAAGGTCAACCATTGAATATGAAGTTGACGAAGAGCACATAAGCAATACGTCCTTTGTCAGCACCAGTGATGCCAGTGATGTAGCTACTATTGCTGAGGCCATCACAAGGTATATCAAGGAACAGAAAAGTGATGTGCAAGCTCCCAAACAAACCTCAGACAAACAACCAGAGTGATGTGCCAAACAGTGACTTCCTTTAGAATTTTCTATTTAGTCAAGGATTATGTTTCTTGAACGAACTGTTGTAATTTACTGCTGGAATGCATTGTCAAGTACGTTGTCTATAATAGGGACAATAAAACCAAAGTTCAGGCTACTCTACACTAGAGACCTCGAGTACTAAAGCTACCATGTGAATTTCGATTTACTTTCAGTTTCAGCAAGGAGGAACTTCAAGTATTCTACAAGTATTATCTGAAAATCTGAACCAAGCTACAATTTGAATGGAGTACTGTATACAGAGCTATGCAAACATGGATCGCTAACTGAACCCGAAAAAGAAAGAGGAACTGGCATTCAGTTCCTGGCCACGACCGTGGTGAACTCGCGTTCCTCGGCGAAGTCCACTTCCTCCTTCCACTCAGACTCCTTCAATCAAGCAATGAAAAATACGGAGTAAAAGAGAGATTTGAGTCGGTATCGTTTTCCTCGTAATCGATCGATCCGTTACAGACTTTTGGAGGACGGTAGAATTTCAATCAAGTCCTACCATTGTCCGGATCAAACGCTCGCAAGTCCATACAAATTAAACTGCGAGAGGCGCGCACGCAACGCAATAGCGTTGTTCTAATCGCCCTTCCCGAAATCAGCCAAATTCGGGGCCGCGCCGAGCCGCCGGCAAAAGCTCTGCCCGGATTCTAGTAGTCCGTACCAACCAAGGCCGTTGGACGGCAATGCCGCGGAAGTCGTGGAAGCCGAGGGGCGGCCCCGGATGCGTCGCGGCCGCGCCGAAGCTCCACTGGGAGGCCCTAAACCCTAACCCCATCCCCGCCGAGGATCCCGAGTGCTCCCGCGCTGCCCAGGTCTCCGACGACGCCTTTTTGGACCTCCCCGCCTCTCCTGAGGATGCTCTCGTGGAGGAAGAAATAGTAAGAAAGCTGGTTGGGATTAGCATGGAGCTGAGTCAGGAGGAGCTGCGCGCTAACGATCAGATGCAGGAGGACGAGGTGATGTGCCGTTTTCTCTTCTCTCTCTTTCTTACTTGGGGATGATCTTGCTCTTCAGTAGATGGTCAAGCATAATTGAGTCGCTTCACTGCCTCAGGGAAATAAATAAGTAGATTCTACATTACTAGATCACCGTAGTGAACTTTATGATTTTTGGGGAAGTTATGGTTGAACAGTATAACACCACCCCACATTTTTTATATCTCTCAAAACAATACAACAAAATGAATATGAAACTTTGCAGGTCAATAAAACATCAGAACTAGAATGTGGAAAATGTGGTTTGGAATTTCAAAGTCTATTGTTTTTCAAATATTAAAATTTAAAAATTCTATATTAATGACATAAAAACACGGAACTATTATTCCCACTCAAATGTTTGAGTGAACTGGAAAGTTTAAAATCCATCGGTCGTATGGTTTGAGAGATACAAGAGGGAAGCTGTTTGAGAGGAAAAAAAGGCTAGCACGGATAATGATGCACTATGAACAAAGCAAATAGAGGGATGTACCTGAGTGCCTGCTCAGAAACTGTATTTTTTCATGTTGTGTGAACTAGCTGCCCTACGCTCATAACGATATTTTGTGTGTGTTTTGCACACAATATAAGAGATATTCTATAGTTAACCCATGCCTGTTTTTATTGATTTTCATTTTTATTTTGCTGTTATCTTGTCTTTTAATAGGACATATGTTTTTTTCTCGATCTGCTTTTTAATTGGACGTATGGTGATCACTTCGTTGTGTCTGATACAAACTAAATTTAATGTTCAGATATTTGCATTGGAAGCAATTTTTGGAGACAGTCTAGTCATTCTAAACAAAAAAGAAGGTCAACGGTCTTTCGAGGTATGTGTCAGGTATCACTAGTGGTATGCAATGTATTATGTGGTAGTTGTGAGGGCATAGTAGGTATTTCCTATATGAGTCCATCTTGTATCCCTAGCTCTATATAAGAGTAGCTTGTATCCTGTGTTCATCAACCAAGAAATATAAACCCTAATTGTTATCTTATTTTTTCTGCAATTTATCTTAGATTTAATCCCTGCAATTTAGCACTTTTATCTCCAATTTCCCTCAAATCCTTGTTCTTGCTGATCCTCCTCACGTCAGATCCATCAGGGTCCTGACAAGTGGTATCAGAGCAGTTCGATCCGTCGGGCGTGCTCCCTCCCTTCCCTCCCTCTTCGTTCGGATTCGCACCGGTGATTCCCATTCCTCTTCTCTTCCGATTCGCACCGGCGATCTCCCCTACCCCTTCTTCATTCGATTCCATGGCGACCGCGCCGTCGACTACACCCTACTTCACCGCTCCGTACTCGTTCCCTGCAAGAAATCCCCACCCATCCCCTTTTCCCTTCTTCTCTCCACCGCCGCCGCCTGCGCCTACCCCGACACCCTTCACCGCCCCATCTGCCTTCGGAGCACCCGCATCGGGCTCCCCTCCGATTCCGCCGCCACCAGCCTACCCCTACGCGGGCACGGCCGCTAATGGCGTTTCACCCGCGCCAGCTTATCCCTACGCCACTCCCTTCCCCTACCCGCCACCCCCGCCCGTCTTCTTCCAAGCCCCAGCATACGACCCAAATCGGCCACCACCTGCTCCCGATTCAACTCCATCCATCTTCTTCCCATCACCCGCGCCTGGCGTTTTCCCCTTCTCTAGCGCCACACCGGCTACCGCCTCCAAGATGCAGACGGTCCCCGACCCCGACGGCGCCTCTTCCTCATCCAGAGGCCGTGAGACAGAAGAAAACGATGGCGCGACCCCGCGCTACGGCTGCACCTTGCAGATCGAGAAGAGCAGCAGCGGCCTCCACCCCGCGACTCCCAAATTCAGGTGCCTGTACGGCGACCTCACCAAGGGAAACAGCGACGCTGACGCCTTCATCTCCGACGAGAAGCTTGCCCACAAGCACGGCCCTGGGATCCTCTCCATGGCCAGCTCTGCGACGCCGACAACCACACTCCGACGACGTCCTGACCAAGGCCCCGGTGCTCCCCTCTCCACCGACTCTTCATGGACGACGTCCGCCCCGGCCGCCGCGCTCATCGTCCTCTGCTCCGGTCCTGGCCCGAGCGTCGCCCGAGCTCGCCGTCCTCTGCTCCGGTTCCGGACCCGAGTGCCACACGAGCTCCGGCCAGCTCCGTGACGCCGGCAAACGCAGTCCAGCGCCACGCCGCCCCGAGCACCTCGTCGTCCGGCCGCCTCCCCGACTTCACCATGGGCGACGACAACGGCGGCGCTACCTTCCAGATCGAGAAACGCGGCAACACAACAACGACTGCTGCTCATGTCGCTCGGCAGAGTTCATCGGATGGTACTGAGCGTAGCTACTTTGCGCATCCCTTGGAGCAGGCTACTCTATCAATGTCGCCTTCAGCAGCGCACAACGTTGGTGTCACGGCTCCACTGCTGGTAGCAACCCAGGCAGCAGTTTTGGCTACAGTTTGCTGTTCCAAGATCAACAGCACAGCCGGTTCTGACCTGACGCTTGTTCACAACCTGCAGCTACCATTGACTGTACAAGATACACCCAATGTCTGCAGGGCAATGCCTGTGTATGATGTATATGGAGATGAGCAACAGGAAAGTGAACAGCCCCCCAAGTGCTCCAACGAGCAAGCAAAAAATCCATTAGCTGATAGTCTTGGGCAGTCAAATGCATTCGTCGATGTACTTGCTAGCAACTCTGTGCAGCAGCCATATGAAGAAGAGCAACATGACACTCTTGCGCAGCAGCAACAAGTTAAGGAGAAGGCATCAGTCAATGTAAAGCAGCTGACAGACCCAAGTTGGAATGTCCGCAGCAACTACTCCAACCGCAGTTTCGCGTCCGCACCAAGTCCGGTCCTTTATCTGGACAAGAACACGAGTTGGCAGTCAGAATTTCAACAAGGTGCTACTTCTGATGCAGAAGCACAAGCTCGAGCAGAAGAAACGATCAGCAAGAATATGCCCCGTGCGGTCCTCGACCTTAAGCATCGAATGGATGAGCATCATGATCAGTCTCAGCGTGCAATTGCATCCCTCCAAGGTCAGCTTGCGAAACTCTCATCGATGGCCTCACAGTTTGTAGTCTCTCTCGGCATGGAACCAATTTCTCCACACGGAGGCACACCGGAGCAGTCGCAGCGCATATCCATTGTACCAGCAGCTCCTACTCTTGTTGCCCCCCAGGTGTTTGCTGAAATGGCAACACCAATCTCTTGTCAGGTTACACATGGAAATGGCAACCTCAGTGAGCAGAATGTTGATGGAATGCCTCAAGCTTATGGTCTCCATCATCTCAATTGCCGAAGTGTGTTGCGAGCAGATGGTACTGAGCATATCTACTATGCACTCCCAGACACATATCCCTTAGAGCGAGCTGATCCGGAGCCGGTGTTTGCTGTCGATGATGACAAAACAAAGGGCGACTCGAATCAGTTTGGTGATGTGTTCACTAGCAGTCCTGAACAGCTTGCCATGTCCGTCCACAAGGCACATGAGAATGCATCCAGTGAACAAATCAAAGGTTTCAGCAAGCCACCCGAAATTGAACACACTAGTGCTTGTCTGTACAATCTCTCAGATGTGCAGGATTTCACTTTTGAGGTGCAGTCACAAGATGATCAGAGGGCATGCAGTGACCCAGTCTGGAAGCCCTCAGATTCACTTGCCCCAAGGTGTAGCCAGCTTAGTATTGACCAAAGTATGAGAGACTTGAAGCTGCAATGGGATCCAGGAGCACATACAAGTCCGGGTTCCACAACAAACAGAGATATCCAGTGCAATTTCAGATTGCCAACAAGGCTGATAAATCATGGAATTCAATTTTTATGGGAGCCAGGCATTTTGAACCTAATGGATATGATGTTGAGCAAAACTGCAGTGCCAAATCTTGTGGATAGAAGTGAGACAGCTATCAAGATCTTACTTTTTATTGAGCAGCCTATTGACCTGAAGCACTTCATGTCTCAGCTTTTGTTACATTGTCAATTGTGGTGCCATACTCGGAATGCTATCCCCAAGGTGCAGTATTGTTGCTTGCCAATTGTTTTGTCCTGGCCATATTCAGAAGCAACTCAACAGTTCATCTACTACACTAGCATGTTCAGTTTCACAGAAAATATCCATTCTGCAATGTCTATGTTCAGTTCCACAGAAAGTATTGTTGCTATCTGCCCCCTGGACTTTCTTCATGAGCAGTGGGAGTTTGTACATCAGCAAGGTGTCCATGGGAATTACAGTGCAAAGCAATTGCTGCTATCTTCACAGAAATATATTCAGATCAAGGAAATGGATATTATCTTCATTACACATCTTCCTCCTTGATACAGTGAATGAAATTTGAAGGATAATTGAAAAAGTTTCTGTAGAAACTTATCCATTGGTGACCAATGGCTTCAGGGGGGGGAGTAATGTCAGGTATCACTAGTGGTATGCAATGTATTATGTGGTAGTTGTGAGGGCATAGTAGGTATTTCCTATATGAGTCCATCTTGTATCCCTAGCTCTATATAAGAGTAGCTTGTATCCTGTGTTCATCAACCAAGAAATATAAACCCTAATTGTTATCTTATTTTTTCTGCAATTTATCTTAGATTTAATCCCTGCAATTTAGCACTTTTATCTCCAATTTCCCTCAAATCCTTGTTCTTGCTGATCCTCCTCACGTCAGATCCATCAGGGTGACGTGAGGAGGATCAGCAAGAACAAGGATTTGAGGGAAATTGGAGATAAAAGTGCTAAATTGCAGGGATTAAATCTAAGATAAATTGCAGAAAAAATAAGATAACAATTAGGGTTTATATTTCTTGGTTGATGAACACAGGATACAAGCTACTCTTATATAGAGCTAGGGATACAAGATGGACTCATATAGGAAATACCTACTATGCCCTCACAACTACCACATAATACATTGCATACCACTAGTGATACCTGACAGTATGTCCAGCACAATCAATTTTCCTTCCATATTCCTGCTAGTAAGGGCAAGGTATTAATATGTTACGGTTGTTACACAGGTTCATGTGCATATCGAGATCCCAGATGGTATAGATGTCTCGGCAAGGCTTGACTATGGTACTGGAATACTAAATTATGGGAAACATGTGATGGTGATGCCTCTGATAATCTTGTTTACAAGTTTAGAGTTGAGCATTTGCCTCCAATCCTGCTAACATGCTACCTGCCTTCATATTACCGAGTCATCAACCTCCCTTTTCACTATCTCCACCGAATGGCTGGACACAGTGAAGATTTCGTCATTATGTCAAATGCTGGATATGATTTGGGAAGAGCAACAGGGCATGGAAGTAATATATCAGTGGGTTCAGTGGCTCCAAAACTATGCCCTTTCTCACCTAGGGTTTACTGATGAGATAATTTTAAGCAAGGGTGATCTACGCTGTGATGAAGAAGGTGGGGATAAACGTGCTTGTCTAGATGATTCTGCACCCGATGTTATAATTCCAAGGATTATGAGATACAATGATGATAAGCGGCATGAAGCCTTCTTACATGATATACATGACTGCATGATTTGTTTCAGCGAGTGTGCTGGTAAGTATTATTTTTCTGCACAACTATTTGTACTGTTATATACAGACTTATACTGTAGAATCTTGATCTGTCTTATAGTACTTAATAACGATAGGTGTGTGCTGGCCTTGTGGTTGTACGACAGAGATCTGTTTGCTAGATAGTACCACTCTATGTTCATTTTAATCCCCATTACCCAATGCATGTTCCTTCTTTTCAGAATTTATTACTAGATACTACAACTGTAACATTGTTGTATAGATAAAGCCATGATAGATGTTCACATTCAGATGACAAGTGATTTGCCCTTGTTATGAGTGGAACTGTCTTTTTTTTTCGGACAACACTAGAAATATAGTGCAATGAGGTATTTATGATGAATGCCATGTCCAACTTGGATATTTTCCATTTTTTGCAACCCTTGGTATCTCAATTGATGTTGCTTCTGATTCTAATTCAGTACATCGCTATATTTTCTAAAACAAAATCATTACTTGTCAGGTGTTGATTTCATCACACTTCCATGCCATCATTTCTTTTGCCGGAAATGCATGCGGACATATTGCAAAATGCATGTCAAGGAAGGAACTGTATTAAAGTTGACGTGTCCTGATACCAAATGTGGAGGTGTTGTTTCTCCTGATATATTGAAAACGCTGCTGGGGGAGGACGAGTTTGAACGTTGGGAAGGATTGCTTCTTCAGAGAACTCTTGAAGCCATGAATGATTTAGTTTATTGTCCGAGGTGTGAAACTGCTTGCTTGGAGGATGAATGTAACGATGCAGTGTGTCCAAGTTGTTTCTTCAGCTTCTGCACACTTTGTACATATCACCGTCATGTTGGGAAAGAATGTATGAATACAGAGGAAAGAATTCGTATTTTGGAGGTAGGGAGGACTTTATCTCACATATATTTAGCTTACCTTGGATATGGTTTAATTGTGTGGCTGTTTCAGGCTTTCAGTAGTACTACTAGCGAAACAGAGAAAATGAGAATTCTAGTGTAGTTACACTTTTTTTTGATCCAGTGGAACAGCGCCGGAATCGTGAATTACCTGAAGGCGCACATAAGTTACAACAGGACAGCTAATTATATTTAACACACCTCTAGATAATGTTATAGCATATATTAATATTTAGTTATTTGCCTCATGGTCTCATCAGCCTCTGGCCCTGCAGGGTGAGCAGATCATGTCCTGCAGGGCGTTCAACTATCGAACAGGTGATTTTGTATGCAATAAAGAATCCAAACACATTAATAATATTACTTGCTAACACTAAGGGAGGCACTTTATGTTCTACTTATAGACATCTAAGCTGCCAAATGCGAGCATTGTTTATTGTTGTATACAGTGACAACCGGTTCACCAACTAACAGTTTTATGTGGTTCACTGCACTTTATGGCTAGGTGTTTTACAATATGTGCATGTATTCTCCGTTCTTTAAATATATATTTGCTAAAGATAATTTTGCATTTTGACCAACTTTTGATAAAAACGAGGCCACATATCTTCTTTATGGAGGAAAAATTTATGCATATGTTGCGTCATTCTGATCTGTTTTGTTCTTAGCTCAATGCATTTCAAATGATCGATGTGAATCTTTCCTTTATTTGGTGCAGGAACGGCTAAAATCTAGGCAATTACAGAGCGATCAGAAAAATATAGATGAAGCACGCAGCCTCCAGACAATTATGAGGGATGCAAAACGGTGCCCACGATGCAAGATCGCTATATCTAAGATAGACGGATGCAATAAGATGACATGTTCGAACTGTGGGCATTATTTCTGCTACCAATGCAACTCTCCAATTGATGGATATGATCATTATTCCAGGCGAGTTCTCTTCTAGTGATATAGTATACTTTCTTTTCATTGGCTCATTGCCATAGATGTGCCTTGACAAAAACAATCATGTTGTTGCGTTCAGACGATCCGCTGCATGTGAGCTTTTTTCTTGGAGGAAATCGATAGATGGGAAGGGCTAATGAATCCAGGGAGAAGGAGGGTTCGACGCCAAGCTGTTGCGCAAGCGGATGCTCCAGCTCCAGCTCCTGCCCCAGTGCCTGAAGTAAGACATCGTCACCCTTGTCCTACCTGTGCCGAGCCTTCTCTAAAGGTAACATGACCAAGTTTTTTTCTTTCACAAAGATATCTAAGACAAGCAACCATAATAGTTAATGAGAATGTCACAGTTGCGTACCTTTTGTTATTGAAACTGCCACCTGCCAGTTGCCTCTCTTCTGCATCCAAAAATCAAACAAGTCATGTTTCTTATACAGCTACTCATGGCCAGTTCATTCTTTGTACTACCTCCGATCCATATTAGTGGGCACAACTTTGTCTAGATACACATGTATCTAGTCTAAATACTTAACTAGATACATATGAATTTAGACAAAACTATGCCCACTAATATGGATCGGAGGGAGTAAAAGAAATGTTTGCCATTAGGACTTTTACTCCTTTGCTTTGTGTTTTACCTAAAATGTTTTCTCTGAGTTCAGTTACATATAACATGGAACACTCATTACTATGGTATAACTTCAACACAAAAATATTGTGTTGGCGTAGTTTAATGCTAAAAGTAAATCAGCAGCTGAATCTCCAAAAGCCATAATTGCTTGTTGGCTTGAGCCTGCATGATCCGAGTGAATTCTTAACTGTTTCAAGCTGTGGCTTTTAATTTTCCTTTTCATAGTGTACAGCACAAATGCTTGATGATTTGCATTATTTACTTTGTGCGCAGATTGGAAACAATAACCATATCAAGTGTGGGTCATGCCGCACGAACTTCTGTGCATTGTGCCGGAAGGCTTTCCGCAAAACTAAAGAACATTTTGGCCCCAAGGGATGCAAGCAACATACTACAGATCCCGGCTGACACTGCAATTTGCGCCGGAGGCTGGGGTTGTCCCCTTTTTGCGGGAAAAAAGGCCATATGCGCAGAATCTCATGATCTGCACATATAGACTACCCGTATCAGGATACAGCATGAACATTTCCTGCATTTAGTAGGGACCTTGATTTCCAAGCCCCTGACTTCTTGTATCATGGTAAAGATCAACGGAGAAGTATAATCACCTGCATCAATTACACAGTCTTTTAGTGGTACTACCTCTATTCCTTAATGTAAAACCTTTTGGCAGTTCAATTTAGTCTGCCAAACGGTGTTGTATTAGATTTAAGGAACAAAGGTAGTAATTCTTTTAGAGGTAGTGGGCTAAATTATAAGTTTTAGTACTAGCTTCATTTCATAATTTAGTGTGTTCTA
This sequence comes from Poa pratensis, assembly GCA_947311845.1. Lineage (NCBI taxonomy): Eukaryota > Viridiplantae > Streptophyta > Magnoliopsida > Poales > Poaceae > Poa > Poa pratensis. The sequence goes on along the minus strand of CAMZMU010000091.1, from coordinate 20,485,685 downwards.
CATTTTGTCAACTTCATACTAAATATAGAGAATATTGTGTCTACAAGACCAAATTACTACTCTATTTATTTATTTGTTGTTGTTTGAGCATTTTTTATAATGGTCATTTTTTATTTGGCAAAATCTTCAGTAAGAATAAAGCTATTGCTTTGATTTTCGAATTAGCTCGTAGTTACCACCTATACTGGAGTGATATTATCCAAAAGTTTTACCTCGCAAACAGGAGAGATGATCGGTAAAAATGTAGATATAAATCTCCTCTCTAATTTCCTCAAGGAGTAAAATCATTGGAGGGGTAGAAAGAAAGCAGGCAACAAAAGGTCAAAATGTTGCCGAAAATCTTGCCAAAGGTTTGCAAAACCATAGTGGAAGAAGGCACATTCAAATAGTCCCGAAAATCCAACCATTATGGAATTGTACTAAACGGGTTGATCCTCCCCTCTAGGTGTGTGTGTGTGTGTGTGTGGGTGTGGGGGGGCGCTTGGGGTCAGGCACCGGTAGTATGCGATACCTATGGGGGGCAAGTTGAGTAGGCAACGCCAAAAAAATTCTGCTTCAAAGTCGACCTATACTTAGATAGGAAAAAACGAAACTTTGGTTCTCTAACTGTAGATCAATTTTTGAGCTGAAATATTTTGGACTTGTACAAAAAGCCTGTAAGCATGTTGTAATTGTTTCAGATTTTTAACAATTTGTAAATATGATTTTTGTGACATGATCATATGGTAACACACTCTATACAGACTGCTAGACCCCCTCCCGAACTCGGAAAAGAGCGGTACTACCGGCATCACACCCGGTAATACAGGAGCTGGGAATAGCCGAAAAATGTACGGCCAAAACATCCATAACAAACCAAGCTTGTTGAAAAGATAACAACAACCTACATCCAACAAAAAAATACCAGGCCAAAACATCCATTCAAACACGGCCAAATCGCCAATCACCAGACGGGTTATAGAGTTTGGAAAGTTTTCGGTCCAAATACTTTGGACAACATGATTTCCTCCTACACCCAAAGCCGCAAGCTCATGAGCCGGCTTGTTACAATCCTTTTTGGAAATTTTAAGAAATAGTAAGAGGGAAAATACCAAGAAGATAAATATGTGAAACCTTAAGAAGTGAAGCACCGGCAAAATGCTCAACATAAAAATATAACAAGAATTTCATATGAAATATGTTTTTGATGAACTTGAGCTTGTCACGAAGATCACGACAAATACCAAAACCTCACATAAATAAATTTCAAATAACAACCAAGTAAGATGATGTCAAGAATGTAAAGGTTTGAGCTTTTTACAAACAATACAATCAAACTACTCACTCAAGAGCCACCCTCGATAGACGATAGTACGACTATCGATTTTATAACCCGTTCTTCCAACTAACACCATGAGTCATTAAAATATAAAACCTATCAAGCTTAGACCTTTGCTCTATCTTCATAATGATGATGTCTTGAAGATAAACATGAATGATTAGACAAAACTCTTCTTTAAGAAATACTTGCTACAGCCTCAACAATCTCATGACCATTATTCCAATAACCCTTGAATAGGAACTTGGTCATCACATACTTTTCTTCTTGATCTCATCAAATATATCTAAAATAATCAATGATCTTTATGCAAAAAAACTCATGCCATACATTATCTTTATGGAAATCAACCTTCAATCCAACATATGTTTTCAAGCATTGCATGTGCACAAACCCTTCGAGTAATGCAATAATTAGTCCATAGAAATTGTCATTAATTATGAAAACCACACATGGGGCACCATGCACTTCCACGTGCTCCACCACTGAAGCACGTGTAGTATCTTCATGACTCGATGATGGAAAAAAATGGCAAAAAAATATGACATCCGCTAGGCGATCAAATCAAACTCGCGTTGAATGTCAAAAGGAAAAGCCGATGACACCCCACCAACACCACTGATCATAGCACGGTAGGGGAAACTTGAAGGAAAACGGCACGAGTGGGTGAATTGACGACTATAAGAAACAATTCATTGATTGTAGGGAAGTGCAGATACATAATATTCTAAAAAAATCCTATATGTCAATGTTACAGTAGATGGCAAGATTTTTTGCATAGTAAAAAGAGATCCTAATATGACCCCAAAGTAAATAATAAGATCAATAAGAATAATAATAGAGCAGAGATTTGCTATGAGGGGTAACTGATTTTTGCAAAGATTTAGATATTCACTTCAAAAGAATATATGTAGTAGGTGTTGGAGATATGCCCTAGAGGCAATTAATAAAGATATTTTATTTTTCATATCGCAAATGTTCGTAATATGTTTTATACCATGCTATAACTGTATTAAGCGGAAACACTAATACACGTATGGTACGTAAACAACCAGGTCCCTAGTAGACTCTATTTAGCTAGTTCATTGTGCAATTGATGATCGAGGTTTCCCGATCATGTGACATTTATGTCAGTTGACAATGGAGTCATGTCATTGGGAGAATGATGTGGTGGACACACCCAATATTTGTAGGACGTAGTCATTACGCCTTCGACCGTGAGATCAACTCTAATTACTATTTCTGAAAGATACTTTGATTGCATCAAACGTCATATCTTAATAGTGTGACAATAACGGTGTTCCTCTCGGGTATCGGAAGGGAGTATGTTAAGACGAGGGATCAAGAGCAGGATTTGCCAATCCACATAGCAGGATAGATACTCTGGGCCCACTCGGTGAGATTACGTCAATGAGCTTGCAAGCATGTGACTAGGTCACGAGGACGTAACATCACGGACGAGTAAAGAATAGTATTGTCGGTAACGAGATCGAGCTAGGTATCGCGATGCCTGAGATCGAGTCTTGGACAAACTAAGTATCGCCAGGCAAAAGGTTTAAGACTTGACGTCTAAGGTTCGAACGACAAAGTTATTCGTGATGCACAGGGACTATCATAGCCATCCAGGTCTCCCTGATAGTCATTGATTGGAGAACGGGTCTCGATCATGTCTGTAGTATTCTCGAACCGCTAGGGTGACACACTTAAGGGGAGTGACGTTTATTTTGGACGCAGAAGAGAAAATAGAGAGAAGAATACCGGAAGTGTTCCGGAGCATTTCCGATGGAGTTCGGGAGCATCCGATAAGGATCGGAGGGCAACGAAATAGTTTTCAGAGTCGAAATAAATTAGATAATATGTATTTAATATTAATTAATGTAATTAATAGTTAAATATATTTTATTTATTTATTTTTGAATTTATTGGCAGCCCCAACTCTAAATGGGCCTTCCCATGGGAAGAAGGCCCATGAGGAGGGGAACTTCCCCCCCCCCCATGGTGCGGATTGGGATGGCAGCCCTAGGGCGCACCTACGCCGGCGCATCAGGTGGTGGTGCGGCTGGTGTGGGAATAATCCCACACCGCCAAGCCACCAAGCCTGGCAGCCTCCCTCCACCTATATATAGAGGTGCCCCCTTGCCATTGAAAATACACCAGAAATTGTCTCTCTCTCTCCCGGTTTAGACGTGGCTCCGCAATTGGGGCTACGCACGGGTTGAGGTTTTCTCCACCATATGCACACAACTGTGCTGCTGGTTTCCTCCGGCCCAAGTCTTCTACTTCCGCTGCTCGGCTGGATCGGAGCCCGGAGGTCATCATCTTCACCATATGTGTGTGAAGCCCTGCGAGGCGCCATGTTTGGGGCGCTTGGAGGAGTTCGCCTCCACCACCATGAGGTCGGTGTCACCACCGTCATCGCCGTCGTCGTCGCGCCAAGATCTTCATGACCTCGAGGTCGGCTACGTCATCTACTTCGACAACGCTTGTTGCGGGAGCGTAATCCCCGCTATCGGTCTACGAGGGTAACTATATCGATCTCCTTCGTTATAGTATATCTGCATGGTATAGATCATGGCTAGTATTAGGTTTTCGTTGCTAGGAATTTTTTTGTTTTCTGCTGCGATTCCCAACAGTGGTATCAGAGCCGATCTATGCGTAGAGATAGCTATACCGGTTTTAGAACTCATGTTTATGAGGGCATCGTTCTTTTAGAAGCTACCCTCTAGCGTGCACTTGCTTTGCCGACGGCATTGAGCTGATGAAGCGGCCTGGACCGACTTTACGCGTATGCTTACGCGAGACTGGTTCCACAACTGACATACGGCTTGTACCGTATATGTGGCTGGCTCGTGTCTATCTCTCTCTCTTTAGTCGGCTTTGCATTTTCAATGGAGGGCCCGCAAGGGATATGAAATAGCGACTATTTGATCTCTGTTGTGATTATAGATTCGTAGGTAAGAAACGGTTCTATTTACGAAAGCCCCAAGCCACGTAAAATATGCAAAAGATAAAGTAGAAAGCGTCTAACTTTATTTTGCAGGGGCAATGTGATATGGTCACGGTAAGTTTTATGAATTGTTTATAAACTGTCGGCGCAAAGGAGACCATTGGCGCAAGGACCATATCATGTCGCATTACATTTAATGTGATGTTATTGTGTGCATCTTTTATTGTGTATATATATGGTTATATATTAGTTACACGGCGGTAGTAATATAAGATGATCCCTCCTAAAATACTATATAGTGTTCTCCCTTTAGCGTGCACCACCGAAAGTTCTCCGATACAAGGCAGACCATGACGATCGGGTGTCAGACGTATCTGTGTTCGCATAACGTGGGTGTAAGCCACGTTGCACAAGCAATACGCTATAGGTTATTATGGCGAGCCTAGCATGTACAGACATGGCCTCGGAACACGGTGACCGAAAGGTTAAGCATGAGTCACAAAGTTGTTGTGATTGACATATCGATGTCTACCTTTGAAGTTGTGCTGCCGGTTCTGACGATGAGGGGTAGCATAATTGATGAGGATCGTGTAATCACTAAAACGATCAGAGGGATATTCCTTTTGAGTGGGAGTTCTAGTAGTTTTATTTTATTAAAACTTGAACCCATATTTTATTATAAACAAAGTCTTTATGTTTTGCAAAACCTTTGTAGATATTAACCAGTGTAATAGTCCTCTTTAAAATTAGGCGCATTCCTGCGATGGAGATACTTAAAAGGTTAGGTCCAAACTTCACAGTTTTTATACCGTAGCTTGAGGATACTCCTTGTTTAAACCATTAGCTCTATTTGATACAAAACCCGATAGGAGATAGACCCGGAGATTTCGCTAAACAAAAAGGATAATTTGGATTATCAAGTTTGTGCGGATAATTCCATCATAGTCCAGTGTATGCTATGATCTCTGTCATAGAGAATGAACTGTGGGTGCATGTTGACAGATCGCGAACATTTGGAATGGTCCTGAGACTGATAATCCGTATCCACCGTAAATCAGGTTTTCTTCTCAACCAAGATGGAAGAGAACACTCGCATTAAAGGAGCGCGTGGCAGTCATACTTGATGACATTGGTCATCCTTGATGATACTAGTCATACTTGATGACATTGGTCATACTTGATGACATTGAGACGCCTCGCTCAACTCGATCACTGGATGACAGAAAACGTTGCCAGAAGCAAATGTTTTTGTCATAGACTATGTCATGCAAGGGGAATCATTCACCTTCATGAATTCTTGATTGCGTTGAAGAATCAAGAAGATGAAACAGATCGCTGGGAAGTCATCAATGATGATGGTGTATATATGATATACAAGTTATGAACGTTTTACCTAAGCAAGTGCTCACAGCAGTGACTAAGTTTTTGATACTAGTCATGTTTTATGAAAACAAGATTTTCTGCTTGAGTAGCTTGGAAGGATGAGGAGACAATGTGTGTTGATAATGGCAGACAATATGTTGTGATGGCCATAGACACTCTCCCTCTACATCTACCATTTGAATAAATTCTTTTGTGATCGCTCGTTAGTATGATCGTGTAAGTGTGTCTCCTCTAGCGAGACGATTGTTCATATATGTTAGTGACAAAATCGTTGTCCTATATTTATGAAGTGAAATCTTTAATGATCATACGCCGATTTGAATTTAGATGGTAGTAACTCCCACATTTATAACATTAATGCCAAAGGATACAAACTTAATAAAGACACCACATTCTTGTGGCACTAACGTTTGAGTTATCTCAATGTTATAGTAAATGAAGAAGCTCCATACAGATGGACCTACAAGTCCTTAGATTCGATCTTTTGGCACTTGCAAGATAACTAAGACACCGTTTTTGGAAAGCGGGCATATAACTTATTGAGAATCATGCATATGGATGTATTTGGATTAATGAAGTAATTAACGTGTAGTGGATTTCTTTATTTCGTAAACTTCGCGAATGTCCCGAGTAGATATATGGATATCCACTTAGGAAATGCTGGTCCAAAAGTTCGATCAAAGTTCAAACAAGTTCGGAGTGAAGTAGGAAAATAAACTTTAAAAGATAAAACAAAATCCTATGATATTTGATCAAGGAAACAAAGTTCTTGAGTTATAAGTTTGGCATATCATTAAAAGACTTGTGAGAAGAGTTCCACAAATTACGCCGCATGGAACACCACAATGTTATGGTGTGTTAGGACGTCATAATCACACTCTATTGGATAGTGTGTGGTCAATAAAATCTCTTATCAAATTTTGTGGTCATTGAGGTCATATGGTAGAAACAAAACATTGGCGTTAGATAATAGGGAAACCATCTAAATCCGTGGAGACAATACCATATGAGTGATGGCATGGCTTTTAGCCTAGATTGTCGTTTCAGTTTTTTAGTGTTTTGATGTGATCAAACCTAAAAGCGGATAAATTCATCTTTGTAGTGTATCTAAGAAATCAGTTGGATACATTTCTCACGACAAAGGCAAAATTGTTGCTGGAACGTACCATGCTCAAGAAATAGGTTCTTGTCAAGGGTATAAGTGGGAAAGAAAGTAGAGCAAGACGAAGTTAATGAACTTACTCTCCGGAATTCGAGTGGCGCAACGGAAACAGTTCCGGTAGCGTCCTCCGCAACTGGAAGGAAGCTTATGATAAAGATCATGATGCTCTAAGCTCCTACTAAAGATCGTAAGTATACGAGAATGTATTCCGCATAGTGTGGTACGACAATCTTGTTATGAACGGCATGTTAATGGAACATGACAAACCTACGAACTACGAAGAAGCGATGGTGGACCTAAGTCCGAGAAATAGCTATAAGCCATATATAATCCGAGATAAAAATCCATGTACGATTTCCAAGTAATGACTTGGGTAAGTCTTCTTGATGGGCTCCAGGCCGTTGAGAGTAAATGGAATTTTATGACAAAATAGACACTGACGGAAAGGCAACCGTCTATAAGGATCGATTTGTCGTAATACAGTTTCGACAAATTCAAAAGTTAACCACAACGAGATTTGTCTCAAGTGGCGATGCATAAATCTGTTTAGGATTGTTCCAGCAATTATTTCAATTAAGAAATTGATGGATGGATACAGAAACCGTGTTCCCTAATGGCAACATTAAGAAAGAGTTGTAATCAGTACAACAAGTAGCTTTTGTTGACCCTAAGGATGTTGGACACGTATGCAAACTTCAGCTGATCATTCATGGGCTAAAGCAAGCATATCAGAGCTGGAATCTTCACTCTGATAATGTGATCAAATGATTTTCGAGTTGTCCAAAGTAGTTGAAGAAACCTGCATTTGCAAAGAAGTGAGTGGGAGCTAAGTAGCTTTTCTTGATTTTATATGTGAATGGCATATTTGAGTGGGAGCTAAAAGAAATTCCCTGGTTTTATATGCGGAAGGCATATTTGAGTGGGAGCTAGGTGTCATTCCAGATTTTATATGTAATGACATATTGAGAATGATACAGATCCTCTAGTAAAGTATAAATGATTATTTACGTGATTAAATTTTCTATGAATGAAGTTAAGAGTATTAGGCTTTAAAATCTATAATTCGTATAGATCATAAGGGGCTTAATAACATTAGGTTGGTATATTTTCCTAGGTTAAGATTCTGAAGTGTTTAGAATAGGACAAGCGAAGAAAAGGTTTTTCCTTGTATGACTAGGTAAAATATTATCTTGGCGTTTCAGCAATAGCTATTGAAAGAAAAGGGTGTCCGACATCCTCTATGCCTTTGTCATAGATTCTATCATACTGAAAGCTCGACTTGATGTGACCCAAGTTCTTGGTTGAAGAACGGGTTCTAGAGTGATCCCTGGATGGATCAATGAACAAACGTTAAGTATATACTTCGGTGTCTAAAGAGAACTGAAGATATGTTTTCCGGTATAAGGTAAGAGTGAAAAGACAACTTGCCGTAAAAGGTTACGATGATGCAAGTTATGACACTAACCCATACAGCTAGAAATCTCATACAGGAGAAGTCCTTTGTTTTGAAGAAAGACATGGTTAGCTTACGAAGTTGCATATGAATGCACTGTCATATAATCTACATAGGTATAGGAATATATGGCTACTTCAGAAGTAGCAAGTATGATTGGACTGAGCGGTTTTCCCGAGCATGCGTGGTTCCCCTTAATAGATCTCTTAGACTTTTAAGGCCCATGCTACGCGAAGTTTCGAGTCTCACTCCATCGACAAAGATATATTTCGCCGTTATCGTAAGATACGGGATGATGTCAAACTAGGTGACATAGAAGTGTTGCAAAACACATACAGATCTTAATGTGTGAGATCTGTTGACTGTATTCCTCTTCCACGAGACAAGCATGCACCAAGTTGCTATAGGTGTTAAGCTTTTACCAAGTTGTAAACTAGATTAATCGGTACTCTAGTGCAAGTGGGAAACTGTTGGAGATATGCCCTAGAGGAAATTAATAAAGATATTTTATTTGTCATATCTCAAATGTTCGTAATATGTTTTATACCATGCTATAACTGTATTAAGCGGAAACACTAATACACGTATGGTACGTAAACAACCAGGTCCCTAGTAGACTCTATTTAGCTAGTCCATTGTGCAATTGATGATCGAGGTTTCCCGATCATGTGACATTTATGTCAGTTGACAATGGAGTCATGTCATTGGGAGAATGATGTGGTGGACACACCCAATATTTGTAGGACGTAGTCATTACGCCTTCGACCCGTGAGATCAACTCTAATTACTATTTCTGAAAGATATTTTGATTGCATCAAACGTCATATCTTAATAGTGTGACAATAACGGTGTTCCTCTCGGGTATCGGAAGGGAGTATGTTAAGACGAGGGATCAAGAGCAGGATTTGCCAATCCACATAGCAGGATAGATACTCTGGGCCCACTCGGTGAGATTACGTCAATGAGCTTGCAAGCATGTGACTAGGTCACGAGGACGTAACATCACGGACAAGTAAAGAATAGTATTGTCGGTAACGAGATCGAGCTAGATATCGCGATGCCTGAGATCGAGTCTTGGACAAACTATGTATCGCCAGGCAAAAGGTTTAAGACTTGACGTCTAAGATTCGAACGACAAAGTTATTCGTGATGCACAGGGACTATCATAGCCATCCAGGTCTCCTTGATAGTCATTGATCGGACAACGGGTCTCGATCATGTCTGTAGTATTCTCGAACCGCTAGGGTGACACACTTAAGGGGAGTGACGTTTATTTTGGACGCAGAAGAGAAAATAGAGAGAAGAACACCGGAAGTGTTCCGGAGCATTTCCGATGGAGTTCGGGAGCATCCGATAAGGATCGGAGGGCAACGAAATAGTTTTCAGAGCCAAAATAAATTAGATAATATGTATTTAATATTAATTAATATAATTAATAGTTAAATATATTTTATTTATTTATTTTCGGATTTATTGGTAGCCCCAACTCTAAATGGGCCTTCCCATGGGAAGAAGGCCCATGAGGGGGGAACTCCCCCCCCCCCATGGTGCGGATTGGGATGGCAGCCCTAGGGCCCACCTAGGCCGGCGCATCAGGTGGTGGTGCGGCTGGTGTGGGAATAGTCCCACACCGCCAAGCCACCAAGCCTGGCAGCCTCCCTCCACCTATATATAGAGGTGCCCCCTTGCCATTGAAAATACACCAGAAATTCTCTCTCTCTCTCTCTCTCACGGTTTAGACGTGGCTCCGAAATTGGGGCTACGCACGGGTTGAGGTTTTCTCCACCATATGCACACCGCCGTGCTGCTGGTTCTCTCCGGCCCAAGTCTTCTACTTCCGCACCCGGTAGGCCCATGAAGAGGGGAACGTGACCCGCCAGGAAGGAGGCCCGGTTAGGCCAGTTAGCCCTCAGCACGGGCCGGGTTATGGTTTTGGGCCGGTATCTTGGCGGTGACCCGGCTAAGGAAGGCGATATTCTGGAAGGTACAAGAGGCGGTTTGAGAGGCGGTTCAAGACTTGGAATGCACGAAGAATAAAGGAGCTAGGATAGGACTTGGAGTTCGGGTAGAACCCGGCTCTATTGTGTACGTGGTCAGAGGGCCCGGTGTCTATATAAACCGGCCCCTGAGCCATAGCTAGCAAGATTTGACAATTCCCAAGCTTTAGGCGTGAGAACCCTTGAGAGAGACACAAGCTTTGTAACCTAGATCGAGATCCGGCTCTGTTGTCGTAGCCGGGTTATCGAGATCGAGACCATGATTAATAATAAGATAGCAGGAAGTAGGTCTTTATCTCCAATGGAGAGGCCGAACCTGGGTAAACCTGTGTCCCCTGCCATGCTAAACAATCTCCCAGACGCCAGTGTCGCCTTGCCCAAAAACTCAAGCTACCCCAAAGTAGCATCTGCCGTGTTATCTACCCCACGACAGTTGGCGCCGTCTGTGGGAATCGCGGCCAAAGGTGTCACCATCATGGGAGAAGCAAGGAGAGGGGTCGAAAACTTTGTTTTTGGCCAGATCACAGTCAATGAGCAAGGAGAATCCATCGTCGATGATTTTGGCTGGGGGCCGGAATCTGATCTGCTTGAATCAGGTGATGTTATTCCAATTGGCAAATTTAATGTTTTTGTGGGCATGATTACAACTAGATCTGCTAGTGATGGAGATTATGAATCTGTGTCAGGAGCCGCCACAATTGTTCAATCTGATGGAGAGGAATCAGTTGGCACAGCTGAAGTTGAGAAGGTCCTGAACACGCTGGAGGAACGGCTGGATGACCCGGCAGAGATCCCGGGTGACGCGGTGGAACAAGCCGGGTCGGAATCAATCTTGCCCCTGTTTGAAGGCCGGTTTGGGTATGATGCAGAAGAGGAAGATGACGAGGAACAAGAGTCAAGTCCAAGCCCGGTTCGTAGGGTAGCGGTGTACACCGCGCCTTCGTCCAGCATGCAACCATCACCATCAGCTGTTGTTCCACCGGCCTTTACCCCGGGTCAACAGCAGCTGCCCCCAATTCTGGAGTTGGCAGAACAGAGAGTTGATGGAGAGCCGGCTTCGGTCTCAGAGAAAGCGAGGGTACGGCAAGATACAGAAACAGTTTTGGGTTCCTGCATAACCGGGCCCAAGGAGAGGAAAGAAGTAACACAGCAGCTGCCCCGGCCTTGTTTAACAATGGCCTGGTCTTAGATCCATCAGCACTTACAAGGTTGGTTACTCCAGAAAACGCAGCAGTTAGAGCAATGGAATTGGATACAGCACGCCGAGCGTTGGAGCAGATGCGCAGGGACGCCGAGGCAGAGAGGCAAGAAATAGAAGCAAGAAAGAGGCAAATAGGGATGAGGAAAATCGTCTCAATGAGATGACCAGGGTGCACCGGAGGAGGCACCAGAGCCGGCTGGCCCATGGAGAAAACGCTGTAAACCCAGCAGTACTGTTTAGGACCCCAGAGATCAACCAGTTGGTGTCACCCAGGTGGCTCCAGTTGTAAGGGCAGATGTAGAACCAGATAGAGGAACAGGAGCAGCTGGGGTTGCAGTGGCAACGGCGCCGGGTCTTCTCGCTGGGGAGCCAGGGGAAATCCGGGTTTGCCGCCCAGGACACCAAGGTTTCACACGCCGGCGGGTCACTATTCAAATCCGGCGGATAACGTGTATGCAGCAACTTTGGCGCTTGATCGTATTCCATTGGGAGACACGCCAGCGGAGATTGAAGCCCGGCGTGCCATTGACATGTTACGCACTGCAGTTGTCCAGCAAACTCAGTATTCAAGGGAGAAAAGTGCATTGCATTCCACAACGTATCGTAGCAAGAGTCGCAATGGAGGTAACCCGCCATTGGCCGGGCCCGTAGCGGCACAGCAGCAAAACCCGCCCCAGCAAAATCTAAATCAAAACAATCAGCAGCATCAACCCGCCCCAGCAATTTCCATAGCTCAGCAGATAGTCAATAGATCACGCGCGGGGAGAAGTGCAGGCAATGCAAACCCGGTAGTGCCTGCAGCAGGAGTACCACAAGGAGGACCGGGTCCTGCACCAGCCGCGTCTGCAAGCTCACCCGGTAATATCAATATTTCGGCAAGTTCTTCTAGTTTAGCCGGGCCAAAATGTCTTTCAGATTCCATTAGAGCAGAGCCTTTCCCTGAGAAGTTCAAGGAGCCAAGCAAGATATCCAATTATGAGCCCAGCATGGACCCGGCCAGCTGGTTGAGCAGTTATGAGATGGCAATGTGTATACGCAATGCCACAGAGAATGTTTGTGCCAAGTACATGTATTTGATGATGAGCGATGGAGCAGCGAAGTTGTGGTTTAAAAATCTACCAGAGAAGTCCATTAATTCCTGGGATGAGTTGAAGGCGGTTTTCACCAAGCATTTTCAGGGTACGTGCAAGCGTTTGTTTTCCATTGAGGATCTTGATCGTTGTATACAGAAAAAAGGCGAGTCAGCACGTCATTGGATGGGCCGGGTCACGGAGATCCTGCACTCTTCATCTGGTATTGAGCCCAAGGATGCAATTTCATCAATGGAGAAAACTTGCAAGTATGCACCACTTGTCCAGAAGCTGGGTCGCATGAAGGAAGGGCACCGGGTTAAGCCGGTCACCATGGCGGAGTTGATGGATGCTTGCAATAGGCACGCAGCCACTGACAAGACTCAGGATGAGCCTGAGGAGGAGAAGGGGAAAGGCACGGCAAATAATGGTGGAAGGAACAATAATGGCTCAGGAAACAACAATAACAATAACCAGAATCAGCATAAGCGAGGTCACAATGATGGAGGTTCAGAGTTAGTAGCAAACACCAATATTGGGTTTCAGAGGCAAAGGATGGACGGGAACTACCAGGAAAACAGAGGTTATCAGGAAAATAGAGGTTACCAGGACAACAGGGGTTATCAGGGAAACAGTGGGAATCACAATAGTGGAGGTAGTTACCAGGGAACACGCCCAATGAGTACTGAGGAAGCTTTTAGGATGCCGTGTCCTCGCCATAGCAAGATGGGCAGACCATCCAATCATTCATTGGCACAGTGTGTGGATTTGAATAGGTGGAAAAATAATGAGGTGCAGAGAGCTCTGCAGGGAGCAAACAGAAGTGGAGGACCCGGCCAGGGTGGTAACCCGGCTGCGGGGCCTCTAACAGGAGCAAATGCGGTACCCACTGGAAACCCGGGTCAGGGTCAGAACCAGAACACGAGTAACCAAGGAGGATTTTCACAGCAGCCAAGGCAACTTGGTCAGTATCACATTTATACCAGTGGCACAACAAAAAGAGAGAGAAAGATAGTCAAAAGGGCGGTTAATACAGTGGTTGCTGGAGTTCCAAGGTATTTGAAGTGGTCAGAGCATGCAATTACGTGGAGTAGGGCAGATCACCCAGAGGTGGTGGAGCACCCGGGTCTTCTGGCGTTGGTGGTGGCTCCCAAGTTCATGGCTATGAGTTAAAGAAGGTTTTGATGGATGGTGGCAGTAGTATCAACATTTTGTATTGGGACACGTTCGTGCGCATGGGTTTGAAGGAATCTCAGCTGCAGAAAACATCGACAATTTTTCACGGTATAGTTCCGGGAAATCAGCCACGCCAGAGGGTAAAATTTCGTTGGAGGTTGCTTTTGGCGAGTCTATTCATAATTTTAGATCAGAGTGGCTCACTTTTGAGGTAGTGAAGTTTCCAAGCCCATATCATGCATTGTTGGGAAGGCCGGCTTATGCCAAGTTCATGGCAAGGCCGTGTTATGTTTACTTACAGTTGAAAATACCGGGTCCCAAGGGGATCATTACAGTGCATGGTAACAGAGAAATTGCAGCTGAGTGTGATGAGGGGATGCAGCCCTGGCAGAGCATGCTTGTGCTAAGGAGGAGTTGAAAGCTTACAGATCAAATATTGACCCGCAGGATAACACGGCACTCAAGAAGCCACAACAGAGATGATAGGGCAAAGTTCAAAGCAGCAAAGGATACTAAGATGGTGGATTTCGTGCCTGGAGATTCCTCCAAGCAGTTTGCCATTGGGACCAACTTATCTGATAAATAGGAAAGCGCGCTCATCGAGTTCATCCGTGAGAATAGGGATGTTTTTGCATGGACACCTAGTGACATGCCTGGCATTCCAACTGAACTCGCTGAGCACAGCTTACATGTTGATCCTAAGGCAAGGCCGGTAAAACAGGGATTGAGAAAAATGAATGCAGAAAGAAGGAAAGCAATAGGAGAGGAGGTAGCCCGGCTTTTGGAGGCCGGTTTTATCATGGAGGTGTTTCATCCAGAGTGGTTAGCTAACCCGGTTTTGGTTCTGAAGAAAAATAATGAGTGGAGGATGTGTATTGATTTCACGAGTCTGAACAGGTTTTGTCCCAAGGACCCGTTTGCATTGCCGCGTATTGACCAAATAGTTGATGCAGTGGCAGGTAGCGAGCTTTTGTGTTTCCTGGATGCTTATTCAGGTATCATCAGATCAAATTGAACAAAGAAGATTGGGAAAAGACGTCGTTCATCACCCCCTTTGGTGCTTTTTGTTACAAGACCATGACATTTGGGTTGAAGAATGCAGGAGCAACTTATCAGAGGTGTATCCAGAATTGTTTTCATGATCAGATTGGGCGCAATGTGCATGCTTATGTTGATGATGTGGTGATAAAGTCAGAAAAAGCCGGGTCATTTATCAGTGACCTTACAGAAACGTTCAAAAATTTGAGGGAATACAAGATGAAGCTTAATCCTACAAAGTGTGTGTTTGGAGTCCAGCGGGGAAGTTACTTGGTTTTATTGTGTCAGAGCGTGGAATCGAGGCAAACCCGGAAAAAATCAGAGCTATTCAAAGTTTGAAAAAGCCAGAGGAGTTGAGAGATGTACAGAAATTGACAGGCTGCGTGGCTGCCTTGAGCCGGTTTATTTCCCGGCTTGGAGAGAAAGCGATTCCTTTGTACAAGTTATTGAAGAAAACAGATAATTTTGTGTGGAACCAAGAAGCAGACGAGGCATTCGAGGCTTGAAGAAGCAGTTGTCAGAAGCGCCAGTTTTGGCGGCCCGGGTTCTAAGGAACCCATGCTCTTATACGTCGCTGCCGGGCCTCAAGCTGTGAGTGCCGTGGTGGTGGTCGAGCGTAAGGAAGAAGGAAAAGAGAACCCGGTCCAAAGACCGGTCTATTATGTTAGTGAAGTTTTATCTGAGGCAAAGCAGCGATACCCACATTGGCAGAAGCTGGTGTTTGGAGTTTTCATGGCCAGTAGAAAATTGAAGCCGTATTTTCAGGAGCATCCAATTACAGTGGTCAGTTCAATACCCTTGGCAGATATCATCAGAAATTCAGAGGCCACAGGAAGAATTGCTAAGTGGGCAATAGAGATGGGGGATTATCATATTGATTATGTGCCTCGTACAGCTATCAAGTCTCAAGCATTGGCGGATTTTCTTAATGATTGGACACAGTTGAATGCACCACCTCTTACCCCGAGTCTCAAGTCTTGGGTTATGCATTTTGACGGGTCTAAACAAGAGCAAGGTTCAGGAGCTGGAGTGGTGTTAACTTCTCCCAAAGGTGACAAGTTGAGTTATGTTTTGCAAATTCACTTTGATTGTTCCAATAATGTGGCAGAGTATGAGGCCTTGTTACATGGTTTGCGTATGGCAAAGGAGATGAACATCAAGCGTGTTAAGTGCTATGGGGATTCAGATCTGGTGGCGCAGCAAGTTTCAGGAACTGGGACAGAAAAGATGCAACTATG
Source organism: Poa pratensis (assembly GCA_947311845.1). Classification (NCBI taxonomy): domain Eukaryota; kingdom Viridiplantae; phylum Streptophyta; class Magnoliopsida; order Poales; family Poaceae; genus Poa; species Poa pratensis. The sequence goes on along the minus strand of CAMZMU010000091.1, from coordinate 20,469,702 downwards.
GCGGCTTACAGGCGAGAGGTGGATAGAGTAGCTGGGTTCTTCTCAGGCTATCAGGTGGACCACATTGACCGCAGGAAAAACGATGCTGCAGATGCTTTGTCAAGACTCGGCTCACGCAGAGAGCCGGTTCCACCTAATGTTTTCTTGGACGAGCTATGGGCTCCATCAGTCAAGACCCAGGATGAGGAAGAGTCGGTAGACCCGGATTCGCAGCTGGTGGCTGTAACCCGGGAAATTCCAGAGTGGACAGAACCGTATCTTGCATATCTTTTGAGAGGGGAGTTGCCCCAGCAGGAAGTCATAGCCCGGCAGATCGTGCGCCGGTGCAAGGCCTATGTGGTCATAGATGGTGAGCTATATAAGAGAAGTGTTTCAGGGGTATATCAGAGATGTGTGTCTGGAAAGGAGGGCCGGCAAATTTTGAAGGAAATTCACGAGGGAGATTGTGGTCATCATGCTTCAACCAGGTCCTTGGTTGCAAAAGCTTTCAGGCACGGTTTCTTTTGGCTCACAGCCCAGGCAGATGCAGAGCGCTTGGTGAATAGATGTGATGGATGTCAAAGGTATGCAAGACAGATTCATGTGCCGGCTCAGGAGTTGAGAACAATACCTTTGACTTGGCCCTTTGCAGTTTGGGGGCTTGATATGGTGGGTCCTTTCAGCATGTCTCCTTGTAAGAAAACCCACCTCCTCGTTGCCATTGACAAGTTTACCAAGTGGGTTGAGGTCATGCCTGTTACAAATTGTGAGGCGGCAACAGCAGTGAAGTTTTTGAAGCAGATCATACACAGGTTTGGGTATCCCCATAGTATTATCACAGATAATGGTACTAATATGTCCTTGGGAGAGATGGCAAAGTTTTGTGGAAACAATGGTATACGTTTGGATGTTGCTTCTGTGGCTCATCCTCAGGCCAATGGGCAAGTTGAACGAGCTAACCAGGAGTTACTCAGAGGATTGAAACCACGTCTCCGGGTCCCGTGTCTCAGAGCCGCCGGAGCGTGGGTGGAGGAATTGCCATCAGTTGTTTGGGGAATCAATACAACACCAAACAGATCCACAAAGATGACCCCTTTCTTCATGGTGTATGGGGCAGAGGCAGTTTTGCCAAGTGATGTTATTCATGACTCGCCTCGCGTGGCGGCTTACGTGGAGACAGAAAATGAGAAGACCCGGCAGGATTCTGTTGACCTGCTGGAGGAGAATAGAGAGCAAGCATTGGAAAGATCAGCAATTTATCAGCAAGATTTGAGGCGGTATCACAGCCGCCGGGTTAAAACTCGCACCTTCCAGGAAGGTGATCTAGTGTTGCGATGGGTGCAGTCCAAGGAAGGGATGCACAAGTTATCTCCTCCTTGGGAAGGGCCCTTCGTCATAAGCAAGAAATTGAACAATGGTTCATACTATTTGGTGGACGCTAGAGAGAAATCAGAGACAGTCAATGACTCAACACACTCTACCTTTTCTATGGAAGAGCGTGAGAGGCCGTGGAACATTGCGCAGCTGCGCCCATATTATACTTAGCATGAAAAAGATGTATCAGATGTAACACACGATGTAACAGGCAGCAGGTTTCAGACGCGCTCTTTTCCTTGCCAGGGTACCTAAGGGGACTGGAAGGTTTTTAATGAGGCGGCTTGCTGACCTAACCTTTTCTATCAATAAAGTGAAGGTTGAAACAGAAATTTGTCTTGTCTCAGTTTATGTTTCAGTTTTATAAGCCGGGTATTTTTCTTTGGACTATATGTATTGTGGCAGTTCTTGGTCAAAGCTTGGTCCTGGGGGCTTGTCATGGAGATAGCTAAGGTTATTTCTCCAGGACCCGGCTCATAAGTATACCCGGGTTTCAGTTTTAGTTGCAGTTGTTTAAGTTTTTTTTTTTTTTTGAGGATGCCCAGAGAGTGCGTCCCACCAGTATTTTGGATCAATGGGGTACTGAGGCATAAGCCCCTTACTTTATAAACATTGATCCAGGTCTTGGGGGCTCTTACTGCAAAAAGTCTGTAGCTGCAATCCCAAGACCCGGCTTTTATGCCACTAGTATTCTTGGTTATCTTGCTGTGTAGCTGATGTGACTCGCACTTATATGGCCTGATTGCACACCTGGAAACTCAATCAACCATGAAGCCCATTGGGACTTGGTTTGACCCTGTTTTTCTCAGAGAAGTTGCGCCAGGATATCCATGCGAAAGCCGGCTCACAGTTAAAGAAACCAAAAGGGTCATCAAAACCACAGAAGATAAGCAATTGGATATTTCAAATGTCATGTGATTCCACATAGTTTCACCAAAGTTGAAAGCAAGTGCAAAAGCACACATCACAGGCATGGTATCAGAATAGCTAAGTTATTACAGTAAAGCGCCCAAAGGGCCGAATAGAGATTGTTTTAGTGCAGAAGTAACAGCATCTGCCTAAGTTTTTCACGCTTTGGCTTCGGGAGCCGGGTCACGGGGAGGAGAGCCGGTTGGTTGATCTTCGGCGGTCTTTGCCGGGTCTTCTTCTTCTTCGGCGGCCGCCGGGTTAGCCTCTGGCTCCTTGGTCTCGTTGGTTTCTTTGGCCTTGGTCTTGCGCCGGGTGATTTTTCGAAGTGGCTGGAAGAAGGATTCATCATCTTCTTCAGCTATCGCCCGTGATGGAGGAGGAATAACTGGCGTAGAGGAGCTGGGAGCAGTGGAGGTACCAGGAGCATTCTTTGCCGGGTCAATAGAATCCTTATAGCTTTGGAGGAGATCGACGCGTTGTGGCTCGTCATCCATGATCTCTTCATCGTTCTCATTATATCCAAGCTGTAAGGTGGTGAGCTTCATCTTGCTGGCAATAACAGTGGCAACATGCCGGGTTTGCTTCACAACCCGGGCATAGCACTTTTTATCAAACTCCTTGCCATCAGTGTCAAACTGAGGAAAGCCCTTCATCAGTGGAACCGGGTTTAGCTGGGGATGGTAGGCCTTTGCCAAGGCAAGACCTCGCATCACCCCGGCCCTGCAAGCTGATCTCTTGAGCAGATGGATCCATTGCGGCATTGTTGACAGATGCCCAAGGACTTCAGTGTACTTGCTTGGCGGGTTTTCCCAGAGCCTAGCGGCTTTGATGACCTCGCAGCTGCCAAAGTACAGCTGACGGGTCAGCGTGTACATGCATTTGATCTTCTCTGCAGCGGTTTTGCGGAGGTTACCATCACGAGGGCCTGTGTAAGAAAAAGTGGAGCAGTGAAATTTCAAAAACCGGGTCTGTTTGATCAATTTAGGTCGAAATTCAAGGAAGTAGTGCTTACCCACTAAAGATTCAACCATTGAGGTGATCATTCTTTTTAGCCGGGTCAGTTCGTTGTTGGTTTCATCAAGCTGCTTCTGCAGGGTCTCCTGTTGCTCCTGGAAGTTCTCCTCGTTCTCCTGCATGTCCTTCTTCAGATCGGAGTTTTCTTGTGTCAAGGCAGTAATCTTTTCCTCCAAGGCCTGGAGTTGAGCTGAGTGATTAGCCCGGGTCTCAGATTCAGTCTTAGCAGCGTCAGCAAGCCGGGTAATCTCAGCTTGGGCCTGGGCATGGTCTTCCTATTAAGATGCAAAGAATTACGTTAGTCCCAGGTCGCCGCAGGCGTGTAACCCGGCACTTGGGGGCTACATGCGCAGAAAGTTTGAAAATTTGCCAACTGTATGTCCCAGGTAGCTGTGGACAGCTAACCCGGCACTTGGGGGCTACTCAGTTTGAAGTTCAAATTTTCAGTATAATAAAGAAGTCCCAGGTTGCTGCAGGCACACAACCTGGCACTTGGGGGCTACAGGTTTGAAGTTTTTTCCTAAGGAATGCGTATTGAAAGCACCAAGCTCATCACAAGTGATGAACTTAGAGCTTGGGGGCTACTCAGGGTATAGTTATGCAAGAAAATAAATAGGCAAGAAGTAAAAATGGGTACCTCATATCGTTTTTGTATCAGGGCGACCAGTTCTGTCTCTAGGGTCTTGTGTTGAGCTAGGCGAGAAAAATATTCATCGCAAAGTGCGGGAACAGACATGGTGTCCAGAGCTGGTGAATTTGAGGAAGAAGCCGGGTTCTTGTTCTTGGCAGGAGTTGCCGGGTCAGCGTCTGGGGCTGGCACCTTGGCCAGAATTTCAGGAGCACTTTGTACTGGAACGTGCCGGGTCCCAGTAACCTGCACTTCATCTTCTTTTGTTCCAGAACTTAACCCGGGTGAGTGAGCAGCTGGCGAGGATTCTGGCACCGGGTCAACAACATTTTTTGGAGATGCCGCGGGGGTTGCTTTCTCCCTTGGCTCGTCCTTGTCCTCTGGTTCCTCTATGTGTGCCTCCATCGGAGAAGGTTCTGTGGTTGCTGGAGTAGGGGACGCCGCGGGAGGAGTTTCCGGGTCTTCTTCCATAAAAGCCCTGGCACTGGAACAAAATAATGTCTTAGTTAAAAAAGAAGAATGGGACAGTGAAGTATAAAGGTATGGAAAAGATATGAGAAGTATTTCTAACCCAGTGTTGATCGGGAAATCCTCGGGTGTGCTAACACCATCCGAGGAAGAATCTGACAAACGAGATGGTTTAGGAACCCGGATCTTGCCAGCTAAAGGGAACTGTTTGCTGGGCGTCTTCTGGATGGATTTGGCCCAGCTTGATAAAGAGCGTTGAGGGATACCTGGGCTCAGGGAAGCTTCGCTTGTAGAAGACCGGGTTCGGCGTCTCTTGTTCGCCTCAGCCTCCTTCTCAGCCTCCTTTTCCTGTGGTTGTGCTTAAGTTTAAGGTGAGTTCATCATGAAGAAAGAGAAGGGAAAATGTGGTACCTTGGCAAGGGTGGCCCGGGTCCTCTTTTGAGTTGGAGCTGCAGTAACTTGGGGACCCGGCGCTACGTCAGAAGCCGGGTCTGTGGGGCCTGGAATAAAATTTGCTGGGTTGTCAGTAGAGGTGTCCTTGTTGGGGACTTCGTTGTTAATCAACTGGAGGAAGAGCCGGCCTACGGAGTCAAGCTCACCTTCTTGTTCATCGTCTTCACTTTCTGTGTCCTCTCCGTCAGGAGAGGATGTTGGGGTAAAATCTACGCTCCACCATTTGGAGTCCTGAGAAAAAGCAGTCACGATAAATAACAGTCTATGGATGAGTTTGCCGGGTTAAAGTAAACAAGATGGATTGAGTGTTAGTTTTACCGTGGGGGGTTTGTTCTTGGCACTAAATGGGGCGAGCCCGTTCAGTGCAATGGCGTCTTTCTTCTCGCCAAGTAGCCTCTTGGCATTCTTCACAAGTTGATCATCAGTGAGCGTCATCTCTGAGTAGCGCATGTTGTCTGTGGTTTCGCCAGTGTACTGGCAGATTAACCGGGTCCTGATGCTGAGTGGCTGGATGAACCAACCGATCCAGCACTTGACCAGATCTGTTCCCTTGAGACCATGGGCGAGTAAAGCTCTGGCCCGGCGAAGAATGGGCTCGAGCTTGACCCGCTCGGCGTCATCTGCGTAACTATTCATCTTGGCATCATATGTTAAACCCGAGTTTCGGAAAGCCGGGTAACGGGCATCTTCAGATTCTGGAGAGGTGTCTTGACAATAAAAATATGTGTTTTGCCACCCTTTGGGGTGGCTGGCTAGAAGGAGAGCCGGGAAATCGCACTCCCTTCGGCGCTGAATTGCAACTCCCCCATATGGAAGTACTTGATCCTTGCGGGAGGGGTTGCAGTAGAAGAACTCGAGGAACAGCTCGAGGCTTGGAGCCATTTGCAGATAATCTTCGCAGAACACCACATAGTTACTGATGTTCAGCATGGAGTTGGGCGCGATGTCTTGAGGCCCAAGGCCGTAGTACTTCAAGACCCGGCGAAAAAACAGGGAACCCGGGGGGCGAAGGCCGCGCTGAACGTGGTCAAGGAAAACCACTACTTCACCTTCCCTGGGGCTGGGGCGGATTTCTTCTCCAGCAGCGCGCCATTGGATCTCATCCTTTGGAGGGAGCTCGCCGCAGTTCACATATTCCTGTAGCATCAAGGTCGTCACTGTGGATTTGGTCCAGTTGACCTGAGTAGCAGCGGGGGCGGCGGAGCCAGATGCACCGGCGTTGGCGCTGTGGGGTTTCTTCGCGAGCTTCTTCGCCGCGCGGGGAGCTCCGGCCTTGGCTTTATCCTTCACCATGGCTGGGAAGCTTCGAGGTTTACTGAGTGCAACAATGGAGAAGTGAAACCCTAGTTCTAGATGTGGACACGCGGAGAAGGAAATGCGAAGTAAATCTGGACAAGATTCAAGTTGAAATCAGGTGCGGAGCACGGATGTATGGGATAAATGTACCTGTGGATCTTCTTGCAAGAGATTGAAAAGCTCGATTTGAGATTGGATCTGCAGCCGCTACAGTGCGCGCGCGAGGAAGAAGATGAGCTCGGTGGGGAAAAAATGACAGTGGTGACTCCTGGCCTTCTATTTATAGGCACAGTGAAAACCCTAGGGGCGTTGCGGTAAAAAGGGAAGAGATAAGGGTCTTTGACTAAAAGTCAACGACAAACAGAATGAGTTAATTACGGAGTATTAAATGATAAGGTCGCGATTAAAATGGATAAGGATGGAGTTATAGTTGGGAGATAGTTTTCGCTAAGTGCTGGAAGTGAAACCCGGGCGTCGGAACCCGGCAAGGATTAACCGGGTTATGGCATGAACCGCCAAAGAAATTGGCCCAGTAAAAGAGAAAAGAGGCATGTTTTAATGTTAGACTTGTTATTTGTTGTCGTATGTTTCAGGTGATTAACCCGGCTGGCCAGGATACCAGCTCTGTTCAAAGAAGTAATATTCAAGAAGCCGAGCATGCCAACCTGGCAACCAGGTTAATCTGGGGGCTACTGATGGAGGGATAATAACCCGGTAGGCCCATGAAGAGGGGAACGTGACCCGCCAGGAAGGAGGCCCGGTCAGGCCAGTTAGCCCTCAGCACGGGCCGGGTTATGTTTTTGGGCCGGTATCTTGGCGGTGACCCGGCTAAGGAAGGCGATATTCTGGAAGGTACAAGAGGCGGTTTGAGAGGCGGTTCAAGACTTGGAATGCACGAAGAATAAAGGAGCTAGGATAGGACTTGGAGTTCGGGTAGAACCCGGCTCTATTGTGTACGTGGTCAGAGGGCCCGGTGTCTATATAAACCGGCCCCTGAGCCATAGCTAGCAAGACTTTGATAATTCCCAAGCTTTAGGCGTGAGAACCCTTGAGAGAGACACAAGCTTTGTAACCTAGATCGAGATCCGGCTCTGTTGTCGTAGCCGGGTTATCGAGATCGAGACCATGATTAATAATAAGATAGCAGGAAGTAGGTCTTTATCTCCAATGGAGAGGCCGAACCTGGGTAAACCTGTGTCCCCTGCCATGCTAAACAATCTCCCAGACGCCAGTGTCGCCTTGCCCAAAAACTCAAGCTACCCCAAAGTAGCATCTGCCGTGTTATCTACCCCACGACACGGCTGGATCGGAGACCGGAGGTCGTCATCTTCACCGTATGTGTGTGAAGCCCTGCGAGGCGCCACGTTTGGGGCGCTTGGAGGAGTTTGCCTCCACCACCATGAGGTCGGTGTCACCACCGTCATCGCCGTATTCGTCGCGCCAAGATCTTCGCGACCTCGAGGTTGACTACGTCGTCTACTTCGACAATGCTTGTTGAGGGAGTGTAATCCCCGCTATCGGTCAACGAGGGTACGTATATCGAACTCCTCCGTTATAGTATATCTGCATAGTATAGATCCTGGCTAGTATTAGATTTTCGTTGCTAGGAATTTTTTTGTTTTCTGCTGCGATTCCCAACAGTAGGAGTAGGGACTTAAACTCAAATGTTTGTGATGCGAAAAAATATACATCTTGCAAGCTCGCCTTCATCGCCTTTGCTCGGTAAGACATTGGACATGGAAGTTGTCTCGGTTTCATCGCCTTCGCTCGGTAAGACATTGGACAAGGAAGTTGTCTCGGTGCCACATGCTCCACATTCGGCTCACCCCAATGACCACTCTGCTCCAGAATAATGGAGACAAGCCCAAGCCGCATCTAGATGGCACGATTTTCTACAACCCAAGTCGTCGTCCTTTTCTTGTGGTACCTTTATCACATAGCATGACCCTAACTTATCCGGACTAGCATGTGGCCCTGGAAGACGAATTCTCGGCATTCCAATGGATCAAAACCAGAATCTTGGCCTCGACCTTTTGACACTAATATCGTGGGTGCAGGGTGTTACGGTAGACGCTCTAGTGTTCAAGACTAAGCACCATCGTGATGGGACGATAGACAAGCACAAACCGTGACCCGGTGCTTGAGCATTTGCACAGCAACATGGGTTGACCACCTCGACAACTTCAGCTCATTGGTGAATACTGCCACGGTTAGGCTTGTTCTATCAGTCGTGGTGCTTTGTATTTGGTGTGTTTGACAAATTGACGTGAGCAATGCCTTCCTCCATGGGTTTCTTAAGATAATGTATTCATGCAGCCACTATTCATGCAGCCACTCCCTACTTTCTACTGCATCATCCCACATATGCGTGCAAATCGCTTCGTGCTTTGTAAGGCTTGAAATAGCTACTGACGATGTGCTAGGCATGATCGTCTTACCGAGAAGTTTCAACAATTGGGATTCTCTTCATCGAAGAGTGACACATATATTTATATTTATACCTGAGACCTAGCTTAATTTTTATTCGGATGAGATTTAACTAATGTTGGGGATATCGCTTATCAGAAACTTATCGGTCAATCCAGGATAATGGATAAATCGGCCGGTTTATCGGCATATCGGATGATAAATCGACCAATTTATCTTCGTTCAGACACTGAGAAGCGATAAATCGGTCGATTTATCGGAATATCTTGACCAGTGAATTTAACCACACCCGAAAAAATCGGTCGATTTATTTTTTGGGTTCGGGTTTTCGGGTATCGGGTTTTATGCCCAGCCTTACGGAAAATAAAGGGAAGGTGTGGATTTCGTATCGTTTTCCCTCGTAATCGATTGGTTGGAGACTTTTAGAGTACGGAACAATTTCAAATAATAAATCTTACCATAGTCCGGATCAAACGCTCGCAAGTCGACACAAATTAAGGTGCGCGAAACAGTGTTGTTCTAATCGTCCGCCCCGAGATTCGTCGTTCCCGACACCAAATTCGGAGCCGCCCTGCTCCGATTCTAGTAGTCGGTAGCAATCAAGGCATTGGAAGGCAATGCCGCGGAAGTCCTGGAAGCCGAGGGGAGGCCCCGGATGTGACGCGCCAGCGCCAGCGCCGGCGGAGCTCCACTGGAAGGCCCTAGACCCTAACCCCATCCCCGCCGAGGTCCCTGAGTGCTCCGGCGCCGCTGAGGTCCCCGATCCCGAGTGCTCCCGCGCCGCCGAGGTCCCGACAACGCCTTTTTGGACGTCCCCGGCTCTGCTGAGGATGCTCTCGTGGAAGAAGAAATCGTTAGAAAGCTGGTGGAGATTAGCATGAAGCTGAGTCAGGAGGAGCTCCGTGCTAACGATCAGGTGCAGGAGCACGAGGTGATGTGCCGTTTTCTTTTTCTTTCTCTTTCAGACTCGGGTGTCAACCTGATGCAGAGGCTGGGGTGTCGTCCCCTTTTCAAACAAAAAACTCGGGGGTGATGTTGCTCTTCAGTAGATGGTAAAGCATAAGTGAGTACCTTCACTGCCTCAGGGAAATAAATTAATTAAAGGAGTAAATTCTACTTCCTCCGATCCGTTATAAGCGTGGTAGGAATACACACTAGCTAGTACAAATGCATGCATGTCTGGCGACACTTATTTCGGATAGGAGGGAGTATAACAGATCATCATAGTGAACTTCATATGTTTTTTTCCTACTGATTTTGATGGCCGATTGTGAGCACTGGAATTAGATTTTCATTTTGTGTGTAGTAGCTGCCCTACGCTTATAAAGTTTTTTTTTTTTGCTGTGTTTTGCACACCCAGAGAAGAGATATTCTGTTAAGACATTCCTGCTTTTGTGCTGATTTCTCCTTCAATGTTTTTTCTCGAGCACACACCAAAGTGTGTGTCTGCTTTTAAATTGGGCGTATGGGGATCACTTTTTTCTGACTGATACAAACTAAACTTAATACCCAGATATTTGCACTGGAAGCAATTTTTGGAGACAGTATAGTCATTTTGAACAAAAAGGAAGGTCAACGGTATTTCCAGGCATGTCCATCGCCATTAATTTTCCAGACATGTTCTTGCTAGTGAGGGCAAGGTTTTAATATGCCAATATTGTTACACAGGTTCATGTGCATATTGAGATACCAGATGGTATAGATGTCTCGGCAAGGCTCGACTATGGTACTGGAACACTAAATTATGGGGAAACATGTGATGGTGATGCCTCTGATAATCTTGTTTACAAGTTCTTTTGGGGGCTTCTCCAAAAAACTACCCTCAACCGAGCTTCTTGGAAACCTAGCAAAATTTTGGGGCTGCGTTAGTTTTATAGTTGATTAGATACTACAACTGTAACATCGTTGTATAAATGCCATATTAGAGGTTCTCATTCAGATGACAATTTTTTTTGCCCTTGTTCTGAGGGGAACTGTCTTTTTTTATAGAACTCCATAAATATTTTGTAATGAGGTATTCATGATGAATGCCATATCGAAATTGGATATTTTCCATTTTTGTTAACCCTTGGTATCTCAATTACCATTGCTTCACAGGTGTCGATTTCATCATACTTCCATGCCATCATTTCTTTTGCCGGAAATGCATGCAAACATATTGCAAAATTCATGTCAAGGAAGGAAGTGTATTGAAGTTGACGTGTCCTGATACAAAATGTGAAGGCGTTGTTTCTCCAAATATATTGAAAACTCTTCTGGCTGAGGATGAGTTTGAACGTTGGAAAAATTGCTTCTTCAGAGAACTCTCGACGCAATGAATGATTTAGTTTATTGTCCAAGGTGCGAAACTGCTTGCTTGGAGGATGAATGTAACGATGCAGTGTGTCCAAGTTATCTATTCAGCTTCTGCACACTTTGTACATCTCACCGTCATGTTGGGAAAGAATGTATGAATGCAGAGGAAAGAATTCATATTTTAGAGGTAGGGAGGATTTCATCTCACATATATTTAGCTTGTCTTTGATATGGTTAAAATGTGGGGCTGCTACAGACTTTCAGTACTCCTACTACTCTGCAAAACATAGAAAACGGGAATACTGACTTTCTTTGTTTTGTGCAGGAACGGCTAAAATCTAGGCATCTACAGAGCGATCAGAAAAAAATAGATGAAGCACGCAGCCTCCTGACAATTCTGAGGAATGCAAAACAGTGCCCACGATGCAAGATTGCTATATCTAAGATAGAAGGATGCAATAAGATGACATGTTCCAACTGCGGGCATTACTTCTGCTACAAATGTAACGCTGCAATTGATGGATATGATCATTTTTTCAGGCGAGTTCTCTTCTAATGATATATATCCTATTTTTTTCATTGCCATAGATGTGCCTTGAGCGCTCCCGCTTCGGTGTGTGCGCGCCTAGACCTCCTCTAAGCTTAAATTAAATTCCGCAGGGGCTCCTTCCCCTGCTGGACTCGTTTTTTTTATAGATGTGCCTTGAGCCCTTGACAAAAATATAATTATGTCGTTGCGTTCAGATTGCGAGGATGTCGACTTTTTCTTGGGAGGGAATCGACAGATGGGAAGCGCAAATGAATCCAGGGAGAAGGAGAGGGTTCCACGCCAAGCTCTTGCACAAGCTCCAGCTCCAGCTCCTGCCCCAGTGCATGACGTAATACATCGTTACTTGTGTCCTTACTGTGGCGGATTATTTTCAAAGGTAACATGAACTACTTTTTTTCTATCACAAATATATTTTAGACGAGCAACCCTAGTAGTTAATGAGAATGGTGCATTTTCCTACCTTTTGTTTTTGAAACTGCCAGTTATCTCTCTTTTGCATCGAAAAATCAAGCAAAGTGTTGTTTCTTATACAACTATGCATGGTCAGTTCATTCTTTGTTAAAGAAATGTTTGCCATTATGACTTTTACTCCTTTGCTTTGTGTTTTACCTGCAGATTGTGATATTAACTAATTTAAAATGTTTTTTCTGAGTTCAGCTACATATAACTTGGATCACTCATGACTATGGTATAACTTCAACAAAGAAATTGTTTGCTAAGTTTAATGCTAACAGTACATCAACTGCTGAATCTCCAAAAGCCATAATTGCTTGTTGGCTTGAGCCATCCAATTGGCTCTTATTTTTCTTTTCATATTGCACAGTAGAAAATGCCTCATTATTTGTATTGTTTACTTTGGGCGCAGATTGGAAACAATAACGACATCTCCTGTGGGTCATGCCGCACGCAGTACTGTGCATTGTGCCGGTATACTTTCCGCAAAACTTCAGAACATTTTGGTCCCAGGGGATGTAAGCAGCATACCTCATATCAATGAGACTGCCTGCCATATGCGCAGTACCTCCACGGACCACGCCAGTTCAGTTTCTAGATGTTCTGCTAGAATGACAAGGAACTACCACATTTGGGGTCGAGTTGCTACGAAACTACACAAATTGGAGGAAATGTCACATGACTACCTCTATTCGGGTCAGGTCGTGACACATAGCACTGATTCGAAATTTTAGGCGTGCTAAACATATTTCTGGCAGGTGGGCTCCACTGGCAGGTCACACGTGGCACGGCCGTTAACGGACGGCGAGCACGGCCGTTAGGTCTCGTCTGTGCTGGACGCTTTCCCCTCCGTTCACTCTGTTCTTTCCCCTCGAAACGCAATGGCGACTGGAGGCGGCGGCGGCGGCGCCCCTTCGCGCGATGGATCAGTACAGGACGGCGAAGGTGGCGGCGGCGCAGACGGTGGCGGCGGTCCGCCGCGGCTGCGCGCGGCTACTCCGCCTACAGCCGCATCTCAGAAAGTTTGGACGTCACAGGGCACCACGTCGAGCTTCGACGACCCGATGAGCCACTACCTCTCAGATCTAGACGGGTAAGTGTGATTTCTGTAGTCCAATTGTGTTGACGACCTAGGATCTGTAGTTTTACAATTTAGTTTGAATTGTTTGTTCAATTTCACTTTAGGGTTCAAACCGAGCAGTGGGATCTTTACATTCAGTTCGATGGAGCTAAGTTTGTGAAAAAAGAATGAGCCGATCAGAAATTAGATATCTCAATCTGCTGTCAATCATGGAGTCAGAGGGTTATGGAATGAATGATTCAATATATTTTGTTAAGCATGAAGGGGAGGGTTTGAACGGGTTAGAGCTTATTGACAGTCATCTCAAGGTTGAAGAGATGATTAGGAAGTATGAGCACTCAAAGGCAGTTGTTTTGACAGTGATGAAAGACAGGAGGGCTAAAGCAATTGTTGTGTCTCCACTCAAGAGGCCAAGGCCAAGAGCAGTTCATGTCGATCTTGTTTCTGACGATGAGCAACCCATTCCTTGTCAGATGAGCACTCAAAGCAGTGTGTACTGTGATAAAGTACACACACAACATGATGAACACATTCCAATTCAGTTTGGTACTCAAGAGAGTGTGCACTGTCAGAGAATGCAGGCAGAGGTAGAGGAGCAGGAGCAAGAGGAGTCATCTGGTTACAGTTGCACAGATGATGAGGAGGAGGAGAAGGAGTTGCAGAAAACAATTGCAGAGAGCAGGAAGAGAAAGAAAGATTCAATGCAACATTGTGAGGGCGAGACAGATGTAGAGGACATATTTGACATTGTAGAGGATGCAGAAGTGCTTGCATCAGAAAAACCTGCGAAAAAGAAACCTAAAAGGCAAGGACCAACTTCAAGATCACATTCTTAGGTTGTGAAAGAAGTTGTGCCACAGTGGGTTCCTTCTGATGATGAGGAGGTAGACTTTGGGTTTATAAAAGTTGAAGATGATGATGGGTATGAGTCATTGTCATTTGTGCAGCCTAAAACAAGATACAGAAAGAGCAGAGCAAAGAAGCCGAAGGAAAGGGTTTGGTACGATGAAACTAGAGAGAATCCAGAGCAACAGTTTGCTGTAGGACTTTGTTTCAGAGATGTCTACCAATTTAGAGATGCACTGTGTAGACTCCACATTGTGCAGCAAAGAAATTTCCATTATCACAGAAACACTCCAGACAGAATAATTGTTAGATGCAATGAGAAAGAAAAGGAGAAGGAGAAGGAGAGGGGAAGGAGAAGGAGAAGGAGATTGAGGAGGAGATTGAGGAGGAGAAGGAGAAGTACAAGTGTGGATACTATCTGACAGCATCTAAAATAAAGAATGAGCAGACATTTTGCATTAAGAAGATGGAGGGGCCACACATCTGTCCAACAGATCCTAAGAGCACCAGAGTTAATTCAAAGTGGCTGAGCCGTGCATATGTTGATGAGTACAAGTCAGACATTACCACGGGCATCACTACTATACAAGACAAAGCAAGAAAAGACTTTGGTGTTACTGTGGGCAAGAGATCAGCATACAGGGCCAGGACAAAAGCAATGCAGATGGTTCTAGGAGATCAGAAGAAGCAGTACCACAGGATTAGAGACTACCTACAGACTGTAATTGAAAAAAATCCAGGGTCCAGGTGCATTGTGACGACAGTTACTGGACCAACTGAAGATCAGATTGAAGCAATGAAGAAGGGACAAGCTGTTCATATCAGCTCCACTCCAAGATTTAATTCTCTGTTCTTTTGTGTGAATGCTGCGAGAGAAGGCTTTCTCGAAGGGTGTAGGCCATTCATTGGCCTAGATGGCTGCTTTATCAAGCTGACAACAGGAGATCAAATTCTTGTAGCTACTGCCAGAGATGGAAATAACAATATTTTTCCTGTTGCGTGGGCAGTAGTTGCTAAGGAAGATACAGAGAGTTGGACTTGGTTTCTTGAGCAACTGAAGGAAGCAATAGGTGGCGAGCAAGGCAAATTTGGATACTACACAATAATGTCAGATAGGCAGAAAGGGCTAATCAAAGCTGTGAGCACTGTTTTTCCAAATTGCCCGCAAAGATTCTGCCTTCGACACATCTATGCTAATTTCCAAACAACAGGGTTTAGGGGAGAGGATCTGAAGAAGTGTATGGATAATGCAGCATATTCATACACTAAAGATGGATTTGATGAAGGAATGGAGGAAATGAAGAAGCAGTGTGAGCCTGCTTGGGCTTGGCTTTCGAAAATACCAGTGCATACATGGGCAAGGTGGGCAATGGATACGAACTGCCAAACTGACTTGATAGTCAACAATCTTAGTGAAGTATTCAACAAGTATATTCTTGATGTCAGGAACAAACCTGTTGTTACTATGCTAGTTGGTATCTATGACAAGCAAATGGTTAGACATGATGGCAAAAGAGAAGATGCTAGAAATTCAGGCTGGGAAATCACTCCACATTATGCAGAAAGATTAGAGTTGATGAAGAAATATTCCAGAGATTGCATCACCAAGAGAGCTGACACGGGACTGTGGCAAGTGAAGAGTGGAAAAAGAACTCTTGAGGTTAACATAGACACTAGGACCTGTTCTTGCAGGAAATGGCAGATGACATGATTGCCTTGTAATCATGCCGTCAGTGCTATATACAAAGCAGAAGAGCATCCAGAGGATTTTGTGAGTGATTTCTTCAAAAAAGACTTGTATTTGAAGAGCTACAACCCTGTGTTTTATCCCATGCCACGACCGCATGGTTGGACTAAAACAAATACACCTGACATAATGCCCCCTGGTTTCAAAGACCATCTGAAAGGTAGAAGGCAGGAGAAGCGCAGGAAAGGAAAATTTGAGGTTCCTAAACCTAAGGAAACATCTAGGATGGCTACAATTACATGTAGTAACTGCAATTTTCAAGGGCATAAGTACACAAGCTGCTTAGTTCCTTTGAGGCCAGACCTAGCAATTAGGAAAAATAACCACATGGTAATTTTTAATATTTATTTTAGTTTGTCTGCTACATCTCTAACTGCAATTTATGACTAACCCTTCATGTATGCAGGCTAGTAGGTCAATGCCAGATGTTGGTGCAAGTTCTTCTTCAACTAGCCAGATGGATCCTAGTTCTACACCTCCACAAGCTGCACCAAGAGCAGGACAAGCTGCAGCAAGAGCACCACAACCTGGAGCAAGAGCACCATTTGCTGCACCGAGAGCAACATGTACTGAACCTGCACCAACAGCTCGAACTACTGAACCTGCAGCAGGAATCTGGTCATATTTCAATGCTGGAGCAAATGCAACTGCTGGCAGGGATCCAAGTGTTAGTCCTCTAGAGAAATGAGTGCTATGTTATTGTTGTAAGAACCTTTAGTTGCTCTGATCATTTTGGTATCTGTAAGAAACAATGATGGTGAAGTGGTATGTAAGAACCTTTAGTTGTTCTGGTTATTTTGGGAACCTGTAATGTGATACTTCGAACCTGTGAAAATGATGTTGTTCTGGTCGTTGTTCTCGTAATTTTTGGCAACAAGTAACAATGTACTTCTTGTTCTGCTCCTTTTAGTTGCTGTGGGCACTTTAACAAGAGAAAAACAACATAAAAACATCTCATAATTCAACCATAACAACAGGACAACATAAAGAGACAACCATAACAAAAGGACAACATAAAAACATCTCATAATTCAACCATAACAACAGGACAACATAACAACAATTAACAACAAATACATAGTCTAATAATTCAACCATACATAGTCTCATAATTGAACCATTACAACTCATTCATAAATAGTCTCATAATTCAACAAAGAAATAAACTAACAAATATTACAACTCATAGTCTCATAATTCGGCACAAATAATGTCTTCATCTTCGGGAACACAAATGAACTAACAAATATTACATCCTTTTGTTACTCGTCACACATTTCTTTGATCTTCTTCAACTTTCCCTCGAGGAGGAATTTCTTCTTCAAAAGATCAGAAATAGTGTACTCCAACTTCCTCTTCTCAGCCTTCATCCCATCTAGCTCCTTCTCTGCCTTCTGTCTCAAAAACTTGTGCATGTTTGATGTAGATGCATCAAGTTTCTTCTTCTCCTCTATTTCAGATCTTGCATCAACTAAAGCTTGTTCAGCTTTGGCCTTCAGGGCTAGTGTCAGCTGCTTCTCCTCGACCTCCTTCTTCAGCTCATCTTGGGCATTCCTCAAGTCACGGTTCAGCAATGTAATTTCATCTTGATGCTTCCACTTCAAATCAAGAACGTCTAAAGCATCACGAACTCTACCATCTTTTACTTCACCATACATTTCCCATAGCTTCAGCAAGGATTTGCACAATGGACTCGGCCACACATCATCAACCCAATGCACGAAATCACATGTCTCTCCAAACTACAATACATATGAGACAACTATGTGTTAGAAATGTACACAACAAAATCTCTAGATCAATAACACAAAATAAGTTCAGAAAATTCACACACCATCCCTGCACAGGCTAAGAACCTTCTGCCAGTCCAGCATCCTTGAAATGCAACAAATTTCTTAGCAACGGATTTGCAATGACAACGGATCGGGTTCTCATCTTCATCGGCTAATCCACAATATTCCGAATCGTAAACATCATTTGGACCCTACCAAGACAAATTTACTCAGTACACACACGCATTTCAGTGCTCACATCCGAAACCCCCAAATCGTATGAACCCTAACCCTAGAAACACGAGAAAGCAAAACTTACACCGGTGCCAAGCGAGCTGGATTCGGGGGAAGATTCGTCGCCGTCGCTCCCCGAAACCATGCCGCGCAGAAGGAGATCTACGGCGGCGACGTCGGCGGCGGCGGCGGCGGCGGGAGCTAGAGCGCAATGGAAGGGGAGAGGAGACAGTGGAGCGAGCAAATGGGGCCAGACGGGGGCTCGACCGGCTATTTTGACCAGCACAGACGAGACCTAACGGCCGTGCCACGTGTGACCTGCCAGTGGAGCCCACCTGCCAGAAATATGTTTAGCACGCCTAAAATTTCGAATCAGTGCTATGTGTCACGACCTGACCCGAATAGAGGTAGTCATGTGACATTTCCCCCAATTTGTGTAGTTTCGTAGCAACTCGACCCCAAATGTGGTAGTTCCTTGTCATTCTCTCCGTGGTTTGCACATACACCAGTCTCGGGATACGGCCTCGGCATTTCCAGCATTTGCAGGGAGCTTGGTTTTCAACTCGTAGTAACAGATGAAACGAGAAGGTACTGTACTGGAGGTTTAGGCATCAGTTGTGACGCCGGATCTTTTGATCTTTTCCGTTTGTACTTTGCTTCTCTCTTGTAATTTCTGCACACTGCAAGGTTTTGTGGTTGGGCTACCCATCGCCGCTGAGTTGTTTTGTGGTTGAGCGTGAGGGCGGAGGGTCACGCGCGGCCTCTGCACTTGTCATAGCCTCTACTGGATCTGAGGTGATTTCAGGAGATTATTTATGCTCGCATGCAATAGCTTTGTATGAGAGTGCTGTCCCATACTATGATTCACATAGTGAATTCTAAGATTGCACCATTGGTAAATTAGTGAGCCCAAAGCACCACAATAATTATTGAAATGTCTTAGATTTTAACACTGCACGGGGACATCGCCTGGCAGTCCAGCCTCATGCATGTTTCCAGTGTCAGGAAACCGACCTCAATAGGGGTATTTCACTTCTCCCAGGTAAAGGGGATTTTGGCTCCTACTTAACTTGGTTCTAAAGACTGCTTGTATATACGGGTAGGGGTACGATAACTGTACATACTCCATCCGTTCCAAATTAATCAATATCCAAAAAAAGAAAAATCAGATAAATTAGGCCATCATTTATTAGGACACACAAGTATGAATCACACTTACAGAATCACGGGAAACAAAGCATTTTCTTGTTACCCAAAGTTTAATTAAATGGCAACATGCAATTTGGAACTAAGGTGTGTAGCAATCAGTCTATCACCATGACTAGCGGCTATTTTCCGTGAGATTTAATGTTTAACTATTACCGTGGGGTAGACTAGTGGAAACTGTATTCGTACATCAGAATGTAGATTAAACTGGATTGAGCCAATATGTCATCGAAAGAAACCCGCACACTGATGTCACCTATGTGGGAACGCGCCCCTACAAACAGTGGCAGATCTAGATCCATATCGTTGGAGGTAGCACAAATTACATGAACAACATAACTTCAACATATAAATTCAAATTTTGTTAAGATTACATGACATACAATATATATTGATCCAAATATCATCATGATCTCACCAAATAGTTCCAAATCTCTACAACATCTAAGCTCCCTAGGATTGTAGGCCTGTGGTTCATCTGCGACACGGGCCCACAAATAAGCGACACATTGATTCGGTGCTTCCTCGTTTGTTCTTTGTTGTTTGCGTGTTGTGTTGCTGTTGGGCTAGGCGTGGGCCCGCAGGTGGACGCAGCGTGGAGACGGAGCTCGACTCGCTCACGACAGGGAAAAGACGCGGAGGCGACGGAGCTCGAACCTGGGAAGGAGGAGGCGGAGCTCGAACCTGGGAAGGTGACGACCTGGTAAGCCCCCCCCCCCCCCCCCCCCCCCGCGCCCCCCCAGACTTCTCTCCCTGCCCTGGGCTTCCTCCTCCATGCCCTCGTCCCCCTGGCCGCTCCCTTTCCCGTCCGGTCCTAACCCTAAATCGCGGACAGGACCAGAACGGCGGCAGGAGGATGAACTGCGGTGGCGGCCGACTGGGCGGCGACGTTCTGGGCATCCTCTTCTTGGCCATCTTCTTCCCACTGAAACCTTCCCTTTGTAGCAGCCAATCCAACCATACAAAGCTCTTTTTGGCTAATCTTTTGTGATATGTTTCAATTGTAGATTGGGGGTCTTCCCATATTGATGCAAACATACCACGTGAATGTGTACTCAGGTGATAGAAATGTGTACGCGTGATCTGTTTTAATTGTAGATGGCATGCGCTCTGGGACAGCGTCGGTTGAGGAGGCAGGCGTCGAGGTGTGGTGGCTATTCCTAAGGCTTGGGAGGTGGTCGCTGGCCACCGGAGTGGTGGGAGGCGCTGGGTTGCATGCGTCGCCCAGAGCATCGCCAGGGGTTCATACTCCGAACTCAGGTTCTCTATTTTTCAAATTACATGCCAAATGCAAGCAATCATTTTGATGGCATGGCAGAGGAATCACATAGTTTGTTGATTGTCACTACTGGACTACTGGTACCCTTAATAATTACTAGCATGTTACTGGAATGATAGTTTTGAACCTCCAAGCTTTGTAATTTATCTACGCTGATGCCTTATTTGTGTTCACAATATGTTCTGTCATTAGTAATTACTGATTGTTGGAATGCTTGACTTCACGTCCTTGAAAAGAAGTTTCCAAGAGGTGTACATAACAGATATGAATATTGGTGGGAAATATTATTTGTTCAGTATGTGTTGCGGATATAGAAAATATTGCGGAGATGCTTTATTAAGCCGTAAATCAGTTGAATCATAATTATTTTATGATTTGTGTGATTTTAATTTGGTGGACTGAAGAAGCAACCCTCTGAGCATATTCTAAAGTTTCAATATATATAATCTGGCCATTAAAATTGGAGACATGGGGTGCACCTAGGAAGATCATTGATCTGTCAAGGTCTGTATTTACCCGAGTTAGTGCAGTTATTCATGTTCTCATTTAACTTTTTTACTGAGATGTTAAGGCTTATGGCTGAACTGATACCAACTGGTGGTAAACAAACTTTAATGTTTCAGTATCAAGCTCATAATTTGTTGAGAGTAATTTTTAGTGGTATCTATTCATATGCTTAAGATTTGCTCTCCCGAATTGATAGTTATCCTTTTTTCTGAATTAATAGGCATTGCTCCATGACACGTAAATAAGGTGAAGGTCATAAGGCATACAGCTTGGGGAAACAAGCTTTTGGATTGGTGGAGAAATATTATCCATTAGCAGCTGAGGATATATGTACGAGAAAGATGGAGAGAAGTGACCATCCTGTAGTTCAGAAAATCCAAGAGTATGATTGCACTGCATTATAGACTTTGCTTCGTTCAGTCTTGAGTATGTATGGTATTTATTTCTGCTCTTTGCACATTGCTTGCTTTTTTTCTCATGATTGCTCTTCATTATATAAACTTTTCTTGGTTCAGTCGGTACTACATATGATGCTTATTTCTGCGGAATCTGCGGAATCTGGTGTTTCTTGTGTGAAACAGTAGTTACATTATACTGGTGAAGTTGTTTGCTCAGGCTTCAACGATAGTTGTTTGTAATTTTCTTTATGTAGTTGTGTACCCTTATATTGTGTGATATTTATACACATACAATCATTTTTTCGATAGTAGTGATATATACTCCATTTAGAGTCATGCATGTGGGTGTTGGTGTCTATATAGTGTGTGAACTGAACTGATATTTGGGTTTTCCCGCTACGAACTCAAGATGTCGATATTTTCCATTGTAACAACACTTGCATCTGTGTTCAGTGTTCGCCAGGTGCCAAACAATGCCCAGTCACTGGAATCAGCATCGGCAAGGAGTTGGTGACCGGCCCCTGGTATTACTCTTCTCCTCTCCTCTCCTTCCTTTATGTACAATGTCTTGGGAGCATGTAGTAAATACTGAGAAATGACTGAATATTGCTCATGTGTTTAGCTCTGGCTGTATTCCTCTCCTACTTATTGTTTGTAAGGTTATTTTTTCTCTGGCTTTATTTTAGGATCTGGCATAAGCAGTCAACTAATTGACATAGAGGGCAGCTGTATATTCCAAATTTACATGTTTTAGAATTGGACTGCAGTATTATAACCCAGAGCACATTTAAGTAGGCATTAACATAAAATTTATTAGAAGGCCATGAAATAATTCTGGAACATATTGTGGTCATGCAGTCGCATTCAACCAATGATGTGCGCAAGAACTTCTTTTTGTTAAAAGAAAACATTAGATTTGCAGACCAAACGTCTATTATAGATTGGAGAAACTTTTTCAATAATTCTTGAAGTACGACCTGTTGGAGATATGCCCTAGAGGCAAATAAATATTAAGTATTTATCGCATTATCTCATTAAGTTTATAATAAGTTTTATGTCATGTATAACTGTATTAATAGGAATTGTTAATACACGTGTGATATATAAACAAACCAGGGTCCCTAGTAAGGCTCTATATAAACTAGTTTATTAGTCAACTGATGATCGAGAATTCCCGATCATGGATATTTATATAGTTGATGATGAGGTCATTTTATTAGTGGAATAAAATGATGGACATACCCAACAATGTATTGCAACAGGATCGTGTCATGAAGTTCATTATTGCAATAGGAAAGTAATATGGTAGCTTATTCCTTAGACCGTGAGATCATATTAATCGCTACCTCCGGAGGGTACTTTGAGTGCATCAAACGTCAGTCCATAAATGGGTGATATAAAGGTGAGACACTTGCGTATTCAAAAGGGGCATGTTTAGGCCTATGGATCAAGAGCGGGATTTGTTCATCCGTGTGATGGAAAGATACCCTGGGCCCACTCGGTGAGATTGCATCTATGAAGCTGCGCAGCGTATGAGTAGTCATAAGGATGTAATAGCACAGAACGAGTTAAGTAGCCCTTGTCGGTAACGAGATAAAACAAAGCATAGGATGTTCACGATCATATCTCGGACAAGGGTAGTATCGAAGCAACAAAAGGAATGGATATTCATATTTATGGTTCAACGACGATATTTGTAGAATGCACAGGGCCGTCACAGCCATCCAGGTCTCCCTGACGGTCATTGGCGAGCGAGGGGTCTCGACCATGTCTGGAGTATTCTCAACCGTAGGGTAACACACTTAAGTCTTGACGACGCCAGAGATTGTTTTGGAATTATCGGAATTATAGAAATAGAGAGAGAAAATAAACCGGAAGGGTTTTGGTGGAATTGGAAGGGTTCCGATGAAGTCCGAAGAGAGTTCGGAGTGGTCCGCAAATTGTTACGGAGTCACGGGAGATTAAATAATATGCAAATATATTAATTATGAATTATATATATTTTATATTAATTTAATAGGAAAAATGGTCAAAATACCTAAATGGGCCAAAACCCAGGAGGGAAGGCTCATGTGGGGCCGAACCACATGGGGAGGTGGTGCGGCTGGGCCATGGGGCCCATGGCCACCACGGCCGGCTTGGTGGCTGGCGCACCACTCCCTCCTCCTCCTCTTTGTTTAGTCCCACATGGGAAACTTAGGAGAGGGACACCCCTTCTCTCCTAATAAATAGAGGGGCATATTAATTGTTTTAAATACACAGAAAATACAATTAATTTGTATATTGGCCGAGGATGCCCCTCCGCCCACTTGCACCCTCTCCACACCTCTCGTAGTGCGTGGTCCCTTGAAGGACAGCGCGCGCGTGAG
This sequence comes from Poa pratensis, assembly GCA_947311845.1. Lineage (NCBI taxonomy): Eukaryota > Viridiplantae > Streptophyta > Magnoliopsida > Poales > Poaceae > Poa > Poa pratensis. The sequence continues at coordinate 20,446,417 of CAMZMU010000091.1, read as the reverse complement.
AAATCTATACCGCAGTACGCCGTTGTGCTGCGGGATTCCACCCAAAAGTTCTACTTCCGCTATCTCGGCTGGATCAGAGCCCGGGAGTCGTCGTCAAGCTACGCACGTGTGCGAGTACTCGGAGGCGCCACACTTGGGGCGCCGGGGCGTCATCGTCGCGCCATCCTCGTCTTTGTCGCGCCAAGCTCTTCGCGACCTCGAGGTTGGCTACGTCGTCTACTTCGACGACGCTTGTTGCGGGAGCGTAATCCCCGCGTTCGGTCTACAAGGGTATGTTACCGACGTCTTCTCCGTTACCGCATTACTACATAGTTAGATCCTTGGCTAAGTTTTGACGTAAGCTAGTTAATTTTTTTTTTGTTTTCTGCTACGTTTCCCAACACGACCTGAATGTGTAGTTTGGATTGTGTGGTAATAAGCCTTCGTAAATGCCTCCTGAGTGACCGGGAATTTTTGTGTTCGATAGCTAGGTTGTGAGCCTTCACGTTTCATCATCTATCCCGTATGTGAGAGTACTCTTTGCCTGTTTGCTATGTCTCCTTATTGTGTTATTGCGGTTCTAATAAAAGTTGCAGTATCGCTATATTTTACTCATTGCTTTTTCAGTAGTCGGATATTATCATCTCTCATATTCTATTCTCTGAACTTTTGACAGATGAGTCAGTTTCATTTGTTCTTTCCATCGAGCTCCTTCAGTTAGTATGCCTGAATGGTGTTGTGCTATAAATATGGCACCATGTTCCTGTATATAGACAAAGGTGATGCATGCATGAAACTGCCAGAGGGTAAGAAATATGTTGTCTCAGTTGCTACATCTAAATTAATAGTGCTTCTGGATGACAAGAATCCATATAGAGTATGGGATAGTATTAACTAGGTACCAAAACATAAACAAACATAGTTAGTTTTTTGTGCCAGTGTCAATTTATGAGTTGCAGAGAGTACAAACACTTGGGAGGTTCAATCATTTTTCACAGCGCTGAGAGCATTATCTCATAAAGAATTTCATTATGGCTCATATGCAACGACTTAGCAGGTAAAATGACGTGCTTGAAGCACTAACCATTCGTTGATTTCACTTTTCATTGAATGTCCAGATCTAATGATGGCTTATAAAATATGTGTTGACTTGTGGTTTTGGCATACATCTTTCGCTGAACCTGACTGTGTGCACTCAGGCTGCTGCTGCTGGAGATATGTGTGCTATATGCCAAGAGAAGATGCTTGCCCCCATTCTTTTGCATTGTAAAATGTCTTCAGCGAAAATTGTGTCTCTGAATGGTAATGGTAACTATAGTCATTTTGTCTCCTTCCCTTGTAATTACAATTTTTGACAACCACAATCTGAACATTCAGAATGTGGCATAGGTTTCCTTTCTAATATTTGTTGCTGGCATGTTCGAGAGGGTGTGGACGTGCCCGTTGTGCAGGACATTGGTGAAACCAGCAGACCACCGGTCATTCGGTGACAGTTCGGCAAGCCCCTTTTCCAGCTTTTCTAGACCATCCAAGAGCAAGTGTGGAACTACGGTTGCTCAACAGACCTGTGTGCGTGTGTTTGTTCGCGTTTCAGTGAGCATAGCAGCCTGGTTAGGTGCTGACCGGATCTCCACATCCTTCCCAGCTGAAGGAGTACATGAGTGCATTGTTTCTGAGTGTGCATATTATCCCTTGTATAGGCTATGGGAATATTACATGAACCTACATGGTCTACATAAAAAGAAATGAGTATACAGAAAGTTCTTATAGACGGTACTTAATGAGATTCATGGATTGGTGCACCAATGGATTGGGTCTTATAGTATGTCACATTCAGAAATTGGAAATTTTGGTCATTGAACTTGTCTGCTCTGTTCTCTTCTACCCTTGAACAATCTGAATCCTCGCTGAACCAGCTACTAATTTGTGGGGTTGTCAGGTCCGGCCACTACTTGAAGAAGATCGAAGATCACGACCGCACCAGGACGGTGGTACAGGAAACCCAAATTCAGTCTCGGTCAAGAAGTAATTTGTGCAGAATGTACAGAATTAATGTACCTATTTTCACCCTAAAACATAGCAAATTTGTTGCTTTGGTCCTCTGATGTTTTGCGTTGCGTAACCAATCCGTGTTGCTTTGGGATAGGAAATAGGAAATACAGAGGAGCTCCTTCCAGGACAGTTGATGTTACCTTTTGTCGGATCGGCTGGTTGTTGCCTTGGTTCCGTTATGTCATGCACCCAATGGAACAACGATATTATGCTTTTGTCTGACAGCTTTGAGGTGACTGAGAGCTGCTCATGCGTGAAAGCTCTGCCGGTGTTTTTCATCGCTGGGTTATCATTTTTTAGGTGATGATGTTGTCCTATTGGATATCATGCTAGGAAATGTTGGTGGTTTCATTCCAGGGTAGTTGTTGTTTAATTATGTCCTAGGATTTTGAGGTGCTGCTCATCGCTAACTCTATTGTGGGTTGGTACATGTTGTCGTGTTACCGGATATCCTTTTACCAGATAGATGAGGTTGCTATTGGCAGTGCATATGTCCTTTGTATGCTGCAAAATGTCAGTTTTCTATGGGTCTGTTACGCCATTATCTTATCGGATGTTGTGGTACAAATGTAGTTGTTTTCATTCAAGGGTAGTTGTTGTTTGCTTATATCTTACAATTTTTCAGCCCTTTGTAGGCTGTTAAATGTCGGTTCTCTATGAGTATATGCTGTGTCTTATCGGATATCGTGGTTGAAAATGTAGCTGATTTCGTTCCTAGGTAGTTGTTGTTTGCCTATATCTTAGTATTTCTTTTCAATGTTGCTCATCAATAGGCTTGTTATTTGTTGGTCCATGTTACGGGTATACTTTTATCGAATATATGGTGTTATTTCTGGAAGTGTGCATGTCAGCATGTCCCTTGTTTGCAGGAGATGTCAGTTTTCTCCAGTCTGTAATGCTTGCATTTCTGCTCTCGGCAGAGGAAACAAACGAAGCATTCAAATGCAAACAAAGCCGACGGGCGCAGCAAAGCGCGCCCAGACCTTCTAGTATACTTTAAAGTCTTGAACCATTAGTGTAAGATATATGGTGTATACTTGTTTTGCATTTGTGGAGGGGACTCCATGGTACCCATGAAACACCCTCTAGATACGCCCCTCCTACGGATGCACTCCGCGTACGTACAATTAACGACGAGATCGAGCTTGCCTCCGCGGCAAAGCATCATGGTGTGGACGCGCACACACATGCCGGCACCGTCGCTCGCGTCGTCCCACCATGATTGGTTACGCCTTGGAGCCCAGTCAAGTGGTCAAAAAAAGGGAGAAAGAAAAACACGAGGGCAAGCTGACCTGTTGAAAGAACATGACAGTGGGCCTGGGCACGACGACTCTTCAAGCTTACACTAGTAAGAAAAAGCCTAACAGTGGTGTGTCGACTTTGCCGGCGCGTTTTCGACACACCACTGGTAATGTGTACCAGTGACGCCCCGTGGACACGCCACTATCACCACTGACGTTTTGCCTGCGCGCCACCACTACGAGTTAGCAGACACACGCCATCAGAACAGTTAGACAATTAAAACTTAAATTCAACGCTAATTTTGATTTCGCAGTAATTTAATCGAAATTGATAGTTTTGAACTCAAATTCAACTCCAATTTTGCCTGAATTTAAACGTAATATTTCATCTAAACCAGGAAATTAACATATTTCACGCCAAAAGACGCTTACAATAATTTAAAATATAAATAACTAAATAACCCTAGATCTAATTAACTAGGTGGTCGCCCGCGTGCCGGACGAAGCCCTACTCGTCACCGCTCTGTTAGGTCGATGTAGACACGGGTCGGTGGCATTAGCGATGTGTTCTGCATCGACGAATCATCATGGTGTCTGCCTTGGGCGAGGAGCGGCTGCGGCTGAAGGACTGAAGGAGACGAGGATTCCATCCATTCGGGCAGTCAGCGAGGACTTACAGAGAAATCTGGTGGTCTTGGGATTTTGGATTTTTCAAAAAAAAGTGCAGCTTTATTGATCAAGTTCTTGGATAAATTTTATAATACTAGTTGAATGCCCGTGCGTTGCTACGGATTTTTTAATAATGTTTGTTAATATAATACATGCAAACATTCATGTGTAAGAATAAGACAATCAAAAGATAATTACAAAACCATAAGATTCCATTTGGCTTGAAGTGTATGTTGGCAAAAGGTGTATTTTTTCATAGTTCATACTTGAAATAAGCATCTAACTAATATCTATTTCTTGATGCTATTTACTCGTAGATACTCCCTCCGTTCCAAATTAATTGACTTTCATTTGTCCACATGTAGATATATCTATACGCGTAACATGTCTAGATACATCCATGTGTGGACAAATGGAAGTCAATTAATTTGGAACGGAGGGAGTAGTTAGGTGATGATGCTTCGATAAGGAAAAATATAGCACGTCAGGAAAGATAATGTCATGCCGTGAAAAGAGAATTCTTGGTGCATCTTTCATTTGTCACTCTCGGTCTCTCAATCGTGCATTGTTGCTTTGCCACATAACCACTCACTTCTGTTGTTGCGCAATAATGTGTCTCCCATTTTCTTCGAATTGAGGAACAAATGCTCCCGGTTAAATCAAAATGAGAATGATAAGTCACGCAAAATAACGGCGACGAAAGGAAAATGTCCTTACAACATCACCTAATTTTCAGAACCTAATCATCGACTCAAGACTGGCAGATCATCAGATATCTTACAGGCCATCAACACAAAGCAAGTTCACGGAGATATTGAAGACATAGACAACATATCCTCCAATATAGCAGACACGATAACATCCTATCTGAATATCTTACAGCCTATAAATACATGTTCCAGATCTCAAATATTTTTCTTCGCAATCAAATCTTCATTGTCCATTCCGCTCCACCAGGTCTTCGAGAGAATGTAATATATTGTTCTTCTTATACCCATGCATATGGACCTGAGGAATATTCTTGGCAGGGCCAAGAATATAAAACATGGATTGAAAGAACGTTGATTAACAGTATAAGGCTCTGCTAGTGGTCAGAATATGTCCAAGCGCCAAGTCAAATAAGAAGACTTTTCAGAATGTTCCTTAGTGCAAATACATCATAGAAGCTAATCTCAGAGATGGAGCTGCTCAAAGAGAGTATCCCCATAGATACACATGATTGTCATATATAGATACATCCGTTGTATATAAAAATGGTTGATGACGAGCAAATTGATTCCGAGAACCTAACAAATTATCACATGAAACTATCACTATGTGCACACCCAAATCATTTGTGCCTTTGCCTGCAGCGTAATAGAACCATAGCAGGCTCCATACGGTGATCAATCTAGCATTAGTATGCCCAGCAGGTTGCATTTCAGTTATGGAAGAACTAAACACCTCATATGGAGATAATATAAGGGTTTGAAACAAAAAATGAAGATAATGTAGTTTGTTTTGCTTTATTTCTGAAAAAATAAAGCCATGTTCTCTTTTCAAGCTGAATTTCTGAAATGACCTGATTTTCTAAGTAACCATAGATCAACCATCTGAATTTGTTCCATCGTGTTTGTTTCTTCTTCCTATAATTTTAATTTCTGATAAATATAATCTCCAAATTTTATCTTATGTTGCTTTACTAACTTTTCCGACATATGACTCTTTGATGCTTGTTGCATTTTTTACATTTGATATTTGCTTCCACGATAGCATACAAAATTTTGGGATTCAAAGCCTCAATGAGAATTGACATAGAATATTTTTGCTGTTGTAGAATAATAAAATGCAAACTTACTCCTCATCGAGCAAGTTGAGCACCTCTTGCAGCTGTTGTTGCCCTTTCTGACACATGTTGCAACTTCTTGAGGCAGCCACGAGAAGACCAAAATTTATAGGACCAAGTGGATTGGAGTCCAAATCTCCAAATCACCTGAATGTAAATGCAGTCATAGAAAAACATGTTAAATATATTCAGAAATGTGAAATATGGCATCAGGGTGGCTGGATTACCAGCGATACAATACAACGACTGGAAAGATGCCCATAACGTCGCCCTCATCCGGGAGCTCAAGACAAACATCAGTCGTGTCGTCAGCCTCTACTCTGACCTCTCCTCCGTCCTCTTGCTATTCCTTGACGACGCCGACGACGCCAAGAAGAGGCAGCGCCCTCCCAGTAGAAGAAATAGAACAAACGATGTTGTCCTAGGTGATCGACCATAACCATGAGGGCCGTGAGGCCGGAGACCTCATCTTCACCGTCGCATTATTCATCCAAGTAAAAAGTATTTTGGACCAACATCAGTCGCGTCGTCAGCCTCTACTCCGACCTCTCCTCCGTCCTCTTGTTATTCCTTGACGACGCCGACGACGCCAAGAAGAGGCAGCGCCCTCCCAGTAGAAGAAATAGAACAAACGATGTTGTCCTAGGTGATCGACCATAACCATGAGGGCCGCGAGGACGGAGACCTCATCTTCACCGTCGCATTATTCATCCAAGTAAAAAGTATTTTGGATGTCCAAGTGAAACAATCAAAATGCAAATACATATAAAGCCTATTTGAAAAAATATTAAAATTCAAAAGGCAATAGCCATGTGTATGTTTGTACTGTATGGGAATACATGAAGTATGAATCATTTGTTGTTTTCAGAACTTTTATTACTATTGAACACATTATAGTGTACATGTCTTAATGCCGAATCCGTGCACATAATAGGAACATTAACAATTAACTTAGAAAGTCAATAATCCAATGCATACAGTATGGATGGAAACTGATATGTAGCCTGGGAGGTAGAGACGAAATGGCATGCGGTGTTGCTTGAGGAAACAACGTTTGTCTGATCTGGACCATCTGTGGCAAAACTGAAAGCACAATGAGGACATAACCCACTTTAAAAAACAGAAACTATGTAATATAGATTATCATATACACATATTTATAAGCTTATTCAGAAACCTCACTACAGAAACTTATTGCACGAACAGATATATTTTCAATCAGGTGCAAATTCTGATAATCTAACAAAGATGCAGTCCTAAGCTAGATCGCATCATTCCATACATGTGTACACTGTCACTATATGCACGAGCTGATACTGCTGGCCGAGCAATACGGTATCCAATCAGAACTGCTGCTGGGTTTGCAAAGAGAGCCAACACGGGTTGCATTAGCATCAGTAAATGATGCAAGTGAGCCTTCAATAACACCAAGCGCTGCAACTGCAAGTATCGATAACAAGCTTAACCAAGAAATACACTTGACTGCTAATAACTTAGTGTTCAATATAAACAGAGAAGGTCAAGTGAAAAAGTTGAAAGCTTCATGTAACAACTAACATTTGTAAGTTCATTAAGCTTTGGAAGACAGTAACTTTTTATTTTCAATGGAAACACTTGTCCTAGAAACAGACCATAACTGAATTTAGCCGAACACAAATATGCTTGACACGCTCTGCAAATTTTGTTAATTCAACAATCAGTCAGTGAGATAAACACCACTCATCTGTAACTAATGCATACCATGTGAAGGCATCCTATGCGGCAGTACAGGTCTTAGCGGTGCAGGGGACACGTCCAGGAACTGCAACATGTCATCCGCCAGCCTCGCGTGGCAGGAAAATTAAGCAAATACTTCTAGGTCAATTCAACCGATCCACCACACAGGTGACAAGGAGAAACCACTAATTCCACACCCGTCATCCCCTTCCTGGCAACAAAACTCAACTCCTCTGCTCCTTTCCTACCAATACATATAATGAAACATGTAGTGACCTGTAATTGCTCTCGTGATCCATAAGATAAACTCATATGAAACCTTAACAAGCTAACACAATCTGACAAAGAAAAACAACCTAACAAAATACTGAGCACACCGCCAGTTCAGATCGAGCCATCGAACCCATCAAGAAAAGAGGTGATTCACGGGAGGGAGGGAGGGGATAAAGAGGGGCATTCTGAGAACGGACCTGGCGTGCTCGTGAGGTTCTCCGCCTAAATGAGGGGGACATCATCGGAGGAAGCGCCGCTGGCCACCGCCAGAAAACCCCTTTTCTTCGGGCGAGATTTGGAGCCGTAGTCTGCAAGCGAATTGGGCGTCCGATTCATGTTTGCTGCCGAGAGGATATAGAGAGCGATATACAAGAAAGAGAAACAGTCAGATGGTAGAGGAGAAAAATAGACTCACCGTGCCGCCGTTCCCCTAATTACGGTCGGGGCGCATAGATCGAATCAACGACGCAGTGAGCAACTACTCGATTCGCGCAGCGCCGATGAGGAACCGGAATTCAAGGGATCAATTACCATGTTCATTCATCCGATTCGGTCGCCGGAGGCCTTGGTTCGCTGGCGGCCGGCGTGAATAGGACGGCGGCGCGGGTTGTGTCGAGTATCGCTAGGGTTCGTGGTGAGAGGCGACGGAGGTAGGAGAGATTGGGGCTTCGTATCGCTCCACTGAGCGATTGTGTTAGCGCCTCCAGGCCGGCGAGCTGCAGGGTGGGCTGCGGGTCCGGCTGCGCGTTCGGTTAATATGGTTAATTCGGTTCGGTTTATATGGTTTTTTTATTTATACGGTTTCAATACTTCGGTAAATACGGTTTTGTACGAGAATACAGTTCGGTTTCGGTAATAACCATTTAATTTCGGTTCGGTTTTGGTAATAACCAAATTAACCTAAGTTGACGCGAATTTTAAAATGATAATTTCTTTTTGTGGCCATATATTACAAAATAACGGAATAGACTATAAAATTAATAGGCATATGATCCAAATTAACCAAATAACCCATAAAGTTAATACAAGTCTATAAAAGTAGCAAATCACATGCTACAAGTAACCCGTAAAGTTAATAAAAGTCAATAAAAGTAGCAAAATAATAAAAGTTAATAGGCATTTCGGTTTTTTGGTTAACCATTCGGTTTTCGGTTATTAACCGTATTAACCGCAAGGCATACGGTTAGCTATTTTACTAACCGTAACCTTAACCGGAAACCAAAATAACCACAATTTCGGTTCGGTTTCGGTTTTTTCAGTTCGGTTTCTCGGTTTTCGGTTAACCGTGCGCAGCCTTAGCTGCGGGAGGCCGGCCGTGCTGGGTGGCGAAGGCTCTGGGCGGCGGCGCGCGCGGGCGTCGGTGGTGCTCTAGATCGAGATGGGTCCGGGCGAGGAGGTCCCAGGTGCTGGCGGCGCTGGGCGGCATCGCAGCATGGCGAGGAGGGCTCAGGTGCTGGCGCCGGCAATGGGCTCGCGCGGCGGCGCAGGCGGCGGTGGGGGCGGCGTGAGCGGTGCTGGTGCAAGGCGGCGGCGACATGCGCGAGAGGAGAGGCGACATGGAAGAGAGGAGGAAATGAGGGCAGGGTTGGCGGCGGACACGCTGGGCGATGATGGGTCCCACATGTGGGACGAAGCGATTAGCGATGGATGGCGCTGGATCGTTCGATTTCGTCCGTCGTCGGCCGAGACAGGACACTGCATATTTTTGTAGTAGAGAAAAGAGATATTCCTTGGACATGATGTTTTGGCTCACGGGTGCAGATGAACCCGTTATGCAAAATGCATTTCTAGCGTATTTCAAAATATTAAAAAATTTCAAACAAAAATTTCGGGTGTTCATATGAAAAATGTCTTTCCGTACAAAAAAGTTTCGGATCGAAAAAACATTTTGTGTGACCGGTATAAAAAAGAGAAAAAAATGTTACGTGGAGAGGCATTTTTGAACAACGGGATTTGTCTTTTTTACACCGGCCGCACAAAATGTCTTTTCATCCTGAATTTTTTTTTACGAACATAGAATGTTCATATGTACATCCGGAATTTTTTAAAAAAAAATTTGACATTTAAAATTCATATTTTAGGTAGTGGGTGTATATGGATTTCCCATATTCCTTGGGTTCAATTGGTCTGGTCTGCATATTACCAGAATAAAGCTCCACATGCAAAGAACCTTCAAGGCTCGTTTTGGTGGCGGTATTGGTCTTTTGTTAAAAAAATTGAATCTCTACTATCTAAAAAAAAAGCAACTCAGTCGTCTACGGAAGTACAGTCTATAATCCGGATCAAACTCTTGCAAGTCGATACATGTTCTTATCGCCCGCCCCGAGATTCGTCGTGCCTGTCTGTCTTGCCGGTACCGCCTCAAGCCCCGACGCCGAATTCTGGGCCGCGCCGCCGCAAAACGCCTATAAAACTAGCCACCGTTTCTAGTAGTCTGTAGCGACCAAGGCGTTGGAGATTGGACGGCAATGCCACGGAATTTGAAGCCGAAGGGCGCGTCGGAGCTCCACTCGAAGCCCCTACTCCCTAATCCCATCCCCGAGTGCTCCGGCGCAGCCGAGGTCCCCGACGACGGGCCGGCCGTCGCTTCTTCCCTGGTGGAGGAAGAAATTATCAGAAATCTGTTGGCGGGGATTGGCGGGGAGAAGATGGAGTTGAGTGAGGAGGAGCTGCGCGCAAACGATCAGATGCAGGAGGACGAGGTGATGCGCCGTGTTTTCCCTATCTCTCTGAGACTCGTGGACTATCTTGCTGTTCAGTAGCCTCAGAGAGAAAAATATCGAGTTAAATGAGTAGATTCTCGAATAGATCATCGTAGTGAACTTTATGATTTTTTCCTACTTATTTTTAGGGCCAATTGTGAGGACGGTAATTATTTTACCATGTTTGTGTGAAGTAGCTGCCCTAGGCTCATAACGACATTTTGGTGTGTCTTGCATGCCAGCGCACACCCAGGGATGAGATGTATCCACCTATAGTTAAGCCATGCCTGCTTTTGCGCTAATTTCTTAGGTTTTGTGTATGGTTTGTGACATTAAAAGAATGGGGGAAAAACATCATGCCAAGCAATCCTATGGCTGATGAAAGAATTAAATGCTATCGAAAGAGAGCCTTTAGATGTATCCCATTCTTATTTAGCTGTCATCTTGTTTTTTAATTGGATGTATGTACAACACTTCTTTTAGTCTGATAAAAACTAAACTTAATGTTCAGATATTTGCCCTGGAAGCAATTTTTGGAGACAGTCTAGTCATTTTGAACAAAAAAGAAGGTCTCCGGTCTTTCCAGGTATGTCCATCACTATAATTTTCCAGGTTATATTCTTGTTTATAAGGGCAAGGGTTTTAATTATATTAGTGTTACAGATTCATGTGGATATGGAGATCCAAGATGGTATAGATGTATCGGCAATACTCGACTATGGTACTGGAACATTAAATTACGGGGTAACATGTGACGGTGATGCCTCTGATAATCTTGTTTACAAGTTTAGAGTTGAGAATTTGCCTCCAATCCTGCTAACATGCTACCTCCCTCTGTCATACCCGAGTCATCAACCTCCCTTTTTCACTATCTCCACTGAATGGCTGGACAAAGTGAAGATTTCGTCATTATGTCAAATGCTGGATATGATTTGGGAAGAGCAACAGGGCATGGAAGTAATCTATCAGTGGGTTCAATGGCTCCAAAACTCTTCCCTGTCTCACCTTGGGTTTACCAATGAGATAGTTTTAAGCAAGGGTGATCTAACCTGTGATAAAGACTGCGTGGATAGACGTGCTTGTCTAGATGATTCTGCACCTGATGTCATAATTCCAAGGATTATGAGATACAATGATGATAAGCGTCACAAATCCTTCTTACATGATATTCATGACTGCATGATTTGTTTTAGCGAGTTTCCTGGTAAGTCTTAGTTTTCTGTATAACTGTATGTAGTTGTAACACCCCGGTCTAGAACTAAGACCAGACTGCTACCACAAGCATTTTCATAGGAATTTTAATCCTAAACTTCCAGATATATTGGCAAAGATTCGAATATAATAACAAAAGAACTATCAAGAACAAAAGGATATCCAGCACAACATTCTTTAAAGAAATTAACTGTTTGAGCTCCACATGATTTTCATTAACAAAACTCAACAAATCCATACTACAAGTACATGGCTTAACAATCTAAACTTATATATTGTAGACTGGATCTTCTAACAATTCGGGAAGGCGATGCTAAACAAGAATGGCACGTGTGTGTCTGTGATAAAGAAGAATGTTCTACTCCCAAGCCCACGCATGCCAACTTCGTCGAACACCTGAAAATTTTGGTGACAACAAGGGTGAGCTCACCAGCTCAACAAGCACAGTGGGATAGTAAAGAAACAATGTAACACCACATCTCAAGTTAAGGAACATAACCAAATATCAATTGTGTTTACTTCCTACATAACTAAGTTGTATCAACAGAAGGCTCCCCTAGCAAGAACTCAACTCTTAAGAGCCTAACATGGGGCATGCAGGTTCTATGAAATAAACATGGATTTCGTGGACACTTCAATATCACATCTGCATGGTTACTCTCAAATAATATTTGCTTCTAGAGTTTACTGATAAGAGATATTAATCTTAACAAATAATCATGAGTAAATCATTACCCAAACCTGCAACTCACTCCTGAATAATTAAGCTTTCAGCATAAAGAGCAAGCACACATGACATCACTCAAAGCCACACAAATATCTCCCACACTTTTCTCCTCATGTTAGCAAGCAAGCCAATCTCACAAAACCACCAATAGTTAGCATAGTAGAAAGTCCAGCCAAGGCATGTGTCACTCACCACAATCAAAGGTAACACATTAAAGATGATATTCGCATAAGTAAATGTCTTTTCATTGTACTGATCGTTTTCATCTCATTCTATTAACGTTTTCGTTTCATCCCATCTCATTGCTTATACAAACAATTATCATGTAACACTTGTCATGTCACATTGATGATCCTGTATGCCTACATGCATGCTCTTTGCTTTCACTTTTCTTTGCGTATACCGGTATCGCTTGAGTGGACACCCGTCGGCATCCACTCACTCCAACTTGTGGAGATTGCCTACAATGTGGGTCGCAACCCATCATTGACGGTCTCAAGGTGACTACCTCAGTAGGTCACAACACTATGCACTGTCTATAAAATGCTATGCAAAAATGCAAGCGCCACTTATCCTTTGCCTTATCCACTTTGTCTCCACACATATAACAATAACAATAAGGATAATTCATCTTCAACCCGAAAGGTTTGGAAATTCACATATCAACACAGGGACTAAAATGATCACCAACCAAAAGAATGCATATTTAGGGATGAGGGAATAGTTGGGAATGGGAATCACACTGTGATTACCATCCCACATGCACTTGCCTTTTACCGCCCGATGGAGTGACCTCACAACTCAACCAACAAGTCAAAGCACGGTCACCTGCTAATTAAGCAAGAATATACAAATCACAAACATTGCATCCGTAAGCATCACAAGGAATGAACATAAGCATCGCTCCTATGCGCCATCATCAACCTCTCGATGTTCCCAGAAGTTTTACCCTAAGCCCAAGCTCCCAGATTTTAAACATGAGAACATTGCATGTTCTGGAATGTACACCAATGCATTAACAATTGGTTATAAGGCAATTTTCAAATAAATAAGATTAACCCCTCAGTTTTAGGCCCTTAGGTTACCATGTGCAAAACAGGACAGACCATGTGTTATTCGCATAGAGATTACCATATAACTCGGAACAAGGAAAATTATGTCATTACATTCATCTACATGAAGTTATGTCTACCCAACATGTTGTGCAAATAAGTATAATTCGACCTAGAAGCATGGCTGGCACCCGATGCAAGATTACTGCACATATCTGAAACTAGTTACAGCATAGCAGCACCGCGAAGACCGTAGTTTCCAGACCACTCATCGGAAAAACGCAAACGACCAGTCTACGGAAAGCTAAGGACGATACCTACAGTTTACTTGTGGACCTATTCACATATTTTGCACGGTTTAAGAGCAGTTTGGCTCGAACTACTGCAAATTTTGCATCTACCTATTCCAGAATATCCGAGAGCCCTCAATCTCAACGATTAAATTACGAATTAAGTGCTTGAGTCACACGATGTTACTATAACTCAAGATCGCATAGTCTATCAGATCAGTCTTACAAGAATCAATAGATTTCGTGCATTACCGTCGACGCGAGATGGTGTTGACAGGATGAAGACGGCATAGTCGACGTCCTCGAGCTGACCCTTCTCTTCTCCTTTCTTCCTCTTCTAGGTTGTACGTCTCTCTCTCAATATCTGGTTGATAGGGAAGATGAGATGGGGAAGAGCCAATCAGATTGACCAGAGATTGCACTGGCGGCTGCTGGCCGAGCGGCGGCGCAGGCAGGGGCGCACGTCGGAGGTGCAGGCTACTTGCAAGATGAGAGGCGGTAGGCACGAGCTGCAGATGTGTGACGGCTTGCTGCTAGGGTTAGGGAGCAGGGTGGGTGCAGGAGCAGCAGTGGTTACAGGGGATGGGCCGATGTCTCTGCTAGCTCATCTGGTTTGGTCCAATGACCAATTGTTTGGTCGTCCAACAAAAAGAAAACTAGCCCAGAAGCCTCTTGGCTGATGGATAGGTCAACACAAGCTAGTACGTGTTGAGTTCATAACGAACCTGGCATTTTTTTCACCTTAATTAATTTGTAATGACAAATACTAGAGGTTTAAGAAAAAGATGATCAATGAAACTCGACGACGGTTTAGTTATAATTTTGAACTCACATATCATACCGCTATGTAAAAAGGTCCTCTTTTTTTATTCTTTGTGAATTAAAAACAATTGTACAAAGTGCCCAAATCGGGGTATTACATTCTCACCCCCTTAAACAGAATTCGTCCCCGAATTCTTACTCATCTTAGCCACACAAAACTATAACATAACCAAGGCCTTTTAAACTTTGGAAATCTTTCATTCGCATGTCAACAAACAAAACTACATCACCCCTTGATTAGCTAGACCTGCACCTCTAGGTATAAGGAACCTCCAAGGAATACATTACAGGTTTCAAATCAAACAATTGTTGGCTAATAACCATTCACATGAAAGTAAAAATGTCACGAGGATCGCTAACTTTAGGTCTGCACAAAACAATCATGAATTGGACATTAGGGATCATAATTTTCTTTTCTCTATTTGTAGAACAAGTACTACAAACACCGAGCAATGTTTGGATCACAGGAAGGGAATGCTCACATTATAGAATTTCCTTCATAAACAAACCATCTATTAGTTACTTTGCCAACACAGTCATATATCCGGTCATAACAACACGAGTTAACAACCAGTCAACAACACAAGCATAAAACATCAATAAAGTTCGACCAAAACTCAGCAGCTCCAATACGAAGGACAATAGAAATGACATGCTGAGTGGCATCACCCACGGTAGTAGTACACATGAAGCAAGACTCACTCACACAAACAGTCGCGCTGACAGACAATCACCTTGTAAGTAAACGGAATAATCTCCGAGAAACCACAACACTTAATATCAGCAATCAAAATCCCACGAGGAGCAAACAAAAAAAATCAATACCGTTCCAACCTTTACTTTGACTTAGGTCTGCCTCCGGCCTAAATTAAATCAACCTAAGTGAAATGGAGTCTCTATCGTTCCACTGCAAGAGGTATGACAAGAAAAGAACGATAAATACAATCATATAAAAGCAAGGATTTAATCTCCATAAAACACTTACACAATAGTCTTTAAAACTGTTTCACAGAAACAATTCATTTATTCGACAAAAACATCATACAATTAATACTAACCACACAACTGTACATCTCCTCACAATGGCACAAAGCCTTATTCTCAAGCAAACATGGCATGGCTACGTCATAAGACACAAATCAAAGAAGCTAGAAAGCTAAGAGATACCCAGAAAAAAAATTCTCCAATTCTATTTGTCTATTGAAGGATCAACCACTAAAGAGCTTTACACTCATTTCACTTAAAAACATCAGCTCAGCCCAGAGACACGATACATCTTCCCCTTGTAGCCAGAGTGTGTAGCACGAGTAAGCAGAATGGTTAGCTAGGCCATCTGTTACCTATCCTACCCACCTGGTACGCAGGGTAGGTGGATCACCCACTCGGTACGCACAAGCTACTCTTTCAGCGTCATGGAATAATTACATGGGCACGAACAAAATGTTCGAGGTCGACCCCCACTTAATCAATCCGTGACGCACACCTTACCTCTGCACTAAAAAGCCTACTCAAAAATCCACTCGCTGCAACCAAAACACTGCTCAAAAGATGAAATGGGCATGATCGCATCAAGAAGACACTCAGAAAACTTTTGATACGACTAAACAACTCTGAAATCAGGTCACCAAAAATTATTTTCCTTGGATCTCCTAACGTTACCAAACAAGACAATACAATAGGACGATATATTCAGCTAAAGGAGAACAACACAAAATTCCACCTCATGCCCCTATGGTATGCCCAGCGCATAAGGCTATCAAAAAGGGTCAACTTAAAAACATTACGCTTCACCACTGTTTAACTAGGCAACACATTTGCCAAACCAAGGTCAAAGTTAAGAACTTGAATCCTCAATAGTACGATGACAATTCTTTAAAACCCAGACTTGTGGCTTAATACTTTAGTAGGTATTAACATATACCACTTCAAATCTGGTAAAAAAAATGTGGTTTAGACTTTAGAATCAGGCCTTCGGTAGAACTCTTTTACACTTGTGTTGGGCAAAAGTGACAGATGAAGTTGCCAAACACAAAAATAAATGATCTGGACAGTAGAACATACCATGAAGTCATGCACACATGTAACTGTTTGAAAATATTAAAATTTTCTTTGCTCGAACACGCTCTACGGTTTGTCATTTTCTGTTAGCAGTTATTGCAACGATGGCATCAGCCTTGCAAGCCAAAGCAAAAACTATGGCAGGAGTAAGCGAGGCAAACAGAAGTTGAAACTGAGACAAGAAAAACTAAAGAGCTTAAAATGTCATCCAACTCTTTTATATAGAGACCCACAAAAATTAAAGATGGGACAAACCCAGATTTAACACAAAGCTCCTAAATTTTCATTGAATGTAACACATAGCTATTGCTTCGCATTTCTTTTACTTTTTTTTTCCTCTCGCGTGCACAAACCGACTTTCCCGGTGGTTAAGCAACAGCCAGTAGCACAAATAATGAAATAATAGCTACGAACATGGTACCAAGGTTAAACGGTTCAAATAGTTACATCCAACCAATCCTCAAATGAAAGGCAAGCACTAGCATTAGTAAATCCTTGTGAGTTTAGCATTCGTCTGCCATATTATGCCCCTTACGGAGCCAGAATTTACCAACGTTGGAAATTTCCTACAAAGGATCAACTCGACCGCTATTATTAACAACTTTTTCCTTTATACTAGCATACACCCATTGCCGTTTCCAAAAAGATTCCTAGTCCTGACCAAGTAATAATTACCAAGGGACAGGGCATTGATAAAGCGAACAAATGGTACAAATGTGGCAGGTTGCCAATAACGGCCGGTCGGATGACCACTCCAGGCCAGCAACCACACACAACCCAACATAGCTACACAGAACAATCAAAAGATCCAATTTTTCAGCAGCAATCAATAACATCATGTAACCATCTTGTAGGCGGAAGTAATTGCTAGTCTGAATAGCGAGAGCGCGTAAGATGCAAGACCCAAACCCATCCTATTGTGCACCAGTGTGTCAAGTTTTAATGTTTAATTATCCTATATATAAATTTTAGAGTTTTATTAACCTAAAAGAGAGAGTTCAAAATTTTAAGTTGTTAAACTATATGGTCACAATAGTATAATTAACGTAGATATCGAAGTAACATTTCTATACCAGAGACCTGAAGCCGGGCTCTGATACCAACTGTAACACCCCGGTCTAGAACTAAGACCAGACTGCTACCACAAGCATTTTCATAGGAATTTTAATCCTAAACTTCCAGATATATTGGCAAAGATTCGAATATAATAACAAAAGAACTATCAAGAACAAAAGGATATCCAGCACAACATTCTTTAAAGAAATTAACTGTTTGAGCTCCACATGATTTTCATTAACAAAACTCAACAAATCCATACTACAAGTACATGGCTTAACAATCTAAACTTATATATTGTAGACTGGATCTTCTAACAATTCGGGAAGGCGATGCTAAACAAGAATGGCACGTGTGTGTCTGTGATAAAGAAGAATGTTCTACTCCCAAGCCCACGCATGCCAACTTCGTCGAACACCTGAAAATTTTGGTGACAACAAGGGTGAGCTCACCAGCTCAACAAGCACAGTGGGATAGTAAAGAAACAATGTAACACCACATCTCAAGTTAAGGAACATAACCAAATATCAATTGTGTTTACTTCCTACATAACTAAGTTGTATCAACAGAAGGCTCCCCTAGCAAGAACTCAACTCTTAAGAGCCTAACATGGGGCATGCAGGTTCTATGAAATAAACATGGATTTCGTGGACACTTCAATATCACATCTGCATGGTTACTCTCAAATAATATTTGCTTCTAGAGTTTACTGATAAGAGATATTAATCTTAACAAATAATCATGAGTAAATCATTACCCAAACCTGCAACTCACTCCTGAATAATTAAGCTTTCAGCATAAAGAGCAAGCACACATGACATCACTCAAAGCCACACAAATATCTCCCACACTTTTCTCCTCATGTTAGCAAGCAAGCCAATCTCACAAAACCACCAATAGTTAGCATAGTAGAAAGTCCAGCCAAGGCATGTGTCACTCACCACAATCAAAGGTAACACATTAAAGATGATATTCGCATAAGTAAATGTCTTTTCATTGTACTGATCGTTTTCATCTCATTCTATTAACGTTTTCGTTTCATCCCATCTCATTGCTTATACAAACAATTATCATGTAACACTTGTCATGTCACATTGATGATCCTGTATGCCTACATGCATGCTCTTTGCTTTCACTTTTCTTTGCGTATACCGGTATCGCTTGAGTGGACACCCGTCGGCATCCACTCACTCCAACTTGTGGAGATTGCCTACAATGTGGGTCGCAACCCATCATTGACGGTCTCAAGGTGACTACCTCAGTAGGTCACAACACTATGCACTGTCTATAAAATGCTATGCAAAAATGCAAGCGCCACTTATCCTTTGCCTTATCCACTTTGTCTCCACACATATAACAATAACAATAAGGATAATTCATCTTCAACCCGAAAGGTTTGGAAATTCACATATCAACACAGGGGACTAAAATGATCACCAACCAAAAGAATGCATATTTAGGGATGAGGGAATAGTTGGGAATGGGAATCACACTGTGATTACCATCCCACATGCACTTGCCTTTTACCGCCCGATGGAGTGACCTCACAACTCAACCAACAAGTCAAAGCACGGTCACCTGCTAATTAAGCAAGAATATACAAATCACAAACATTGCATCCGTAAGCATCACAAGGAATGAACATAAGCATCGCTCCTATGCGCCATCATCAACCTCTCGATGTTCCCAGAAGTTTTACCCTAAGCCCAAGCTCCCAGATTTTAAACATGAGAACATTGCATGTTCTGGAATGTACACCAATGCATTAACAATTGGTTATAAGGCAATTTTCAAATAAATAAGATTAACCCCTCAGTTTTAGGCCCTTAGGTTACCATGTGCAAAACAGGACAGACCATGTGTTATTCGCATAGAGATTACCATATAACTCGGAACAAGGAAAATTATGTCATTACATTCATCTACATGAAGTTATGTCTACCCAACATGTTGTGCAAATAAGTATAATTCGACCTAGAAGCATGGCTGGCACCCGATGCAAGATTACTGCACATATCTGAAACTAGTTACAGCATAGCAGCACCGCGAAGACCGTAGTTTCCAGACCACTCATCGGAAAAACGCAAACGACCAGTCTACGGAAAGCTAAGGACGATACCTACAGTTTACTTGTGGACCTATTCACATATTTTGCACGGTTTAAGAGCAGTTTGGCTCGAACTGTACTGCAAATTTTGCATCTACCTATTCCAGAATATCCGAGAGCCCTCAATCTCAACGATTAAATTACGAATTAAGTGCTTGAGTCACACGATGTTACTATAACTCAAGATCGCATAGTCTATCAGATCAGTCTTACAAGAATCAATAGATTTCGTGCTTACCGTCGACGCGAGATGGTGTTGACAGGATGAAGACGGCATAGTCGACGTCCTCGAGCTGACCCTTCTCTTCTCCTTTCTTCCTCTTCTAGGTTGTACGTCTCTCTCTCAATATCTGGTTGATAGGGAAGATGAGATGGGGAAGAGCCAATCAGATTGACCAGAGATTGCACTGGCGGCTGCTGGCCGAGCGGCGGCGCAGGCAGGGGCGCACGTCGGAGGTGCAGGCTACTTGCAAGATGAGAGGCGGTAGGCACGAGCTGCAGATGTGTGACGGCTTGCTGCTAGGGTTAGGGAGCAGGGTGGGTGCAGGAGCAGCAGTGGTTACAGGGGATGGGCCGATGTCTCTGCTAGCTCATCTGGTTTGGTCCAATGACCAATTGTTTGGTCGTCCAACAAAAAGAAAACTAGCCCAGAAGCCTCTTGGCTGATGGATAGGTCAACACAAGCTAGTACGTGTTGAGTTCATAACGAACCTGGCATTTTTTTCACCTTAATTAATTTGTAATGACAAATACTAGAGGTTTAAGAAAAAGATGATCAATGAAACTCGACGACAGTTTAGTTATAATTTTGAACTCACATATCATACCGCTATGTAAAAAGGTCCTCTTTTTTTATTCTTTGTGAATTAAAAACAATTGTACAAAGTGCCCAAATCGGGGTATTACAGTAGTACTATATGCAGACTTGTACTATAGAACTCCATAGCTGTGGTATGCATAACAACGATTGGTGTGTGTTGTCCTTGTGGTTGTACGACATAGACCTATTTTGGCTAGATATTTCCCAATCTACGTTCAGTTTAGTCCCCATTATCCAATGCATGATCCTGTTTTTAGAGTTGACTAGATTCTACAACTGTACCATCGTTGTACAGATGCCATATTAGAGGTTCTCATTCAGATGTCAATTTTTTCCCTTGTTCAATGTTCTGAGGGAACTGTTTTTTCTTTAAAACACCAGAAATATAGTGTAATGAGGTATTCATGATAAATGCATGTCCAACTTTGATATTTTCCATTTTTGTTAACCCTTGGCATCTCAATTACTGTTGCTTCTAATTCTAAATCATAGTCATTTTTCACAGGTGTCGATTTCATCATACTTCCATGTCATCATTTCTTTTGCCGGAAATGCATGCAAACATATTGCAAAATTCATGTCAAGGAAGGAAGTGTATTGAAATTGACGTGTCCTGATACAAAATGTGAAGGTGTTGTTTCTCCAAATATATTGAAAACGCTTCTGGCTGAGGATGAGTTTGAACGTTGGGAAAAATTGCTTCTTCAGAGAACTCTTGACGCAATGAATGATTTAGTTTATTGTCCAAGGTGCGAAATTGCTTGCTTGGAGGATGAAAGTAACGATGCAGTGTGTCCAAGTTGTCTATTCAGCTTCTGCACACTTTGTACATCTCATCGTCATGTGGGGAAACAATGTATGACTGCAGAGGAAAGAATTCGTATGTTGGAGGTAGGACACTTTATCTCACACATATCATGTCCTGCCGTCCCTGAGTGGCAGAGTGTGAATTTACCCTCATCCAACAGGGGATGTTTATATATTCAATAAAGAGTCCAAACACAATAACATTATACTTGCTAACACTAAGAGGTGCATGATGTAGGCTATCTTAATAGATATCTAAGCTGCCAAATGGCAGCATTGTTTATTGTTTACAGTTGTATACATTGAATGCCAATTTTTCATACTCCTACAAGTTTCCTTTTGTAACTAGTATACTTGTATTTTGTTCAGTGCACTTCATGGGTAGGTGTTCTATAACATAGATGCACATGTATTTTTCTTTCTGTTTAAATTTGCTGGATAACTGAAAAGAGGGTTTTGCTTTTTGGCCACATCGTATTCTTCTTGAGAGAAAATTATAGAAATATGGCTCCATTTTTATCTGTTATGTCCTTAGTTCTACGTGTTTTAAATGATCAATGTGAATACTAACTTTTTTTTGTTTGGTGCAGGAACGGCTAAAATCTAGGCAACTAGGCAGCGATCAGAATCAAATTGATGAAGTACGCAACCTCCAGGCAATTATGAGGGATGCAAAACAGTGCCCACGATGCAAGATGGCTATATCTAAGATAGAAGGATGCAATAAGATGACATGTTCAAACTGCGGGCATTACTTCTGCTACCAATGTAACTTTGCAATTGTTGGATATGATCATTTTAAGTGAGTTCTCTTTTAGTTATAATTTTTTCCACGTTGTCATATATGTGCCTTGACAAAAAAAATACATGTTGCGTTCAGACCTGGTGCATGTGATATGTTTTCTCTGGAGGAAATCAACAGATGGGAAGCGCAAGTGAATCCAGGGAGAAGGACGGATGCTCCAGCTCCTGTCCCATTGCCTAAAGGACGATATCCTCACCCTTGTCCTAGATGTGGACAACAAATTCTAAAGGTCACATGAACTTCTCTTCATATAAAGATATGTTAGACAAGCAACCATAAATAGTTAATGAGAGTGACGCAGTTGCCTACCTTTTGATTTTGAAATTGTTAGTTGCCTCTTTTTTGCATCGAAAAATTGAACAAGCGCTGTTTCTTATATAACTATTCGTGGTCAGCTCATTCTTTGTAAAAGAAAAATGTTGCCATTAGGGCTTTACTCTTTTTCTTTGTGCTTTTACCTTCAGGTATGATGATTAGTTTATTTAAACTGCTTACTCAAAATTCAGTTACATATAACTTGGACCACTCATGACCATGGTATAACTTTGACAAAGAAAATGTTTGTTGGCGTAGTTCAATGCTAAAAGTAAAACAGCGGCTGATCTCCAAGCCGTGTAATTGCCTGTTGGCTTGAGCGTGCGTGCTCTCCTAACTGTTTGTTGTTGTGGTTCTTCTTATTGTTTATTTTCACATTGCACGGCACAAACGCCTCATGATTTTGTATTTACTTTGGTCGCAGATTGGAAACAATAACCACATCACGTGTGGGTCATGCCAGACGCAGTTCTGTGCATTGTGCCGGAAGACTGTCCTGCGTACTTCAGATCATTTTGGTCCCAGGGGATGCAAGCAACATACTGCCGATCCCGACTGACACTGCAATATGCGCCAGAGGTGTCAGTCGGGAAAAACAACGACCATATGCGCAGCACCTAAACGCCACTGCACTTTCCAAAGGTTCTGCTCATAATCTGCATATACACCCGTATCAGGATACAACCTTGGCATTTCCTGCATTTTGCAGGGAGCTTGATTTTCAAGTGCTCGATTTCTTGTACCGTATTAAAGATCAACTGAGAAGTAGGATACCGTAGTAATGGGGAATTATATCAAGAATGTCAATTTATTGTTACTTGTCAGGTTTCCCTTGTTTTGTTTGCTTTTTCTCTTGCAATCTCTGCACACCGCAAGGTGTCGTCGTTCGGCCGTCGCCGCCCGCCTACGCCCTGCTTGTTTGTGGTCGAGCGTGAGGGCGGAGGTGCTCCTCATCATTGCATCTGCCACCTGTCATCACCTCTATTGGATTGAGATTATTTCTGGGGATTTTATGCACGATTGTAATCGCTATGTACGAGGGTGCTGCCCTATACTATGATTCACATAGTCAAATCTAAGATTGCACCTCTAGTTACCTATTAGTGAGCCCAAAGCACAATCACCTACAATAATTATTCAAATGTCATTGTTTTTTAACTTACCATCGATCTTTTGTCTATAAAGAACACAAATTTGAGGTAGCTATAGCCTACGAAGACAATTCTTCTAGAGGTAGTGGGCCAAATTATCCTAGTATATGAATTAGAGATACATGTCGTTTTTAGTAACCCCCCACCCCCACCCCCCCAATTCATTTCATAATATATTGTATTCTACATTTTGTCAAGTCAAACTAAGTATAGAAAATATTGCATCTACAGCACCAAATTAGTACTCTACTTATTTATTATTGTTGTGGATGTTTGAGCATTTTTCATACAATATTGGTCAAACTTTTAAAAATATTTACAACTCTTCAGTGAAAATAAAGTTATTGGTTTGATTTTTGAATGCACAATTCCGCTTGTAGTTACCACCCATACTAGATGAACTTGTCGGGCGTCGAAGCACACACAGTATCTCTGTTTACCAGACTCGGTGATGTTAAAAACTTGCTGGAAAATTCGCCTCCATAGACCTGGTTGCTCGTGCTCAGGCCGCAGGGACCATATCAAACTCATGCTTCCAGAAGGGAAAGCCGACCAACCCGGAGCACAGAAATGTCGACTAGAGAGGAGATGAATAGACGACTACAAATAATAATCCTTTGTTGATTTTAATTAGGGAAGTGGAGATAAATAGTTCTCTTTAAAATCCTAGTATATGTCAAGGTTATAATATCAAGCAAGATTTCTCATAGTAAAAAGAGATCCTAGTTTGATCCCGCATTAAGTAATACTCCCTCCGTTCGGAAATAGATGTCTTATCTATCTCAAAATTTGGATGTATATGAGATAGCTAAGACATCTATTTTCGAACGGAGGGAGTATAAGATCGAGATGAATAATAACCAGGCGACACGGTCTACGGAGATTTGCAATGAGGGACCAACCGACCCGTGCAAAGATTTAGTTAATCACTTCAGATTAGGAGGAGGAACAATATATAGAGTAGGAGTAGACCTAAACTCAAAAGTTCGTCACGCCAAAAATATACTACGCCCTGGTAGCCATCCAAGCGATGGGGTGGACAACGCTAGCAACTCGTGTTTCGCTTTCTCCTTCCCCTGCTACAGTGTCCAGAGGCGAAGAGAGGGCGACGCCGCGTTTCCGCCGGTGATTCGGCCGTCCTCCTCTTCTCCGTCGGCCCCGGCGCCGTCGGAGAGGGGAGGGGGTCCGAATCGCCGGCCGGATCTGTGTACAGCTACGTTTATTAGCTAGTCTGTTAGTTTTGCTTGGATTTTTCCGTCGTCGCCGCGGTGCGATGCCGGGAAGGTTCGGAGCTAGGTTGCCTGGACGAGATCGCCGGGGCGTCGACGGGGATCTCGTCGTTGGGCTTTTGTTCCGCCTCTTCGTCCGCGTCACGGCGGCGTCTTCTCCAGCGCCGTCGGGAAGATGGGGGAAGTTATGCAGGTGCTGCGGTTGCCGGATGGATGCCGCGGTCCGTGCTTGGAGAGCGGCTTGTGGAAGGCAGAGCTGGTGCCGATCTCGACGCCGTCGATGGGGTGCGCCGGTTCTGGAGGTGGAAGATGTGCTTGGGGAAGATCCCCGACTCGCGAGCCACAGCGACATGCGGGCGCCTTTGGTGCTCCTCTTCTCAGGGTTCAGAAAGCCGCTCGTCGGCGATGGAGCCGCTTCTACCTCGGCTGGGTTGGTCTCCGCCTCGTTCTCTCTTGCTGCTCGGTGCGCCGGCGCCGGAGATGGGAGGTGGTTTGGATCTGGTGGTGCGGATTTTCCCCAGGGACTTCGTTGTAATATTTTTCTTGATTGGGGTCTTTCTGCTATGTGTACGGATCTACGTATCCGTCTGGGTATTTCAGTCCTGTATGTATGTACTCTGTACTGTGCTTTGACTTTGATCTAATGTATAAGTACGTATCCTCAAAAAAAAAAAGCGATGGGGATGGACAGCTCCACAATGGCCTGCGCCCACAGCCGACTGTGCTCTCCGCGACTGACTACATAGCACTCGATCGGGACCCTGTTTCTGCTCGATGCGGTAGTACCAACGACCTGTGCCACTATATTCCCTCCACATGTCAAACACTCCGTAGACGACAAAACGTGCCACTGAAGATGCAAAATAACTCTATATAATACGTATCACAACTTTAATTTTTTGTCCATTTTCTAGCGTCCGTGTGATTGTTTATGCACGACGCGTGTCCTCCCGTGGACATCCCCTGTCGGGCTGGATTCGTGGGCACTGTGTTTCGATTTTTGTCGAGCTGTGGGCCCGGAGTGTCGCGTGTGGTCACACGGCCCCGTTTGCGAAGCTTCGTGCCGATTTGTTCTCCTGATCGCCACTTGGCGTCCGATGTTTGTTACTTGTTGTGTTGCATGGGTATCCACGCAGTGACGCATTGCGTTGTTTGCTACGTGTATGGATATTCTATATTTATTCGGTTGGAAGCTTTAGATTGGTGTTTTCGTCGAGCTGTTCCCCTGTTCCTTTTCTTCCCTGAGCTTTTCTTGCGTGTTTTTTTTATGTTTTTTCTTCCGTTGGTTATGGTGTGATAGACAGTCCAAGTTAATGTATCATAATCCTTTTTATAATCTCCTCTGAAAAGGATTTCGACAATTTATTCCGTTTTACTTCATGCAAGATTACCAAACCTTTCATAATAAACCTATCCTTCATGAAGGAGGATGTGACTTACGTGATAGGCAATCATGTATGTCACTTGAAAACATAACTAATACCAATTTTTATTTCGTGCGAGAGAAGGTTAACTTAGAAGCGCTTGTTGTACGTGTAAGGCAATCATGTTTGTCACTAAAAGACATATTTAATACCGATTTTTATTTCGTATGAGAGAAGGTTAACCTAAAAGCGTTGGTCGTACGGTTCATCTCATCTAAAGATTAACTTGTCGATTATTTCACACATCCTGTCACTCGACAGATGAGAGACCGATTTCGTCGCATTTTGAATATCATTTGTACTTGTTCAGATTGAGGTATCATGTTAAGAATGGAGTGTGCTGAGCATTCCCAGGGGTTCGGAAGCCATGATCCCTCGCCTCTAGCACTTGACACGTGTCCATGTATCTCTCCCGTATACCCGCATACGAAAAATTGCGTAGATGCTCATGTGTAGTTAGGATCTCTAGATAAAATCTAGTGATCGGATTGTAATCGGTTGATTGAGTTTCGTACCTAACTCATCTATAAATACAAGGATGTGCGTAATTAAGATCTTGTTATGGAAAAATCCTTCTAATATCTAATCTACCTATGATTAGAGCTTCTAGGTTGAACCACGTGGCAACATCTCATTGGTCCTTGCTCTGCATATTCATGTCCACCAGACTGAGTTCAGAGTAATATTATCCGTCTGTTTAGCTAGACACAAAATTTAGTGATGATTTTTCTAACTTCCGCACATGAATTTACGGGTCGCCCTTCTCTTAGAGCATCTTCAATAGCTGCCATATTTTAGGGTCTAACTAATTTTTAGGATATTTGAGGCAAAAAAAAACCTTACTCCAAAGCTGACATTGATGTAAATTTTGTCCAAATTTATTTGGTGCAGTCTAAAAAATAACACCAAGTGCAGCAAAATACAACAGTTGGGTTGCTGCTATATAAAAATTGGGTAACGTGGGCACGCCAACTGCCAATTGTAAGTTTAATGTCTCCTCCCGCCTCTTCTCCCATTGATTGGACTCGAACCTGGCAGCTCTACCACAACTCTTACCGATTCGGACACAAATTCATCACCGCTGCTTGGGGGCACGATAGGGATTCGACCTTCAGGATTGTCGTCACTCTCCTCCCGCGCGGCGCCATCATCGCTTCCCAGCTTTGGTAGTTCTGGCCCGCCGGCAAGCCACCCGAGCGGCCCTACTCTCCTCCCCTTCCTCGGCGTGCCTCATCCTTTCCTACAAGCATGTGCACGAGCGACGCATGCATGTTCTTGCCTCTAGCTACACCTCGACCAGCCCCCGCCTCAACACGACTCCTCCACCACCATGCACCAGCCGTGGGGCTTGCCTCTTTCGAAGATTAACAAATTCGAAGTTGTTTCTTTTACATTATATCTTTATACTGCAGATACTAGACCAATATCTATAATATTTGCTTGAAAAAGTTATAAATTCATACTTGATCATGTATAAGCAACTAATATTTACTCAGACCAGCATGTCATATATTGATTACTGTAAATCCGCAATAGTATTCTCGGGTGTAGCAAAGCGCGATACATCAATCGAGAGCGAGTTTTCCTGCCGGATCATAACAAAGTGCTCGACAGTCGACATATTTCACAGCGATAGCACGTTGTGGTTTGTACTCACTCCGTTCCACAATATAAGATGTTTTAGATGTTACACATGCATGTCTAGATTCATACTAAAAAAATGGACACATGCACTTAAACGTGTCTAGATACATGTGTGTGTATGTGCATGTCAAAAAAGACTAAAACATCTTATATTGTGGAACGGAGGGAGTATATAGCTACCATGGCGCACTTGCGAAGGGGACTCGCGCACATACACGTCACTACAGGATCACGCACCACAAACACAGCAGAAAAAAGAAGCCGGCCTACTGATTCTTCTGCCTCCTTGCGACGGTGTGCTCTCTCAACCGTTACACTAGCTCCTCTCCCTCCCTATCTTGAGCACTAACGCTAATCACGTCTTCTCGACTGTGGTTTGCTTGGAGCGAGATAAATCCTGATTACTCCAGCTGATTAGTGCCAAATAAAGGCAGCGCAGGGTCACATATACTGGTTTCCCTATTAGGCGGTGCTTGCCTCTTTCAGAATAAGGGTTCAGTCAGAGCTTCCGTCCCCAGGAAAAGCAGGCAGGGTTTGCTCTGGGCGGCAGCCACCAAGCAGTGATTTGGTGGCTAATTAAGGTATGAATCAGCTCGATTTACTCATCGCATAGAGCTTATGATGTTCCTGCTCTTTTGATTGGGTTTCTCGTTTCTCCCCTCCAAAAGGGGAAAGATTTTTTCTTTGTGTGTTCTTGATGTCTAGGGCGTGCTGCCAGTGCCTTCGGTTCTGTTTATTTCTTCTCTGGCTGGAACCTCTCCTAGAAGTATTGATTTTACTCTGCTGATTTCTTTTGATGGATGTTGCTAATCCCCTAAAAATATATGTAGTAGGTGTTTCAGTAACATATGGCTCTGCTTGTTTCAGTTTAGGCTTCACAGAGATTGATTTTTCTTTCTCTTTCTTCTCCTTCAGATTACAGTCCACACCTAACGAATTCTGACTAGGTTATTATCTTCGGCCGTTGGTTTCTTGTTATGGAATAAATTTATCGGCTTTTTTTGTGAGAGAAATTTATCGGCTTCTTTGTTCGCTGATACTACATATCTTATTTAATGTTAAACAGTAAGGCTTTGAATTGTGGCAATTCAATCATGTTAGTGATAATAGATAGAGAAAAAAAAGCATGCTTATGCTCTTGCGATGAATAGTAGTAGGTGAATGCTTGCCCCATACCGTCATCTTAGTCTCCATAGTCCATACACAAAGTTAAGGACTTTGGGAGGATATTCAACGAATAATTTGAGTACCATGTAGCTATAGACGTTTCAGTCTCACCAGTCATCCTAGGCAGTACATGGGAAAATTGCACTACACGTCTGCATACTCTGACAATACTACCAATACCTGTATCATACTCGTACATCACAAAATAAGTTCGTGCCGACAAATCCCTGCCATTGGATAGCGATTAAAGAGTCGGATTATTAGAAACATCGCGTCTGACCGCGACATGCTTCACTGTCTTCCATTTTCGTCCACACGTCTCTTACTGAATTGCTGTTTAATTATGTTGAGAATACGCAGTTTGGTACTGATAATATCTCACCTTGTGATGCATCGTCTCTGAATTTTGGCAGGCATTTGAGGTGGATCATTAGGACACAGGGACGGTGTTAGGAGGATGTTGACCAGAAGATTGCAGGGATGCAGCGTTCTTCTGCTCGTGTTTCTCCTCTCCAACGCGTCAGGTATATGTCTAATTGCGCAGAGTTTGCTCTCGGTTGATCAGTAACATCACGTTTCTCGCCCTCTCGCTTTCAGTTTTTCATTATTGAGATTCCTAGTGTGACCTTGAAATCCATCGCCATAAGGTGGAGCAACTTTCGTGGGTAGCTAAGTATTAAGCTGTGAAATACATTCTGGATTGCAGTTGTTCTGCAATCCATTTCATGTCTTAACCTCGGCGAAATTAGCACCGCTTCGATTTAGTTTTTATGGATGCTTAGTCAACCTGAAAAGAATCATTTGAGCATGTTTGTACAACATTCAAACTGTAAACATAAATCTGCGTGATGCTTTCGGTTCATCAGTAACATCAACCTTCCTTTCTCTCGCGCTTTCTATTTGTCGTCATTGAGATTCCTAGTGTTACATTGAAATGCGTCCTAATAAAGGAGCAACTTTCGTGCATAGTACTCCCTCCATTCATAAAAGGATGTCTGAACTTCGGCTAAACGTGCATGTATCTAAAAAAAACTAAATCATGTCTAGATACATGCAAATTTAGACAAAGTTAAGTCATCCTTGAATGAACGGAGGAAGTAAGTTTTAAGCTCCGACATTCTGGATTGCGGTTGCTCTGCAGCTATTTTCACATCTAAACCTCGGCGAAAGTGTTGGAACTACACTATTTATGCATGTCTTTTTACTCTACTAGTCAACCTGAAAGAAAAATCACATGAGCAAGTATGTACACCAATCAAACTGTAAACATGACTCTGCCTGAATTTCTAATGTTCTTCGTTAGAGTCTGTCCCCCAGTTATTATTAGTACCTGTCCGAAATTCAACAGTTCCCTTGTGTTCCTTCTGCCACTAGTTGCTTTGCACGTGCAACGCACGTCTCCAAGATATATTGTGTGTTACTGTCTCTAGATGATCATAAAGATATTATTTCAAATATTATAGTACAAAATGTCCTCTTTCATTCAAAACTCTTTTTAAAAAGCGGGAATAGGAAAATCATTGAAATAAGATAGCATGACTTGTTGACTCACATTGGAATTGAAAACGCATATCTTTTTCATAAGCCTTGTTTGGCTGGGTCAATAAATGCATGATTTTTTTGAAGCATTATGCCTATGACATAATTGTCAATTTTGGGCTCAATGCCAAGTTTCCTTGAGAATTACATAAAAAAGATCCTTGGAAAAATTCCTATAGTTTTTAATTCCATTTGGGTCTATGTGTCATTTGTTCCAATATTTCTCAGATGAATTATATGTGTGCAAGAAATAAAGTTCTAACTTACTATTAACGCAAGATTGCTGCATTGTTGGGGATGATATTAGTTCAACACTTGCCACTCGTAGTCTCATCAGTGTCTAGTCCAGTGCCGACAGTGATCAGTATATGTATTATTCTATCCAGTGCCAGTCTGCTAGATGAGACGCAACTGATTTGAACATATGAAATCGCATATTATTTCCAGCAATAATATGTGCAACAATCCAAAACATATGGGATTACAATTGCAAAACATATGGTATTATGATTACTCACAATCGAAACACACGATCCAGCATAATGAAGGACGCTGACACCTAACCTTACAAGCATTTACCATAGAAAACGTGCGGCATGAAGTATTGTGGCCACACGGTGAGGCTGCTCCCGAGTAGCTCGAACCAAAAGGGTACTCCTTCCTGGCAACCTGGAGGTCAACTTTGTTCGCCTTCGCCAGTCGGTCACTCTCTTCCACGCACAGCAAAGGTTATGGCAGCCATGAACAGAAAGCGGCTTGCCTCCAACCACAATGGCTCGGGACACTGCAAACTGCAGAATAGACACTGTACAACAAAAAGAAGAAAAAATAGTTCAAGCTGCCCACAATGACAAAGGCAAGACCAAATAACATTCAAGTGCAAAATTGGAAGACAAGGGAAGACTTGAGGACTATGGAATAAGAACCAGTTCAGATCACATAAATTAGTAGAACACATGGCATACATTACAAGCTAATAAAATCACACTGGTTGTAGATTGCAATGAACGGTATCCCTGCTCATTCTCATTTCACACCACAAGCTTTACCAGGTGGTCACTGAGAGCAGTCACGTCCTAGGCATCAAAGATGTTGGACCTGTGATCGTGACTGAATGATGAAAATAAGTCACACGCCTGATAGTTATTATAAGATTATATTCACATGCTGTAAAAAAGGATACTTTGTTATTGTGAAATTATATACAAATACTTGGTGTCAGAGAAACAATGCCCTAGTGAGCTCTAGGATGTCATAACAGCTCAAGCATGATAGGAGGTTGTCTATGTAGAAAATAGAACCAGTACCTTATATGCATTGCAGTTCCATCTTTCCAATCTGTATGGCACCATCATAAGGATCTGGTCCAGCCCATAGCACAAAAATAAAGAACAAAGGCCACTGCATATTTTGTGGAAATAACCAGGTAAAGAACAAATAATGAAAACACTTGTAGTCAACATGATTCAATAATTGCATTGCATATGAATATGCAACAACAGAAAAATTGAACGGTAACAACACAGTGATATCTCTGAATAACTGCACGGGATAGTCCAATACAGAAAAGTACATATTATTTACCATGCCAATGAAACAACACAAAAAATTATAGTTGCATTAGAAGGTTGCCATCGAGAGCAAATACATCTTAGACAGCAAACCAATTCCAAGTTTATTTAAAACTTCAAAGATAAGTGAGGGAAGAAAGACATCTTTTACATAAATAATTTGTGAAACCAGTGCCATTTGGTTGACGCAAGATTTAGAAAAGAAGCATAGTAAAATATATGTATCCTAATAGGATCTCGGATCCTCACCGTCAACGAAGTATGCCGAGCAGGTTAGCCGCGGACGGACGCGGCGGCGCTCCTTGTTGCCGCACAGCCTTAGTCGAGGTGGGGAGGGGCATCAGCCTACAGCCGTACTCGAGGTGGGGAAGGGGCATGAGGCATCACTCCGGGAGCCTCCGGATCCCTCCAAAGTCGCACGGTGGCCGGTTCCGACAATCTGTTGAAGGCAAAGGTCATAAATGGCGGCATGAGCGTATCTGCGGCTGCAGACCAGGCTGTTGGCGGAGAACAGGTTCATGGTGGACTGGTGGGCCTAGAGAGTGCCAACCCGAGGTTGAAGCCGTAGGCGACAACTTTAAGCTGCGTGAAGAGAAGGTAAGGGAGGGGCTGCCGCCATGGACCGGCGCGACGGCGGGAGAAGCGAGCTGCGTCGGAGGCGGCGCCTACGCGGAGAGCACCGACGGCGGCAGCGCACGTTGGTGGAGACGGGATAAGGGGAATAGGGGATGCATGGTCGGCGGAGGTGGGCGTGAAGTAGTATTGTGAAGGGAGCAGATTCTTTTTTTTTAAAGGAAAGGGAGCAGATTTTGCGGAATAGATCAAGGAGACCTACGCGGAACGTTTGGCTGGCAGAGTTTTCGTCCGCCGGTGGAAACTGCTAAACACACACTTTGGTAATATGCGGACGGTTAGATCTAATCAGGTGGGCATGATCGTGCGGTGCTAAATTGTCTTAATTGTTCTGTGTACGTTTGTGGGGTGCACTTAGCAAAGAATATGTTTGCTTGATAGTAGTAGAGATTTACAGGCGCCATCTCTGAAGAAGAAGAGAGCAAGAGGCGGTCGCTGGCCGGGGGACTGTTCTGCGTGGCGATACAGGGCGCGGACCCGACGGCGCTGCAGACGGGGCTCAACTACGCGTGCGGCCCCGGCCACGCCGACTGCTCGGCGATCCAGCCCGGCGGCAAGTGCTACAAGCCCAACGACCTGCCGGCGCTGGCCTCCTACGCCTACAACGACTACTACCAACGCAACGCCGCCTCCGGCGCCACCTGCAACTTCAGCGGCACCGCCACCACCACCCCCACCGATCCCAGTAAGCACACCACTGCCTGATCTTCGCTTTCAACATGATTTCCTCGGTCTTCGGCTCTGATTCTTCCGTGTGATTCCTCGTTCCAGGCTCAGGGCAGTGCATCTTCGCCGGAAGGTGAGCGTGTGGATTTTCTTGGGCAATCTCAGTTTCAGTAAGCATTGCTGTGTTCTCTCACAAAGTTCAGAACTAACATGTCTAAACGTTGTTTCTCTCTTGGCGATGGCGTGCAGCTCCATGGCGGGAGGGTCGAACTCAAGCACGCCGGGGGCGAGCGCCCCTTCCAGCTTCGTCCCGCCGTCGTCCACCTTCACGCCGAACTTCGGAGGCCCCGCTAGTTCTTTCACCCCACTGGAGGACGCTGCGGACAGCCTCATGGCCGGCGCTCGCCGGGCGCTCTGCATGCTGCTGCTTCTGCTGCCGCTCTTCTTCTTCTGATCGATGCGTCCGCTCGATTGTAAATTGTACTCACATTCGTTGCATTTTACTTACTACAGAAGTACAGATTATGAAGTTACATCAGAGGGAGGATCACTAGAGTGACATCATCATTACATGTTTTTGTTCTTCAGTAGTAACCCATTTTTGTGGGTGTATATGCTATCAGTATATGTCAGGTCGGATATTCAATAAACTATATATGTAAATCATTTCTGGAGATCATATGCATTTTGGTTTAAGTTTTGTCGATGGAAGACAAGAAAATCAACATGTATTTCACACTCTATACAAATACAGGGGAATGTATGTATCGCACGCAACATCTACGATCTTACAAAAGTAGTTCCTGAAATGAATCCTCAACTTCGGTCAAAAGAAAACCGAGCCTTCAGGCTTCTCTGTCGGCTATGACGACCGCCGCTGTTTCCGCCGCTCTGGACGCCGCCTTCTCCATCCGAAACCTCCGGAAGTCGGCGACGAGGCCGACGTCAACGTCCCGCTTCATCCTCTCGGCAAGCGTCGACAGAACCTGCACGCTCCAGCCATTCAGATTCTCTCGGAAAGAACAGAGAATTTTTGTTGTTCTGGCAGAGAGCGAGGGAGCTTACCGACTCTGCGACGCCTCGCAGGACGCCCTCCGGCACGATCCGCAGGGGCGGCGGCAGGGCGACGGTGATGGAGATCTCGAGGTGGCCCCTCAGCCGGGAGCCACGGCGCCGGCCCCTGTCCGCGTACAGCGACCCCCGCACGCCGAGGTCGAAGCTCGCAGGCGTGTAGCCGCTGTCCAGCCCCCTCAGCTCCCACTCCGTCTGCATCCACAACCCAAAACACACACATTTCAGTTCACCCAGTTGCTCATCATACAGAGATAGATTGGTGCAGTGATGAACGCACGATGCGGAGCTCGAGCACGCCGCCGCGTTTGCGCAGCTGCATGACGACGACGGGGCGCACGGTGATGAGGAGGAACTCCAGCGGCAGCATCTGGATCCTCCACTCTTCCTGCACCACACAGAGTCGAATCGATCCATCAGCGGCAACACCACCGCTCAAGAGAATTCTTGAGCGCACGCGTTAATTTACATACATCGCTCAGCCGCTGGCTCCTGGTCTCGTCGGGGAACATGGCGCGGAACACGCGGGGGCGGTCCTGGAGGTACTCGTCGAACGACACCTGCGTAAAAACGCATCATTCGAGCCGTAATTTCACCGAATCAACCCCGTCCCAGTTCCCAAATTCCCCGATGCGGAATTGCGGAGATCGATGCCGATTGACGCTTACCCCGGGGGGTTCGTAGAGGGGCATGTCGGTGTCGATGCTGGACGAGTACGTCACGGCGTCCGTTGAGGACTCCGACGGCGCCCCAGCCCCCGCCGCCCGGGATGTTGTTCTCACGGCGTGCCGCGGCGCCCACGACTGTGGGGGAGCGCCGGAACTAGAGACTCTCGTGGCGCAGACCAGCCTCGTGCAGTTCGCGCGTGATGCAGCAGCCAGCGGCCACGGGAGGTGGTGGCTCCGAGCTGTGGTCGATGCAGCGGCGGCCGAGGCCATGGCCGGTTGCAGTGCTCTGCCCATGGCTAAGCGCGCCGCAACGGAGACCACTCCTTTTCCATGGGGAAAATTGGGTCTGTACCATTAAAAGATGTCATCTTTAGGTTTATACCATCAAAAGATCCATCTTTAGGTTTATACCAACGAATGGTTGCAATTTTTTGATCCCTACCACTTGTGTGGTGTCTCCGTTATTGATTCCCATTGTACCCTTTCATGAAAACATTGGACTGGATTAGCATGCATTTAACAGTATGAACTGATTAAATGACACATGCTTTCAGCATTACAAACTGAAACGTTTCGGCAGCACAAACAGTGGCATACCCTGCAGCCAGCCGTGCCTAACAGAGAAAAACAAAATTTAGGAAGCAACGATTAGCAAACCAAGCATTGATTGGTCGATAGGCATAGCAGCTCCGCTCGATCAATCTAAGATTCTAGACGCCAGTTCTCCACCGGCGCCCACTGGACACGCCCAACTAGAGTTAGCTCCAGGAGCAGGAGCAGATTCTCGGTCAGGATTTCCTCGCTTGGATGACGGTCACGCCGCAAGTCGGGACTCGGGACATGGACTCCGGCTCGCCGCACTCCGTTACAAGAGGACGCAGTTCGCCCTTCACCGGCCGCGTCGATGCACCGCAAACCAGCCAGTTCGTTCTTCGAGGAGCGAGAACTCGCAGTGGCCATCGAGTACGAGTAAGATGGAGACCACGGGTAGGCCGGGCGTCGAGGACGAGCACGGGCTCGGCGTCGGGAGTGTGCCGCGGGCGGACGAAGTGCAACACGGTTGCCGCCGGCCGCCGCGTCGGCGAAGTCCCAGTCCGCTCGTGCTAGGGCTTCCGACGGCCGACTGGGATGCGGTGCTCCACGCCGGGGATGTGTACGCGGTGGTCGGAGCTTCTGTCTGTGCGTGTGCAGAAGTGCAGAACAACGCTTTGGGTTCAGTTCAGATGACCACAGGGGTAAAACGGGAACTTTTAAAAAAATTAATAGGCAAAAGAAATATTTTTCCTAACGGAAGCAGACGGAGTGGCAAAAACCAGCTACGTGACAACCTTTCGGTGGTATAAACCTAACTATGGATCTTTTGATGGTACAAACCTAAAGGTGTGATCTTTTGATGGTATAGACCCAATTTTCCCTTTTCCATGTGACGGGTAGGACAAGCCGTAGCACACCTGTATTCAGAATTGGCCAGTTGGAATTCGGGAGGATGGCTTGTGGACGTGCCGGTAAACGGCCCAACATAAGAATACTCTAAGCCCCGCTTGGGAACCGTGTTAAATTTTACCTCCATAAAAAACGGGCGGAATCATTCGAAAATATATCGTAACCTCACAAGGTCCGAGGTATATTATCCCCGTTTCCGGCTAGATTACCGGGAATCCAAGTGTGGCCTAATCCAACTTTTGCGGGGGAAAATCGGCGGAGTTTGGAGAGTTTATAACGTCTAGAAAGTAAACTGTACTTTGTTAATCATGCATGTGCAACAAAAACAGATTGAATTTATATGATAGAATTTTTTAAAATGTCCCCTACAAAAAAGCAGAACTCTCATGTGGGTATACACAACTTCTTATAAATACTGAACATAAGTGCCCCATGAAAATGAGTTAAAAATTTCACCATACATTTTCGATTAACATATATCTACAACCATCGTGGTGGGAGCGAATGAGTTATGTTTTACTAGTATGTGGATGACATGCTGATAATTGGGACTAACATCAAGGTCGTCGATTAGGTCACGAATTTCATGTCTTAAAGCTTATACATAAAAGGCCTTGGAAAAACTAATGTGAACATCAACCCATTGAGAGATAAGAATGATGAAATTAGACTTCTGCAATCTCATTACGTGGAGAAGGTTCTGAATCGCTATGGCAACTCCGATTGTGCCTTTTGGCCAACACCATATCTGGAGATCAGTTAATATTTTCTGAGATCATTGGCCCGCTAATGTATTTAGCTAGCGGATTGATGACCGACATCACGTTCGTTGTAAGAAAATTCATCCGGTTTGTTTCCAATCGGGAAGATGATCATTGGCGTGATCTTGAAAGGGTAATCCGCTATCTAAAGGGAACGTCCAGCTATGGTATTGACTATACCAGATATTTGATGGTCCTTGAAGACTTGATTTCTGATAATAATAATGAGATCAAAGGTCGCGAGCGGATATGTATTCACTCATGGAGGTGGCATTGTTTCATGAAAATCTTGCAAGCAGACCATCTTAATGAGCCCAATTATTGAAACAAGTCACACAACTATTACATCTTCAACCGAAACAGATTAGCTTTGTCAACTCTTGAATGACTTGTCGATCGTTTGAAAAATTAGTACCCGCTATCCCTATGAACTATGATAATCAAACTATCATCGTCAAAGGGAATAGCTCAAGGGATAATAGCAAGTTCTCAAAACATATAAAGAGAAGATTAGCATATGTCAAGAAAGTGAGAAACTCGAGAGCTAGTGATAGTGTTGGATTATATCTGAACCATTAATAATTTGGCAAATCCTTTCCCAAAAGGTTTATAAAAAAGTGATAGTTATTGCATCAAAGCAGATGAGTTTGAGACCCACGTGAGTTACCATGGTAGCAAACTGACATATGTGATCGAAGATACCTTGAATTAGGACCCGTGGAAACAAGCTATTTTTTAACTTAAGAAAAGTAATTTTACGATCTCGCTTCTTTGAAAATGCACTACTCTCCCAATATGTATGGTAGTAGGTTGAGTTTATTGTCTTCATGTATTCATAGGCTTGTATAAACGATGACGCTATCTTACACGGATCTTGAAAGAATGTACCTATGTGAGTCTGACTGCTGGTCACAATCTATGAGATATCGTAATAGGGTTTAGGCCAAGAGTGTGACTTACAGGCTCTAACCATGGGCGAGCCTTGGGCGGTCTAGTACTAGTATGACACTACACATCTTGTTGATGGTGGATTATCGATCCTTCAATACGCCGATGATACAATACTGTTTATGGAACATGATATCGAAAAGGCTCGTAATCTAAAGCTGATTTTATCAGCCTTCGAGCAACTTTCGGGTCTCAAAATAAATTTCCATAAAAGTGAATTGTTTTGCTTTGGCGAGGCTCAAGAAAGCGCCGCCTTGTATGCTGACCTTTTTGGTTGTGAGCAAGGTCAATTTCCTATCAACTATTTGGGTATTCCGATCCATTTTCGGAGACTTACAAATGCTGAATGGAAAAAGGTGGAGGAAAGACTACAAATTCGTTTAAATAGCTGGAAAGGCAAACTCTTATCCCTCGGTGGAAGATTGGTTCTCATAAACTCAGTACTAACAAACATGGTACTGTATATGATTTCATTCTTCCAGTTGCCCAAAGGAGTCTTAAAACGTCGGGATTATTTCCGGTCTAGATTTTTTTGGCAAGGGGATTGTGAGAAGAAAACGTATCGACTGACTAAATGGAGTGTGGTTTGTTGTCCTAAAGACCAAGGTGGACTCGGAATTCTTGACCTGGAGGTCAAGAATAGAGCCTTACTAGGCAAATGGCTCTTCAGACTCCTCTCTGAAGAGGGAGTTTGGCAAACCCTCCTTAGGAGAAAGTATGTGGGAGAACAAGCTGTTTCCCAGGTTCATTGGAAACCTGGTGATTCACACTTCTGGGCTGGCCTCATGGCTACAAAGAAGTTCTTTTTCCCACAAGGATCGTTCTCAATAAGGGATGGTTCGGAGATTCGTTTTTGGGAGGATAAATGGCTAGGCCAACTAACTCTCCGAGAACAATACCCGGCTCTATACGCTATTGTAGGAAACAAAAGCGACACGATCGCGAAAGTGATGGGTACCTACCCACCGGATGTTTCGTTCAGAAGAAGCTTATTTGGTACTAGACAAGCATCCTGGAATGGTTTGCTCATTCGACTGGAATCAATCCAATTGTCGGAAGGTCCAGATAAGTTTCAATGGAATCTTACTAAGAATGGTAAATTCTCGGTTGATTCGATGTATAGAGCTTTAATTCTTCCTGAAGTACCAGTCGATAGCAGGGATAATAACAAAATTTGGAAGATGAAGATACCACTAAAAACCAAGGTTTTTGCGTGGTATCTTCGTCGAGGAGTTATTCTTACAAAAGACAACCTTGCCAAGCGCAATTGGCACGGAAGCAAAAGGTGTGTCTTCTGTCAACATGACGAGACTATAACGCACTTATTCTTCCAGTGCGAGTTAGCCAGGTCTATATGGTCAGCCATCCAGATAGGGTCTACCTTACATCCTCCACGCTCTGTTGCTAATATTTTCGGCAACTGGTTAAATGGAGTTGATCCTAGGTTTAAACTATTTAGTAGGATGGGCGCGATTGCAGTTATTTGGTCGCTATGGCTATGTAGAAATGACAAGATTTTTAACGATAAAGATACTTCTGTTATGCAGGTTATCTATCGGTGTACAGCTACGCTACGGGCATGGTCGGCACTGCAGCGTGTGGAACACCGGGATCTATTTTTGGAGGTGGCGTCGAGACTGGAGGCTGCGGCCAGGGAGTTGTTCTCCCGGCATGGATGGCAACATAGTCTCCGGATAGACCTACCTGCTCCTTAGGCGGATCTACAATTTCTCATTTTGATATGTAATTCGCCTTTTATTTTTATGTCGTCCTGAATTCTGGTGAACTTGTGGCTGTGTGCATCTTAGCTATGCAGAGGCCGGGTGTAATGCTTAAAACTCTTAAGTAATAAAATCCCTTTATCTAAAAAAAAAGATAAAATTCATTTACACTACACTGACAATTCAACTCAAGGCATAGTCTATTGTTGGTTATCGATGATTGTAGTCTGCTTGTTCTAGTTGGAAGTTAAACCTAATAGTATCCACTGAAAATGCTAAACATTTATTTGGAACAAAAGTGATGTGGTGTTCCTCGGTGATCTTGTGGAAAGTTACTGATGGGTTTAGGCCCATAGACATTGTTTTTTCGAAAATCAGCTGAGACTTATTTATGTATAGACTTATTTATGGAAAGTTACTGAAGAAGGGTGGGGCACCTTCTTCTGTTTCTCCGTTGTTCATACCATCGACCGCACGTGCTCATTTCTCTTCTGCTATTTCCTTTCATGGTTACTACATATGTGATGGCTATAGATGCTCTAGGTTTTCACCTGTATGTTCGTTGTATACATATCTAATATGCGTCTGCTAATCAATCTTGAAAATTGTTCCATCATATTTTATACTTGGATTAAATTAGTGCAAAAGTTGCTAATTATTTCATCATATAGCTAATATATAAACATGCATACATGACATATCTACACATTTCTTGTTTACATGTAAAAGCATACATCCAATCTGTAAGAGCTCTTAGCTAGCTTTATCACTCATCTAGTATAACTAAATAGGTCATCCCACTAACTATTTCTCTTGACATGCAGGCTATACACATCAGAAATCGTTTAATTGGTCCATGTCATACTCAGCCAGTTACATGGCCACGTCACCAAGTCATGCATGCAATTTTCCATGAGTTCGAAAGGTTCCATGACACCCAATCTCTCACGAGGTCAATCCAACCACAATCACAACATCATCTCAAATAATTAACCGTCCTGTCATTAGTGTGTTCCCGGTCCTCCTTCCACCAAATCCCTGAGTCTGTTCCCCTTTTGTGCCTTCTCAACTCCTCCATGTTGAACTGAAGCATCTCCACTTCCTTGTAGTCTTGTTTTCCCGTTTGCTGCACCTCCTTGATCGTTCGTTGAGGAAGAAATTAACAAGGATTTTTCTACTCACACGAAGCCTTTTTTTTTTTGGCAGCTTCATGTTCAGGCCTGGAAGAGATTGGCAAGAAATTCAACCAGACACATTGTACTATGTGTTTCCTCTTTCTGCTCACTCCCTCGAATCTGAGAGAAGAACATAATATAACCATGAACTTATCCTGAAGTTTAAGTTACAACCCTCAAGTTTAAAACCGGTTAGGAAACACCCTCAAAGTCTGAAAACCAGTTAAATTTGCCCCCAGGCTCAGCCTGGCACTGGTTTTGACCCAGTCGCCGTCCTAGTTAGCGCCACATAAGCAATAGGGGGACACATGGCAGCTTGTCATTGGCTGACGAGAGGAAGAAGTGGATTTCGTTGGATGGCTCCATTAAGGAATGCATATCGATATATTTGAGCTATTATGTACTCCCTCTGTCACAAAATAAATGTCTCAAGTTTGCCCAAAAGTGGATGTATCTAAACATGTTTCATGTTTTATGTATATATATATATATATATCCACTTTTGATTAAACTTGAGGCACTTATTTTTGGACGGTGGGAGTAGATAAAATCGTGTGTACGTAGTAGTCTGTTACTTCAGAATATGGCCAGATCCGGAGACTTAGCTGCACGCCCAGCAGCAACATACATGTCAACGGCGGGGGTCCAGAAACGGCGCGGTTCGGCGGCTAAGCGCGAGGGCGGCGGTTCATGAATCGAGCGATGCCGATGGCATCGCAGTCGCATATGGTGTAGTTGTGGACGAAGCAGCCACAGAGCAGCCAAGGGCGCGTTTGGTATCCTGCAGCCAGCCGGGTCAGGCCCGCTGGCTACGGAAACAGGCCGTTTGTTCGGTTGTCTGCAGCTCTGACCCGGCTGGCTACGGAAACAGGCCGTTTGTTCGGTTGTCTGCAGCTAAAATCTTGGCCCGCACGCTGGTTAAAGCACTCTCGGGCCAGCCCCATAGGAACGGCCGAATCGGACGTTTCCGTGGAGCCAGACCCGTTCTTTCTCCAGCGATGCAGGGTCTGTATGTTAGTTTGGCTTCCTCTCACTCTCCTTATTTTCACTTCATCCCCTTCCTTCTAATCAGTGATACACTGCTCGGTTCAAAATAATTTCTACATCGAAATGATGCGCTTTGATGTTGCGGTTCCATTCCGGCAATCAGCTTGACCTTTCGTTAATCATGCAGCGCTAATTTCGTGTTCTTGTTTGAACCTTTTTTGGACGAATTTCGTCAAATTTGTCGCACACGGTTCACCGTTTTCGAAATCCTTCGAGCAGTAGCTTCACCTCGTCATTCCGCACAACTGTCGTGTTGTAAGTTTTACGTTTCGGTGCTTGTAGATGTATAGATCTTGTATTGTAAGATGCTTATTTAGACTGTTCTCGGTCTATGCGTCTTCGTCAACCTCCACTCTACCTCGTCGAGCTTCTGTTGTCGCCATGCCAGGCCGTCGAGCTCTGCAGCTACCATGTCGTCTCCTCAGCGTCTAGCTCTGCCGCCTTGTTGTCTCCTCACCGCCGCCATGCGTCCAGCTCCATCGCCATGTCGTCAGTTCACCTCCGTTGCCGCCGCTCGATCCGTTGTCATGGTTGCCACTCGCGGACCAGCTACCTCCGCCGCCGCCATCGCTCGCGTCGTAGTCATGCTCACCATTCTGCTGCTACTCCATGGTGAGAGGTAAGTACACCTATGAGAAAATGGTGAGACTAACTAAATCTGAAAACACAAGCATGTTGTTTGGTTGTCCTGCACCAACAGAGTTCTCGTTTTTTGCTGCAGGATACCAAACAACAAGGACAACATGGTTTTAGGGGTGGCTCTACTTAGCAGGGCCCTATAGAGCCTGCCCACGGTGAGCTCCAAATTGGATGCTGGCTACCAAACGCGCCCCAACCCACCTTGTGACCATGATCGAACAGTGTATATGTTGACCACATGCGTGCAGAAATTGCAAATATATTACTCCACATTGATGAAATTAGCAGCAACGGGCAGTTGAGCACGCCGCTGGAGCCCTTGATACGTCTCCAACGTATCCATAATTTCTGTTGTTCCATGCTTATATTATACCATTTGCTACATGTTTTGTATACACTTCATATCACTTTTATGCATTTTCTGGGACTAACCTATTAACAAGATGCCACAGTGCCAGTTCCCTGTTTTCTGCTGTTTTTGGTTTCAGAAAGTTACTTCTGGAAATATTCTCGGAATTGCACGAAACAAAAGGCCAAGTCCCTATTTTTTCAACACGTACACGGAGTCCGAAGTAGAGACGAAGGAGAGCCACGAGGTGGCCAAACCACAGGCCGGCGCGGCAGTGGGCCCAGCCGCGCCACCTGGTGGTTTGGGCCCCTCGGGGGTCCGCCGACATCGCCCCTTCGCCTATTTATTCCCCGAGACGTGAAAACCCTAAAACACCGAGCCTTTCATCCAGAACATATTCACTGCCGCCGCCGTCGTCAACCCTAACTCGGGGAGGTTTCTGAAGCTCTTCCCGGCACCCTGCCGGAGAGGGGAATCATCACCGGAGGGCTCTACATCGCCATGCCCGCCTCCGGAGTGATGCGTGAGTAGTTCATCCTTGGACTATGGGTCCATAGCAGTAGCTAGATGGTTGTCTTCTCCACTTGTGCCATCATGTTTAGATCTTGTGAGCTGCCTATCATGATCAAGATCATCTTATTGTAATGCTACATGTTGTGTTTGCTGGGATCTGACTTATATTGATACCTATGTGGAGCTGAATATTATATTATCATGTCTATGTCATTTGTGATCTTGCATGCTCTCCGTTACTTGTTGAAGCCTTGGCCAAGTGAATACTTGTAACTCCAAGAGGGGGTATTTATGCATGATAGTTGGGTTCAACCTCTATTTAACCTGGGATAGTGACAGCAAGTTCTAAGGTTGTAGATGTGTTGTTGCCACTAGGGGTAAAACAGCAATGCTTTATTCAAGGATGAATGTATTGTTTACATTACGCACATTACTTAATGCAATTGTCTGTTGCTTGCAACTTAATACTGGAAGGGGTACGGATGTTAACCGGAAAGTGGACTATTTAGG
The DNA here is from genome assembly GCA_947311845.1 of Poa pratensis. Taxonomy (NCBI): domain Eukaryota; kingdom Viridiplantae; phylum Streptophyta; class Magnoliopsida; order Poales; family Poaceae; genus Poa; species Poa pratensis. The sequence continues at coordinate 20,402,020 of CAMZMU010000091.1, read as the reverse complement.
CATAGATGCATGCTGGATAGCGGTCTATGTACTTTGTCGTAATGCCCAAATGAATCTCATAGTAGACACCACAACTCACACATGCATGTTATATGCACTTATCAATTGTCAATTGCCCAGCTGTAATTTGTTTACCCAGCATGTTAGTTATCTTATTGGAGAGACACCACTAGTGAACTGTGGACCCCGGTCCATTCTTTTACATCTGAAATACAATCTACTGCAATCATTGTTCTCTACTGTTTTATGCAAACAAACATCATTTTCCATACGATACGTTTAACCCTTTGTTTTCAGCAAGCCGGTGAGATTGACAACCTCACTGTTTAGTTGGGGCAAAGTAATTTGATTGTGTTGTGCAGGTTCCACGTTGGCACCGGAATCCCTGGTGTTGCGCCGCACTACACTCCTTCACCAACACCTTCGAAGCAAACCTCGTTTTCCTACTGGTTCGATTAAACCTTGGTTTCATACTGAGGGAAAACTTGCTGCTACACTCATCATACCTTCCTCTTGGGGTTCCCAACTGACGTGTGACGTACAAGCATTGTTTCCGGTGCTGTTGCCGGGGAGATATTCCCTCGTCAACTTAGCGCTAGCAGCCCTCCACATTGATCGAAGCGCAGCTGAAACATGCACGGAACAGTGGCCTGAGCACAGCGCCGGCCGGCCTCCACGAACAGCACCCCTCGCTGGTCCATGGAGATAGATTGCAACTGGTATCATCGAGTTCCAGATTTGTGGACAACGATTTTTCTCTTCTTTTTTATATCCGGTTCACTTCTTACCGTATTCCTTTCCTTCTCTGTATCATGATGTGTTGCAGCTGTTACTTGCCCATTGTAACTAGAGGCCTTAGAAAGTCTGCAGTATAGACGCTATGATGTGTGTATTCGGAGACTATAATATGTTGAATTTGGTTTAGTATTGATCTGCGATGTGCTGATAGTTTGTCTTATATTAGTCCTTGCAATTCCATCTAACAATGTCGTGATGATTTCCATATATATTGTATAGATCCCCAGAATACGACAATGCATTCATTCTGTGATGTGTGTTAGGTGTCAGGAATTTAGCAGAGTTTGTGGAGGGTTATCAAACGGTTATTCTCCTTCGATTTTTCATACTTCATCAGAATAATGCAACTGAGGTAAGAATCTTAACCATTTGGTTTTACAAGTTGGCTAACCTACTGATTTTAAACTTTTTAACCTTTTGATTTCATATACATTCCTCTAAAAAAAAACATTCCGTTGTATATATAATTCTGTTCGAAATTGTGACGAGCAAACATTTCAGTTTCTGAATATGCCCTATGCATTATTCCTATACCTTTTATGAAAGATTGCTCTCATCATTTTCGAAGAACAAATGAAAATGCCATGTTTCATAGATATTCTTTGCTTACCACAATCACCATGATGCTAACACAAGTATTTTTTTTTCTGATAAAGAACACACACAAAGTCTTGCTGTAAGGATTGTTGTTTCTGCGGTGCATACCTTTTTCTATATCAATACTTTCATCACACATGCAATAATCATTAGTACATGAATTTTTGTATTACTATTTTGTATATGAATGTGCACAATTTAGTTATTCTTTTACCTTAATTTTAGCAGACCCGTACAAGTGCTTATCAAATGATGTGATATTTATACTTGCTATGACTTGGTTTAGCTCAGAACCAACAAAAAAATCTTACATGAAAATTCGGAAATATATCAGCGCCGTTTCTTGGAGCTTCTACCTTATTTGAGAAATATATGTCAATTTTCAGATCTTCAAATAGGATTCTCAAACTGACGTGTTTTTGCTTCATTTTCTTCTGTCTGACCACTGAGAAAAGAAGAATACAGAATTAGTTTACAAGTTCCTTTGCTACTTATTTCAATAAATTGTGTCTAATAATGTAATGATCAATTAGAATCAATCATTTTTTTTTCATTGAGATCTTATCTTATTAATGCAAGGATTTCTCTCCCATGCAACGAAATATCATTCTAGTATATTGCAACAATTCCCGCAGCAACGCGCGGGAAATTATCTAGTGTTGGTCAACTCTAATGGCGATGAGATGCAGGGCAGGAGCGAGAGTTCTCTGGAACATCAACTGTATCTTTTCCATTGATTCTCACTGCAGTATATACATTAGTCATTTACAAGTAGCCCCTTCACATATTTTCACATACTAACTAAGTCCCTCCAACACTCCCCCTCAAGATGGGGCAAATATATTTATTAGCCCCATCTTGTTACACAGGTTTAAAAATAAACCTACACTCACACCCTTCGTTAATACATCAGCACACTGGTCTCCAGTTCTAACAAAATATATTTGAAGTGTTCCTTCATCGAGCTTCTCCTTAATGAAATGCCGGTCAATTTCTATATGCTTCGTTCTTTCATGCTGAATTGGGTTGTTTACAATGTTGATTGCTGCCTGATTATCACACTTAAGCTTTATTGGACCTCCTCTGAACAGTCTAAGTTCAGTCAATAATAACCGAAGCCATAATAACTCACATAATCCGGATGCCAAGGAGCGTAGTTCTGCTTCTGCTGTGGATCTGGATACCACGCTTTGTTTTTTACTTCTCCAACTCACCAAATTTCCTCCCACAAACGTACAATATCCTGAGGTAGACTTTCTATCATCTAAACAGCCAGCCCAATCAGAGTCTGTATATCCCTCGATTTCCATGTGCCCATGGTTTGAGAAAAGAATTCCTTTTCCTGGGCACCCCTTAAGATATCGCAGTATTCTATTTACTGCATTAAGATGAGCTGATCGAGGATCATGCATATATCTACTTACTAGGCTTACTGCATATGCGATGTCAGGTCTAGTATGGGATAGATAAATTAATCGTCCCACCAATCTTTGATACCTCCCCCTATCAACAGGTTCCCCTGAGGTGGCTGTAATACGAATGTTCGGTTCGATTGGTGTTGCGGCAGGTTTACTTTCAAGCATCCCAGTTTCAGCAAGAAGATCAAGTACATACTTTCTTTGAGAAAGATGAATACCTTGAGTTCCATAAGCGACCTCGATTCCAAGAAAGAAGTGAAGAAAGCCAAGATCTTTAACCTCAAATGACTTGGCCAACATCTTCTTCAAGCTTTGTATCCCCTCATCATCATTTCCTGTTATCACAATGTCATCAACATAAACCACCAAAATAACAACTTTACCTTGATGATGCTTAAAGAAGAGAGTATGATCAGCATTGCTTTGTTGAAAGCCCAAGGAACAAACTTCCTTGCAAAACCTACCAAACCAAGCTCTCGGTGACTGCTTCAGTCCATAGAGTGATTTTTTTAATCTACACACCTTTCCTTTTGTTTCGGGCCCATTAAAACCAGGTGGAATTTCCATGTAGACTTCCTCATGCAGATCTCCATGAAGAAAAGCATTCTTCACATCTAGTTGGAACAAATTCCATTTGTTATTTGCTGCTGCTGAGATTAGGGCTCTAATGGTGCTCATCTTTGCAACTGGGGCAAATGTTTCGTCATAGTCCACCCCATATGTTTGGCTAAACCCTCGTGCCACGAGTCTTGCCTTATACCTCTCTACTTTTCCTTCTGGTGTTTGCTTTATGGTGAACACCCACTTGCAGCTTACCACTTTCTTACCAGCAGGGAGAGATGTAACTACCCAAGTATTGTTTTTATCTAAAGCAGCCATTTCCTCCAGCATGGCTTGCCTCCACCTTGGGTCTTGTTTAGCCTCATGCCAATCACGTGGTATAGGTACAGCAGAATCCAAAGATACTAAAAAATACTTGTACTGGGAACCCAAGGATGCATATGACACATAATCATATGGAGATAGCTTTGATGGTAGTTTTCCAGCAGTAACACGAGGCTGCTTTCTAATAGCAATAGGAAAATTTAGATCATCATGTGGACAAGAAAGCGTACCATCATACAAGTCTGAAGTGTGTAGGTCCGAACCATGTGTATCTGCATGTTCTTGTGTTTCTGTATCACCCCTCGGTGGACTAGTTTCTTGCCCCTGCACTTGCTCCTCCTCAATTCTCTTTCTCCGTGTATACACTTGAACTTCTTTTTCCTCATTTGGTTTTGGCCATCCAACAACATCGTTTGATTCCTCTTGTTGCTCCCCCTGCTCCACTTCTTGCCCTTCATCTATCACACCCACATCATCTCCAGGTATCACTCCAACTATCATCTCTTCTGATGTCGCACCACTGTCTTCTCTTCTCTCATCTCCCCCTGTCCTAAGAACTCCATCTGAGCTATCATCATTGAACAAATCAGGGAACACATCAGTTAGGTCGGTTGGTTCCCCATAAAATGGTATATTCTCCCAAAAAGTAACATCCATGCTAACAAACATTCTCCTCTCTGATGGACACCAACATTTATAACCCTTTTGCTTACTAGAGTACCCAACAAATACACACTTTAAAGCCCTCGGATCCAACTTACCAACAGTCGGCCTGTGATCTCTTACAAAGCATACACATCCAAACACCTTTGGTGGAACGACATAAGTTGTTTTTCCAGTTAAACATTCTATAGGTGTTTTATAACCAAGTACCCTTGATGGCATCCTATTTATCAAGTAAGCTGCAGTCATCACTGCTTCACTCCATAGGAATTTGGGAACATTCATTTCCACCATCAGACACCGAGTAACTTCTAACAGATGCCTATTCTTTCGCTCGGCTAGACCATTCTGTTCTGAAGTATCTGGACAAGTAGTTTGATGAATAATGCCAAAGCTTGACAAATATTCATCAAAGAGCTTGTTCACATACTCTGTACCATTATCTGTGCGAAAGATCTTCAGCCGGGCATTGTATTGATTCATAACCAAATTATGAAAATCTCTGAAGCATTCAAACACATCATTTTTGTTCTTTAGCACATATAACCATGTTGTTCTAGTGCAGCAATCAATGAAAGTCACAAAATAACGATAACCATTGATTGATGTAACTCCACTAGGACCCCAAACATCAGAATGTATAGTCAGAAAGGGTACTGCACTTCTATTATCAGATAACAAGTAGGAACTTCTAATATGCTTTCCAAACTCACAAGCATCACATACCAACTTTTCCTTATCAATCTTATTAAAGAGACTAGGATAAAGTTTACCCAGAGTGATAAAGGACATATGTCCTAGCCTGCGATGATGAAGAAGAAATTCTTCCAATGGAGACCGGGGCAGCACAGCAGCAGCCATAGGTGCCATATCATCATCCAAGTAGTATAGACCATCTTGCATAATTCCTGTTCCAAGGACTTTCCATGTCCCAAGTTCCAGAAACAAACACCATGTTGGAAAGAAAACTGCAGCACAATTAAGTTCTTTTGTAATACAGCTGATAGATAATAGATTAATTGGGAACGAGGGAACATGTAAAACAGATGAAAGAGACATATTAGATCCACACATGACAGTCCCTGATCCCATAATAGCTTGGGTAGAGCCATCTGCCAACTTCACATCTTGCCCCATCACATTAGGTGCATATTTTGAGAAGTCCTCATAGGATCCTACCATATGTCTTGATGCACCAGAATCAATTAACCATGGTCGATCACAACTTACAGTTTTAGAAACATTGGTCCACGGACCAGCAGAAACGGGCGCCTCCTTTGAAGAATTTTCAGTCGAACTCATCTTCTTAAACCACTGCCACTTCACCATATCTTCTACAGTCATCCTCACACTCACAAGCTGTGTGGTTCCACTATCACCAGCTGGTCGTGTAACTCCACAAAGATTGCATATTCTGCGAAAAGCAAAATTTACATTTCCACAGTTTACATTTGGACACAGCCAATCTCCATCTCTCTGCCATGATTTTGCAGTACTACCACCACACCCTTTAGCTCTACATAAACCATTATCCCTTTGCTTACCAATCCCAGAAAACCGAGCCTGATATTTGCCGTCCATAGCACTGCAAATTCCCTGCAGGTTAGAGTCTCTACTCCTCTGCCTTTTATCTTCAGAACCTGAACTCTCTTCTTTTCCTCAAGTTCAGACCACTACTCGTACACCTTTTCTTCTCCACAGAACAACACCACCTACAATTCCCTTCCACAGATACCTCACAGCTTCAGCTTCAAGCACGAGCACAAATTGACTTCAATTTTTTTCCTTCACCTTCACTTCACGGGCACAACTGCACAAGCACTTCTTCTTCAACCTTGTTGCCGCACCAAGCCAGCAGCGCTCAGCCTCTCCACCTCCTCTCGCAGAGTACCAGCCTTCCCACTCTCCTTAAATCTTTACCTCAAGCAGCCTGCTTTCTTCCTTCTCCAGGCCCGCGGCCACCTCCACGCGCCGCCCTGCTGCAGGCGAGTATCTCCTAACCTGGCGCTCCTCCGCGCCTCTCTCAGCGAGCCTACTTCTGCACCTCAGGCAGCCCCTCTGAAATATCCAGAGAGAACCTTCCCCAAGATCACCAAGACAGCCACCCACCGGATCAAGTAGCAGACTACCTCGCCGGCGACCTCGATCCAGCCGCCGCCGTCGCCGCCGCCGCAACAAACGACCCCCAGCTCTCCTTCTCCACCGGCAGCGACTTGGTGACTTCAGCACACACGTCGATGCAGCGATTCGCCGCCGTGCTCTGATACCATGTTGGTCAACTCTAATGGCGATGAGATGCAGGGCAGGAGCGAGAGTTCTCTGGAACATCAACTGTATCTTTTCCATTGATTCTCACTGCAGTATATACATTAGTCATTTACAAGTAGCCCCTTCACATATTTTCACATACTAAGTCCCTCCAACATCTAGTTACAATAGCAGCTGGTTCATGATTTCTTATCGCTACAATAACAACAGAAAAAAGGTACGGCCGGTTGTACGATCACCTTCACCCTGTCATTAAATTGGGATTCGGAAAAATAAGAAGTAAATTCCTGCATCTGTCGAAAATCATCAGACTTTCTCACTCACACAAAAGCAATGCCAACAAAAAGATGGACACATGGGCCAAAAATGAAAATTCCAGTAGAGAGAAACTTGGCATAGAAGCTAGTTGTTCATTGGCAATATCAACCTTCAGAGCTCCAAAGAAGCATTTGCACATAAGATATGGCAAAATGATACTACTACAGAGTAACAAGATGCATACAGTAGTTCAACTTACTCCCATCAGTTACAGAGTAACTGTCATATATGCATCTCGGACTAGGAAATTCACTAAAGCAAGGACCTGCACGACATTAAAGGGTGAAGGAAGTCCCTAAAATTAACCCAACATACTTCATCAGGGCATCCGTAATGTTTGTGGATGAAGTACACCATAAGGTGGGGCCACTAGCTGAGCTTATAGCAATTGTACTCCACCGCAATGTATCTGGCAGAAGCACACCATAAGGTAGGGCCAGCTCGTCAGACAAAATTGGCAAAGGCCCAACCGCCCCCGCAGTTCCTTCCCGCGATTCCCCTCCTCCAACCCTATCGCGTTGACCCAGAAAAATCTCCTCTCGATCTGCCTCTCCCGCGTCTCTCCAGCGGCCTAATCCGCCTCTCTCCACGTACGGTGGCGGAGAAGATGGCGTCGGTAAGGGCGGCCGTGGCGTCTATGGGAGGAGGAGCTGGGGGCGTCCGCGTTATCGGCGATGGGAGGAGAAGATGAGGTCGACCGCGTCGGCGGCCATGGGAGCAGGAGGTGCGGGAGCCCGACCATGGCAGGAGGAGGTGGGCGGCGCCCGCGTCGGCAGCCCTGGGAGCAGGAGGTCCGGGCGCCCCTGTCGTTGATCATGAGAGGAAGAGGTGGCCGGCGCCCGCATCGGAGATGGCGGAAGCTGTCGTCGGGCATGGGACGAGAAGGTTGTGTGGCTGCGTCGGAGGTAGCTGCTACTGCGGAGGCCATGGAGAGACTAGCGACGGTAGGCATGGAAAGAGAAGATGCTACGGCCGCTAGTTCTACAGCAGGTACAGGACTTGGTCCCTCGATTCATTGCTCGTTCAGCTAGCACTAGTTTGCACTTGTACAGGACTTGCCGATGGAGTTAATTATATGGGGGAAGGCATAGAATATTTCACCAATAAATATTCAAGTAGTTGTACATCAGATCCAGCTATAGTTTGCACTGGTTTTTTCCACAATGTTACATATCTTAGCTGATTAAATTGCAAAAGTAAAATGTTTCACTGCAGTACATACCACACATAAGGATGATTAAATTGAGCAGTTACATAGCATAGGCAGTACATAGTACACATAATGATGATAAACTTGAGCAATTACACAAATTTAGCTTAACCCTGTTTATTTCTACACTAAATGCTAATTGAAACCTACACTGAATGCTAATTGAAACGTTGCCAAATATGCTCTACCAAATCGTCCTTGAGTTTCCGGTGTGTCACTCGCTCATGGATTTCTTTGTTCTTTTCAAGGACAACACTAAATCCATGAAGTGGCCCTTGTGCAAGTCCTCTTATTGGTTCTGTATTCTTCCCCTCCTTATAATTGTAATCTAATCTGTCCTCCCTCTCATCTTCAATTATCATATTGTGCAGAATAACGCATGCATACATAATGTCACCTATATCTGCTCTTTGCCATGAACGTGCTGGTTGACGTACAATAGCCCAACGCTTCTGCAAAACTCCAAAAGCACGCTCCACATCTTTTCTTGCTCCTTCTTGTTGTTGTGCAAATAATTTATCCTTCTCACTTTGAGGCAGTGGAATTGTTTTGACGAAAGTTGCCCACTCAGGATAAATACCATCTGCAAGGTAATATCCTAGATTGTAATCTGACCCATTAACAGTAAACTTCACCTCCGGAGCTCTTCCTTGTAGCACTTGTGTGAATAATGGTGATTGGTTCAACACATTTATATCATTGTTAGAACCAGGAACTCCAAAAAAAGCATGCCAGATCCATAGGTCTTGAGAAGCTACTGCTTCGAGCATGATAGTGGGCACTCCATGATCACCACGTGTAAATTGGGCCCTCCAACCAATTGGACAACTCTGCCAGCCCCAATGCATGCAGTCAAGACTTCCTAACATCCCAGGTCTGTTGCTGTTGAACTCATCGGCTACTTGTTTCCAGTAGTATGTGGACTTCTTCCCATTGCCTTCAACACTATCAACAGAATGTTTCAGCCATGAACTCGCAAGCCGCCTGTTCTCCTCTTCTGTCCAGTTCATGCGTGCCCCTTTCCTCCCATCTTCTTCGCTGCTATCAGATTCTTCAACCGGAACTGACTGTGTTCCTTCTCTTCCGGATCGTGGAGTTGCTGATTCTGATCCATTTGAAGATGTGTTTCCCACACCTCCAAACAAAGCAACAGGTCGAAGAAGTGGAGATGGTCGACTTGCAGCAAATGCATACGCTTCATGAGGTGAGTGCCCCAAGCTTACTTGCTGTTGTAAGCCTTGATAACTTGCTGGAGGTTGAGAATATTGCTGGTAGCTGTTTGGAGAAGCAAAGGGATTGAAATTATGCATGAAATTGGGTGGTGGAATGTTTTGGATATATGGGGAGTGGGGAGGGGGATTTGCGTGGTGCTGTGAGGGTGGGTAGCCTACATGATATTGCAAACTTGGATCTAGCTGATGTTGATTTGGAGCATCTGGAACTGCATGTTGCTTGTGTGGATCCATCTAAGATTTTGGAAATAGTGGCTTGTGTTTGAGGAAGAGAACTGATGAGGTTGTGTGTATATGTAGGGAGAAGAGTGCGGAAGCTGATCCGAAGCAGGGGCGGGCAACGGTTACTTTTGCCTCAACGGCTTTGTCCCAGATATTGTATTTAATTCATGTGTTCACTGTTGTTGTAAAAGTAATATTATTTTATTGCTTGTGGATAGCCCACAAGCTTGTGGTGTGCTCTAAAGTTTTTTAGCCTATGGATAGGTTCCACAATGTATCTGGACATCCTTAAGGTGTACTTCTTAGCTTGTGGGGTGCTTTTCTAGCACATTGCGGATGCCCTCAATATAGCAGCACCCCATTAATGCAACTGAAACCTGGTCACGACTATGCATCAAAGTTGGAAACATGGAACTGCTTCAGCTAGTAAAACTATGAACAGAAAACAAGAATGGCAAGTCAAAGTAAAGAGATAAACAACCATCCATCTCAGAGTAACAGCATAACATAAGCTGTAGCATTCAATTAAGTCGCTAGATACATGATACTACAATACGATGCATATAAATATTAAACATGGTCCACAGCAAGCTCGGTAACTGAAGAGCAAATTAAGATGATAAACATTAGAAGCCACACCTAAGAAATACGTGCTGTCCACAGCAAGGAACTCACGAATCGATCATTTTAAGATGTTTGCCAACTTGGCGATGTAGGCCTCCAACATCAGTAGCAGATAGGCTTCTCCGGCCTAGGCTTCTTCATGGGGATGGAGGCCTCTGCTACATTTCCTCCATTATTGCTCCTACGCTTCTTCATGGGGATGATGACTCCTTCATCATTACAAGGTCCAACTAGAGCTTTACCGAGATACCGTCTGAAACCGCAAGAGACGAGGCGGGGAAGCCAGTCCAACGGCTCCAAAGGTACAGAGGTGACGATCTTGTTCCGCATGTCAACAGCGAGCATGTAGCGCGGGTCCGACGGGAAGAACTTCCTCTTGAACGGGTTCTCGTAGTACTCGCCTAGCATCAAGTACACAATGTCCGTGTTCTTGGTGCTCAGGAGGGGGTACATGGGCGTCAAGTCCTTGAGCTCGTCGCCGAACCCCTCAAACCCCCACAGGGTTTTCAAGCTGAACTTGTACTCCTCCACCCAGCCCTCGTCGTGGCCCAGCAGCTTCCAGACTGTCACGGTGCGCTTCTTGAGTTTGACATAGTCCTGGAAGCCGTCAATGGAGACGAACCTGATGAAGGAGTCACAGACGACTCCCATGGTCCGGTAGGCGATAGGTTCGGCGAAGCGGTGGTGCTGACCCCCCCGCTTGACGGGCAGGCGGATGAAGCCGAACTTCACCAGGCTGATTTTGTCGTCGAAGAGGGCGTCGCTGTTGCAGTAGGACACGCCACACCGGAGGTCCACCCAGTAGGCGTGGCCATTGAACAAGAACTCCGTGTTGATGTTGTTCAGGCTCCAGTAGATGAGGTCCGGGAAGATGGTCTTTTTCTTCTCCGACCAGGGCGGGGACGACGAGGAGGGCCGCCACAGGTAGAGAAAATCAACCTCGTCGACGCCGTCCAGCCGACCCGTGTGGACAAGGAAGTAGTCGTGGCCACGGCATGGGCGCGCGAAGGAGACGCTTGGGGTAAGGGTATAGATCCAGTGTGGGTCTTTGTCATCCGGCGCGGGGATCATGCGGAGTGACAAGGCGACGGCGTCGTAGATGAGATAGGACAATGGCAGGTCGTCCTCGAAGTCCAGGCAGATGACGATGACGTTCTTGTTGACGGCTACGATTGCGGCCTGGAAGTCCAGGCTGATTTCCGCCTGGAAGTCCAGGCTACCTAGGATGACCATGTAGGAGACAGCCGGAGGCTTTTCCGCGAGACGCACTCCGATCTTCATGCCCTCAAGCATCTGGTTGCAGCTCTCGAGTTCGTCGTCTGCGTATCCGTCCGCCTTCCTGCCCTCGCACTCCAGGACGAAGAGCGGGAGGTCGGTGGCGGCGAGGTCCACGTCGCCGTCAGAACGTACGCGGCGTTCAAGCACGCACTCGGAGGGGAACATGGGGATGGATCTATGGAGGCGTCGGCCGCGGCCCGCGGGGAGGAGAGGGGAACGAGAGGCTCGGCTAGGTTTTCTTCCGGCCGGGCACGTCGCAATGTCCTTGTTTCTATTAGAGTACGTACGGAGTAGTACTCTCGGTCGATGCGTAATCGCCGTTGGATGTCGGATTGTGCTAGTTTGTTACACTTACACCTGATATCAGTAGATGTGTCACAAATCTCTAAAAAAATGTTAAAATTATCTAATAACCAGGTAATTAAATTATCGTGGTAATTAATTGGGGCTAATCTGATAGCCAAAGTAGTGTAATCTGGACGTGAAAAAATAATCTCATGAAAACATATTAACAAGGGCATGACTAGGAGGCAAGCGCGCGCTATACTCTATTGGGTATAAAAAATGCTGAATTTTTCTCTCGCCGTATCAGTGATCACCTTGGTCGCGCTGCTGCTACTTAGTAGAGGCCCAGTAAATCTGGACGGAGGGAGTAATAATGTTCGGTTGAGCGGCCACCCAAAAATTGAAACGAAAATCGCGCGGGCTTTCAAGTGTTCCCGAAAATGGCAATCCGGCCATTCCTCTTTCCCGCGCCTTGTAAAAACCACTGCCCATCAAGCTTTCTTTTTTTAAATAATACATTTTAAAAATAGTTTTAAAAAATAGTACACATTTTTAGAAAGTTACAAAAATATTACACACTCGGTGTGCCGACTTGTTAGCTGTGGCCGATTAGTACCTATCAGCTACGGCGTGCCGTAGCTGATAGGTACTAATCGGCCACACCGTAGTCGACAAGTACGGCTTGGCCAACACCGAGAGTGTATTATTCTTACAACTTCCTAAAGATGCGTATTATTTCTCAAAATTATTTTAAAAATGCACTATTTTAAAAAATTAGCGCCTATCAAAGTATCGAGTCAAAAAAATGGGTCACCCTGCCTCATGCAAGAAGCAGCAGCGGCATTTGGTCGTTGTGTTCCTTCTGGCATTTAACATGTGCCCACCAAATCCGGTCAGATCATTTAAGCAACTAAACTTTGTGGCCATAGACGTATCCAGTACAATCTTGTCACACATGGCATTACAGCTGACAAAGAAAGCCTCATACATATCTATAACTCCAAAGCATAAAACTTTAGCGAAGAATGCAAGTTTGTACAACTTTCAATAAAGGATTTTACATCAGATTTGGACAGGCAACTTATCCACGATATTATGCAATAAAATCAGTATTGTTGGGGCAAATTCATGTGTGCTTTCAGCGAGACAACTTATCCAGAATATTAGGTAAAGTCATAAGTGTTGTTAGGCGAGTTTGTATGTTGTAGGCAAGTTATCTGTGACACTGAGCAATAAAAACAATATTTAAAGCATATTCAAGGTGCTTTTAGACAAATTGAAGGTGATTTATATGTGCTTTTAAAGCAAATATATTGATTTTAAAAGCAATTTCGTTGGTTGCAGGCAACTTATCCACGAGATTAAGCAATAAAATCAATATTTAAAGCAAATTAAAGGTACATTTTAGGCAAGTTCGTATGTTGTAGGCAACTTATCCACAATATTGAGCAATAGAAACGATAAAAGCAAATTCAAGGTGTTTTTAAGCAAATTCAAGGTGATTTTAGGCAAGTTCGTATGTTGTAGGCAACTTATCCGCAATATTGAGCAGTAAAAACAATATTTAAAGCAAGTTCAAGGAGCTTTTGGGTAAATTCAAGGTGATTTTAGTCAAGTTCATATATTAAGTTGTAGGCAACTTATCAGCAATATTGAGCAATAAAAACAATATTTAAAAGCAAAGTCAAAGGTGCTTTTAGGCAAATTCAAGGTGTTTTGGGGCAAGTTATTTTTAAAAAAAGGAAATGCGGTATTGGAAGCCCCTATATTTAAAGCCCCTAATGCTTTTAGGAAAGTTCATATGTTGTAGGCAACTTATCCGTGATTTTAGGAAACTAAATCGGTACTTAACTTCATATGAATTGACACAAAAAAAAATATTTAAGACAGTCTATCAATAGGAAACCTATGAGTATCGGTAGGTATGTACACGTAATCTACTGGTATTCAACTTCACATTATGATATACTCCAATTCATAGGCATTGTTATGAAAATTTAGAAGCAGGTCAATTTTTTAGCTCATTAAAAAAATTGAGAAGAATAATCTGAACAAAAGCATGCATATAAATTACTCGACTGACTGTAGCACTGTCTTCAAGCTCAACTAGTTAGATGCTAGAACCGGCAGCAAATTATGTTACTCCCTCCGTTCACAGAAAACAAGCAGATTAGTAACAATTTATGTAGGCAGTTTCAGGTGCAGCCGAAACAGAGAGAAAATGACCTAAAGAATTATGTTGGCACATGGCCACAGCGGTGACCATCGATTTCCAGTGCTACACTAACATTTCTCTTTCTTCAAAGGCAGACAGAAGATCTCTGGTTGGTGTCCTCATGAACAGAGCAACGCTAGGTGGCCTGGAGCAGTGACACCGACGCTACGTCGAGCGCGGGACCCACTTATCCCACTTAATCTATATTGTGTACATGCCTAGTATAAATTTTGGACCAAAATTGTATACTAGACATGTACAAATAAAAAATAAGTGGGACAAATGGGTCCCCTTTTTGCATCCTTACATGAACATCGCCGCCGCAGCGGTTGCTCCGCCCCTGCCACATCGAGCGCTATGGCCGTCTCCTCTGTGGAGAACGCCACGCCGGCCTTGCCGCACCGCGACCATGTTCTCCGTGCCAAACGCAATGATTCCAAACATGGGACGCTTATTTAAGACCATAAATGACATTCACAAGATGACAAAGATTATTAGAATTAGCTGGATCCTCAAAACTTGGTGGTTACCTCATATAAACCTCCTCGGCAAAAAACATTCTAAATATCCAGTTGTCGAAGATGCCATTTATGTGAGACTTCAATAGAAATAGTTGTTGGTTTAACCACGGAACTGAATGTATTCTCACAATCTAGATTATAACGTTGTTTGAACCCTTTGGCCCAAATATACCTTATACCTCTCGATGGAGCCATCAACATGTTGCTCGACCAAACTTAGAGTCCTTTGATCCTTAGGCATGATGCCTATCCTTCCCTCTCATGAGTTAGCCCTCCCTACATGGAAGGAGACGAGCATGCATGTTGGCTAGCTCAGTGATTCGTCGGCATTACGACCATTTCTATGCTGGAGGGAAGTTTGAGGATGCTTCATGGATGTCATGTTTGTCGCTTTGGTTGCAGAGCCGTTGGCCCTGTCTTTAGAGCAAGTACAATAAGCTTATGTAAGCAGGCTATAAGGATTAAAATAATATTTGTTGGATGATATGGAGGAGAGATAAGAAGTGAGAGAAGGGTAGTGGGCTCTTATGCAAGAGCCAGCTCTAGCACGTGCTCATAGGCACTTTGTGAGAGTGGGAGGTGGGTCACATCTTAATAAAGTAACACATTTTTATATTTAACTATTGTGCATGTTGGTTATATGGCTGGCTATAGATGACATGGCAATCTCTTATAGCCAGCTGTTGGCTGTACTATTGTACTTGCTCTTACCCGGCCTCGGGCTGGTGTGGAAGCTGAAGCAGCAGCTCTGGAAATCGCTATTTTTTTGTAGGTTCTCGGCTCTATTAGCTTGTGTGGCAGATTCATCGACTCGGCTAGTTCTCGACCTCTTAGGGACAATGATGAGTGTGTGTTGAAGAGGTTCTACCCTAGTCAGTGGCTCCAAAAATCATCGTCGTGTTATAGGGTTGGCGACTCTAATCGATGGGTGAATTAGTCGTCGTCTCCACACGTGGGAGGTGGGGGTGGTGAAACATTCAAACCATCCAGGTTCAAGATTGGCAATTACTTTAGCCCCCACTTGGTTGGTTGAATTCCGGCCGTAAACTTGGGTATTCGTCCGCATGAAAAAAACACGGTCGCGGCTAGTAATGCCACTTGAATGGCCGTTTAATTTATTTATTTTTTGAATTTGGCCGTTTAAATTTTTGTTCCATCCTATTTTGGTCTGAAACTTCCGGAGACTTATACGGACCACCCACCGGACCACCCACCGTCCGAATTGGAATCCCGTCGTTCATTGTGCACCACACCATACACATGTAGATTCAAACGTATAAATTGACTAACGAACCAACCCGGGCTTTAGAGTTGTAAATTTCCGACACCAATGGAACCTCTAAAGTAATTATAGGCAGAATATTTTATGAATCTTCCAAGCGGGACCGGGATGGTTTCAATGTTCATTCAAGTAAATGAGGCGCACATTTGCCATGATTTTTCGTCGTCGTGTTGAGAGACAAATAAAAATCCCACAAATTATCTCGTATAACATCACAGTTTCGACTAGTATTATGTATGTATACTCCTTTTTTTGCGATCAAGCATGTACTCCTTGCGAATTGTGCACTAATTTTTGTCAAAGTACTTGTGCAACAGCTATTATTAAGCCAACTAATGAACGGTGGCGTTCATGCGAGGATAATGATACGTAGCATGTACGCACTAGAACCAAAAAAAGAGTCCAAACAAAATTTCAATAAAGAGAGTTTTATTACTCCCTCCGATCGGAAATAGATGTCTTACATTTGTCTAGATTCGAATGTATATAGACATGTTTTAGTGTACACATACATTCGAATTTGGACAAATAGAAGACATCTATTTTCGAACGGAGGGAGTACTTAAAGAGTTTTAATCATTACATCCGGCCTCTACATAATTAGGATGCACACGGCTTCCCAAACCCACAATTCTCAAAAACAAAAGTAAATAGGCGAATTACATATCATAATAAGAAAATGTAGAAATGACTAAGATGATGGAGGGCATATCCTCAGATTGCCATCCATGTTGGGGAAAAAAATCCCACGCCGAATCCTCCAACCGCCTAGACACCTCCGTGAATAATAGCGGTGCTCCACACGCTGTAGAGGTGACCATGAATGGATCGTAGCTGTGCACCGGTAGATGACCTACATAAGAGACGAATTTTTATCATTAAAAACCTTGTCATTTTTACATAGCCATAGCGACCAGATAACGGCAATCGCTCCACCCTAATCAGTAGCTTAAACCTAATCCACATTGTTTAGCCAGTTGCCGAAAATATTTGCAACGCTACGAGGTGGGTACAAATTAAAGGCTATCTGGATGACTGACCATATAGATCTAGCAAAATTGCACTGAAAAAGGTGTATTATACTCTCGTCATGATGACAGAAAACATACTTTTTACTTCTCTGCCAATTCCGCTTTGAAAGATTATCTCTGTAAGAATCACTCCTCGACGAACATACCACGCAAACACCTTAGTTTTCTGCGAGATCTTCATCTTTCAAAATTTCTTATTATTATTATCAACTGGTACATCAGGTTGGATTAACGCTTTGTACATAGAATCCACCAAGAATTTACCATTTTTCTTAAAATTCCATCGAAATTTATCGGCTCCTCGCGTCAAGTGCACTGAAGCTAGACCTTGTAACAAGCCATTCCTTCGTCAATATCGTCATCTCCTTCGTCCTGAAAAAATGTCGTTTCATTTCACTCTCATAGCCTCTGTGTTTTCAGTGCGTCGGAAATGGAAAGGTGAAAACTAGAAATGGAGAAAGCTGAAAAAGAGACCAAGATTTGCGGAGACCAGGTCTGGAAAAGCCAAAACACGTCAAATCCAACTTCCAATTGCCGCAAATGGAATCCTCGGGTTGTGATAACCTAATCATTTACTACTACCTCGGTGCACTATCGGAGATTTCGGTGCCATACCTACGTACGCTAGTATCATGCTCTCTAGAAGGAGACAAGCAACTTTATGAGTGCGGTTTTTCGGTTGCACGATTGCGTCCATATATACGTACATAGTGTGCACTTGCACGTTTCGATCTTTTATTTAGAAAAACACATGTTTGTGTTTGTATAAAAGTTGGACAAAAGCAAATTTTGGACCAGAACGTACATAGTCTCGTCACAGAGTTTACTTAAGCCCGTACCTTCATGAAATACAAATTTGTAGTTTAACAACGTGAAAAGATTCCCCAGGAAAGTTGACAAATGCACATAATGTATATTATTGTGAAACAAATTAATAAGGAACAAATTTTTATTTAGAATGTATACTACTGTGAAACATAGAGGGAGTATCACAAACATTATTCATCTGCTGAAATGTTATGTTCCCCTTAACAGTTATACACATGTGCGCGCGTGTGTATGAGTGTGCTCTTGAGCGTTTCTGCGCGTCTATATCATACTTTTCTAACCGAGAACATTGCATTGACTTTGGATGCCTATTGTTGAAGGGTTCTCAACAACAAACATATAAAATGAAAAATATGTTAATGTTTGGTGTGTGTGCATTTATTTAATATGTTGCATATGGGGATATTTTTTCAACAACTTGCTCTAGGTGATTCATTGGATATGTACCGTTTTTGGCATGTATGTACTCATAAGCGTTGGAAGACTTTTTGCATTTATATATATTATATACACGTGAAAAGGTTTTTATGCAACTATAGAACACCATCCAGTAACAACTCAAATTAGATCAAATGGCGCTGAAACGGCCAACCGTTTCCTAGCAGCTGGCCGCTCAACTGGCATCTACCGTTTTCGAATAAAACATACTCCTTTTGTTCTAAATTATAAAGTATCTTAAATGTTTCATTGTAGACCACATACGGATTAAAGTGAATGAATAGACATACTAAAACGCGTCTACATATGTATGGTTCTGATAAAATTAGAACAAAACGGAGAAAGTAGAAATATGCCGATGCTCTTTCGCATAAGCTGCTCCTTACATATTACAGCAACATGATTCCGTACAAACATGAAAGCGAAGAGGTCGAACGCCATCGCACCCGATTGCACGAAGCAAATGCATCCTATTCTTCTCCACTACTTATAAAAGAGCGAACTTTTGTTTCGCTAAAGCCACCCAGACTAAGCGTACACAGGTCAATCTCCACCATCAGATCCAGCCCACTAAAACGGATCCAACAACACAGATCCGTTTCATCAAAAACTGCCCAAATCAACGTCCCAGATTTATCCCGTCGACCGCCAGTGCAATTTCCTGGCAGGTTTCCACGTCCGCGTACCCCCTTCGCAATCAGCGCTTCCCAGTATCTCATCTCACGAAACCGAAACATCCAGGCGGATCTTCTTCCGTCGCCGGCAGATCCCGCTCGGCTCCGGCGAGCCCGCGCGCCGCCGACCAACGCTCCGGCACCAGCACGTCCTACTCTACCGATTTCACGGTACCTAATCGCAGCCCCCACAACAAACCATAGCGCCGCCTCGATCCCCTTTCTCCTCCTCCGCCGGCATTCAAGCCTGATTTGCTGCGAGCGAATCACCTCCTCCGGCCGATTTGCTTCTCGCCTGCCGGCCGGCATCGCGCGCTTCGTCCGGGCCGCCGCTCTCCAAGGTCGCATGTCGCATCTGGCCGTCCAAGGTCAAGGGAGCTCTTCTGCAGGGCGCCAGCCACCGTGGGGAGACGACTTCCTGGCGCCGGAGTTCCTTCCCCGCCTCCTCCTCCTCCTCCTCCTCCTCCTCCTCGAGGCAGCAGCAGCGCCTGGGCTCCGCCCCCGCCGCCGGTGAGTGCAACGAACTATATGTTGACTTCACTATCCGTAATTGCTGGTTGTTCTGTTGTGCTAGAAGAAAAATAGCTCCTACTGCGATTCCAGTTAGTTTCCGTGTGCAAACACCTAGCTACCAAATTCTGTCCAGATTATTCACTGAATCTTTGCTTTACTGCCTGCTTGTCTGACTTGAATGAATGAATGTTGCAGCGCAAATGAAACACATGGTAATTATTTAAGATGTCAACTAGCAGAGACTAATTAACAAATTCAGTCGACTCTTCTCAAGATTGGTTCGCTGTAATAGTGCATCTGGCTTCAAGTAGCATCCTGTGTCATCCATCCAAGGGGCGGAGTAAAGAGAATTCAATAACTGAGTTAATTACAACTGCATGTGTGTATGATTTCGAGAACTAGCTAGACAGATGCTCGTTTCCATACAGACAGATCAAACTTACTACGAGTATTGCACTGGCATCTCTTGACTGCCACCAATTTAGCATAGTTTCTGTGAACAAAGTGCCATGCATTTGAACAGATTATCTGTATTTTGCTCCTTGTGAGCTTTCCTCTACATGCCACTTCTTTCACTTGTCTCTTGTTGTTTTAATTCGTTCCCTTTTTCTAACTCGACACACAGGCAGAGCCGGCAGAGAGGTTCTTTGTCGGAGGAGGACAAATTCAGAGGAGAGATTGATCCGTTGGTTGTTGCTGCAGCACTGGTGCTTGTCGTGTGCCTACCACGGCCTCCGGCCTCTGCCGCTCGGTAGTGGCCGTGGCCACCGGCTGTAGCTGTGCAAGGAAGAGGACGGTCGTCGAGTATGCCCTGAGCTCAGCCTGGTAGTTGCTACTTCTTTGTATTTTTCCTAAATTTGTGAATATGCTTACTAGCATGGTAGTTGCTGCTTCTTAATGTGACAAGTACCATTGGTTGTGGTTTGCCCTGCACTTTGTGAATAGCCAGTCTACTGCTTTCTATGGTTGTGGTTTGCAGTGCACCGTCCTAGTAATTTCTGTTTTTACACGTGTACTGAAAATGTGAAACATTAGGTGACTACGTACTTAATTTGCATGTGATAAAGTTCTCTGGTGATGCAGTATCTATTTCGTGAACAACCAATCTAATTTGCATACTGTCATTGTTGTTGCACCGGAGCATCATAGTATCTCTGAAAAATTGAGGGCCAGGTAGTTTATATGCATGTGACTTGGCTATGCTCGACTGGCGCCCTTATAGACGCAGTAGAATATACAATTGCTATTCTTCTATGAGTTCTGTGATATACATAAATTGCAGGCGTGACGAATGCCCAAATTTACCAACTGTTTTCTTGCTGCTAAATGTTTCACCCAGAGCACCTGCATTTTTAGTGACAGCGTACTGGTTAGAAAAAAGGTGCATGGCTGTTCTATATTTCCTAAGTTTAACCTCCATTTTATTCTTGTTGGTCGACAGGGATTTGGCTTGTCAAAGAGGATGCCTTCATTTCCTCCCAGTTCAGATCCTTGTGCACGACAAGGATCTCAGCAGCAACCGGCGATGTTGTTAAAGAACAGTAGCCACTGCTCTAAAACCCCGGTACTGCTCTGGCATATTTCACACCATAAGTTTTGCATGGACTTTAGGCACAATTAACTATGTTCTTAATTCCAATTGTCTTTCTGTATGTAGCCAGTGTCAAGCTGCTCGCCCCAGCCCCCAAGGGCCACCGCTTCGACCTCGACGCCGCTCACCGTTGTCGATGTTGGAGACCGAGAGATTGACTTGTAGGAGCAGCGCTGCTAGCCGGTGGGTGGCGACCATGACCCCTATTCTTGCCGGTAGGACCTCCTCCATTGTTCTCTAGATCATGGCCGTGTGTGCATGCTTTGCTCTGGGTCATGGTCTTTTTAAGATCGTTGCTTGACTATTATTGTGTTGTTTTGATGCTTGGTTCGTAAATACTATGAGATGAGTCGTGGTTTGTTCTGTTGTTATATGATGTTTTTGTCTAAAGCGTGATCTGTTGGAGATGCATGTCAGTGGTCTGTGGTTTATGTTTTGTCTCCCGCCATGTTTAGAGGGCCTATAGGTTTGTATTTAATTAGGACATGTGGTGTTAATTGTTTTTATGCCGACTAAATATTTGAGTAGTCTGGGATTGTTGTTTTTGTATTCAGGCATGTATTGCTGGTAGTAGATTTGTGTATTCTGTTTGTATGCTTCAGTCCAGTACATGTGAAGATCAATTTAACTCCATTGCTCCGGTAAAGATCATTTGATTATTCGTTTAAACCACTTGGTGGAATTTTTTTATTTCCTACGATACTTGGAATTGTATAGTCTCCACTACTAATAAACAAGCAAACTGATGAAATGGCCCACACGTATTTGTTCTCCCCACATTTTTTCAATTCCCTCACACCACGCCTGCCATATATGCACACAAGAAAAAAAACTGTCCGCATGATTGATTCCCTTACATCACGTCTGCCATATATGCACGCAGGAAATAAAAAACTGTCCGCTTTTTTTTTTGATAGGCATACGTATATATTATGTCGAAGACACAAGGTAGTACAGAACACGGACACACGTAGCAGAAAGACCCCTGACAAAAGAAGGAATTACAAAGAAGTCCTTCCGAGGCCCTGCAACAGCACAACCAATCCGCCTCTCGTCACCGGCGCCGACGAGCACCGCGAGCAGAGAGAGTAGAAGCCAGCAAGCCCGAGATTGAGGAAGCTCCATCGCCGCAATGGCTTTCTGAACCGCCAGAAGAAGCACCAGAGGTGCCCACCTTTCGCTGTGGCACGTAGGTCGGGGATCTTCCCCGAGCTCACCCTCAACCTCCAGAGCCGGTGCCCTCCGTCGACGTGGTCGAGAAGAAGCAGCAGCTCCGCCAACCTCCATCCACACACCTTGTACAGAGCACGTCGCCATCCGGTTCGCCGCTCCGCCCAGCAGGCCAACGGCAGCAACATCTCCTACACACCAGGACCCCACAAGCCCTGCAGCGCCGCTGGAGGAGGCGACGCCGCGACGACGACAGGGCTGGAGGACAGGATCTCCAGCGCGTGCGGTCGACAGCCTCGTCTCGTCAACCACCCGCAGAGAACAAAAGCTCCCAACATCCGCAAATGTAGGAGCACAAAACGGCACCCCGAAACGACACCTTCGGAGGCCAGCCACGCCGGAAGCTCCACGCCGCTGCCACGCATGGCCTCGCCGGGATGGGGAAGAAGCTCCAGCCCCCTTATTCCATGGCGCCGCCGACACCACCACCCTGCCAACGCCGCCCGGCCAACCTATCCTACTATCTACACGCCTAGGGCACAGATCCGGGACCCCCCCACTCCCCCACCGCCGGAGCGACGGCCGGAGAGGGAGGAGGCCACCGGTCTGGCCGTCGGCGGAGGGAGGAACAACGGCGCCTTCTTTTTCGCCTCTCAGGACACTGTAGCGGGGAGAGGGGAAAAGGATTGAGACGTCTCTAAAAAAAAAAAAAAACTGTCCGCTTGATTGACGATCCAACCGCCCGTCCCGCCCACGACCAAGACGACGGTGAGCAAGAGAACCAAGCACATGACGCCGACGAGCAGGAGGTCCGCTCCCAGCCTCCCCATCTAAGTTTCATGCCATCCGTCTCACCCACGAGCAGGAGGACCATGCACAGGACGCCGACGAGCAAAGTGTTGAATTGTAATATCTATACAAATAATAACTATACTTTGTGGAGGATGCAACGTGTGTGGACTATATTGTCCGCACATTTTTACACGGTTTAAATATAAAATTTATTGCTCTGGTTTACGAATGATATTTATATTTTTGAGACGTGCGTACATGGCTACTAGTTTGCACGAAAACGGCCATCGCTTTTCCAAAGGCAGCTCGCGGTCGCACACTCGCAAGCACGAATGGTACCCTGTCGCTCGCGATCGTTGACACGGTCCGGTGGGCGGGCCGTGCCGGTCCAGTGTGCGGCGGCCGTGCCAGGCTGGCGCACAAGTGGGCGCCCGTCGGTCAAGAGCTAAGCGGATCCTAGAGCTAATCCCATATCAGATCCGATCATTCACCCAAGGCGAGGCGATCACGCGCGGCGACGGACACAAAATCATCCCCCGTCCTGAATACTCGGACTCCCGGAGAGAAACACACGCAGCGTCGTCCCGTCGTCGCAGAGAGAGAGAGGCGGGGGCTACCTCAGATTCGGCCACGCGGGCGGGTTCCGAGATGAGCGGCGCGGAGGAGGAGGCCGCGCACGCGGCCGGCTCCGGCGGCGGGGGGAGCGGCAGCGGCGGCGGCGGGGGCGGGTCGTCGGGGAGCGGCGGCGGCGGCGATGGCCACCAGCGGCGGCGGTTCGACGACAAGGCGCTCGTGGCGCGCACCTCGCTCATCCTCTGGCACACGCACCAGAACGACGCGGCCGCGGTGCGCAAGCTGCTCGAGGAGGACGGCGCGCTCGTCAACGCCCGCGACTACGACTCCCGCACCCCGCTCCACGTCGCCGCGCTGCACGGCTGGCAGGACGTCGCCGAGTGCCTCGTCGCCAACGGCGCCGACGTCAACGCGCTCGACCGGTGGCAGAACACGGTGAGTGAGCCCTCGATCGTTCTCTCGCCTCCTCTGGAGGCCACGATCTGGTCATCGGTTCGGTTCCTGTTGAAATCATTTAGATTCTGGTTTTCCGTGGAGCCCATTTTGGCTCGTATCGGGATTGGGTTTCGTTTCCTCCGTCGTGAATTGATGATTCTGGAGGGGGAACGATCGAGCATGGGGCTCTGGTTTTTCGATGATGCTCCGGTGATCGTCTGCTTTGCTCGACCAGTTTACGGGTTTCTACTGCGAATTGCTGGGGCTTGTGCTATGTCTGGTTGTTCAAATGCCTAAACAGCGAGTCGGGTGTTGATTTCAATATTTGTTGCGATGATAGTGTGGCAAACATTCATCTGATCCCCCTTGGTTTCCTAAGAAAATTGCTGTAAAGCATGTGGTCATTGGTTAAACGTCGGAGGTTATGGTTGCTCATTCCTTATATTTATGCTAAATGCTTGTGGATGTACGTTGGTTTTGAGTACAGTCTCCAGAATTGTGAATTTTGGGATAATTGTTCGCGGTGCTTACTTTTGCTTGATTTACAGCCACTTGCTGATGCAGAGGGTGCAAAGAGGCATGCTATGATCGAGCTTCTCAAGAAGCATGGCGGATTGACATATGTAAGTAGCCATTAACTTGGGTTCAGCGGTTCAGGTTAATAAATTGTCTTGTTTTGCATTGCAAAGTTATAGGGACGTTAAGTTTGAAGAATAGATCAGCGTTACTAAATTTATAACTTGACACAAGGTATTCCGATTTCACCGGTAACTGTATGGTATGGAAGTAGTGGGTGAGTCCCCCGTGTATTCCTCTGCAGCTGTCTCTGTCATGGTCCTGAATTTGTATCCAGGGCACTTGGTCCCAATTATTGTTTCCACAAGTAGGAAGTTGGGGTATTTGGATGTGACAGTGTTATTTATGGAAAATGTTAGATGGATGATTTTGATATCTTGTTGCTTTACAAGTGGCCATCTGTTAGAAATTGCCGTATGCACAACAAATCTGTCAATTGTTGATTAAAGACCTGATACTGTTCTCCCTTTGGAGATCATACTGGATATACTAAAGATGGGTTTTAGACGTTTACCTGTCTATTTTCGTTCAATGGGTAGTTGGAATGAATGTTCTATTGGGGTAAGAGCTGTCTATCTAATCATCGGGACATCATTCGGTGTTTATAGTTGGCACTGCCACTGCATTTAATCATGCTCAGATACATCGGATTCCTCTGATTCAGTTTTTCTGTAGGGTAAAACTGGAAGCCACTTTGAAGCAAAGTCAATTCCACCTCCCCTAACAAACAAAGCTGACTGGGAGATTAACCCACTTGAATTGGATTTCACAAAAGCAGTTATGATTGGAAAGGTTACTATTCTCAAACAATCTCTTACTTGAGTGCAACTGTTATATACTGATTAGGTGATGCACTCTTAGTTAAGCATTGCAATTGTTATCAATGCGGCCTGATTTGCATATAATACACAGTGCGTACTGAGCCATGATAGCTGAGAATTCCTAATACTTAGTTGGTTACTGATGTTCTTAAGCTTTTCATATGCTGTGCAAACAGAGACTGTTTGGTTTTGGAACTTGATTCATATTTTTCATGGTTAGAAAAGGCACATCACTAGCATACTGAAGTTAATCAAATGGATACCATTTGGCTTCCACCAGTGAGCAAGGTGGAACTATTTCCCTTCATATTTTTTTCATCTTGTAGGTCATGAGTTGTATATTTGGTATATCAAATTAGTTAATGGAAAAATAAATTTGCTGTTTACGTCCAATCCTTATAGTTCCGAGCAGAATAATGGATTTTAAACATGCTTTGAAGCTAAAAGAATAGTTGTGGATTTTTTATTTGAAATAAACTTACTATAATACTAAGAAGATAATGAGCTTTATTTTGTATATTTGCATAATAACCATATGCTTCGCTCCATTTTCAGTTTATTTTGTAATCGTGTTATCTTAAGTTCATCAAACCTGTTAACTACTGCAGGGCTCTTTTGGTGAAATTCTGAAAGCAAATTGGCGAGGAACACCTATTGCTGTCAAGCGAATTCTTCCATCATTATCTGATGACAGGCTGGTTATGTAAGTTTAAGTTTATCCACAGAGTCGCTAGGATTAGATGCTTGGCTTTCATGTGGTCAACTGTATTTTTTTAAAGGTGTGACAGGACACTATTAGTTTTTTGCCACATGTTTGTCTGACAGAGTGTTCACTTAACATTTAATTTCCTTGGTTTGCAGCCAAGATTTTAAGCATGAAGTCAACTTGCTAATAAAGCTGAGGCATCCAAATATTGTACAGTTTCTTGGAGCAGTCACAGAAAGCAAGCCGTTGATGCTAGTTACTGAGTTTCTACGAGGAGTACGTAATCCGTTTTGGAAGTCAACTGCCCTGTGATGTGGACTATTTGTAACTTGCTAATGTTGACCTGAATGCATGTTCCAGGGTGATCTTCATCAATATCTCAAGGATAAAGGCTCGCTCCCCCCACTTACTGCTGTTAATTTCGCATTGGACATCGCAAGGTATTCTCATCTCGCTTAGCTCGTATCATATAATACATAATCCGTTTAAATATGATTGATAGGTTCTCATTATATAGTTTACTTTAAACTTTATCTTTCTCAGAAAACTAACCATTGTACTATTGGTAATTAGTCATCCCCTTGAATATATAGTCATCAACAATCTTATTGTGGTTTTGTGTTAGATCATTTTATTCCCTATAATAATAGGGCCTTTTTCAACATTATAATATAAAGGTAAGTGCAAGATTACATCCAGCTGGCTACAACTGAAAAATAAAACAAAGTATTGTCCCTCTATCTAGAAAAGAAAGCTCTAAATTTTACAAGTTTCTCTAAAACAGAAGTGCTTTCATCTCTTACGTATTTCTCTGAACAGGCTGGAGCAACAGCAGTCGAAACAATAAAACACAGATAATCAAGTATCGTCATGTATACAATAGAGCCATTGTTTCGTACCTCCTAAAAAATTTAAGAAAAACGAAAATTTTCACCCTTTCCTCCGCACCCTGAACCTCTTCCAGAGCCATTCTTGGGCTCCCTTCTCAGGCTCGACCCCGCGATGCCTGGCCATTGCTTTAGTAGGTCTTTGTAGCCATGCAACCATTTTCGCATCTACTCGCGATCGCTGCGGAATGAGAAATGTAGCAGGATGAGGACACACCTTATGTTATCCAAGATTATCGTAATAATGAAATGTCATGGCCATATTAAACCCAAAACAGGAATTATACGGGGTCCACAAAAGAAAAGCACACACCCTATGTTTTCCAGATTTAAAATATAACCTCTGTACTATTGTACGAAATAGCATCAGGAGTACCTTGATAAAGCAAATATTACTAAAACTTCTCTAGGAACTACCTTGATAAAACAACTTGGAGCATTTGCACTTCCCTAGTCTCAGATAGGCGATGTCAAAGGTACTATTAAAGCGTTGTAGACTATTTAAGTAAAAATGAGAACATTGCTTTGCCTGATTGCATTGTTACATGAGCAAATCGTAATACACCCATAATCTTAGAAACACTACACATCAGAATTTAATCAGAGATGTGGACCTAATTTAGGCAGGTTCATAGGTGCATTGGAACAGACTTATGCAAATTTCACCTTGGAAAAATACATACGTGGTGCACAAAGAGATTTCTTATCAGAAGCACTTACATATACACATGCAAACTGCTAGAGACATTTCACTTATTATTTAGTAGATGCCTAAAGGTTAGCTGGGAAACGGAACACTGATTAGCATTATATGGTTCAACAAAAGTAAGCTCTACACATGAAGATACATGATGAGCATAGTCTGCATTACCATTAATCATACTCACCAGGAAGTAGAAGTAGTGTCCCTGCAGAGTTAGTAAATGCTGACTGCTCCAAAAAGCACTTACTGAAACCAAACATTGCATAATAATAGTGTGCAAGGTGGTGGCACAAAGGTTAATTTCTCCCTTCCAGCCTCTTCAAGAGGTGTTGCCCAACCCCACAAATATCCTAAAACAATGAAACAAAAGTTGAGACCATACTAAAAAGTAGCATAAGTTAGAAAATGGAGGATTTTAAGCATATCAAGTATTTCATCATACTGAATGAGCTAAACTTTGTGTATGCATTGGTAGAAAAGGAGAAGCGATATAATAATCTGGCAAGTCCATGTAATAAAACACAAGTTATTTCTATATTTTTCTAGTTAGTGAAGTGTACAAAATGGGCATCAGGACATGATAATTAATCTTGACAGAAAAAGTTTGATCCCATCCGATGAATTTATTACCTCATGGAAGTATTAAGTTTTAAACAAGGAGAATGAAAACTCTTCCTGCTGCGATGGTCTGGCAGAAAACGGGCAGACGGCGTACCAACGTACGAACTCCCATTTAAAAGTAAAAATATGAACGGTACACTGTGGGTATTGGCTATAGTGCCATGGTCTCTTTAAGATCTATTTGAACTGCAAAGTGGATCTGCTAACACCATCTCCTTGAACCATCATGCTTTTCCCATTTTTATTCTATGAAAATAAGTACTTACCATAATATGTTCTAGCTTCGACAAATCAACATATGAGAAGTCACTTGATTTAGTGAACTTTTTTATTTCTTGGAAATAATAATGATCCATGTGTTATTCTCTTTTGTAGGGGCATGGCATATCTTCATAATGAGCCTAATGTTGTCATTCATCGGGACTTAAAGCCAAGGTCTGATGGATTACTTGTTTTTGCTAATGCAAGCAGCTTCATAGGCTGGTCTAACCTATTATGTCTATTTCCAGAAATATTATTCTAGTTAATACTGCTGCGAACCACCTGAAAGTTGGAGACTTTGGTCTTAGCAAGATTATCAAATCTCAGCATGCCAACGATGTATACAAGATGACTGGAGAGACTGGAAGCTGTAAGTGCTCAGGACTTGTAGAGTTTGTCATTCCGCTCTTGAATTTATTGTCGCAAGTTGTCTTGATACTTGTTCGAATATAGACCGGTACATGGCTCCTGAAGTTTTCAAGCACCGTAAATACGACAAGAAAGTTGACATCTTCTCCTTTGCCATGATACTGTATGAGGTAGTTTTACCATCCAAACTTACAAGCCAGCAGCGTATAATATCATATGATCATGTCTGTTCTGAATGAAAAACAATGTTACTTTTGTTGTAGATGCTGGAAGGGGATCCACCTTTTACTAACTATGAACCTTATGAGGCTGCTAAGTACGTGTCAGATGGGCATCGCCCAGCTTTCCGTTCAAAAGGACATACTGCTGAGTTGAAAGAGTAAGTACAAGCTAAACAGAACCCTCTTAACACTCTACGACTGCCATGCTGATGCTATGTAAGCTTGTCTCTTTTACTTCAGTATCATGACATGGTTTCCTTGATTGCAGACTGACTGAGCTATGCTGGGCCGCGGATATCAATCTGAGACCATCTTTCCTAGAGATACTCAAGAGGCTGGAGAAGATCAAGGAGAGCTTATCATCCCATGATCACCACTGGCATCTATTCTCACAATAGCAGTCTGTATATTCGTAACGAGCAAACAAAACTGGGGGTGTTGTGAATGGGTTTTCTTGGGAGATTGGCATCGATTGTGTACAAAATTGGATGGGTCAAAAGGTTCACTGAAACGGCAAAATTGTCGTGATGCCTTGTTTCTGCCAAAGCAGATACATACTCAAATCAACCCTCGCTAGCCCATGTTTCTTCAACACAGAGCTGATGGGATTTTAAAGATCAAAAAGTACATTTTCTGGTTTACATTGTTTTTTGAGAGTTACTTCCGTAAGTCGTGGAGTGAATTTTGTGCAGTCTTTATGATCTCTGTCAATGTGAACTTGTAGATAAATATCACAATACAAAATTACATTTTTCATCTGATTGAATTTCATATTTAGGGATATCTGGATACTTGAGAGGAAGGCGAACCATTCTGTGCGTGTGAAGTTCAGTTTGCTCCGCCACAGTGATTTCGCATCGCTGTCGCTGGCAAGCAAATTCCATACTTCCTGGATACTTGAGAGGAAGACGAACCATTATGTGCGTGTGAAGTTCAGTTTGCTCCGCCACAGTGATTTCGCTGTCGCTGGCATGCAAATTCCAGTTCCTGTGAGTGAGCATTCACGGTGGCCTACAAAACCAACCAACGGCTAGCCTAGTGTGCCAAGGACCCGTCAAGGTGAGGCCAGACTCTAGCTCACGACCTCTGAGCGGCCACACGTAAAGTATTCATTGAAATTTCCATTAATGTCAATGTCAAAAATGAAAATTTCTGAAAAACCACGATGAATTTTTTGAATTCAGAATTGATGGGGCTTTCTCACAAGGAGAAAGCACCCTCCAAAAATCAGCGTATGCTGCTATTTGTGGCGTGCACACGGTATTCTTTAGTAAAAGGCGAAAGAATAGTTCGCTTTGTGCTCACCACGCAGCTGCGTGCTTCTAAACACTAGCACCACGACCTCTTATATAGCCGAGCTGCCTGCCCCGCCTCTCTTCGCTAGCCGAGGTGGGACTAAAACGAAGTCCTCGCCCAGCTCCGCCATCTGCTTTCTGTTGTTGTACTGCCGCTCACCAGCAAAAAGCCCACACAAGTAAGCTCGCTTTGGGCCTTTCAGTCAAGCAGCCCACCCGATCGCAGCGAGCCACTTGTTTGGGCCTAGAAGTTGAACTTCTGTCACCCCTAAAAAAAAAACTCTGTGATTTTCGCCCATGACTGTGTCTCACCGGTGCAGAGCGTAGCAGGTCCAACGATGGTGGCCGCCAAATCAGGTAGCCTTCCGTCAAGATCGACGGACGCTATACATATCGTCTTGTGAACACTGTAAAATCTTTGTGATTTTAACTGGCCTGTAATGCACCAACATTTTCTACAAAAAAAAAAGATTCAGAACAGTATCGAGCAAAGAAGAAACAACTATGTGGCTCTAAGTTGCACCATATGAAACATCAACTTTGACAGATTGTACAAACTGTTTCTTTCAGACAAGAGCTAGCTCAGATAAGACATCCCGCAAGTAACACGGTTTCTTAATGAGGATTTGAGTATACGCTCAGAAACATAAGTTAACAGCTCACAGAAGCAATATACTCTAATTTCGCAACGATTTGTGATCATGGGCGAACTACAGCAGCTTCTTTCTCTCGAAAAAGGTCTTCAGATGCCACAGCTGCAACCCTGCCACCGACAAGCAGACGCCGAGCGACAGGAATCCGAGCCAACCCATCCTCGAGTTGGTTTGCTTGTTCATGTTCTGCATTTCCTCTTCCCTAGATGGATGACAGGTCAAAAACATTATTTCAGAAAGATATCTCGAATTATCATGGTATGGAGTTTTACCAATGCCAAAATTCTAGGCAGATGGATGACAACTCAAAAACTTGATCCAGGAGTTGCTTCCCTAATTATAATGGAATAGAGTTCTAAAATATGCCAGAAATAATAGTCAGTATTGTACCTTTCACGTAGATAATACATTTCTTCATGGATAGATTTGATGGTATCCTCCAGCTTCTTCAACTCAATTTCCATCATCTGCAACAAGTACAGAACAATGCATGAACAGGTAATCCTCGAACAACAATGTCGTATGGTACCAGTGCAGTCATAAACTCGTGCTGAATTAGTATCACTGTATCCTCCAACTAGATCTATGCATTCAATATTACTTTCTTAGTACTGGTGATGCACCACATGTTACTGGCTGTTCACTCTCAAGGTACTAGGTATGACGAACAAAATGGTGGCTCAACAATGTTAACGTGCTTAGTTCATACTAAGACGGTTCTCACAAAACCAGATATTTTGGGGCTTATTTAGAAGTGCTGGTTATGACTTTATGTGCAGTGTTCAAAAGCTAATACTGAACTGCTATGTCTACCGTCTAATAACCAGCACTAGCTAACACGGTGACAGCCGTTAGCAGCAATTGATATGTCAGTGTGCAACTAGTCTCCTTTCTACATTATTTCTAGTAAACGTGCACTTATGATATGGAAAATGGCAGTATGTCAAAATTATATAATGTCCAGACTTCAACACAGATCAGAATTCTCATTCAGGCAGGTGATGAAGTGCGGCGTCCGCTTGACCCTGTCTTCTCGCTTGGTCAGGTCAGAGACTAAATTATAGAATGTCCAAACTTCAACACAGATCAGAATCCTTATATTGCTCTCTCTGCATGTATGCCAAGAGACCAAATGCTTGTTTAACGTATAAAACCTTTGTCCAATGAGAAAACTCTAAATCACATTACAGTCGTGTGGAAGTTGCAAGTGATACTCGCAATCAAATACACCATGGGACAAAGTAAAAACACAATATATAACAGAACCTACAGAAGTCAGTGTTGTAACCTCATTCATACACATAATTTTGTAAAAGCGAACAAAACAAAAGAAAATTGACCCAAACGACTACAATAGTCAGCTTAATTCAACTAGCCACTGGACTATTCAGCATCTTCTCTTTCAAGCACACTAATATGCTAAAGAAACAATTGAGTAGCAAGAACCGGCTCATATGCGTAAACTTCCTGAATCAATTTTTAATACCAACCACATTAAAAATTCCAACCTCTTTGACACTAGGGTGAATAGTCCAACTAATTCAGGCCTGGAATGTATTAATCTACACCTCACAGGCAGATTGCTCAACATAATGTAGAAAACCAGAAGTGAACTGGTTGCAAACAAGCACGCTCAAAATGACCTCAGTATCTCCACATAAACAGAAAATTGCATGACCACACTCGCAAGAGAACAATCAAACCAAGTAACTCAACTTAGAAGTGTCTAAATCTACAAGGGCCCACGTTTGCACACCTAGATATTAAAACATGCTGCAAGCCTGCTTTTTTTCTCAAAGTTTCAGTACACCTCTAACTGAAGACTTGATACCGAGAAAATCTAACCGTGTCCTAGATCCATACACATTGAAATTGCTACTGGAGAGGGAATCTACAAAAGCACAACATCGCGGATTACATGATCCTGAAAATCCCATCACAATAACCCGACCACACACATAAACTCCCAATTCATTCCACACATCCAAGCACTCACATGCTAGAAAAAGCTAATGATTCCAGCTCCTGCGCGCGAATTGGCACCCTTACTCCCTTTGCTCAATCCAATAAAACGAACCACTAAAGTAGGGGGAAATTCAACCATATGAAACAACGTGATTAGTACGTACAAAATTGAGCAAAAACTGGAGCACTCACATCGACCTGGCCCTTCTTGGCGACGTTGGACCAGTCCTTGGCCGTGACGCCGCTCTTCCAATCGAACTCCAAGGTGACGGTGACGGACGGCTTGTGGTCAGGCGCCCAGAAGCAGGCCAGGTAGTCGCCCGCCTCCGTCGCCGTGAAGGCGAAGTGCCCCGACTGCACGTTCTCCGAGTAGTGCATGCTGTTCCCGTACGGCGACGTCACCTGCATCGACCACAAGCGTCAAATCAGCGAAATCGCGGGATCGACGCGGTTTCCCCCCAACCCAATCGCGGTGGGCAGATGACGATCAATTGCTTACCCTGAGGGAGATGCGGTGGGACTCGGGGAGCGGGGCGTCGTGGGAGCTGTCGTCGGGGCCGACGACCTTGTACTTCCCGACGGCCATGGAGTCGATCTTGATCTCGTCGGAGATGCACTTGGTGTGGCCGGACTCAAGGTCGAACCGGAGGGCGCGGGCCGCCGGCGAGGCCGCGAAGAGGGCGGCCAGGAGGAGGAGGAGCGTGGAGGGTGGAAGCCATCTGGGGGCAGAGGATCCGGGGCGCCGCGCGGCCATGGCCGGAGATCGGAGTGGGAATCGGACCGAAGGTCGGCGCACGAAGTCACGAGGTAATGTTGGCTTTGGAGTTTGGCTTATTGGGGTGGGGAGAGGCTGGTTGGCTGGTTGAGAGGTTTGTGACGTGGAAGTGACTAAAAGTTTGGGGAGAGTAGCTTACGAACATGGATTTAGTGATCAATCTTTTTTCTTAGCCGAGATTAGTGTCACATCTTTTTACATGAGAAATAAGTGATTAACCTTTTTTCCAAGGCTAGAAGCCATACACTAAAAGTTCCCTGTGATTCTTTTTTGACAAAGTTCCCTGTGTTACTACGGACAGAAAACGAATTATATCGACATGTTACTTAAGAAAAAAAAAAACAATGCCATTATCTTTGGCCACACCTTTGCGCCACAATGCACCTTGTTTTAGTGGTATTAAAGATTCTGAAGATGAAACCTCTCCTAATTGTTTCAAATGTATGTTTTCTCAACAAACTCTTCAGTTCGTCTCAAGTAAAATCTAGTGAAGATTATAACGGGAAATTGCCTTGTGGGGTCACCACAGAAATGGGTTCTCTGCTGTTCAGCTATCTCTGGTGCCGAGAAGGTACTTTATGATGTTCGTCTTTTTTCCCTAATTAGATCCGTGATATTTTCTCCGGAGGAGTTTTAACTGAAACAAAACGGCAAAATTACTTAGGGATTTGTATCGGAATTTGCAAAAATTAGCCGGTGTGCCTACCCGTGTTATAATTTCCTAACCCAATATCTTAATTTTGGGTGCATCTGGACATTTGAGCTTTTGTGGTTGGCCGTTGGAGCTTGAAGAAATAGGTTTTCGCCCCGCTATATTAATATAGCAACCACCCGATACAACATTGAGACCACCGCTGGGGCAAACAGCACAATCAGACCCAAAAGAAAAGGAAGAGAAACAGAAAAGAAAACAAAGCCGACATCGGCGGATCAACGAAAACGAAAGTAACCCACAACCGCTGCGCCCTCTCCGGCGAAGTCCCACCACAAACCTAGCACTCTAAATCACCGCGTACCAAACAGCACCTCCAAGAAGGAAAGCGACGACGACGACGCTGCTGCCCGTACTGACCTAGGGTTTCCCCGGTACGCTCCGAGGAATGGGGAAGAGGTATACCCGACGCCCCTCAAGAAGGAAGGGTGACACTCGCAAGCGTCACCACGTCGGTGACAACGGCAGGGATTTCTCCCAACCCCCAAAAAACCACGTCTCGGACAATCTGTAGCGCTCCACCCATCTTGCCGCCCACCAACAAACGCCACGACGGTCTTGAAGTCACCATCGTCGTCTCACCATGGCAAACATAGCAGGGCCGGTCAGCCCGAGATGAAGCAGCCGTAGACAAGGTCCGACAGAGTCACAACCACGCGGGAGGGAACAACCTCCACCGTCAAAGACGATAGCCGACCGGACGCTACGACAAGAGCACACCGAGCCACATTGGAACTAAAGGGCGGCAGCAGCGCAGCCACCTGGAGGGCGTCCTCCACCGCCATCGGCGGGTGCTGACCGGACACGACAGCAGGGACACACCTGGACAAGCAGGCCCGGCTGAGCCCGGGGGCTCGTAAAGTCCCCGCCGCCATGCTGCTGCACGTAGGCCGCCACCGCCGCTACCCACTCGGTTCCTAGGCTCAGCCAGACCCAGCTAGGCCCGTGAAACTCCCACCGCCACGCTGCAGCAGGGGTGGCGTCATCTCTGTCATCTCCGTCGCGAGCCGCTCAGCAGACCAAACCGGGGGCAACTAGGCAAGCCCGTCCTAACCCAGATCGGGCTCAAAGGGCCCAGATCTGGGCCTGCAGGGCCGGATTCACCTCCGCTGCCCCAGCCACCAACGGCGGCACCACCACCACCTTAGCCACACGTGGAGCACCAGGAGAGCCCCGCCACCGCGCCACTCGCCGCAGAGGAGCACCACCTGGGCCGGGCGCCGGACCGAAGCCGGACAGAGGAGCACCGCCGCCTAGCAGAAGGAGCCCCGCCTCCTCCCACCAGGCGCGGGGAAGACAGGCCGCCGCCGCCGGCGCCGACCGGGCCGCGCCCGGTGGCCACAGCCGACGGCGGCGACAGGAAGAGGTGGTGAAAGAGCATGAATTGCTCTTACTCGTGTTTTGGTGATGCTGACAATACAACATGTGCCTCTAACCCCTTGTTTAAGTGTGATCAGGTTTATGCAAACATTGCCATTGATCTCGCATCAAGAAAAGGAAGAAATCGAGTGTTTACTGTCCTTGGGCGGTAGTACCGCCCCTTCGGGCGGTAGTACCGCTGTGCCTTCCTGGTTTACAGGGGCGCGGCAGTACCGCTCGCAGTGCCGCTGAAATGGGGTTCGGGCGCCCATGTGCGGCAGTACCAGCGGTACTACGGGCGGTAGTACCGCTGGCTCATGGTGGTCAGCGTTGGTTTGACCACCACGGCGGCAGTACCGCTCGCAGTACCGCCAAATGGAGCTTCAGATGGCCATGTGCGGTACTACCGGCGACTTGGGCGGTAGTACCGCTCAGTAAGTTCCAAATGCACAGTCAGCGTGCAGCTTTGACCACAGCGCAGAAGGCGCCAGCGGTAGTACCGCCCGGCAGCGGTACTACCGCTGGCTCGGGAAAAAGGGCTCCAACGGCCAGAAATTGGAAGGGCTATATAATGCCCTTCACCTACCTCTTGCTTGGTAGCTCGCCTCTACAAGAAAAACACCATTGTTGCAAGCTCAAGATTTCTTAGATCTCCCAATCCCTCCACCCAAACTCACTCATACTTGGAGGATTGAAGGAGAAGGCCCGGATCTACTACTTCACCAAAGCGTTCTTCATTTCCCCTTCATTCACTTGAGGGATTCGAGCCTAGGGTTTCCACTAGGAAAACCTAGGCATCTTGTTGTTCTCACTTGCTTGTTACTTTTGTGTAGCAGGTGTTGTTGGTGATTGAGAGCCCCCAATCCTTTTGTGGGTTGAGCCTCAAGTTGTTGTAACGAGCTTTTGTGCTCCGGATTCCGCTTTGGAGGATTCCGATAAAGAAAGGTGGACCGAGCTTTTGTGCGAGGTTCATCGGAGAATAGGGTGAAGCCTTTTGTGGCATCTTGAGTTTGAAGCTCACACCCCTCCAACGAGACGTACTCCCCTAAAAAGGAGGAACTCGGGAATACATTCTTGTCTCCGCGTGCTTTCCTATCGGTTAATCCTTTCTAGTTATTTACTACTTGTATCTTATCTTGTTTAGACTTAACTTGTCATATAGGTAAATTCACCATAGTTGCATATCTAGAGAATTTACCTTTTAGTCAAGCCTTAATCGAAAAAGAATTAAAAATTGGAGTAGCACCTATTCACCCCCCCCCCTCTAGGTGGCCATACGATCCTTTCAATTGGTATCAGAGCCTCGGCTCTTTATTCGGGCTTAACCGCCTAAGAGAAATATGGCCCTCGACGAACATGGGAATGAGATACCCGATGACACCATCGTTCCCACTTCTGTTTCCGTGGAGGACTTCACTTCCTTGAAGTCCTCTATGGATACTCAAATGGGAGAGTTGCGCAAAATGTTAGAGCAACTCATGGTGGCAAAGGGTATCGACTCCTCCCTAACTCCGGAGGCTCCTCCTAAGGAGAAGCCCTCGGATGTAAGTGTCGAAGAGAAAGCGGGGGTGAACTCAAATAAAAATGAATCCTCACCTAAAACACCTAATGGGAAGGGAGAGCATGCTAGAGTTCCTTTTGCATACTCTCCCGACCTACCCGTGCCTCATCCTCCTATTCACTTAAGAGGAGCTCCACCTAGTCTTAATGCATCTTCCTTTACCCGTTGGCAATCTTCTATGAAATCTCACTTGAAAAGTGGTTGCATAGGTCTTTGGAAGATCATTGTTGATGGATTCAAGCCGGTGGATGAAAATGACTTGACAAGGAAAGAAGAAGTTGAAGCTCAACTAAATTCCACCGCTCTTGATGTGATCCGTGTTGCCGTGGGTGAAAAGAACATCCATCACATTGAAGATTGCACCACCGCCAAGGAAGCATGGAACAATCTCACGGAGGTGTTTGTTGGAAATGAGAGCATGAGAAGAAATAGATATGAAGCCATGAGCAATCAAATTGAAGGCTTCTACAAGAAAGATGATGAAACTCATGAGGAGATGTATCAAAGGCTCAAGGCTCTTGCTACCGCATTTAGAGACCTTGGTGCTAAACATGTGGATGATACTTACATCAAGAGGAAGTATGTGAATGCCCTCATGCCGTTTGAAGAGAACGACTTGAATAGTCTCCAAGGGAAGCACAACTATGACCTCTTGACCTCAAATGAAGTCATGCAAGAGATGCAATCTTACAAGGTCCGAGCTCAAATTGCTAGAGACTCTCGTGCCCGAGCTCTTGGAATGGCCCAAAGTTCCTCACTTGCTTTGAAGGCCAAGGTTGTGGAACTAGATGAAGACCAAGATCATGAAGAGGGAAGTTACTTGGCACCCGAGGAACTCAAGGGTGCTCATAGAGATTATGTGGCTCTCATGGCGAAGGACTTTTGGAAAAATCCATCTAAAGCTAAAGCTTATGTGGATAAAAAGCATAAAGCAAGAGGCTACAAGGAAGGCAACCCAAAAATGAAGACTTGCTTCAATTGTCAAGATCAATTCCACTATGTTGCCCAATGCCCTTACAAGAACCGTGAAGAACATGGAGGAAGACTCATTCGCAAGGAAGCGTCAAGTTCTTCTCCCACGAAGCCTTACTTCAAGAAGTTCAATCCCAACAAGAAGCTACCTTCCAAGGTGTTGGTGGTGAGAGAGGAATATATGTCCGGGGATGAGAGTGATGAAGAAGAAACAACCACAAGTGAAGTGGCCGCTTTAGCCATTGCTTCATCGACAACCCCTTCTCTCTTTGAATCCCCCAATGATAATGTCACCACCAAATCCGCTACGTGTCTCATGGCCAAGCTCTCCGAGGTATCACCTTCCCTTCCTCCTAAGACTATGAATGAAATGCATGAATTTATGAGTCTTAGAGTTAAGGAAGAAAATGTTGCTTTGGATTTCTTGATGACTAACTTGCAAGGTGAAAGCAAGATTCGGCTTGAGATTCTTATGAGTCAATATGGCATCGCACAAGATCTCCTTAAAGAAAAGGGGAGACTAGAAAGAGAATATGCTAATGAGATCGCTTCCCTTACCGAGGCGATTGAGGAAGAGCATGAACTTCGAGTTTCTCTTGAGGAGAAGCTTGAGAATCTTGATGAATCTCAAAATGAAACTCTTTCTAAGATCATTAAAGAACGTGACCATGCTATTGCTAAATACAATGTTTTAGAGAAACAAAAGGTCGTATTTGGTGTTGGTCATAATAGACTAGCCGATGAGTTAGGGTCGCTCACCAAGGCTCACAAGGCCTTGGAGAGTGAACACTCTATTCTCACCAAGTCTTTTGAACAACTTCAAATACAATCTACTAAAATTGATGAACCTAGCTCCTCTACTTGCTCTTGTGATCATGCAAATATCATTGAGGAAAATGCTAGGTTGAAGAATGAACTTGCCAAGGCCTCTAGCCCTCAAGGTGAGAAACCTCTTTATGAGCTCTTGCAAGCGCAAAAGCCTCACATAGGGAAAGAGGGTCTTGGTTATGTTGCCAAGAAGAAGAAGAAGAACACGAACAAGAAGAATGCCAAGCCCGCACAAGCAAAAGAGACTACCATTGCGAGTGGTGATGCCACAAGGGGCAATGCCACTCACAATGACTTTGCGGGAAAATACAACCCTTCATATGTTCTTATGAAATCTATAGATGGTTGTGTTTTTGCTAAATATGTTGGCACTTCATATGGAGATGATTATCACTATGCTATTTGGGTTCCAAAGACCCTTGTGACTAACAAAAGAGGACCCATTTCACAATGGGTACCTAAAACAAAGACTTGATTCTTTGTAGGACTTTTCTTCCGGTGGATCTTCATGGCTCATTGATAGTGGGTGCTCTTCTCACATGACCGGAAGCAAAGAAGTAGTAAAGGGCCTATTGAATCAATTACTCACATTTTCTCATGTCACCGTCGGGAATAATGCAAGACTTAAGGTATTGGGATATGGCAATGTAGTGATCACTCCGGAGTTATCCATTGAGAAGGTCCTACTTGTTGAATCTCTCTCATATAATTTACTTTCCGTTGGTCAATTATGCAATGTCGGTTACACCGTTATCTTTAATAAACACCACGTGACCATCCTTTTCACTCAAACTCTTAAAGTAGCCTTTGTTGGATTTCGTGTAAACGGTTTGTATGTGGTCGATTTCTCGAAAGAGACCACTCAAATCGCCACGTGTCTAATGGCTAAATCCGACAAGGGTTGGCTTTGGCATCGCCGGCTAGGCCATGTCGGTATGAGAAATTTGCAAACTCTTGTGAAGGGTGGACACGTGGTAGGACTAACCGATGTTAATTTTTCCAAAGATCGTCCTTGTAGTGCTTGCATAGCCGGAAAGATGCATGAAAAGAATCATCCCAAGAAGAGCATTATCTCCACCGAGAGGCCTTTGGAGCTCCTTCATATGGATCTCTTTGGGCCTCCCACATATGATAGTCTTGGTGGCAAGAAATATTGTTTGGTGATTGTGGATGATTATACAAGATATTGTTGGACTTTCTACCTCAAGAGGAAGAGTGAAACTCAAAAAGTATTCATTGACTTTGCAACCTTAGTTCAACGCCAATATGACTCCAAGATTTTGGCAATAAGAAGTGACAATGGTACGGAGTTCAAGAATTACACTATGGATGATTTCCTAAGTGGGGAAGGCATACAACACCAATATTCCGCTGCTTATACTCCCCAACAAAATGGTGTCGCCGAAAGGAAGAACCGCACTCTTATTGATATGGCAAGAACTATGTTGGCCGAATTTCATTCCCCATATAACTTTTGGGCCGAAGCCATCAATACCGCTTGCCACTACTCCAACCGGCTCTTCTTTCGTCCTCTCATGAAAAAGACACCATATGAACTCCTTATCGGTAAAAAGCCAAATGTCTCTTACTTTCGCGTATTTGGATGCAAATGCCATGTTTACATTAAAGGTTGCCCAATTGCTAAATTTGAATCTAGAACTTTTGATGGTATTTTTGTTGGATATGCCGCAAACTCCCATACTTATAGGGTCTACAACATATCCACCGGATGTGTTGAAGAATCTATGAATGTGGAGTTTGTCGAGGATAATGGCTCCCAAGCGGAGCATATTGATCATGATAATGTAGGTGATGTACCTCCACCTCAAGCCATAAGAACTATGGGCATAGGGGAACTTATTCCTATTGAAGAACCTATTATGGACACTCAAGAAGAAGGAACAAGTTCTACTCAAGTTGAACCATCCACCTCAACCATTGATCAACAAGCTATACAAGAACAAGATCATGATAGTCATCCACATGAGCAAGATAATGGTCAAGACCCACCCAACTCTAGTGGAGAACAAGAACATGATGAACCCCCATCTCCAAGAACTCCACTTCGGGTTGACCATGAACAAGATGAAGGAAATGATGAAGATGTTCGTGTTGGTGAAACAATTGGTCAAGCCATAGAACGCCGAGTCATTCGGCGTGCATCAACATTGGATCATCTCCAACACTACAAAGAAAATATCCTTGGGAGTATTCGTAAGGGTGTGTCCACACGTAATCAATTAACTAACTTTTGTGGTCATGTCTCTTGTTTGTCTAGCTTAGAACCTCTCAAGGTATATGATGCTCTTGAAGACATGGATTGGGTTGCGGCCATGCATGAAGAATTGAACAACTTCGAGCGCAACAAAGTATGGTCATTAGTTGAAAGACCCAAAGACACATCACATAATGTCATTGGAACAAGTGGATATTCAAGAACAAGCAAGACTCACATGGTCAAGTCATTCGCAACAAAGCAAGATTGGTTGCACAAGGCTACACCCAAATCGAAGGAGTCGACTACGGTGAAACTTATGCCCCCGTTGCTAGACTTGAATCTATTCGTTTATTGATTGCCTATGCATCTACTCATAACATTACCTTATATCAAATGGATGTTAAAAGTGCTTTTCTAAATGGTCCACTAAGTGAATTAGTGTATGTGAAACAACCTCCGGGTTTTGAAGACCCTAAATTTCCTAACCATGTCTACTTACTACATAAGGCCCTTTATGGGCTCAAGCAAGCTCCACGTGCTTGGTATGATCATCTCAAGGAGTTCTTAGTAGACCATGGTTTTGAGATTGGGGTAATCGATCCCACCTTTTTCACAAAAAGGATAAATGGAGAGCTTTTCGTATGCCAAATATATGTTGATGATATTATCTTTGGTTCTACTAACCATGAATTTAGTGATCAATTCTCTAAGCTAATGACCAAGGAATTTGAGATGTCCATGATGGGAGAATTGAAGTATTTTCTTGGCTTTGAAATCCACCAATATAGTGAAGGAACATTCTTATGTCAAGCCAAGTATATTCAAGACATGCTCAAGAAATTTGATATGAACAACGCCAAGCCATATAAGTTTCCCATGGACTCTAAGGCGGATCTACACTTAGATCCGAAGGGTAAGGAAGTTGATCCCAAGCTTTATCGTTCTATGATTGGATCTTTACTTTACCTTTGTGCATCTAGACCGGATATTATGTTTAGTGTGGGTATGTGTGCAAGATTCCAATCAAGTCCTAAGGAAAGTCATGAAACCGCGGTTAAAAGGATTCTAAGATACTTGATAGATACTCCTAACTATGGTCTTTGGTACCCCCATGGGACAAGCTTTGATCTTGTAGGTTATTCGGATGCGGATTGGGCGGGTTGCAAAATGGATAGAAAATCAACTTCGGGTACTTGCCAATTCCTTGGTAGGTCTCTTGTGAGTTGGTCTTCCAAGAAACAAAATTGTGTGGCCTCGTCCTCCACCGAAGCCGAATACATTGCCGCCGGAAGTTGTTGTGCACAATTATTATGGATGAGGCAAATTTTAAAGGATTATGGTGTCATTTGTGACAAAGTGCCTCTTTTATGTGACAATGAAAGTGCCATCAAAATTGCTCACAATCCGGTACTTCATGGGAAGACCAAGCATATTGAGATCCGGTATCATTTTATACGAGATCATGTTGAGAAGGGTGATATTGCAATCGAGTATGTCAACACCAAGCATCAACTCGCCGATATGTTCACAAAGCCTCTTGGTGAAGCAAGATTCAAGGAGTTGAGAGGAGAACTAAATGTGGTGGACATAAGCAATTGGACTTAGTGGATTTCTTGCATACCTACCCATATTAGACAATAGTAATTTGGTTTAGGTGTAGGCATGGACATAGGGGAAGTGCGGTCCTAATACATTGGGCTATCCCTTCCCCCATTATGCCGATAGTAAGAACTCATTTGCATCTCTATATTCGTTCTATGAATTGTGAGCTTAAATGAAGAGTAGTGGCGGTGAACCCAAGATATATCTTCGCGGTGTCACACCACATACACTCTTACATGGTGGCCTAGGCCACCGCCCTCCTCCTTATGAGGAGTTGATCTTATTTGGCTCTTATTTGGGTATTTTAGACCTTTTTGCTTTGGGAGAGTGCTCAAATTTGGCCTTTCGTGTCGATTCTTGCATTTTTGGGTAAACTCTCTCTCTCCAGTTTCGAGTTCTATCCTAAGCCTCAACTTTATCCTAAGCCACTCAGTCTCAAATACCTTTTATTTCATGCTCTCGACAAAGTTGTTGGTCGGAACCGGTGACAAATCCTTTTTACGGCTTCAATTTGAGCCATAAAAAGTTTTTGCCCCCTGGCACCGGTACTACCGGCCCATGGAGCGGTACTACCGCTGGCTCGGGTGCCTCTGCCCCTGCCAGCGCGTGGGACCGCTGCCCGGGCCGCGCAGGAATCGGGGGCGGTACTACCGCTGGATCGAGCGGTAGTACCGCTCGTGCGGATTTTTCCAGGATAAGGGCACGGGCGGATGGGTGAAAGTCAATCCTTCATTTTCCCCATCCGCCCCTCTCTCTCCTCCTGTGAATCCGCCGCCGCCGGCCATCCTCTCCGCCGGGACCGAGCTCCCCCGGCCGTGGTTCTTGCACCCCCGGCCCCGGGACCTCTCGGGCATCTCTCCCTCCCTCGATCCTCTGCCATGAGCACCGGTAAGCTCTCTCCCTCTCTCTCATCTAGTTGATGGATGGAGATGACTAGATTGCTTTCCTCGTGGTGTTCTTGACAAATTGGTGTGGTAGAGATGC
Source organism: Poa pratensis (assembly GCA_947311845.1). NCBI lineage: Eukaryota > Viridiplantae > Streptophyta > Magnoliopsida > Poales > Poaceae > Poa > Poa pratensis. The sequence continues at coordinate 20,358,070 of CAMZMU010000091.1, read as the reverse complement.
AATCTAGGATGCCTAGAACCCTGTGTATGAATCTTGTGAAGAATCTATGGCTAGTTTTGTAGTTCTCCATCTAGATTTGTTGGATATGACTATGGATGTTTTTCATGTTCCTCTGTGAATGTATCACCATCTTGTGCCAAATCCAACCTTCCTAGATGTTGTACTCCCACCTAGCATTTGTTTCCTCCAAGTTATGTTCACTCGTGTTCTTGGTTTTTCTACCATGAAATATTTGTGTGTTTCTCATCTCCATGCTTTCCTACCCCATGCTATTCACAGGTGGTTCGAGTGGTTCTAAGACTCGGGGAAAGAAACCTAGGGTTGACGAGATGGACGAGGAGTTTGATCCCACAATGGAAGAAGTGTATGGTCCCTCGGTCACCAAGAGCAAGAAGGCTGCTCCGAAGAAGAAAGCTGCTGCCAACAAGAACAAGCACTTGACAGCGAGTGAGATGTCTGACAAAGATTACACTTCCATGAGGAAAAGAGATCCATATGCAGTTGATCGAGTAAATTTGACTCCTCAGTTTCGGGGCACCAATCCCTTCTTCCATACCCGTTTTCAAGAGGAGTGCTACAATGAGATACTTTATCGCAAGCCCAATGACAATGTGCTAGAGCTGAGGTACATTGATATCCCTCACATGGAGAGAAAGCCCGAATACTTTGGAGAAGCATTGTCTATGTGCCATGAGTTTGGGATTGTTCCTTTCATCACTCTCCAACAAAATTATGATGAAGCTCTAGTTTGCCAATTCCTCGCCACCGTCTATTTTGGCACCGAGGAGCCCCGCTACATCACTTGGATGTCGAAAGACAAGCAGCTCACCGCTCTTTGGAGTGATATTGGATCCATGCTTGGATATGAAGATTTTGGTCCCCATTGGACCGATGCTCTTGATAAGAAGTACTTCCGGGTTCACCTCAATCCCTCTCAGGGTCTTAGTGACCACAACACTTGGATCATCCACAAGCCCAAGCAACTCCGTGTCAAAGATCATACGGAGAAGGTCAAGGATACCAAGGGTACCAAAACTACTAGGGGCAAGGACAAGGAAGTTGTAGGTGATGAAGGTCCCTCTCGGGCTGCCAAGGAGAGTGGCTTCACTTGGATGGCTCGTCAAATGAAGAAAGTGTTTGGTTTGTCCAAGGCTATTGAGAAGAGGGCATGGGAACGTGAAGACAAAGAGAAGCGTGCTCGTCAACTCGACATTGAACATCGCCGTGCTCTAGGTGAACAAGTTGCTTCCGGCTCGGAGAAGAACATTCCAACTTATGAAGAGGGGCAAGCAAAGAACTCTCAAGGCGAAATCTTCACTTGGTCGGACTATGATGGTGATGAAGAAGAAGTGTCCTCTCGTCGTCGCCCTCGCCCCCCAAGCAATGAGTAAACCCGGGACGTTAGCATCGGTTTCTCTCCTTTTTGGTGTCTTGATGCCAAAGGGGGAGAAATATCTATTAGGTCTTTGTGGGTTTTGCATGGGAAAGTCACAAGTGTTGCGCTCTTCTTGTTTGGTTTGTTTATGCGCTTGTGAACTTGGTTATTTTTCGTTTTTATGTTGTGAACCTCGTTTGTTATGCATGGTGTAAGACATGTTGAACTTTAAACTTTATTCCCATGCTTATGTTTTGATATGATCTATATGTTATCTTGCACAGTTTGTAAAAGTTAGGGGGAGTGTTGATCCTATTTGTTGTGCATTTGAGCATTCAAAAGCTATCCGTTAATATGCACACATTTAGGGGGAGCTCTGTCTAAATTTTTACAAATTGTTGTATTGTCATCATCCACCAAAAAGGGGGAGATTGAAAGAGCATGAATTGCTCTTACTCGTGTTTTGGTGATGCTGACAATACAACATGTGCCTCTAACCCCTTGTTTAAGTGTGATCAGGTTTATGCAAACATTGCCATTGATCTCGCATCAAGAAAAGGAAGAAATCGAGTGTTTACTGTCCTTGGGCGGTAGTACCGCCCCTTCGGGCGGTAGTACCGCTGTGCCTTCCTGGTTTACAGGGGCGCGGCAGTATCGCTCGCAGTGCCGCTGAAATGGGGTTCGGGCGCCCATGTGCGGCAGTACCAGCGGTACTACGGGCGGTAGTACCGCTGGATCATGGTGGTCAGCGTTGGTTTGACCACCACGGCGGCAGTACCGCTCGCAGTACCGCCAAATGGAGCTTCAGATGGCCATGTGCGGTACTACCGGCGACTGGGCGGTAGTACCGCTCAGTAAGTTCCAAATGCACAGTCAGCGTGCAGCTTTGACCTCAGCGCAGAAGGCGCCAGCGGTAGTACCGCCCGTAGCAGCGGTACTACCGCTGACTCGGGAAAAAGGGCTCCAACGGCCAGAAATTGGAAGGGCTATATAATGCCCTTCACCTACCTCTTGCTTGGTAGCTCGCCTCTACAAGAAAAACACCATTGTTGCAAGCTCAAGATTTCTTAGATCTCCCAATCCCTCCACCCAAACTCACTCATACTTGGAGGATTGAAGGAGAAGGCCCGGATCTACTACTTCACCAAAGCGTTCTTCATTTCCCCTTCATTCACTTGAGTGATTCGAGCCTAGGGTTTCCACTAGGAAAACCTAGGCATCTTGTTGTTCTCACTTGCTTGTTACTTTTGTGTAGCAGGTGTTGTTGGTGATTGAGAGCCCCCAATCCTTTTGTGGGTTGAGCCTCAAGTTGTTGTAACGAGCTTTTGTGCTCCGGATTCCGCTTTGGAGGATTCCGATAAAGAAAGGTGGACCGAGCTTTTGTGCGAGGTTCATCGGAGAATAGGGTGAAGCCTTTTGTGGCATCTTGAGTTTGAAGCTCACACCCCTCCAACGAGACGTACTCCCCTAAAAAGGAGGAACTCGGGAATACATCCTTGTCTCCGCGTGCTTTCCTATCGGTTAATCCTTTCTAGTTATTTACTACTTGTATCTTATCTTGTTTAGACTTAACTTGTCATATAGGTAAATTCACCATAGTTGCATATCTAGAGAATTTACCTTTTAGTCAAGCCTTAATCGAAAAAGAATCAAAAAATTGGAGTAGCACCTATTCACCCCCCCCCTCTAGGTGGCCATACGATCCTTTCAGGTGGGAAGAGGGGGCCGAGCGGGAGGAGGCCGAGGCCGCAGCCGGCCGCCGCGGGGGCGGCGCGGCCGCGCGAAGGGAGGAGAGGGGGAGGGAGGGGAGGGCGGCGGCCGGGCCGGGTGCTGCGCCGGCGGCCGGCGGCGGCGGAGGAACCCTAGGGGTTGGGGTTGGGGTCGGGTCGCTAAAGATGTCTATCGGACGTTTACGAGTAGGTGTTCCCGCCGTTGGAGCTTCAATAATGTATAGTACCGATGAACACTTGAGCTTTTGCGGTTCACGTTGGAATTCTTACTAAATGTTCACAATCTCATATTTAGTATCGTTGAACATTTGCATGCGGTATTATGTTTTTTATGTACCTTGTCCCTCTTTACGAATGAAAAATTCTTGTTCAACGTATATTGTCCATATCTGATGATTATATTTGTTGATGTGTATGCGAAAAATTTCATTCACACTTAAGCTTGCGAGGACTTTGAATTTTTTTGGGTCCGCCTCTGTTGAGAGGCTTCCTGCAAGACCTTGTGGTTGTGGTTGGCGGCACTGTTCTACACTGCAAGCCCATCTCAAGGGACCAGCAGAAGTTGCTCAACGAAAGCTCTCCCATCGTTGTCATCTATAGCCTCGAGAATAAGGAGAAGGCAAAGCTTGACGATCATGATCGCTGCTGTAATACCCCACAGTTTAGAGAGTCGGAAGGGTAGAAATATGATTTGTGCATTTGCAAAGCATGCATCTAAAAATGCGGAAAATTTTGGCGCACTTAAGAAACGAGACAAAGAGATCGATGTTTCTCTCGACTCGATGAGTTTAGGTTTAGATCATCCTGTTGAGAGCTACAAACTTCGACATGACCTTTACATATTTTCTAAAACATCTGAACACACTTAAATAATATGACAAGTTATAATTCAAATTAAATGAACAAATCATTACAACAACATCATTTCTTATCCCTACCATCTACGCATCCATGATCATATAAAGAAGCAATTATCAAGATCTCATTTCATACATGATCTTATAAGAATTCATATATTACCATTTCCTATATCATTTCATCATATCCTTTTCCATACATAGAAGTATCAATTTCAAATGATTGTCCAAAGTACATATAAATAAATCAAGTTATCATTTCATTCAACATCATCCCAATTATCATCTTATACCCATCATCTGATCATCTTATATTACATACATCTCAATACATCATCCACACAAATATATCATCACATAAGAATCAATTTCTCATCCCAAATCATCATCTTAAATACATCTTACCATCTCATCTCATTCCATTCTTTCTACACATGTGCTCCAATTCGAAATTCAAATATCCAAAATATAATTATGTACATCCATTGTGACATGATACAAATCTTACCAGATCAAACATTACAAAATGAAATTGAAAGAATAAATTATATTACAACTTTAATCGAATAAGTACATATTTCATCCAAAAAGAAAGGAAGATTACAAAAGAATAAAAGAAATTCCTAAATGAAATATTAAACTAGATCTTCACACCATTTGAATCTTCTCAACTTATCTTGATCTTCGTATCTCCCAAATCTCATTCTTGATTCCTGCACATAAGAAGAAGAACAGAAAGAAAGGAATTGAAGCAAGTATCTGTTCTTATCAACTTCTCTATAAATTGTGAAATTCAAAGGTTTTATGCTATGTAAAATAAGATGGAAGCAAGGCTGGCCACTTTGTTGACAAATTCTTTTACATACATGAAGCAATTGAAAATCATCTAAATATAAATAAAGATAAAGAAACATTTCTGATAATTGAAATGTGTGCCTTCACCACAAGGGTGAGGCAATTCGATGTTGGAACTTAACTAAAGGATGTTAGGAACTTGTCCTAGTATCCAATTATCGACTAGAGGGATCAACTTTATCTTAGGCGACATTGAGGAACTTATGGATCAAGTTGAATCATTTGAGGCAATGTGGATCAGTTAGGCAACAAGAAGGCAACAAGGGGCAGGATCCATTTGAGCAAGATACAAAGGCAACTTAAGCAAAGGCAATTGTTATTGATCCATATTTATTTATCTTAGGCAACTAGTCAATCCCTCTAATCTAGTCAAGTTCTTAAATAAGAAAGCCCACATGAAAAGATAGATTATTTCTCCAATGGTATTATTTACCAAGGAAGAAAATAGACAAATGCTAAAGCCCACAATCTGAAATTATTAAGCCACATGATCACCACCCATAAATGGCCAAGCCCACATATGAGAGAAGCCACACAAGCCCATCTAGTGACAAATGCCACTTGGCTTGATAAAAAAATTAATCCTACAAGGAGATAAGATCAATGACCATGCATTCTTATCCACAAGCAAACTATCTCACATAACTTGTACCTCAAGAATATCTCACAAGAGGATAAGACCAATGACTACTCATCTTTATCCACAAGGGAAATATCTAGCTTAACTTGAACCCCAAGTAATGCCTATGCATAAGAACATGACAACAAGTAGCTTACTCACCCATGCAAATGAGGAGTCACATACTTGTGTGTCACCACCACAACCAAACAGCCAACACTATATATTTACCTCAGCACCCAACTACAACAAATTCTTCTCACATCCATTTTTCCAAATAGCAAGCTATAAGCAGCCAGCCGCACCATATGTTCTCTACATTAGCACAAATACACCAGCAACGAATCTAGCAACCAAATCATCTTCCAGATCAGCTAGAACAGCTCAAGAACATCTCAAGAACACAAAGAATCTCCACTAAATCAATTTGCAGCTAGATAAATACACCCTAGGAACATTGAAGCAGCGAGGAGGAGCAGGCTAGCCACAAGACGCAGGTTATCATCATTTTCCAGAAGACCAAGCTGCTCAACAACAGCAGGTTAATTCTTTGTGTGTGTGTGAGGCAGAGGAGAGGTGCTAGCAAGTTCTCTAAATGACAGACAATGCTAGAAAGAGAGGAGAGCAGGGCAACACATCAAATCCATGAATACATCTTTAAATCATTCCAACTACCCTTCAACTAGATTTTCACTAGGAGGATAGAAAGAAGTGTTTCTCTCAGATTGGCATAGAGATGCTATGCTAAATCATCATAGAGAATTAAAGCAACACACTAATATCTGTTCTTATCAAAATATTTGCCTCAGCCTTTGCATCATTGGCATGGCTAAGAAAACAAGCCAGTTCTGTTCTTATCAGTTCATATCTAGTGGAAGAGAGAAGAAGAGTCAGTAAATCTGTTCTTATCAATTTATGAGGAGATAGGGGTATAAAGAATAGTAATATGCATGGAAATTAAATTACAGTGCACTAGTTGCTAGACAACAATCAATTCCTGTCCAGAAACCATTGGATCTCCCAAATATTCAAGCACGATATCCATATAATTTCCTAATCATCTACAGCTTGAGAACAAGCAAGAAAACATCCATAGCCTCTAAAACAACACAAGTAATTCAGTACAGCAACTAATTCATGCCTAGAGGACAACAAATTCTCCTCTATAAATTAGCACATCACATTCAGATATCATTTGGTCATATGCAGGAAGCAATAATAATGGAATCTAATAAGCACCAACAGTAAAATCAAGCATGTGGTATATATGCTCTTGAAAAATGCATGCACAGTCATGTTGCATCCACACAAGTACCACCACACAATTAAATCATCTATGCACATTATCTAGTGATCACTAGCAACAATCAGGAATTGATAAAACATTCACTAGATCATCTGAGTGAGTAAATCACCTAGATTCTCACTCTGAAGTTAATTGACAGAAGGTTGACTGACCAAATTGAGCCTTTATTCAGTTAGCAGTAGGTGCAGTGGTCACACACACACACACTAGACAACACAATTAGACAGATGAATTCATCACCATGATCAACTAGAGCATCACACGAGCACCACAGACCAAAAGTTCATCCGCACAGAAAGAGCACACGGCCGGTCACAGAGAGAGCTATACCTGTCGTGTGGCACACGAGCATCACGGCATGACGAGGCAGGGCCCGTGCTGCTGTGGTGGAGTGTACCGCGAGACGATGAACACCAGTTTCACCACCACCATCCACCAGACCACAGCCGAAGGATGACGCCAGGGTTGCGCCAGAGCACCTTCCCACCGGCGTCGAAGGAGAGATAGTCAAGGGGCACAAACAGCAGCGGCGGCACCACTGCCCCGATGCCAACTGCCAAGGTTGAGGGAGCCATGCTCGTGGAGGCGAGGAAGCAGCACTCAAGGGTGTCGAGGCAGACGGCCAGGGAATCGAGGAGGCCACCGTGGTCGACGATTGGAAGAAGACGGAGGCGTGGGAGCCGGAGCAGAGTCGGGGAACCAAGCCGTGGTGGCTAGGGTTCCACGGGCGGGCTCAATCGGAGCTCAGGGGTGCGAAATCGTCAGCGCGGCGGTGTGGTATCAGTAAGGGAGGAGGGCGCCGGAGCAGCGCAAGCAGGTGGCGGCGCCGGGAACAGCCGGCGACGGCCGGGGCGGCGGCACATCGCCAGAAGGGGATCGAAGCAGAGGAGGAGATCGAGCTCGGGAGTGAGAGCAGCGAGGGAGAGAGAGAGTGGGCCGGTCGGTTTGACCGACCGAGCCAGGTCTTGAATGGGTTGGGTCCAACCCATTAGGCCCAGGGACATTTTGGTAATTCACCAAATTAAATTACTTAAACTTAAATGAATTTTAACTCCCAAACAAAAGGAACAAAAATCAGCTAAAAATATGCAACATACTCTACAAAATATGAGGAATTTTTATGTAAGTTTTATTACTAAATTTTGACAAGTTTTGAGTGGATGAAAATTCAAGAATCCTTAAGTGGAAATGACTTGAAATTCTTTTCAAAAACTATTTTCTTAAAGGAAAATAATATGGGAAAATAAAGTCTCGAAGTTCAATTATGTTTAACTATTTAAATTTAATCACTTTAAATTTATTCCTCATGAAAATTGTTATCAAATTCTTTAAAGAATTAAAAACTCCTAAAACACTTAAAAAGTCTTAAAATCCACAACTTGGGAATTTTGGGGTGACGATGCATTTCATATATATGCATAATAGCATGCTGCTAGAATTTTCAGTAGTCCTTATCAGGATTACTTTGCTACTTTCAGAACTCGGGGTTTTACTGCAAACCCTAAGAACCCCGAAGGATTGAACGGCCATTTCTATCACAGGCAAGTTCATTCTTGCATATCCTTCAAGATCCATTTACTGCTGTTCGTCACAACCACATTGCTAACGGAGAAGACACTGTCTATTGGAAGGAGAAACAACTCTGGATAAAGATATTCCAGATGGAATAGATTAGGGCTGTGACAACAGCAGTAGTGGATCAGGAATTAGAATTAGAGCTGATCTCCAGCTTAGTACTACGATTTGGATCTTTCTGTATTTCATTTGCAAGAGACTTGCTTCAATATAAAGGAGGGTCTCAAGATTTTGTATTGAATAGTGTTGTAATCCTATAGTGTTACCTTGGACCGGCTATGTTTCTGTTGTACTACTCTGAGGGATGTAATATTTGCGGAGAGGTCCTTCCGTGCGTGTTACATCAACGACTTGTACACTACAACATGCAGTGGTGTGCTGGGTCACCGCAGCTGCAGCCAGGCCGATGATGCCCAAGTACTAACCCGCGCCTGTGGTAGCGCATTTGTGAGTAGTGCTTGAATAATCGACTCATAACAGCTTGCAATCTGCAACCTCTGTGAAGAAGGTTTTTCCTTGTGCATGTGTGATGTAATTATAAGAGTTAGACTTTCTTTTACTCAAACCCGTTCCATCTCAATTCATACTTTCTACTTGGCATCAACAAACATGTCAACTTAAACAAGGTACTTAGCATCTCTAGCATACCACCTAAAGAACCCTCCCCCGGCACGGGAAATTCCGATAAAATATATGGCTTTGAACCATTTTGATGGCCTAGATAGAAACCGTATATCGGCACGGCCCGGAAAACGTTTTCGGGTACCCACTAAATCGATCCCTGATTCCACTATATCAAGGGTTTCGGGGTCAATTTAGGGTTAGGTCCCATGATGCCCTATGAAGTGTTCGCGGCTCCTTCGCCGTGTATTGTCCAATTCCGACGATCCCTCTCCGCCTCCCCCGCTCCATTTATTTCATCATCTCTGCCAGATCAATGGCATCCGCATCCGCTTGCGGCCGTGACGGCATCGGCGGGAGCGGTGGGGGCAGTCCAGGCAGCGACGACGAGAAGCAGCGCCGCCCCCGCTGTCACCAAGCCCGCCCCCCGCCGATTTACGACATGGGACGACACATCTTGCCCCACATCAAGCGGTGTCGCAAAACCGACGTCGCCCTCCGGGAGGCTCTACACGAAGCAGCGTGGAATGTTGATCTGGAGTCGCAGCGCCGCTAGGGAGGAGCACGGCTTTGTCGTGGTTGCGCGCAAGGCCATCGCCAACTAATACGTCGGCTGCAATGAGTGAGCTCATTGGTGAAGTACCATGTCACCTATGAAGTAGTCCTAGGGTTCGGTTTTAGTTTAATCTGTGTTTGTGTTATATTCATGATGTCTGTGATGAACTCTATTTGCGTGATCGTAGTTAAGATCTTGCGTGAAGTTTTATTTCAAATTTACAGTCCAAAATTTTGGTATCTGAGCTACTCGTTTGTTGAAGATTGGTACGATACTATGAGGATCAGCGTGCTTTTCTGCATCGGGATACTATGATGCTATATCTAGTTTCAACTACTCCCTCTAATCTTAAAAAAAGGTACGGTACTTTTTCTGCTAACTTATACATAATCAGTTCTATTCTGGCGATGATTTTTCCGGATCCGAGGGAGTAGTATGGAAGTTGCTGAACAATATGTCGATCAAAGATAGATACTGTAAACTGAGCTAACAGTTTCACAGTGAAAACATACCCGGATGCACAAGCTGAAACCTCGAATCCATAGGAAATTAATCGAATAGGCACTGAATTCCTCAAGAAAAAAAAAGAGCGTCCAAAAACGCGTCTCTTCCCAAAATTAGTGCCCCTTCGGCCCAGCCCAAGATAAAAAGCCGTCCGAGCTCCAAGCCCTCTTACGCGTTTCAAATAGCACCTGCGTTTCTGCTTCGTCTTCACGCGCGCTCCGAGGCTCCGAGCTCCAAATCCCCAAATCCCCCAACCCTAGCTCGATCGGACTGAGATCCAGTGACTTCACTATGTGAAGTCACCTTGCGCCTTTAGCACTCTTAGAGCCATCAGATCTCCATCCAACGGCCCATATTTGAGATAAAAATTCAAACTTTTCAAAAAAAATCGAAAAAATTCCAGCAAGTACTACATGTCCTGTTGTATATTCTAAATTTTTTTGGCTTCATTTGGATGAGTGGTTTATCGTTAAACTGGTTTTCATGTTTTAAACTTAGGAAGCTATTAATTCATAAAATAGTAATCCAAATGAAGCCAAAAAAATTTAGAATATACAACGGGACATGTAGTACTTGCTGGAATTTTTTCGATTTTTTTTGAAAAGTTTGAATTTTTATCTCAAATATGGGCCGTTGGATGGAGATCTGATGGCTCTAAGAGTGCTAAAGGCGCAAGGTGACTTCACATAGTGAAGTCACTGGATCTCAGTCCAGCTCGATCTCGCTCATCTCGCAAATCCATCCAGCCATGGCGTCGCCACCTTCTCCCCAGCAGCACACGCCCGGAAGCTCCTTCTACCCACAGAACCACGAGCTCGTGATGCAGTACCTCCTCCCAAAGATGGCCGGATCGACGCTCCCTGCCGCCACCCAAAATTTCTTCTTCGAGGCGGACGTGTACGGCCAATATCCCGAGACCCTCACCTCGCTCTACCTTCCCGGACCGGCGAGGACTTTCGGCGAGAGCCAGAACTGGTATTTCTTCTGCCCGGTGAAGCCCCAAATCGCCCGCGACGGCCGCAAGTCCCGGATCGTCGGCGGCGGCAAGGGCACCTGGAAGGGCGAGAGGGGGGAGGTGGTCGTCGAGCCGGTGGAGGGCCGCCCCGTCGGCCGCCTCGAAAGGTTCACTTACACGCCCAAGCCCAAGGAAGAAGGCTGGAAGCCGGAGTGGCTCATGGTGGAGTTCAGCGTGGATGAGCAAGCCGGCGGCGGCGAACCAAGAATCGTTCTTTGCAAAGTCTACCGGAGCCCTCGGTTCCTCAAATCCGCCTCCAAGGCTTCGTCGTCGGCATCCTCGTGCAGCAGCAATGTGTCCCGGCGCAAGAGGAAGGCGGCGCATCTTGATTTCTCTCCGGCGTCAGCCCTGTCCGAGTCTGCGCGCAAGACCACGGGCGATTCTCCTCCTGCCAGACGGCAGCTGCTGTTTCCTGACCCTCCCGCACCGAATCCGCTGACCCATGAAGCATTTCTTGGAGAGAATTCTGATCCCCTGCGGCAACAGCAGCTCCGATTACCAAATCCGCTCGCCGTTCTTGGCGATGAGCAGTTCTCTGCTCCGACACCAAATCCTTCCCATCCCGCGCCAAATTCACCGGTCAAGGATAGGTGACAACTCCAATTCCATGACGCAGCTTCTCCAGTTTCCATCCCCTCCCGCTCCAAATTTGACGGCCGATGTCCACGAATTGTTGGTACGGTATCTTGCAGATGACAGAAACTGGGACCAACAGAATGGCATCAGCGAGTTACCGGCTCCCTGGCCCTGCTCGATGACGGTGGCACCACCAGTTCCCTTTTGCAGCGGAAGACCTTTGTGCTGATCATGGCCCGAGCTGGCTGGTTGAGTTGACGACAAGCAAAAGGCGATAGTTATAAGATGATTGGGAATTTGAATCCAGTAGAAAAGTGTAGGAGTTTATTAGATCTTATGCTTTCATTTTGGGATGCTTGTTCAGCCAATGTAATGTGCTATAACATTTAATCATATTCGACTTTAGTTCATGACTTTGAGCTTACAATTGGCTACTGCACTTTTTGTACTACTGTTTTCCATCTGATAATTATTAGTTATAATTGCCGTGGTTTGTTTGTTTACTATCTCTGTGGCCAGTTTAACAGTTTCCCACCTATTCAAGTCTCTCTGAAAGATTGACTACAAGATACGGATTATGTCAGTTCATTTGAATTTCTGAGTGATTGCTATGTATACACAATGAATGGCCAATCTGTATACTTCCAATGCCAACTAGTAGTGAACTAGACCCAAAGCTTCAATCAGCTTGGTGAGAAATTAACAAACTAGATTTGCTTCAAACTGGGAACGATGATTCAAATTAAGAAAAATGTACAATTGACAACAGTTCGATTCAGTTGCAGAAAACTGTAGCCTTACAAATTCCTTTCTTGTAACTCAAAACTGCAATCTTTGAACTGGTGCCTTCTCTTCTCTTTTTGTTCTGTGAGCCCATAGCTTTTGTTTGACAAATTTTGTACTCTCTCCGATCCATATTAGTGGGCATAGCTTTGTCTAAATTCATATGTATCTAGTTAAGTATTTAGACTAGATACATGTGTATCTAGACAAAGTTGTGCCCACTAATATGGATCGGAGGTAGTACAACTTCTCATGATTTAAAACCTCAATCAGCAAGCCAGATCACAGGCTTCACAACAAGAAGATTCGTGTTAAGAAAATTGTATCATTGACAAAAATTCATCGGTTACAGAGGCTATACAGAATCCTTTTCCCTTCCTCGCAACTCATAATGGCGATCAGGATTTCAGCATTACAGGATTCACTTCATGCATTGTACAGTAGCACTTAGTTCCATCAACAGGGAGTCCCCAAATTGTATGCCCTCACCGAAAAAATGAGCATTTTTGTGCAGGAGACTGCTGATCATTTCAAACTTGCAACTCACCCATGTATCAACAGGCAATAAGATTCTACTGACATGTTGCAAAGAGCGAGATGCAGTCCGTTGGACCGGAAACCAGTGGCCTAGATTACGTGACCAGACCGCCTCAGTGTGAGAATTCAGAGAAACCAGGTTCAGAGATCATCACATACTAGTGTGAGAATTCAGGGTGCATTTGTAGACCGTACAATCAGATTATGAGCATATACAAGCCGTCGTCCAACATTCAAATTTGTAAGATTCTCTGAACCATTCAGGTTCTTTATAATTGTGATGTTTGTCTACTGTTAGGCCTGGAGCTGAATCAGTGCAGGACTTGTATAGATGCTACACTACAAGAGCCAGCGGTATGTATGGTTCCCAAATTTGTGTAATCAAACTGCCTCGCTAATATTCAGTAGTAGATGTTAGAGCGTCAACGCTGAATATACACGCAGTCACAGCTCATTCTTCTCCACTGTCAGTGCTCATGGGACGCCACTCTAGCTCAAATAAAACTGCTACGCCTAGCTCATCGGACTGTAGCTCAAAAACGCTGAATATACACGAAGTCGACTAGGAAGCAGGATTTTTGAAAACCCAAATTTGAGTGAATACTAACTTGTTCAAAGAAAAAGCCTTAATTTGTTCAAAGGAAGAGAATGAAAAAATAGGTGTGACAAAGTTCAGAGGTGCTCGATCTCACCTTATGGATTCAGGTGGAGCTGCGACGACCCAAGTTGTCGCTGAGCGTTAAATCACTACTTTGTTTAGGGTGATAGAGGCTCGAACTCTCGAGCTCAGGATCACTCACGGTATTACGCGCTAGCCAACTACGCCACCACCCCGTTGTGATATCAATGCGAAACAACGATATTTGTACGAGACGGATGAGTCCATGATGTGGTTATTAAGACTTTCCATAGTCCAAATCACCGAAAATGGTGAATAAATTATTTGCTGCAACACGGTTGGCCTATGAGCAGTACAATTCAATTCAGTTGCAGCTGAGCTAATCTAACTCCTTGCCTCTCTGAGCTCGAAGAAGACTTTTCCTTATACATGTTGGATGTAATTAATTATAAGAGTTAGACTTTTCTTTACTCAAAATTGTTCAATCCTAATTCATACTTTCTATTCGGCATCAACATACTTGTCAACTTAAACTGAACATACTTCGATCATCTCTAGCAGATCACCTAAACAGCACCCCCACCCCCGACACAAAAAATTCTAGCGGATATGCGTTTTTGGGCTATTTTGATGGATCAAACGGAAACCACATATTGGCCTGCCCCAAAAAGTTATCGGGTACCCATTAAATGGATCCTCGGTCCCAATATATCAAGGGCATATCGGGCCGATTTAGGGTTAGGTCACCTGAACGCTCTACAACGTTCTCGACCCCTCCTCCACCTAGTCTCCAACTACAGCGAGCCCTCTCCACCTAGACCACAAAAGCTTGACGAGAAACATCGCCACCTCTGCCATTCCGCTGCCGCCAGCAAGCACGCCCGCCGCAGATTCACGACCGACCTGGGACGGCATATCTTGCCCCACATTAAGTGTTGTCCCGAAACCTACGTCGTCGCCTGAGAGGCTCTATGCAAGGCAGCGTGGAAAAGCATTATGGAGTCGGAGCGCTGCCTCGAAGCACTAGGGAGGAGCACGACTTCGCCGTGGTTGCGCGCAAGTCCTTCATCAACTACTATGCCGGTCGCGATGAGTGAGCTCGCTGGTGAAGTACCAGGTCGCTGGTGAAGTAGTGCTAGGGTTTGGTTTTAGTTTAAATTGTGTCTATGCTATGTTCGTGATGTTTAAAAACTACATTTGTGTTGCGTGCGATGAAATCTTTATTTGTGATCTTAGTTGAAATCTTACACGAGTTATTATTTCAAATTTACACCAAAATTGCGGTACCTGCTCTGCCCGATGGATTTGCAAACCGTAAAACCGATTACCTAAAATTGATTTTGTGGTATGATGTTTTAGTGTATATGCTAGAGATGCTCTTAATGCTGAATTCCTTGGGTCATGGTTCCAAGCGAGGGCATGTCTGAGCTGCTCGTTCCTTTGAAGATTGGTACCGTACAATGAGGATCAGCGTGCTTTGCTGCGTCGGGATAATATGATGCTGTATCTAGTTTCAACTACTCCCTCCGTTCAAAAATAAGTGTCTCAAATTTGTACAAAAGTGGATGTATCTATACATGAAACATGTCTAGATACATCCAATTTTGGACAAACTTGAGACACTTATTTTGGGACGGAGGGAGTAGTAAAGAAGTTGCTGAATCGATCAAAGATAGACACTGTAACAATATCTTGAACCACGGAAGATCAGCTATCTCAAGAAGTAGGACCTACAGTAAACTGAGCTACTAACAGTTTCACAGCGTAAACATATGCCGGATGAATTCCTCTTCAAGAAAAAAAAGAGCGTCTAAAAACGCGTCTCCTCCCAAAATTAGGCCCCTTTCGGCCCAGCCCATGATAAAGCCGTCGGAACTCCAAGCCCTCTTACGCGTTTCAAATACTCCGTAGCACCCACGTTTCTGCTTCAGTGCTTCGTCTTCACGCGCTCCGAGCTCCAAATCCTCAAACCCTAGCTCGCTCGCGCAAATCCATCCCCATGGCGTTGCCAAATTCTCCCCAGCAGCACACGCCCGGAAGCTCCTTCTACCCACAGAACCACGAGCTCGTGACGCAGTACCTCCTCCCAAAGATGGCCGGAGCGGCGCTCCCTGCCGCCACCCAGCATTTCTTCGTCGAGTCGGACGTGTACGCCGACGATCCCGAGACGCTCACCTCGCGCCACCAGCCCGGACCGGTGAGGACCTTCGGGGAGAGCGAGAACTGGTACTTCTTCTGCACCGAGAAGCCCACGATCGCCCGCGACGGCCGCAAGCCTCGGATCGTCGGCGGCGGCAAGGGCACCTGGAAGGGCGATAGGGGGGAGGTGGTCGTCGAGCCGGTGGAGGGCCGCCCCGTCGGCCGCCTCGAGAGGTTCACTTACACGCCCAAGCCCAAGGAGGAAGGCTGGAAGCCGGAGTGGCTCATGGTGGAGTTCAGCCTGGATGAGCAAGCCGGCGGCGGCGAACCAAGAATCGTTCTTTGCAAGATCTACCGGAGCCCTCGGTTCCTCAGATCCGCATCCAAGGCTTCGTCATCGGCATCCGCCTGCAGCAGCAATGTGTCCGGGCGCAAGAGGAAGGCGGCATCATCCCTGTCCGCGTCTGCGCGCAAGACCACGAAGCCCACGGTCGATTCTTCTCCTGCCAAACGGCAGCTGCTGTTTCCTGACCCTCCCGCACCGAATCCGCTGGCCCATGAAGCATTTCTTGGAGAGAGTTCTGATCCCCAGCGGCAGCAGCTCCGATTACCAAATCCGCTCGCCGTTCTTGGCGACGAGCAGTCCTGGAGCGAGTTCTCTGCTCCGACACCAAATCCTTCCCCTCCCGCGCCTAATTCACCGGTCAAGGACCTTACTCGGTGACAACTCCAGTTCCATGACGCAGCAGCTCCAGTTTCCATCCCCTCCCGCACCAAATACGTCCGATCTCGACGAATGGTTGGTTCGGTATCTTGCAGACGACAAAAACTGGGACCAACACAATGGCATCAGCGAGGTACCGGCTCCCTGGCCCTGCTCGATGACGGTGGCACCACCAGTTCCCTTTTGCAGCGCAAGACCTTTGTGCTGATCATGGCCCGAGCTGGCTGGTTGAGTTGACGACAAGCAAACGGCGATAGTTAGAAGATGATTGGGAATTTGGATCCAGTAGAGAAGTGTAGGAGTTTATTTGATCTTATGCTTTCATTTTCGGATGCTTGTCCAGCCAATGTGCTGTGCTGTAACATTTAATCATACTCGACTTTAGTTCATGACTTTGAGCTTACAATTGGCTATGCACTTTTTGTACCACTGTTTTCCATCTGATAATTACTAGTAATAATTGCTGTGGTTTGTTTATTTACTATCTCTGTGGCCCAGTTTAACATATCAGTTCATTTGAAATTCTGAGTGATTGCTATGTAAGAACTATGAATAGCCAATTTGTATCCTTCCAATGCCAACTAGACCCAAAGCTTCAATCAGCTTGGCGAGAAATTAACAGACCAGACTTGCTTCAAACTGGGAACATGATTCAAATTAAGAAAAATGCACAATTGACAACAATTTGATTCAGTTGCAGCTAACTATAGCCTTACAAATTCCTTTCTTGAAACTCAAAACTGCAATCAGTAGTATTGCAGCACCACAGGATTCACATAATGTACTATAGTACTTAGTTTGAGCAGGAACGGGAACATGGAGTCCCAAAATTGTAGAGCTTCACTGCAACTTTGATCATTTCATTAAAAGCCGAGAAAACTCAGAAGTTTTTACAGCCATGGTTCACAGATGATAAAAAGGAGAAAAAAGAAAGTGAAGATACAAAAGGAAAGAGCAACAGGACCGCAACAAATGGACCTAGCACAGGAACTCAACAGAATTCAGTCCGGCCACTCCTCGCCCATCTTTGAACTGATGCCTTCTCTTCTCTTTTTGTTCTCTGAGCCCATAGCTTTTGTTTGACAAATTTTGTACAAATTCTCATAACTTAAAACCTCAATCAGCACGTCAGCATCACAGGCTTCACAACAAGAAGATTCGTGTTAAGAAAAATGTACCATTGACAAAAAATCATTCAGTCACAGAGCCAATACAGAATCCCTTCCTCGCAACTCATAATGGCGATCAGCAATTCAGCATTACAGATTCACTTCATGCATTGTACTGTAGCACTTAGTTCCATCAACAGGGAGTCCCAAATTGTACATCCTCACAGTCACTGGAACTGTGATCATTTCTTGTGCAGGAGAACAAGTAGTGGAGCAACTGGTCTGTTAATCATTCAAACTTCCAACTTACCCATGCATCAACAGACAAGCTTGATGCAAATGATCCGACAATGGTGAGTTCATCCCTACACGCAAGAAAGCGAAGAAGATACATGGAGTATTTGATTAGAGTACACTGTTGAATAATAAGATTCTGCTGACATGTTACAACCAAGTATATAATAGATAGACATTTTGTCAATCTTCAATCACTGAAAAAGCTAACAAGGAGCAATCACTTTAAATAATATTAGCAGTTGCCAACTTACTATTACCTTCCACCTAGATGCGCAATGTAGACAAGGACACTTATGAGTCCCCCTGGGCTAACAATTCTGCTGGCAGCTTGCACTGCCAGCTCAGTTGTCTTAGGTACTGTGATTGTTGTTTTATCTCCTCCTGGAAGGTAGCCCAGATTGAATGCGACAAGTTTAAAAATACATGGTCAGGATCATAGTTACTTGAACTTCCAATTTCAGGATACTGTTTTATTTAACCATATAACTGAAACACCAATGAAGTAAAAAAAAAACACTTAATCACCTGACAGGAGAATATTTCGGAATAATGTACTCTGTTCTATTGTGACATATCAGAAACAACTTGATGAGCTCCATCTGTAGCAAAAATATATAGAGTTCATTCAGCACATGGCAGTGAGACTTTTTTCCTCTTCCTCTTCTTCAAAATGGTAAGGTCCAGGTAGAACATCACAGCAAAAACATTTAGACCGAGAATATCGGAAAACTTATGTGAGTATTGCTACGCCCTAACATTTAGACACGCCCTCGCCAACTTTCATCGGCCACCATCGTATCTCCTTTCCGAACAGTACTTCTCTACACTCTAACCAGAGAAACGTAACACCCCAGCAAAAGAGTAGCTTGAAATAGGCATCTCATCTGAATAAATTGTACAAACAAGGGCTGTGTAAACAGGTAGTACATCATATCCCTAAAACAGCATTGAGAGTCCATAGTAGAAGGCGATTCATCTTCTAAAACTCATGGACTGGATCTCCTGCGTCTAATTTCGGCAACGGGAGTAAAGCAGAGTAAATTTAGGCAGGAGGCGATGACAATGTGGGGGACTAGAGTAAATTTAGAAACTAAAAGGTGGCCGTGGACCCACCTCCAACTTTAAAAACCTTGACCAAAACAATATGAGTATATGACTATCTCTAGCAATACATTCCCTCACAGGCTGAGAAGCGGGTCTATGTCAACATCCAAGCAGATGGATAGACCCATGCTAAAGAATACAGTAATAAGGGTCATAGATGTGATTTTTCAGATTGGTTATGCTTTTGTCAGGCGGTACCCTAATTTAGTCCTGTCACTCAACTATCAGATATACATTCAGCGAAGTTTAACTCATTCTTCGAGTAAATCATTAGTCCGAATCCGAGCCATCCATCTCCCACTGACGAGCATCTTTGGGTTCGGGATCAGCGACGCCTTCAGTAGTGGGTTGACCAAAGAGAGTAGTGCTAAGCTTTGGACGGCGACGTTTCTCCGTCTTCTCTTTAGGAGCTTCCTCCTGGAAGACATAATGTATATTGTCAGAATTCAGAAAATATTGTCAGAATTCATAATGTTATATTGTCAACTATAACAGCCAGTTAACTCTGACTTTCCCACGAAACAAAAAGAGTCCAAAAAACATAGAAAATGCAAAAAAGTAACTTAAAATCAAACACAGTTGCATTGACTCGTTTTATCGGAAGAATGAACAGAGACCATGTCACCATGTGTGGCTGACTCGATTGGTGGCCCCAAAATTTCTCATATGCTACAAATCAGGGAACATGATATTGCAGTTTACGACTTTGCTCGTGTATCATTCATGCAAGACTATATTTTCATTTAGCTGTAATCGACTTGGCCAACAAATGTGAAAGCTGAGCAGAGCGAATACTTGTTCGGATCAGTAAACAGTGCAGGCGTATATCTATATGACATGGTATAGCTAAAAGGTATTACCTTTGGAGTCTTCTGAGTTGCTTGGCTATGCTTGAACCATATTGTTGCCCATGAAATGCATGCACACAACAGCAAAGCTGGACCAACCCTTGGGTCAGTCAAGTAATCTCTGAAATTGAAGCCATTGTTCTTAACCCTCTCTTTTAAACTTTTCCCTGCCGAACGGATACTTTTGGTACCACTTAACCATTCCTTGCTTGTTTCCTCAGGTAAAAGATCTGGTACCCTCGAAGTCTAGAGACAGAAAAAGGACAGCATAATGAGTCAATAATTGTTGGAAGAATGTGTACTTCACACGAAGTAATTTTCTGGAAACTTTTTTACTATAACCATCGTCTTTAAAAATGTGATTGATGAACAACCGAAAGCCCTGTTCAGTGATACCTCTACCATAGAGCTTATTGCAGAATTCTACTATTGGTTCCAACAAATTATAAGATAAGCTTGGTGCTCAGATGAGAGGATATCGCGAGTATAACAATGCTTACATAGGCAACTAACATCGATCAAACTAGAAAGGATAGGTATACATTTGTGCAACGATTTGAACAAGTCTCGCAACAGGTCAACAAATACTTTGCGTACAGCTCTCGGTTGGACCCCTATGTGAAGTAGACTTTTCATATTATTATAAATTTACATACAGCAAAAGTATCTCTCTGCAGCAATTTTTTAGACTTTTTAGGCGAAAGTTGACTAACGCCAACGTTGGTACTAAAGAAAACCAACATGCAATGCAGACATCCTTATGGTGTTGGAATACATCTAAAGTTTGCATTGCACCCACCCTCTAGCAATTCATGTCTCCTCTGCCAAACAACTATGGGATCTTTGGTATTCTTGTTGTCAAGTCCAAATCACTTCCTTTTTTTCACATTAGTTTTTACCCTTTTATTGGGGATATGCTAATGTGTTCAGAAATAATATTTTACTATAGGAGACATGCTAGAGAAAGTTCAAAAGGGAGCATGCTTTAAGTGACTTACAAAGTAAGGAATTTCTCTAGTATCTCCATCTTTGATAACCTGAGAGACCCACTTGTTTATCTGCCAAAATAAAGTTAAGAATATAAATTTTAGAGAGCTGCATGGCTTGACCACACACACACACACACACACACACACACACATGTGCTAATCAACGTTAAATTGCGCACCTCTAGAATTTCGTCCGGGCCATTATACCGAGCCACTAGCTGGGAGGCATCGGGAGTATCCTGTCCCTGGAGAGTCTCCATAAGATTATGCTTTTTGTCAGCTTTCAGCGCCTCGTATGTTGCATTTCTTTGGAAACGGACGATGAATACTTCGGGCTTATCATTGTCATCTTCAAAGCCTCTAGGACCACAGGCTCCATTGTAATCGGTGGCAAGGTAGAAGGCACAGATTTTCTGTACAAAGGGTAATGTTATCCAAATTTACAAGCTCAAGTACAAGAACACATCCTGCTTTCTTTCAAAGAAACGTTTATTTCATTGTTGAGAAGTTACCATTACAACTTCCAACGACATGGTACAAAAATACCATTCATTTTGACATCCGTATCAGCATTAATAATTAAAATGACATCTCACTAACTAGGCCTGAAATGTTTTAAATACTGTCGGTCCAGTGATGTACATCAACATTCATGGTAGAACATCACCAATCATTGTAAAATTTCGAGAATGTACACTTAGATGGACATTTTACTTGGCAGAAAATGCTACTTTCAGGATTTGTAACTAATAAGGCATTGCAAGGATAGCTTAGTTTTCCAACAGAGATTAACTGTTAAGATAGAAGAATACTCTGCATAGGTAAAAGAACCAAATCATGGATAAGTTTGCAAATACAGGGGGCCCCATTTCAGGATTTTAAAAATTGAAGAGGCATGCACTACAAAACCATATTACTCGAGAGGCCTTCCTCAATCAGATCAAGTACTGTTCTACCCACTAGAGGCTATGATTCTGGTCTGTAAGCCGGTAATGTTATTAATGAATGAAAAGGCGCCTATGGCACCTCCTCCCGATAAAAAATCCTAGTAATGTAATGTTATATGGCTGGAATCCTGGATATTAGGTGTTAAGAGAACCATGGAACACATCTTCATCTGAATTAAAGCAGATAAATGTGCCCATACCTCAACTAATTCAGGAAAGCAGAGCAAATGTTATATCTATCTAGTACGCAATAGCCACAGTATTCTGTTTGGTTTCAATTATATATAACAGTTACTGGTAATCTGGTAGATTTTCCTGACATTTCCTTTTCCTTTGTACCCAAAAACTATTAATCACATTAAGTTTTTCATAATGCTATACACCCTGGGTTACCCTAAGATTTCAAAGCATCTCCCGCAAAATCTGAGGAAGGGCACAGAATTACAAAGCATACTGCTCTAATTTTGAGAATATGGAAAACTAGCAGAAAAACACTACATATTACCATCATTATATATGAACGAAACATTTCAGTACCAGTACCAAGAAATCAGATAGTTATTGCCAACACAGATAATTTGGAACCAGTATAAAAAGCATAACTGCAAGAACAAAGAAAGGAAATGCTACTTAAAAAAAGCACGTGTGACCTTCTGGAGTCATGTCACGAAACAGCAAGTACAATACCACAAGCTAAAACAAACTGCATGTTGATAATAAAAAATGGAATTTGTGAAGCAGTCTACCTTCTGTAATTCTCCATCTAACCAAACAAAGGTCAACCTGTCATCTTTTAAGGCAGTTGCAGCACTTGCTATCTCTACTATTTTTTCCACATTCCCAGCAGTACTTGCATCAACAGCACTTAGTAGTTGGTCTTGGGCTTTTCGCAAAATCTAAAGAAGTTTCAAATTCCAAAAGCAATATAAGACATACTAACAACGAATGATTAAAGGTTGATTCAGGATGGATAAACTCCATCATTGTTCATTTGCACCAAGCTAAGGAACTTACTTGTCTCTTTTTACTTAATTCTACACCAGGGCGACCAGCAACGACTACACAATACCATATTGCATGTCTTTTCTAGCGCGTGAATGACCTCTAGCATCACAACCCAGTTCCAAAGATGTGTCACTTCTTAGCTGCCGGAGTTCTAATCAAGAAAAAAATGAAATGAGTGTACTGAAAAGAACATATATTTCTCTAGTAAAAACGGGTGCATCAATGATAGCATGGCACTTCTGTATACTGCTGATTGGCAGACAAAGCTTAATGATACCTTGGTGCTTATGCTCCTCCATTATCTCTGTGAACTCTGACTTACTAAAAGTTCCTGAATTGGAGGTAAATAATCAGTCTAGGACTCAACTGCATAAAATCAAAAGGCTAAATAGGGATAAAAGCTTGCCATGGTACACAACAGGCTTGGCACCTGCCCCCTTCAAGAAAACAAGTGCAGGAGCCGATTCCACTCCTAACCTGATTTGGGAGAAACAAAAAAAAGAACCGATAAGGCGATAAACATGATCCTTAAATTAAACACAAAACTACTAACCAATTCCACATAACAATATGGTTTGCCTTATTTAGCAAAAGATATGTTCTGCTTTACTAAAATGCAGTAGCTCAACAGTTCACTGATCTGGAGACTGCTAGGACTGCAATATCTGGTTTTAGCATGCAGTGTTCAGAACTTCAGATTGTTAACCTGACTCTTTGTAGAAGTGAAAACATTTACTGAAAACATCAAAACATAAAGTTGTAGTGAGAAGGTCTAAATTATAGTTTGCATACTTAGCTCAATGGAAGTTGTTTAAATGCTTAAGAATAATAAACAGCTTGTATCAACTTTAGAAACTTTTATGGTTCACATTTACTTATTAAAACATGTATTCACTTCAGTAGCAACAATCATACCATGAACACATGAACAAATAATTATGAATAGCAAGTTGTACATAAAAACGTACGAGTTCCACCAAATCTGGGATTCATCTTGTTTCCATAGAACAAACGCAAATGATGCATAGCTCGAATACTCTTGGGCAGCTTGGCGAAGGGATGGAGTAGCCCGCTCCCCAGTGCTTGAAAAAAAGATAGCCTTGACCTATGTTGCACATGCAAAAGATGGCATGACTAATTATGAATTATGATTGTATGTGTGTGCTCCATGTGCACACTGAAAAGGGTGCAAGTAAAAAATAAGGCAGGTAGCAACAGACGCATGTGAGTATATGTATGACACAAAAGGCAGTAAATTTAATGTACCTTATGATGGCCATTCTTCCCAATGAACTGGGGGCCCTGAAATGATATCAGCTCTGCATTAAACACAATCCCCCTCAAATAAAATCCTATCTAACTAGCAATTATAGAATAAAATACAGTCAGTGCAGCAAATTATGAAGCAACAAGAATCGTGCATAGAGGAGTGTACTAACTGTCTATTGTACTTGTAATGCCACATGATAGAATGATGCAGCATAAATCAAGTAGTTATGACATAAGATTAGGAATCACTGTTGTAAATAAACAAGTGGAAGAGAAATGTGTGTGGTAAAAAAAATAGTGAAGACGGAACTGAGTCCTGAATTCCACTGACTAGGAAAGCATTACAAGTTTACAACCTCAGCTAATCAAAATAGTACCTAGATGTAAGCATCACGGATATTTACTTAACTGGCAAACTAACAAATATATCTCAGACAGGACCCAAGAAGGCAATTTCATATGTAACATTCACTAGGTCTATACTCCATAGCACTATTCAATTTAGCTAACACAAACTATTTGCATGTTCTGCTACTGCTTACTACTTTTGATTTAGTATGATCTCTTGGGACAACCTCATGAATACGAACAGAGAAACAAAAGATATAACCAATCATAAGCCTCACCAATGTCTCCTTTGAATAGTACAAGATCCGAGGTAGACCAACAATTGACGATGCCACCCAGTCAACCACAGAATCCACGGTTAGCTCACCAGGGAACCTAGGTACAGGAAAAGGTTATCCTGAGGTCATATCTTTGGAATGGATGGAAAAGGACATGTCATAGATGGTTATACTGAGGTCACGTCATTAGAATGGATGGAAAAGGACATGTCATAGCAACAATAATAGGAATAGACGAGTCACACTCCTATAAGTTCTTTAAACAATACTATGTCATCTGACCAGAACAGTCACCTCATATAACAGGATGGACTTCTGCAGTTAGCAGGATATGCAACCAGAGCTGGTATACCTGCATGTGTAAATTGGATACACAATAAATAAAGAAGATAAAACAACACAAAGGCTTTGTTTCTTTAAACGACATGTAACTGTTCCAGATTTCAAACTACTAAAAATAAATATGTAAAATTCAGGGCCAACTTATAGGAAATCTTTCTATTGGTGCTCATCGAGTATGAACCTGCCAGCTAGCTTAAATACTCTTTGGTTTCCACATTATTACCAGAAGCCTATATAAAGTTCATCATATTAACTTCAAACATTGACCTTGCTTTACCAACTCTGAACCTACTCATTTTCACAAAATCTCTGGAACTAAGAACCCCTAAAGTAAGCATTTCCATGTTCTGCACTTCCACTGATGATACCTGCAAGCTTACTTATTTTCATCTTATGATGTAAACTTAAAAGGGCATTCTATCTTGACATACCATTGCGAAAAAATGGCTGTTGAGAGAACCTTTGTTCTGCAAAATACCCAGCCAGCTTCCCATCACCGAGTTCCACCATAGCAGTGTTGGCCAGACCATCCAATCGAGTGGCTAGATCGTAAAGTAAATACGTAGTCAGGGAAAAAATGGAAGAGAACGTATTTTTAGTCCACGTATAAATATTTCTCTATAGAAACTTTCAATTTTTTTGCATTGTGAGAGAGAAGATGTTGCTATGTTGACAACAACAGATTATTTGGAAAAGGAATGGAAATTGCTATCCACTCAACTGTCAACAGATCCATAAAGCTACTGCTCAGCGATAATGGCCAAAACTGCAGTTTAAATGTAACCATAGAGAGTAGCACAAATTCATTTTAGAAAACACATTACCGTGAAAAATCTAGTTATAAGTAGCAGATCATGGTTTTCTATATATATGTGACATGCCAATTCAAAAGACGAAAATCAAACACGCTTTTCTATATTCAATTTGTCCACCTGCAGTTTATGAGAACTCTGGTTCCATCATGCTTGAAGTTTAACAAATGCTATAAGAGGAACATACAAAAATCAATGCAACTCTGTTTCTCCACAGCCAATGCTATCAAGGAAGACCATTACTTCTCTTTTTGTGCAGTGTCCAAATATGTAATCAAAGACAGCAATGCAGAGAATAGTAGCCAAGTCAACATGGTGAGCATACCAATTTGCTTCCAGTACTCAATGAATTGAGCACAACGAGGACTCCCCTTTGAATAAACCTACACAGTATAACAAAAAACCAGCTGGTAGTCAGGATTTTCTTTTCTCCAGGTTCCAAAAAAAAATGTTCTCAAGAATGATGCAACGCAAATACAACACTGGGAAGGTACATCGATAATATAAAGCCAAGATTAAGGTCTTCTAACTTACCAGTATGAGCATCGGGTAATCTTCAGCGATAGCAGACATGAATGACTCATATGTGAGTACATTGAAGGCGTGATCAGCTGAATCTATAGAATGGAGATGGTGTTATGAAAAACATAAAGAAGAAAAAACAGTTTTTATCAGAAATTAAATTGTGTAACTTACGAACTAAAGAATCTTTTAACAGAGGAAGATCTATTTTCAGAAAGTGCTCCTTTTGATATTGTTCTTTGACTCTGTCAAGGACATCCTACAATGATGAAAAGGAGTAACTGCGGGTTAGACCAAAAAGGGAGAAAAATAAGGCTTTCCATACGGGCGCACACAGGGGGGAGGGAAGGAGGGAGATCACCATATGGTGATCCAGACCAAAAAGATCATAATCCCGCTTCAAAATTGGATTTGTCAGCAGCTCGTACGCATAACGGATCTGTATAAAACATCACAGACTACAGGTTAAAATCAAGTAATGTGCAGGTTACAAAAACAAAAGTACTGTACATAGCAAAATACATAGTGAGAAATGTAGACAGAAAAATAACTTAAGGTGCCTTGGTGCACTGCAGAAAGCTAATTCAGCCCACATGGATACAAGATACAACACATAAACTGTGGAAATATCTCTGCATTTGTACATGGAATAACCATGGTTACTAGACTAGATTATGGACTCTAATTCTCACCTTTAAAATATCAACAGTTGACTGGTCATTCGTTTCAGCAAGCCTGAGTTGACATCACAAAAGGATCAGTAATTTCTCGTGAAAATGAATTAAAATATGAAAGCAAAATATGACAAGAGTCGAGAAGCATAACGGGAACCAGCATAAATTTCCAGTTCCAGGTACGGAATCACGTGCAGAGCCTCATCAGAGTCATATGTCACCTAAACTGAACCGCAAGTTGTTACCTAACAGTTGATATTCCCTATCATGAGCTTGATGCCGACATAATCTCTACCCTCCATATAAACAAATTTTTGTAGCTAGTGATAGGCAAACTGCATCATTTCAGTTACAGTCCAGCAGACTGGAGTGGGGAAAGGGTAAACTGATTCGTCATTAGAAATTTCTGTGCATTATCTCGAGGCTACGAATTTGAAGCATAATTTTGCACTGGTCATGTCCAACAAGCACCTCCAAATTATGAAACAGACAAACTAGAGTTGATTTGCTACTAACAGAGCTGCGAGATCTGTCACCTAGTCCATCAACCAAGTACACCAACACTACCAAACTGGTAAGCTCCAAACAGATGGCCGGCCCCATTGCTCCAAACACATGGCCGGCAACATTAATACGACACCCCCAGAATTATTCGTCAACTACCCAAACAGACCTCATGGACTGCACTTGCGACTATTCAGACTCCACCGAACAAAGCCGACTGCATGCTAAAGTCAGAAATTATGAGCAAAAGTCAGATCAGTAGCCCTCACCACTCCTTGGAGAGAACCCCATAGGCTTCGACCACCCTCTCGACCGGCGCAAACCTCTCGATTCGGAGCGCTGCAAGCAAAACAACCAATCAGGCAGCAAATCTTGGAACGCGCCCTGGTTGGGCGAGAGCGCGAGGCGGTGGGAGGGGGCTCTCACCGTCGTAGTGGGAGGGTGGGAAGGATTTGGGCAGGACGAGGATCTGGAAGAGGAAGCCGGCGGCGGAGAGGAGGATCGGTAGCCAGTAGCGGCGCGCCTCCTCCGCAATCGCCATTGGAGACAGCTCGGGCGGTAAAGGCGAAGGGGATGTATCGGGGGTTTTGCCACTTTGCTCTTTGGCCTTTACCTTGCCTTTTAATAAAGTTTTTCAATTCGATAAACTGATTATTTTTTTTTTAACCAGAGAATTTTCTGAGAAAAGACAAAATCTTTTGCGTACAAGATAGAAAAGTTACGAGCCTGCAGTAGGCTAAAAAACGCACTGATGCTAAACGAAAATTCATCTAATCGATTCATCTTTATAATTCCCATAAATACTCATACGTCTAAGGGTCTTTTTTGCACTATTGGATGGACAAACAAGTAGTGTACTGAACATTTGAAATATGATAGGTTTGTCGGTGAAAACAGAGGATTCCAGATCATAGAAAAACTACATAAAATAGGTGTTTACATAGAACACGTGAAAAATGCCTTAACCTACTCAATTGAGTTCTAAAAGAAGTTGGAGTAGATATTTGAATTTCTAAGAAATTGAGTCATATGAATTCGATTTATAATAATTTGGGTAGAACCATTCTTTTATATAAAGGCAATTTATAGGAAAAAACTCCAGGATTGAAGTCCTTTTCTATGAAATTCCTACAAGCAAAGAGGGCATAATTCTTTTTTAATTATCATTCTTTTCGAGCAATCGGTTTTGTCTTCTCACTAGGAGGAGAACAGATATTTAGTTATTTACACATGGTTTTTTTCGGGAAAATTATCAAAATCTTATAAAAATTACACAAGGCTTACTACATATGGTTTTGAATTTTGAGATACATTCGACAAACATGCCAAAACCCATAGCCTTTGGGTGATGTATTCAGTTGGATAGTTGACCTCTACATATTATAGCCACTTTCCATTTGTCCAGTACACTTGTAGTCATTTTTTTGTGTGTGAAACTTTCATCAAACTGTTAATAATCATCAACAGTAGTATAGAGGACCCTAAAAGTAATAAAATTTAAAATAAATCCTTGAACAACCTAGCGAATACTACAACCACTCAAGCGAGCCGAAGACACACCGCTGTCCTCGCGCTTCCCTCACTAGATTAGGCAAAATTAGTCGTAGTAAAGCTTGTGTAGTAAACACCGACATATGGAAAGCCGTCATGTAAGACCGCAAAGGACCACCGCATCAAAGCAGTAACCATCACCATGATTAGATTGGAAGAGTCGGACCTGCAACCACACAACAAACACGAAAATTGATCGGATCCCAAGAAATTCGCCAGATACACAACTCCACGCACCTCCCACCAGCGCTAGGTGAACCACCCGAGCGGGGATAGAGTATGGAGGACCTTATTCTGACTTCATAATGTCGTCGTTGCATGACCATTCCGGAGAAAACACAAAAACTATCTATAAAAAGAAACTCTCCCGCCGGCGAGGGACTGTGATCTGGCTCGCCTCCAAGGGCATAGGGTTAGCCGGAGGTGGGACGGACCGGAGGCGTTATCGGTGAGGGCAGATGGAACCTTAGATTGGATCACCTCTCCTACTTTGAGACAAATTGAATATAAGTAATTAATACCAGTCAGATCACATACCTACGAAAACTATGTCATAGTTTCAGATCGGGTCAACTAGTGTAACAACCCGGCCCACCCCCGGGCCGGGCCTGTCACCCCTGGCATCTCTCTAGGATCTCTAGACTGGCCCCACAGATCAACACTGGTCTTTTATGCGCACTTTGTCCTCACTCGTGCGCACCCGGGAACGAGTTCCCGGTCGGTCACACCTCCTTGGATTACTCCGGGCCAAGCACGCTTAAACTCGGAGTTCTTTCCAGATGAGCTCCTGGAAAAGAAGTTACAACTTGTTGATATGAGTATCCTATCAATCCTATTAAGCTCTGAGCCAGGATTTCCCCCTTAGAAGACCGACGCCCTCGTCGGTCAGCCCCCAGTTCAGTAACTTCCCCTCTTGGCACCCGTCGATGCGTCCAGTGCCGGTACATGTCCACATGTCCGCCCACTGACACGCACACGTCGAGTTACCACGAGGGTCGGCTCTGCTACCAAATGTAACACCCTGGACCGGGCCTGTCACCCCTGGCAGCTCTCTATAATCTCTAAACTAGCCTCACAGATCAACACAGTATATGTCTCCGTGTCTCCATAGTATATGTACGCATGTAAAGGTTCCTATAGGGACTGGGATAGAAAGGACGATACTTATCGTGCCTCATGTAAAAGGGAGAAAAAATATCTCGTGAAAACCTTATTATAGCACTGAATTTTGCGGATATTCACAGGGTAGTGGGTGTAGATGCACCCACTACCCAAAAAACAATTTTCTAAATTTCAAAAAATTCAAAATAAATTTTTTGCATGTAGTCCAACACATTTCAAGTCAGCACAAAAAGTTACGCGAAGAAAAAACTTTTTTTGCAACCTGTGCAAAAAAGACAATTTCAGATATACCGAAATGTATATATAGTGTCAGAATTTTGTCTTTTTTGTACAGGTTGCTAAAAAAGTTTTTTCACCATGCCAATTTTTGTGCTAACACATCACGCTGTAATGTACATCCGGATTTTTTTCTGAAATTTTTTGACATTCTGAAAAAAAACCAAAAATAAATTACCTAATGGGTGCATCTAGACCCACTAGTGGAAAAAGGGTCTTCCATCCCTGTCCAGAAAGAGCATTAGTCTCCACTGTGTATTGGGCCGGGACTAGTGTAGCACTAGTCCCGGGCCGTCCCGGCTCCAACGGCTAGGAGGCCGGGAGCCTCCAGTCCCGGGCCGTTCCCGACCTCTTGTCCCGGGCCGTGATACCGCCCGGGACTAAAGGGCTCGTGCCCAGCCAGCCCCACAGGCGGGGGCCTCTAGTCCCGGGTCGTATCACGGACCGGGACTAGAGGTCGATCACTATATAAATTCGTCCACTGCAGCTTTTGCAGAAACACCCCTGGATATTAGAACCCTTATAACTTTTGATCCAGGAACCCAAATTTAGCAAACTTAGACTTTTTGGAAAGCCCTTGACATATAGAATATTTTAGTACTGTTTAAATTTAAATTTGACTATTTCAAATTTGTCCAGATTCAAATGAGCATGTTTGATGAATTTTGGCATAGTTTAAATTTTAGAATTCAGAAAATTGCAAATAAAATATATTTGGAAACCTTAAGATGTGTTCTAACAGACCCTTCTGGCCAAAATATTTTTTGGACAAGTTTAGATTTAAGTTGGCCATTTGAGTGTTATTGACATAGATTTAAGTTTAGATTCAATAATTAGAATATGTTTTCTTATACAAATTTGTTCCCAATATAAACCTTGGACCAGAGAGACCAGAACCTAAGCCATTGGACACCTTTGAACCATTTCCATGTAGGTTTGGCCAAAACTCACACTAGTGATCCACCCATTTGATCATGCCTTAGGATTTGTTTCTATCTTTTTACCATTGATGTTGTGGCCATTTTGGATCAAAGACCAAGTCCCTAGTATGTGTCAATCACATACAAGACCAACTAGTGAACCTTAAACTCTAGTACTCTCATCTACTATCTACGTCTCAAAATTTCTTATCTTATTCTAAGATGAATAAGTCCCTAAAGTGCTAGAGGGCATTCCAAATGTTATTCTTCAACTCAACAAGGAGCACTACATGGAGGATCATTGAAGTACTTAGAGAAGTATATTTAGACTTCACCACAACCAGAAGAAACTCAAGGGAGTGAAGGAAGAACTTGAAGAAAACTCACCTTGTGTGATCTTGTGCTTAAAGACCAACCACCCTTACTTCTCCCTTCTCCTCCCTCTCACTCTGTTTTCTACTCCCTCTCCCTCACATGCTAAACAAGTTAGTGAACTTAACTTATGTACCAAAACCATGAAGATCTACAAGGAGCAATGGAGTCACTACACTAAGGAGGAAGCTACAAGGGAGCCTGAAGATGATCTTCAAGAAGACCAACCATGTGAAGCCTTGGAGCAACCTATGCAAGTTGGTGGATATCAAGTTTGTTTTTGTCCAACCATAAACCCAAATGGAAAACCTAGCCCAAGCACTTTGATCCTTTGTGCTTAAAGATTGCACTCCAGGGTGTGACCTGCTTCACCGGCATCCACTTCTCTCTAGGGAGTTTCATGACTTATAGCATGAAAGTCCCGGATTGGACAAGCCGGAGGGAAACTTGTGAAGACTTAGGTTATACCTTTGTCTTGTGACTTCCTAGGGCCTAGCCTAACACAACCAAGAAACTAGGTACACTTTGCTACCCCATTTTGACGCCAGTACCGGCTGTATTCGTATAAGTCTGGTTTTTCTCCAACGGGGCTAGGGTTTCACCGGAGTGGGGCTCCGGAGCGTCGGGTTCCCACCACAAGCTAGTGGCTTCCATACCATGTGTGTAAAAGTGTGTTATATGTTTTGGATTGCAAAGATTGCACTCCGGGGTGTGACCTGCTTCACCGGCATCCACTTCTCTCTAGGGAGTTTACATGCACTTATAGCGTGATAGTCCCCGATTGGACAAGCCGGAGGAAAACTTGTCAAGAGTTGGGTTATGGATGATATGGATGTCATATTTGGATTTCTCTCATTTTTCTAATCGATTTAGACATATTATTTGTCAAATTTCGATTTACGGATTTGCAGATATGAATTATTCAATATTAAATGGAAAAAGGCAAATAAGTTAATTATTATTTGCATTCAAGAATATTTTAATTCAAGATTATTATTAATGATTCATTTCTTTTTATTTAAATAATTATTTTGATTCATAAAATAAAGGTGTGTGACATCATAGTCCATGGGTTAATAGGATTGATAGGATACTATTGTCAGGTAAGCATCTGTTGTTTGTAGGTAGCTCATAGGGAAGGAACTAAGAAGTTAAGCGTGCTAGGGCTGGAGTAGTCTGAGGATGGGTGACCTGTGGGGAAGTGTTAGTAGAAGCGAGTAATTTAGATTGAAATTAAGAATGCTTAGTGATAAATGTGTGTATAGTGCGATTAAGTGGTTAAACAATTCAAATAAAAAAATAGGGAAAAAATTAAAAAAAATTGAAAAAAAATCGAAAAGAGAAAAAAAAAGGGCCTACCTTTAGTCCCGGTGGTATTACGGCCCGGGACTAGAGCTCCCCAGCCTCCGTCGCGTGCTGCCGCTCCCACGTGGTGGCCTCTAGTCCCGGGCCGTAGCAACCCGGGACTGGAGGTAGGTGTGAAACCGGGACTAAAGCCCACTACGGCCTGGGACTATATGTCCTTTTTCCACTAGTGACCCACTACCCAAATCGCCGCCTCCTGAATTGTGTTTTTACACAAGCCATAAACAATGTCGGTTTTTCACTAAACGACATTATTAATTATTATAGCTGCTCACATACGATCGCTGGTATCGATCACAAAAGGAAACGCTGGGAAACACGATTTGATTGCTATAATAAGGTTACATGGGCCGGGTAAGTCTAACTTATATCTATACCTAATAATAAAAGCATTAAGGTTTCTTGTGGTACGTCATTTTTTTTGCCGATTTTACCCTCCCACCAAACCACATATTTACCTACCACTGCCACCCATAAGTCAAAAAACGGTTCGTCCCTTCGACTTGGATGTATTAACAGGGCAATGCCACCGCCGAATATAACGTTTCGTCGTACATACTACCGCAGCGGGCACGCCTCCTGCTTCCTCTATTCAAGCTGCGCTGCTGGGCTTTTTCTCTTGTGGGCCGCCGTACAAGGCCGTGAATATCTGATTGTCGGAGGAGAGCAGTCCTGCTAGAAAAAAAAAAGGAGAGAGCAGCCGGATATTTTCTACTGGATAATCCCACCTCGCTCGCTTAAACCGATTCCAACTGGTTTATATACCATGGCAAATTCAAAGCAATCAGCCTCCTCTAGCATATACAAGCAGCATCAATTTGAATCGGATCCAGTGGGGGAGGTGGGAGAAGGGGGAGACAGAGCGGGAAGCACCGGAGAGGGGAAACTGCGAGCTAGAGGAGACGGCCGGCAACCGACGACCTGCACAGCCGGAGCGAGAGCGCAGGCAAATCCCATATCGAAAAAATGGGAAAAGATGGATGCGCCGTGGTCCTTCCGTGATCCGTGATCCAGCCGTGGATGAGGGCCCGGATCTCCACGAATTCGCTAACCGCGGCCTCCATAGTGGCCTGGGACAGTAGGGAGAGATATGAGACCGATAGAGAGATATGAACTCGTGTGCTTGCTGCCGGAGCTGCCGGCCTGCCGCGCGCGCGTGCGCTAGGAAGAAGATGGGAGGTTGCTTCAGATGCGTTGCTGCTAGCTCTTGATTGTAATCCCGCTGGATGTGCTACATCGGCTCATGTACACAAGAGTAGCATATGTGTCTTGCACGTGTTTGTGATAATGCTTGGGAGGAAGCAACTGCACTAAAGCGTAATTTGATCCGACTCGCTCACCTACAGCCTTTGTGTTTTTTTCTATACTATGTTTTTTAAGGTTGGCGACAATTGTGTTAGTAAATTTTAAATTGTTTTGCTGTGTATTAAAGGCTGGTTCTTGGGCTGATTATTGAGCAGTACGAGTTTTCCAGTTTAGTGATAATTTTCTGCCCCTATGTACTCCAATATGTTGGATTCAAATAATTTCATTTTTGCGTCGTTTGTGTCAAGGTGTGTCCAAGGTGTCGTGCTGGGCAGGATAGAATAGGAGTTGCCGCAAATCAATTCAACTGAATGTACAAGGCTTTACTTCTGACACTCGTCACCAACACACGCTGTAACAAATCTTTTATGGGAAATTACAGATAATATATCTGAATGGGTTCCTTCGTTATCGATCTCATGCTCCAAGATAGGACAGACTGTATAAAAAATGCGGTGGAAAATAGCATATGGATGAAATATAAGATACATCTGGTAAAATGAAAAGGGAATGCTCGACAAGAAATTGACATAGTTGCAAGTCTTTTCGCAAGATAAACTCAAGATGTGCTACAAGAAATCAAAAAATAAAGATTGATGAAATTTGGATATTGAGAATTGGAGGATCCATCAGAAAGTTAAAGTTAATACAAACCTAAGGCGCAAACCATTACACTTCCGTTGGCTAGGGTTACCATGGTCGATCTATTTTAGGGTAAAATTTGGGTTGCGTTGGTTACTCATTGAAAAGTTAATTCTTCTGGTGCAACGCACGGGTATTTAATTTATTGGGAATTGTACAAATGTTTTATGAGATTCGTTATGGACGCATGTTACATTAAGGATATGCAAATAATATATCGCTCATCACACGTCCGCGGAAGAGACTCTGTCAGAGTCAGGAGACCGATGCAGACTCGATTATCCCAACCGGACCCAAGTCCGCATCTTACTGCCTTTAAATATGGGTGCGATCGATTGTCCCGCATCGAAGACGATCCAATCTTAGATCGAAATCCAGTGTTTCGAGCCATCAGGCGAGCTAGCGATTGTGAACTTTGGCGGCGACCACAGCTCCGGCAGCGCTCGCTTCAAGATCAAGCGGAGGTGGCGGCCCTCTCGCATCCACCGCGTGATCGAGGATGATTGCGTCGAAAACGCCGTTCCCCATCCTCACCAAGGTCATCGACCACGGCAACATGCGCACGCCATCGCCGGAGGAACCAGCTACGCCGATTAGCAGGACCTGAAGAGCTGCCAGGGAGAACCTGCCGCAAAGGCCGAGCTCGACCAGCCACACGCATCAGGGTGAAGCTGCCGGCAAAGGCCAAGCTCGACCAGCCACGCCAATTTGCGTACATCCTCATCTTTACCCCTCTTTGGATGAAAACCATGGTGAACCGCCTGCTTGGGTGTCGACGTTGTAGTCGGACGCCTCGGCAGGAGCGCATGGAAGGCAAGCTTATGTCACCCAGGCACCAATGCTGCCCGTGGCCTCCTCGCCGGAGCCGGCGCAAGAGGGGAGAACAAGCTTGGGACTATGCTTCTGGTGATGCCTTCATGGGCGGCCCCATGGGGCTGGGCGAGGACACGCACGAGGCTTCTGGGCGAGGAGGACGACGATCTTGTGGTCGGCTGCATCGCAACCTAGCGCGCCGACGACAAGAACGGGATGCCGCGCGCCGCCCCGGTCTGCACCAGTCCGCTACTACACTTGGACATCGCTCGTGCGTCGTCTCCATGTTAGCCGTCTCGGCGTGCCGCCCCGCTTGCGTTCCCTCTAATATCTCGCTGTCGTGATATGCATGTCGGGGAGCTAGCTGAGACGACGGGTATAGGAGGACGCGCTTGCCTGTGTAAGCTTGACGTATCCGCAGATTCAGTTTTACTTATTTTCTTCTCAGTGGAGAGAGTAGACCATGCCTTCAAAATTTACAACGCTCTTCAATGGCATCCTTTTCTACGCAGGGCAGCTCCTCCCGAAAAAGAAGTTGCTCCTCCTAGGCGGCTATGCCTCAAGCGCAACACAGATCTCAAGTAAAACCTGCAGCTTCAGCTCTCGCATCTCGGGCAAGCGAACGGGTGCGACAAGCCAGGGAAATTAGCTGAGCAAGAACGAAAGTCCGAGTAAGAAGGAAGACAAGCACGCAAGCATGGCTGCAGCTCTCGGGTCGCGTGAGTGCTGAAAAAACAACTGACCGAGTGGGGATGCCAGGTTGGTATTGCAGGTAGGCCTTATTGCCTAATTCTGGTCAAAATTGTTAACGACAAAATCCGTGTTTTTCTAACTAATAACCCCAAATTATGATGTTTGGCCATAAGTAGATGATGATTATGGTTATACAGAAAACAACATTATCCATCTCTCTAACACCGTTTTTCTCCCGTTGCAACGCACGGGCACGTTTCCTAGTACACGTAAAAGTTAGGGACATCTATCCTACTCGATCGATGTGTATTTCCTATACAACCCGGAGAGACGGCAACACCGAGCTGTAAGAACAACCTACAACGCAACACACATCCACAAGCACAAAATAGACAAAAACCAAAACGCGCTAGCGGGTGTCATTGCCCAGTACACTTGGGGCTCAGCACAGCGAAGCCGATGAAGCCGAGCAGGAAGCGACACATTTGTTCTCCAACACCGGAGAGGGGCCCTGCCTTCTCATCCTGTCTCCAAGGACGCCGCACCCTCGGCAAGAAGAGGCGCTCACCGGTGACTGCACCATCTACTCCAAAAGTCCAAATTCACATATTTCACCTACATAGTATTTTCGAAAAGACATATTTTACGGTACATCATACTACATATTTTCAGGTGTAGTATATGTCTCATCCAACGGCTAAAACTAATTGGGCCAGATTTAGGCCCAGGGACAAAAACGACTTTCCCTCCATGGTTAAGCATCTTCTTTAACACGTACTGGTGATGCGTCAATAACTTGCCATGAATCTTCTCAAAAAAAAAAAAAAACTTGCCATGAACTGTATCAATATTCATAACCATCAGCGTCTGATGTAACTCGATCGCCGGCCCAGGAATGCAGCTTCCAGACATCAAACGTCCTCAGGCTAGTGTATAGCTCCTGCAGCCCTTGCATGCCAATGTCCGGAAATTTGCAACCATGGAGTAGGCCTCGGGCATGTCCTTCCTCCCCCAGGACGAATTGATCTTGGCGAGAACAGCTATGGCGTACAGAAAGTACCCCGAATGCTAGTGGTAGCTGAAGTCCGCGCGGGAGTCCTTCGCCACTAACGCTACTATGCCGCCGTCGTCGTCATGCCGTCGCCGTCGCCAACGGGCCCGGTAACCAGCCTGCACGGAACGGCGCCAGAAACTTCTCGTCGTCATCAGGGACCTCGGCCGGCCGCGCGAACCAGCTGCGCCAACGCCTCTGTGTCATGCTCGTCGTGAGCGGCGAGGCGCGGCGCATTGCTTTGGCGCCATCTGAGAACTCGTCCTCCATGAACTTGACTTTGGTGGCGGACGGGGCACAGTTCACGACGACGTCGCCGGAGGAGGGCCGGAAAGCGAGCTTGCCGGTGAGGTGGTGGAAGATGGGCAGAACGGAGCTGAACTGGCAGTAGGTTGCTGCTCTCCTAGAAGAAGTGTCGCTGGACTGTGCGGCGAGCGTGGCGACGTGGAAGGAGTCGTGGAAGCAAGCTGTTCACAGTTCACATCCTTGAGCAACGCGGCCATGGCTCACCCGTCGTACAGGATATGATTCCCCATCGGTTTTCTTTTTCAGTGTAATGACTGAATTGTCCCTTTGAGCTCAAATATACTACCCAAAATTTGGTGTAGTATTTTGGATCTACACCGTCGGATCGCCTCGCTTTAACGGCCCACATTGCATTGATGTACCGTAAAACATCTCTTTCGAAAAAATAGAGAAAAAAGATCTGCTGCGACGTCGTCCCGGTAACGCAGGTGGACGACGACGGTCCCGGCGAACAACACGAGGTTCCTTCGACGTGGCCTCGTCTGGATCGTCCAGGTGCGAGCACGCCACCTTCGTCGCCTCGTACTGCTGCTCGTCGTCGAAGTACGCCGCCGAGATGCTGTGGTACCAGTAGTCCCACCAGTCCAGCAGCCCCATGTTGACAAGGTCCGCCAACTCCATGTAGTCGCGGCTCTCGCGGCCGGCCCTGGTGACGACGACGGCGGGGCAGATTTCCCTGCAGATGCAAAACCGGCGGTCGCGCTCCAAGACGCGGATGTGGACCGTGCACTTGGAGCAGACCTCGTGGTGGCCGCACAGCCCGATGGCAACCCACTCGAGAGGCTCCATGCACACCGCGCACTCGGAACCTACGTCGACGATGGCGCGGCTGTCATCGACGTAATTGTCGGCGGCAACGTCGGCGGCAACCCACTCGAGAGGCTCCATGCACACCGCGCACTCGGAACCTACGTCGACGATGGCGCGGCTGTCATCGACGTGATTGTCGGCGGCAACATCGGCGGCAACCCACTCGAGAGGCTCCATGCACACCGCGCACTCGGAACCTACGTCGACGATGGGGTGGCTGTCATCGACGTGATTGCCGGCGGCAACGTCGCCGGTGAGCTGATCCATGATCGAGTTTCCTCGACACGACGGAACGGAGTATAGTTGCTCTGTGCCTCTGTGCTAGATGTAGTTTAGAGGCTTGGTACGTGGCGCCGCTTATACTAATTATATATATATATAGGTTCATCACAGATCGTGTAAGAGCCGGAATCGGATTGCTCCCAGATTGCAGTCGGATTCCGAATTTGGACAGTGTCAGATAACGTGTCCGGATGATCGGTTGGCTTTTGCCTCTACGTCGATGGAACACAATGGAAGAGAAAGTTCGCAATTCAAAAGAGGACGGTGTATGAGAAATAGGGCTTGCCCAGGCCGTTTTGTTTGCCAAACCGGCCAACTCCCACGCTGCAGCTCAATCACCTGTACCTTTGATCCCAGCTGGTTCACCCAGTCCCCCTCATCTACTTCAACCAATCGGCACCATGCTCAAAGGCAAAAAAGCGCTCCAAAACAGATGCTGTAAAATCTATCCAGCACGCTGGAAATTTCGGCACCGCACGCGGGATATTTTGTGCGCGGGCTATAGCGCGCTGGATAAGATGGACACGCGCGTGAGAACCAACTGTCGCCGGAAGTTTTCCCGTGCTTTCCCCTCTCCAACAACATTGTCTCTTCCCTTCCTTCCTCTCTCCTCTCCATCGAAAAAATCCACCGGAGACAGCTACAAAAATCGACAATGTCGTCGCCGTCGTTCGTGCTGCAGCAGTCAAGCTCCGGTGCCCCATGGCTCCGCCACCCCGGTGCTCTGCAAGCTCTTCATTGCCTCCTGCACCTTCGGGCCCAAGGCTTTCGTGGCCATGCTCTAGTGGCGATGGAGGTCGGTAGCGCACGCAGCCGCCCCACCGACAAGGAGGTGATAGAGCGGCGTGCTCCAATCGGCGCGATGACAGATGGGTCCACGTCAAGATAGCTTTTCGTCACCCGCCGCGCGGCCGGCGGTGACGCCCCCTGCAGATGCGGCCCGCGTCACCACCAACTCCGCCTTACCGCCGCCTCCTCGCCTGGCTTGGATGACCACGAGCGATGCGGCCGGCGAGCTGCTCGCCACACCCAGCTTCTAACGGTTTCGAAGGACCTGATTATTTTTTATATTTGTGTAAGGACTTTTCTATAACATTTTAGACCTATTTATAATTTTAGTTCCTTGGCACACGCCCTATTTTACAGCGTCCGGTAAAGCCCTGCCAGTAGTGCCTTGTATTTCACGTCTGGAAATGCTTCCACCAGCCACGCGCTAAATAGCTAATTTTTTCCGCTCCGAATTATAGCGCGCCTGTGTTAGAGATGATCTAACTCCCTTGACCATTGTCCGCTCATGTAATCAGGCAAGCAATTCCGCCCAAATCCGTAGTATGCGTTGCCCACACTCCCTTGACCTGTGCTTTATCGCCGATGCCTCGCTGCTCTGCCTTCCGACGCTCGATCTTCCGTTGCTCGGGCCTGAGGATGCTGGGCGGCTGCCCTACGCGAGTAGCTGACCTATCCCTAAGACGGTAATCTGGACACCGTCGCCCTCCATCTCGACTTCGGGCGTCCTCCCTAACTGGAACGGGATCCTCTGACTTTGAGTAACCTGACTTCCTCTGATTATGGGTCGCTGACATGGGGTCCCGCATATGGTGGCCCCACACGCCAGTGACCCAAAAAGGGAAAGTCAGGGTACTCAAAGTCCTCCGTAACCTGGAGACGGACCATCTACTCCTCCAGCCGGATAGGAGATGCCCTCCACACCCTTCTGTGAGTTTTTCGACAATTAGATGTTTCTTCTATGGGGGTTTCAATGGTTTACTGAGCAACATACTCCCCCACATTTGTTTTGGACTGTATGCTCAAATATTAAATACCAGAACCTCCTCAACTCAAAATTTGATGTTTCAAAAGATCAAATATAAATGAAGTAATCAGTAATTTAGACATATAACTCACAATTAAGCGTCACCGTGTTTGAATTAATGTGATGAAATTTCAGATGCGTGTAGTACAAAAGTTGTCGTCTACTATTGATTTGATATGGCCTCTTGCTTTTTGAATCACTGGTGTTTGAATTACTGTGATGAAATTTCAGATGTAGTACAAAATTTCAGCGGCGCAGTTATTCGGTCGCCGCCCCGCTGCCGCTTCCTCTCCTGCGCTACGTGGCTCCTTGCCGCCTCCTCGTCTCAGTCATCTGAGCCTGCAGCGGGGTTGGATTAGGCCGATATGGGCAGGGGTTGGTGCAGCGGACGTCGGCTGGAGGGCGATGGTGGCGGCTGTTTGGCGGTGGCAGCGGGTGGACGGCGGCGGCCTCAGGTGGTCTACCACTTTTCTTGCTTTGTTCCTTGACCTCTCTCTCCCTCTCCTTTTCCCCCTCTCCACTGCTTTTCGATCCCCTTAAGAAGCCGATTCTTATGTAGGCTACAGTGCAAGCGTGAACGCGGCGATGAGGTCAAGCGGCTATCCCAGTCGACAAAGAGCAAACCATGTAGGATTTGGGGCTGCTCTGCCTGGAGTGATTTTGGTTTGGGGTGTGGGGAAATGGAGTGCTCTACACATAGGTCTGCATCTCCACGTTTTCTTGAATCTTAACATTGCTGGATGTGGCACTGTAATGGATTAGGTTAGGTCTCCATCTCCATGTTTCTATAAATCTTGGGCAAAGTTAGTAGTAAAGGGCAATGTGTGTGTTACAAGGAATTTGAATTTTGTTTAATCAGCACTTGGCATATTTATATTTAGTTCATTGATATATATGTATTTCATCAACAGTTGGCTTATTTAATCAGTTTTGAGACTCATTGATGTCGAACTA
Organism: Poa pratensis; assembly: GCA_947311845.1. NCBI lineage: Eukaryota > Viridiplantae > Streptophyta > Magnoliopsida > Poales > Poaceae > Poa > Poa pratensis. The sequence goes on along the minus strand of CAMZMU010000091.1, from coordinate 20,316,356 downwards.
CAGCCAGTCTCCACCCAGTAGCTTCCAATGCTTTCCTCTTTAGTTGTAGTATGCAGCTACCTCCAAGAAATAGATGTTATTTGTATTTTTAGTGCAAAGCTGTGCTGATTCCATTTCACTTGATTAGTAAGTGTTTCCTGTTGATTTATTGTCTCTTTATTCTTTTTTACTTTGCATATCTAATTGTCCAATTGCTGCTGTTAACTCGATAATTCTTTGCTTGTCTATCACAATAGAAGTATTTGTAGTCCAACACATGCTCTGAGGATTACTTTGGTTTAATCTTTTTGCTAGGTTGTTTAGGTCTCCACTTCCAAGGCTGTGAAGCATGGCCACGCAAAGTGTCACTTTGTTGCCATTGACATCTTCACCTCAAAGAAGCTTGCGGATATTGTTCCTTCATCCCACAATCGTGATGTAAGCAGTAAGCTACATGGAGATCATGCTTCATTTTGTTTATTTTGTTATTCCGTACGCTTATCTGACCTTATCTGTTGCGTTGTCATCCAGGTACCCCATGTTGACCCCCAAGATTATCAGCTGATTGACATTGATGAAGATGGATTTGTATGTTTGTTTCCAATCTGGCATTTCTTCCTGTTTTTTGGTAAAGCATGTCCTTTTTGTAACTTGACAACTGCTTTTTACATCCCGGCCTCTTAACTGAGAGTGGCCACACTAAGGATGACCTGAAACTTTCCACTAATGATACTCTGGGTACCCAGGTCAGTGCTCTAGCTATCAAAGCTTGTTGACCAGCATATCCTTTCTTCTCTACTGCCCGTTCCATTATCTTAATGTTTTGTTTTTTGAATTGCAGATCAAGAGTGGATTTGAAGAGGGCAAGGACCTGATCCTCTCTGTGATGTATGCCATGGATGAAGAACAGTTCTGTGCCGTGAAGGAGGTTGGCAGCTCTGAGCCGTTGCCTGGATTGATTGCCCACATACAGTATTTGGGTTCAAAATTCAAAGGATTCCCCTAATATGTTAGATCATAACTTGGGAAACAGTGGCATGGAAAGACCAACTAAAAGCTTCTTTGGCTCGTGCACTTGCTGAACGAAGAAGTTTGAGATGGTTCACTTTTTTGTGTGTAAGGAGCTTCAACCTGCTAGGTACCTCTTTACCGCCTACCGTTTGCAGTTACAAATAATTCTGTGCAATAATATATGTTGTCTAATCAGTACCATGAACAATAACTTATATGCAATTTTAAAAGATTTTTTCCATTGTGTAAACTATTTAAACTGCATCTATGATTGGTTGAGTCCATCGGCAAGTGATGAGCACAAAATGCTGTGCTTAACGACAATCTGCTTATTTTTGTAGTGATAAAGTTAAAAATTCATGCTTAGACACATTGAGCTTTCAACTTTTCTCCATATTTGGTGTTGTATTTTTATTAGTTTATTTTTCTTTATGCATGTTCTTAGACAATTCCTAACACTTTTTCATTCAGGTAACCGGTTAGCTGGAAGAGCCCTTGGGCAGAAGTTTTTTTCTATGGTTTCATGAAGAAATGTTGACCCTTGCTGGAGAACTATCTCACAGGTCCAGTTCTGCACAAAGGATTGCTCAATGAATTAGCTTTTTTTATTTTCATATGCTATATAGTCTAAATAGAGCAATTTGATAATTATCAATTCCTTCTCGCTACCCACTACATTGGCTTGCTCCCTCCGTTTTGTTTCAGGGTAATAATTACCGTCTCACAAGAATTGTTATCTACAATGTGTTGGAGAATATGATAGTAGTAACAGGATTTAAGTTTTCCTTACCAGCCACTCCCCATATGACATGGTGAGATGGATTAGTAGTTTTCTGTTTGCTGAACAATATTACATGAACATTTACCTGTGTGTCTTCACCAAAACTTTAGTTTCTAAACTATCTCTGTCAAAGTTTTAAATGGCTGGGTATATCGGCGCTATAGTGCCGCTATAGCCTCCCGGGACAGGTCGCACTATAGCTACGGCACTTCAGCACTATTCGAGGAAAAATGTTAATAGCGCTGCTAAACAGTGGTTAGCGCTAAAAAACACCTAGTTTAGCGGCTAAAATTTTGCTCCTTGCCAAGTATTTTTGAGGGACCAGCGTAACCTAGCCTCATTGTTCTCTTTCCCCATCTCCCCTCTGAAACAGAGCACCGGTGGTCTCCGCGTCGGCGATGGAGGCCGGTACAACCGGTGGTTTCGACCCGGGCTAACTCCGGCTTCCAACAATGCTCGCACATGGCTGCTGCCCCGGCCCCTGACGCACGGCGACCCAGGCCACACACGGTTGGTTGATGTTGCTGACCGCCTACGCATATTGTCGCTTGGTTGCTTGGCATGTTGCTGGCTTGCAACTTCTTGGTCGCATGGCTGCTTGGCCTACTGCTGCTTGATTGGTGATCTCTGTTAAAACTGAACCGTGATTCTGACATAGCCCAACAAAACGATAGGCATTGTAAAATAAATGAATGAAAGTCATAAACAATAACTTCTACTGCCAAATCTGTGGTAACCTCATAGCCAGGCAGAGACTCCAAGGAGAAAATAGCAAGCACAGCAGAAGTACAAAATGGTATACCCAGGAAGAACAATCTCAATGAATTAAGTATCATGAAGTTGCACAGGAGAGAACAGACCATCTCAGTACAGGACAGAATAATTCGAACTGTTTAATTGTCACTTGCGGCACGAAAATTTGGTAACTGAGAAAACAACAGAAGTTTCCCAAGCTGTCAATCTCCTGGAAATCCTAGAAGCCTAAAAGTTAAGACAAGTCTAGAACAGCCGTTGCACCTTTCCCATTGTGCTCTTCAGCCTTCAGGTACAGGCACCTCACCTGCAAAAAATATACAGATTAGTCAATATGTTCTTTTAAATGGTATACTGCTGAAAAAGCTACCGCAAAATCTTTTAGCCCGCTATTTAAAACTTTGATCTCTGTACATCTGTGCCTCTTTCACCTATCATTTTGGTTGTCCATTACTTTCTTCAGTAATCATCTAGATTTGGGCGTTCCTCATGGCTGACACAGAAGTGCATTGCTGGTTATAACTTCCATATTTTAGTATGGGACTGAACTCGGTTCATCCCTCGAGTTCCTCATCTTGAAGTTCTCAATTTGGCTAGACAAGCCAACACCAGGCAGTTCCTCATCAGCTTTATGTATCATATGTTTTTGAGGGTTTGTTACGGACTTACGGTAACCATGATTTAGACTTGTAAAAGAATGCTGAATTGTTCTCAAGTGTCTACAGGCTTCCAGCTTCTTTCTGATATGTGAATTGGCCTTGAATCAGAATACCCTAATTTACTACTTTGGTTGAGTTGCGTATGATGTTAAAGTTGGGATCCCAGCCCCTCTTAGGTGTTAGCTTGTCTGCAGTTAGCTCAGGACATGTACATTTTGGATGTTTCTTGAGGTTTTGTTACGGTAACCATGATTTAGACTTGTGAAGGAATGCTGAATTGTTCTCAAGTGTCTACACGCTACCAGCTTCTTTTAAGTGAATCCTGATTTGTGCATCTGCCTTGCATCAGAATACCCTAATTTACCAGTTGAGTTGCGTTTGATGTTAAAGTTGGGGTCCCAGCCCCTCTTAGGTGTTAGCTTGTCTGCAGTTGGCTCAGGACATATACATTTTTAATTCACTACATTATCTGTCAAACTCTGAAGGAACGACACCAGGCCACTTGATGACCTGAAGATCAACATGGATGGCTCTTGCAGGCAACCTGGAGCGATGCTCTTCATGCTGAAGCTCAAGCCTTGCAAGAAGCACTGATTATAGCCTCTTAAATGGGCTGTCAACATGTAAACCTTTGAAACCGACTCATGTGTTCAATTTGAAGCAGACCATCATGTCTCGATAATGTGGTCTATGTGTGCTAGGACCTAGGAGTGATCTTTTAGAGAGATCAAATTGCATTTAAGTCTTAAGAATTTAGCGATGTGGAAGTCATACATTGTCAAGGGCTTGTACTATGGGGATTATCATTTTGATGAGGTGAACAATTCTAAGTTAAAGTTGATAGAAAGATTGTGCAGTGCACACTAAATAGTGCAACCGAAATACTGTAGTAGAGAGTAGAGAAGCTCGTACCATGCAAAATCAGGCATCGAGGTCACGCACATCAACCAAAGTTGTAGTCCTCATCAGGAACTACAAAATGTACAGATATGTTAGTAATCATTTATTATCCAGTGTCATAATAACTTGAAAAGACTACTCAGCTAGCTCACTACTTTACCTTCAGCGAAGCCGTAATAGCGAAGTTGAACGCTACGAAGGGAATGGTAACCGCCCACTGCCACGGACGCTGGTACACCAGTGGGATGTGCATCGTGTAAGTGATCATCCATGTCATGGTGAACACCCAGAGACACATGGGAGCAATCAAGCCATATCTGGAGGCAATCGTAGGACGAGAGGTTGCCACGAAATCGTGCAAGATGATACCAAAATGCAGAACACTCACACAAAAGAAGGCAAAGACCATCTCCACGAGCATATCATGGTAGAGGCGCGCAGAGTCAAGACTCTCCGGCTTGCTCAGGATTGGCCTGCATGAATTCAGGTAGAACAGTGATTAGATACCTCGAGAGGCGGGCCAACAGACTAGTGCATGCAAGAATACTAAAACAGAGCATCCAGTTTGAAGATTTAGCAAACAAAAGAGCACTAAACAGTGTATGTATCCATGGAATTAACTGGTGCAGATCATTATAGTCATAGTGCCCAGCTTCATCAAACAAAAGAGCACCAAACACAATATATCCATGGAATCAACTATGCAAATCAATACCATGCATTCGGGTTCTCACTGTAAATCAATGTGCAGAGTTGGAATACAAACATTTCAGGAACAAAATAACATAATAGCAATAGAAAATCATCTTCAGCTCATAGGTGTAGATGCACCCACAATTCAAAAATGGCATTTCAAAATGTTCAAACATTCTAAGAAAAAAATCGGCTATACGTTCACATATTCTATATTCGCACAAAAAGAATAGGTCTAGAGAAGATATTGGAGTAATAAATCAGTATCTTGACTGGTACCCTGCAGCGACAAATGAACAATGGAGGTAGAGCAATATAATTTTGCATCAACTTTATTATTTAAATATATGGCTGCATTACCATAAGCAGTTTTTTTTTAATGAGAATACCATAAAAAGTTGAGTGTAGGTAACTAGGTAGTGATGCTACCCATGTCACTGACTTGTTCAAACTCGTCTTTATTGTCCATAGTTCCATTATCCATTGCTAAACATGCATCGGGCTTGGTCTTTTGCGTTGAGAGCTAAGAGGAGCAGCAGCCATTGGATGGAGAAAGCAGGGTGGATGAGAGGCCAAAGTCAGCCAATAACGTTGGTTCACAATGTCAGCGAATCTGAACCCACATCCTAGACCCGACTGTCGTGTTCTTCGCCTAAAATAATCTGATGAGATTCATCACAGCGTCCGCCACGCTGCGACCACTCCACCCGGACGAGGATGGCCGGAACGGAGGATGTACACATTTAAATTTTCCGTGCAGCAATGTTGGGCAGTGGCGCAAGCCCCAAGGGCGACTATCAGATCGATTACAACTTTTCGAGACAGAAAGATTACAACTTTCACCTCGATAAGCTCGCAGGACTAACTCTTGTAAGAACGGGAGTAGTAAGATTAGAGATCGGCGGTTCTATATCAGATCGATTGCAACTTTTCGAGACAGAAAGATTACAACTTTCACCTTGATAAGCTCGCAGGACTAATTCTTTTAAGAATGAGAGTAGTACAACAAGAGATCGGCGGTACTGAAACATGGATTAGCACACACCTCTGCACCAGGAGACCCGTGAAATAAGTGATGGCTGCTAGGTACAGGGCCCTAAGCAGCGATGAGGCGTTGCCTAGGGCTTCTTTGGCATCCGCTATCTTCACAACAGGAGCCTTTGCGTTCTTGACCGTCCCAGTGTTGCTTTCCGTCTCCTGGATCGAGGCTAAGAAAGAGAAGTAATTTATTAAGAGATCTTGTGAGGAGGGCAGAAGAACAGATGATATAAAAGATCTTGGATTTGACATGAACACGAAGGATCTAGAAAACTTACGCGACTTCGCCATGCTCGCGCGGCGCTCGGTGTTGGTCATGGCCACCCACCTCTTTTCTTCCTCTGGTTCTTCCTCTCTCTTCCTTTCCTCTCCCTTCCTTCTTCTCCACTCCCCTCCCTTGGCTCCTCCCCTAATCGGCTCGCAAGCGAGGCATTTTAAAGACCAGCGCAGTGGCCTCCAAAACTGCACGCTGCAAAGTTCTACAGCCGATCAGCTCTTTGCAGCGCAGCTTGACCCTGAGAAAACATAAGCTGCACCTGGTCTTTCGAACCTATGGTGCACCGGGTCACTTGGAGGCGTGGTCGAGGCCTAGAGCATCTCACACCTCTTAAATTTGTGTCCTTTTTGGGTGCTGGGTATTTGTCCGGCTAATTCTGGGGTGCACCCTCAAACCAAAACGCGGCCAAAAATTTAATTTGACGAAAATTAACAAAAGGGGCAAATTTCATTCAAATTTGAATTCTTTTTACACAAATTTGAAAGAAATTTCCCTATCCTAAACCCTAATCGTCATCTAGTCGTCGTCGGAGATGCAAATGACACTGTCGTCGTAGGGTTAATGGCGTTGCGATGGCCCTGCCTCCTCCTACTCTACGATGTCTTTGATTGGCTCCGGCTTCAAGACGACAGGCGACTGCTGCTCCACCAGCGCACACAACACAGAGTAGAGGCCCGGGCAGTCCTTCGGGTCGAGGGGTGGCACAGCGCCGTCACCGGGTCATTTGTAGAATAGGGGAGTGCCGCGGTGAAGTCGGGTGTGTCCCTGTCGCTGACGACGTCCCGGAGAGGCGACTGGGCGTACTATTCTAGGGAGAGGTCCTCCTCCGGCTAGAGTGGGGGCTCCTCCTTCACAGCATCAAAACTGCGGCGCTTGGCCCCTGGCTCCTCCTAGAGCCGGCGTGATTGAACGGTGCATTAAGACGGAGAAGCCAGGACTGCGGAAGTTATTGGGGTTAGGTTAGCAGTTCTATATTTTCATCATGGCGTTTGAGGTTTTTATATTTTTATTTTATTTCCGGGGTACGGAAAAAATTGGGTCGGGTCGAGCACTTAAGGGGGAGTGCCGTTCTGGCTGTTTTTCGTGTCTGGCATCCCAAATTCCCAATGAGCATTTTGGGGTGCTTGGGGGGGGGGGGGGGGGGGGGGGGTGCGATGGAGATGCTCTTAGCTCCGTAGAAATTTCCGAAATCATTTGAGAACATGGATCTGATGACACTTTCATTTTAAAGATGCAAACTACAAACACTAGTACAAGACCTCACATTAGGGATGAGATCTAGAGCCGGTTAATCTAAAATAAAAGGAAAAAGTCCATTTTCAACCTTGAACTTATAGTGGTTCGGTGAAATGAACTCTAAACTTCAATTCCCTGTCGTTTATAACCTGAACTTATAAATCCCAATCTAAATCAAACCGGGAAATTTTTTGCACATAAAAATAAAAATAAAAAATCCATACTAAATAATTATATGCTCTCACTGACAAAGCTGGTCCACATTTAAAATCCCATACTAACTAATTAATTGTAGCAGACGTAGTAGCACCGCATGCACGCATGCCATGAGCGACGGTGGCCGTGTATCGCCTGTGCACGCCGCTGGTGACCCCGGTGAGGAAGCACACGGAGCTGGTGATGTCGGCGTCTGCGAGCTTATGAACGCTGTCTTCCAGTACGGCAACAGCTGGGCGTTCGTCCACATCGCGGCGTACGGGCGGGGGTCAGCATTCATATCGTCAGGCGTCAGCCCTGCAGCCATCATCAGGTATGCTGGCCCGTTGAGGCCGCGGAACTTGTCCACCGGCTGCACCGCCTTCTCGAACGCCCGCGCCGTGAACCCGAGGCGCCGGGTAACCCAGCACGCGTACAACCCGGTGCCGATGGAGAACACCACCATGGTCACGCCAAGCCCCACGGTGGCCGGCATGGAGAAGACCATGAGCAGGGAGCCCACGGCGAGCGTCACGCCGAACGCGGACCAAAGGATGATGCGCACCATGGCGCGCGGCCACGCACGCACCGCCTTCTGCCACGAGAACACCAGCACGATGCTGAGCGCTACCGCGCCCTCCACGGGGGGCAGGCTCTGCTCGCGCTGCGCAATGCGGGACCGCGGGTGCTGCACGATGTCCTTGACGGACCTGTACACGAAGAACCCCACGGCGAGCAACGCCGCCACCGGGTGGACGAGGATGGTCGCCTTCCGCCGGAGCAGCACGGCCGGGATGGCCGCGGACGCCGCTCCGCCGCGGCGGACAAGGAGGACTTCTTCAACGACGAGGGCGACAAGAAGAGCCCGACGAACTGCTCGGTCGCCGGCGACCGGCGTGGACGGTACTCGTCCAGGGGAGGCGCGCTGGCGAGGGTGTCGGGGAAGCGATGAGCTGCTGGCTTTGACTTTTTTAAAGAAATTTCGTTATATTATTTTTTCTATTAGCCTGTCAAGTGGGTCTTAATCCAGCTCAGCAAATTGTCCACATTCCTGTTCCGGCATTGTTTTTTTTTTTTTGACATTTTCCAACCACTCTATTCGGTCAGCAGGCCGCCTCATTAAAAACCCTACCAGTCCCCAAGGTACCCTGATAGGGAAAAGAGTGCGTCTGTACCTGCTGCCTCAACCAAACAACGATACATCGTTCATTACATCAGGAATTATAAAGCTAGGGGACTGGAGTCCCAAAAAACCGAAACCGAGGTATCTGAATTAAAGGCAAATCTAGCTATTTTATGTGCTACCACATTCGCTTCCCGTGGACAGTGTTGCACCACCACCTGGCCAATTCTCCTTGCCGTGAGAAAGCAGTCCATCAGAATTGAAGTATAAGGACTCCAAATTTCGATCACCCCATTGAAAGCTTCAACAAGTTCCATTGAGTCCGTTTCCACAATGACTGGAGAGCACCCAAGATCATCTACAAGATGCAAACCTCTCTGGAGCGCCAAAGCTTCTGAAGTTGCAACATCAAGGATATTACTCCTAGGGTCGCCCACTCCAGCAACAGCTTCACCTTTATCATTTCGAATCACCGCTCCCAAACCACCTGTACCATTAGGGAAAAAACAAGCATCAATATTAAGCTTATAGGATCCCGGCCGAGGCCTGGACCATGGAATTTTATGTGGTACTCCCTTCTCAGCTCCTTTGTAATTTAGGGTGAGAGCTTGGATAGCAAAACTCGTACGCGCCGGTGGCGCCACTTTTTCACCCTTGACTGCCTCACGACGCTGCCACCAGATGTACCAAGCACCCACAGCCAACAGCTCTTTAATTCCAACGTGTTTCAAATTATCTGGTGTTTCAATGTTACTGCGCAACATTTCTTCTAACGCAACAGACCCGGATCTGTCCACCGCAGCAAAATTTTCAATAATTTGTAGAACTCCAATTGAACTCCAAACTTCCTTTGCTCTTGGGCACTTAAAAATCAGATGACTAATATCCTCCGCATCCAAGTAGCATATTGGGCATTGTCCAGACACTGGTATATGTCTATTTGCAAGAATTGACATCCCTGGAACAATTCCATGCAAAGCCTTCCACATAAAGATCTTGATCTTACCCGGCACTTGCAGCTTCCAAAGAATCTCCCAAACTGGATTGTTAGATGACATCCCTTGATCATCTGTTCTGGAGAGCTTGTGGCCATTTTGGTGATTCCATTCGGCATAATATGCAGACCGAACTGAGAACCTGTAGTTCTTAGTAATGTTCCAGGCCACAAAGTCATCCTGCATGAGATCACTCAACGGTATACGCATAATTCGATCAGCATCAACTGAACTGAAAGATACCTGATAAGAGGTTCATCCCATTCACCTGTATGTTGATCAATAATTTCATTTACAGTCCGCAGCAAATAGTACCTTTAGGAGTGATAACTTTACGTGTTGGGCTTCCCGGCACCCACGGATCCTCCCAGATGTTAATCATCTCGCCATTACCTACTCTCCAGATACAACCTCGCTTGAAAGTGCTGAGGCCTGCGATTATACTTTGCCATGTGTATGAACATCCTTTCTTAGCACCCGCCTTCAATAGGTTACCATGGGGATAGTATTTAGCTCTCAAAACCTTTGCACAAAGTGTTTCAGGATTGGTGATCAATCTCCACGATTGTTTAGCCAGCATAGCTAGGTTAAAAGCGTGTAGATCACGAAACCCCAAGCCACCATTCTTCTTTGGTATACACAACTTCCACCATGCCTTCCAGTGCATGCGTTTCTGAATATCCGAACCCCCCCACCAGAAACCAGCCATTGCATCTGTTATGTCTTTGCATAATTTCTTTGGTATTTTGAAAACCGCCATCGCATAAACAGGGATGGCTTGTATAATAGCCTTCAGAAGAATTTCCTTACCACCCATTGATAGAAATCTTTCCTTCCACCCTTCTAGCCTCTTGATAATTCTTTCCAGTAATGTATAAAACTGTCACTTCTGTCAACTCCTACAAGGGCCGGCAAGCCCAAGTATTTGTCAGAGAGAGCCTCAGTCATAATATTTAACTCCGTACAGATTTCTGCCTTCACATCAACATTCACATTGGGGCTGAAGAATATACTACACTTTGCCTGACTCACCATTTGTCCTGAGCTAGCACAGTACTGTTCAAGGACCTGTCTCAATGAGGTTGCATTAGTCATATTTGCTTTCATAAGGATAAGGGAATCATCAGCAAAGAGTAAATGAGATACTGATGGCGCATTTCTGCAAACCCTGACACCTTCAATGCCACGAACCTCCTCTCTATGAGCCAGAAGACTTGAAAGACCTTCAGCACAGAGCAAAAAAAGATAAGGGGACAAAGGATCCCCTGGCGAAGTCCCCTTGTAGGGGTAAAGCTGCTAGTTTCTTGATTATTAAACCGAACCTTGTAATTAACTGACCGAACACAAGCCATAAGTAACTCAACAAACCTAGTATCAAAACCAAGTTGGATCATCATTTTCTCCAAAAATTCCATTCCACCCGGTCGTAAGCTTTGTGCATATCCAATTTCACCGCACAATATCCCCACTTCCCCTTCTTTTTATTCTTTATAGTGTGCATACTTTCGTAAGCCAGCAAAATATTATCTGTAAGCGCTTTGCACAGGGGAAATGATATCATCAAGAACATGCTTCAGACGAAGAGCAATCATCTTAGAAATTACCTTGTATAGAACATTACATAGACTGATTGGGCGGTATTGCGAAATGAGTTCAGGCTCTTCAACTTTTGGAATCAAGACAATAACAGTATCGTTCCATCCTGCTGGGATCACCTTATTATTCACAGCATCCAAAACTTCTGCAGTGAGAATATCCCCCAATATATCCCAGCACTTCTTGAAAAAGATTGCATGAAGACCATCAGTCCCAGGAGCCTTCATATCACCAATGGAAAATAGAGCCTTTTTCACCTCCTCAGCTGAGTACGGTTTAAGCAATTTTCATTCATCATGTCAGAAACTTTCGGTTCAACTTTTGCCAGCACTTCCGGGTCTGGTTCATCAACTTCCGTAGTAAAAAGACCTGCAAAATAGTCTGAGATCATTGGGTTAAGAGATGCAGTATCCTCCACCCAAGCCCCGTTCTCATTCTTCAGCCTTTTAATAGAATTTCGCTTTCGGCGTTCACTAGCAAAATGATGAAATAAGAAGTATTTTTATCACCGTGTTGTAACCAATTAATACGACTCCGCTGCGCCCAATGGATTTCTTCTTGCTCAAGGAGTAGCTCAATTTCCTTTGCCAGCTCCTTTTGCATCTCTATATTCTCATCCGTTAGAGCACCACTCGCCACCTCTTCCATAATTTTCTGTTTGTTACGGATCTTCTTTTTCTGCTCTGTAAAATACCGATCCCACTTGTGTAGTGAGCGTGTACCAGTTCCAGTTTTCCCGCCAAGGAATTTGTTTGAACACCAGAATCGGCCTGCTCCCAGGCCTGCTGCACACCTGCCGAAACTGAGCTTCTTTCAGCCATTTGGCCTCGAAACGGAGAACAGAAGGCCCATGACTCACCGGATTATTCTCAGGTTCGAGTGTCATAAGGATTGGGCGATGATCAGACCTGACCTGCTGTACTCCAGGTTTTGCAGCACCGCCCCTCCAAACCTATCATTCCATGCATCATTAGTTAGAGCTCGATCCAGTCTTTCCCTAATGCGACCTCTGTGCCAAGTAAACTTGTTACCAACATAGCCGAAGTCAGACAGGTTGCAATCATCAAGAGCATCTCTAAAGGACTGCATAAAAAGCTGAGGTCGAGGGTTTCCACCCTCCTTTTCAAACGGTAAGAATTTCGTTGAGGTCACCCATAACCAGCCATGGTAAATTAACAGCTGCATTCAAGTCTCTCAAGCATTGCCAAGTCAGATGTTTATCCTGCCACCGAGGCTCCCCATAAAGGCCGGTAAAACGCCACACAGATTGTTGATTATCACCCACAAAAACATCAATAAAATTATGCCTCTTATACCGCAGAGAGATGACAACCGGCTTCTTCCACAGAAGTAGCAGACCACCACTTCTACCATCACTTCCGACAACCTCCTTAAAATCCATCTGTAGTTGATGCCGGAGGATCTCCGCCGACCAATCATCTAGATGAGTTTCAGAGAGGAACACAACATCCGGAGTATGCCGCTTAATCAAGATCAGCAGGGCCCTGACTGTCGTGGCCTTATTCAGTCCACGACTATTGTACCCTAAAATTTCATTGCATCCGCCGCCACCAAAGTATGATCACCAACACTCAGATGAAAATATCCAGCGCTCAAGCAGATCAGATCAAGAACCTTCTTTCCTTTCCCTTCAGAAGAGACGAAGAGAAAAGCAGAAATCAACTTACTAGATCACACAAACCGACGAGCAAACACGATGCTTCCAATGGCACCAACGTGGTGCGACCAGAAAGCGAAGCAGAAACAGCAGCCTCGCTCGAGGCGGGCTCTGGACAGACTACGTCCTCCGACGCGTCGGAGAGACGGACAAGCAACCGGTGCCAGCACCAACGCCGGCAGGCGAGCGGCGGCGGCCCGGTAAAACCTAGATCGCCTTAGCGATCGCCAGACCACCTACGTACCGGTTCGCCTTCTAATATAGCACTTATCTCTTGTTAAAAGAGGAAGTAAAAGCCCCTGTTCGGGCATTGTTGCTTTCCCTATGCACCAAACAGTTAGTACATGGTTTAATTTAGACAGGGATTTATAAGTTCAGAATATAAACAACGGGATTTAGAGTTAAGGGTACATTTCGCCAAACCACTACGAGTTCAGGGTTGGTAATGGAATTTTTCCAAAATAAAAATCATCCATCTGGAGACAAAATCACAGTCGGCCGTAAGTTTAGTACCGTCTCTAATAACACGTGAGTCGGTTTTTATTATTGTCCATCTTCAATAATATATATTTTGAACATGGCCAATAAAATTAACCGGCTCTAAGTATTTTTCGGACTATGAAAGTACTCGGCCGGTTCTAACTCTTACCTTTACAAAAATTTCTTTCTGACGAAATGGGTTGAAACGCGAAACAAGAGATCGTGATGAAATTTTAGGCATGACAAGAAACAGAGAGAAACAATCCATAGCTTAGTACTATATAAGTAGTCGCAAAATACAGTGATGTGATCAACATTCACGGCGCCATCGCGACTCTATCGACCGATTCCCGACCTATCTAGAAAAATGCTGGCTCCGTCCCAAAACAATTGTCTTAGATTTCCCCAAACGTGGATCTAGGCTTGAAACATGTCTGGTTATTTGGGACGGGGGAGTATATACTAGTAACTACTTCCTATTTACAAATGAACAGTAAAATCCTACTAGTACTCATCATCGTGGGAGATGAGAATGACGTCAGCGTTGGGAATCACATCCTCGATGGAGGAGCCCAGCCGTCGCCGTCCTAGTCAGCCTCGTGGTCAGTCATCTCCACGTCCTTAGCTCTGTTGTGAAAGCCCGTTGCGACAACGGAGGCTTTACCCGTCACTTAGCTCTGTTGCCTTAAGGTCAAGATCATCAGTTACGGAGTTCCTGGTCCACTCGTTTGCACTGAGGTGTTTCATAAGCCTGGTATATATATGTTTCGTTAGCCTGCAATATATATTTCGCATCGCATTTGATCTCACACATCACAAGTACTAAAACGGTAACAAGTTTCATTCATATCACAATGTCAACTTTACATTCCCATCATAATTTCACCTTTACATTTCCATCACAGACACAACAGAAGCAGTAAAACGATAAAAATTTCATCCATTCTAAACCTCATGTAAAAGGATGGAAATAATTAACGATTTCTTCCCTAGAGCATTTTCGCCAATTCTCGCAGGTGCCATTGTAGCAATACCTATATGTCTTGAGGGGGCTCTTTTTGAGGATCGGGACCAGTCAACCACGTCTTCTCAAACAAGATATTGCCATGTGGACAGCTTTATAGGATGTCTGACAGGAACCATTCTTTCCATGGAGATCACCACCAAGCACCAGCTCTAGGTTTTTTTATACTATGTCACCAAAATCTAATCTAATTCTTTCGGTCATACTAGATAAGACACTTTTACTTTAAAAAGTATTTTATGCAGTTCATCAAAACGCCACAATAGCGACAGGAGGATTTCCATGGTAGGATTTGAAAGAGAATAGCTTGATATGTCTCTCGCGTTAAATTTAAATAAGGACTGGTGTTAGTTTTGACACTATTAGAATGGATAATTTAACCCATTAAAATGAATTAACAAGGTGTAATTAGTGTGTACTCACCAAGGAATATTTTTGGTGGCCATTTTAGGAAAAATAACAAACATTACTCGTGGCTTGAGTTGTGTTTGTTGTTTTTTCTGTTTGTACTTTTTTATGCAGTGTCAGAACTTTTTGAAACTCGTAAATATGGTTTTTAACTTTTTTAATACAGCGGGATCAGTGGTGTTCGGGAGCTCGAACTCTCCTCTCGATGATATGCGCACAAGGCCGAAACAGACTCATGTTTTCAAATTAGTTATGACTCAGTCACATGATCTAGACATAACAATGTAAGGTAGAAGAGTGGTAAGTCAAATAAGACCCCATCAATGGCATACGCGCATCAGAGACTCTGTTTATTTGAAAGAGAAGCAAACGACTTGCCCATATTCATTAATAAAGATATGAGAGGTTTGACAAGTAAGGGATTACTCTCCAAATATTACAAAACTCAAGTTTCTCGCACCTACGATGAGCCAAATACTACCCAGATTAGATTGTTTTCGGTCAAGATTCTTTTGGCAAAGGGATAGTGAAAAAAAAATACCGGGTGGCTAGATGAAATGTTGTTTGCTGACCCAAAGACCAGGGAGGTCTTGGTATTCATGACCTACAGGTTAAAAATTCAGCCCTCCTCGGTAAGTGGTTTTTTAAGCTACTTACTGAAGATGGTGTGTGTGGCAAAGACTCCTTAGAAGGGTACTAGCACAAGTGCTTTGTCGCAAGTTTATTGGAAACCTGGTGATACTCACTTTCGGGTTGGCCTAACGGCGACGAACAAATATTTCTTTCGCTTTGGCGTCTTTAAAACTAAGGGTGGATCAGATATTAGATTATGAGAGGGCAGATGGTTAGGACGACCACTCTTCGAGAATAATATCTAGCTCTATATAACATTGTCCGTCATAAAGGTGATACCATAGCCACAGTTATGAAGACGAATGTGACATTCAAGTGGGATTTATTTGAACCAAGACTTGCGTCAGGGAGTACCCTATAGGGAGGCTGGCTTTGGTCCAGTTGTCGTAAGGATTCGATGATTTTCGTTGGAATCTACTTGAGAATGGAATTTATCGGTAGACTCCATGTATATGGCGTTGCTCCATTCTGACATGGGAGTTGATAATAATAAGAAAATGTGGAAGATGAAAATACCACTAAAAGTTAAATTGTTTGCGTGGTATTTTCGTAAAGGTGTTATTTTTAAAAAGATAACCTTGTCAAGCGCAACTGGCATGAAAGTATGTCTACATGATGAGGCGATAAACCACTTGTTTTTCCAATCCAGGCACATTCTATTTGGTCAGCCATCCAGAAAGGTCCCATCCGAATTAATCCAGCAAGCGCCACTATCAGCCCCACGGTGGGCGCCAACTGTCGTGGTGGGATCACGCAGATGCCTAGGGGTAGGCTTAGTCTGGGGCCGAACGGACGCTCGCGGATTCGGGAGAGGGTTTGCGCGATGGAGTCGCACACGAAGAACACTGCAAACACAAAGATCTACCCTGCTTCGGGGCCCTCGTGAGGAGGTAAAACCCCTACTGCAGCATCTATCCTACTTTGGTGTATTTCCCTCTGTATATGCCGTGGGTACAAATGCTCCTCGAGCTGGATAACTCTAAGTGCCTCTAAGTATGCCTCTAATCACTGCTAATTAAGCTGCTAATCTCCAGAGAGGAGAGCTCCCGCGGGGGGAAAATGAGCTCCCGCGAGTGTGTGCCTCTCCCCATCTCCTCCCCCTGGTGCTCTTTATATAGAGAGAGCCCAGGGGACATGCAGGGGACAAGGGGACAAACAACACTGTACACTGTTCACTGTAGCTGACTTGACCAATGGGGTCTTGTCACACTGTAGCAGCGTCACTGTAGTTGTACTCTTGTCACATCCTGGGCACTGTAGCCACGCTGCCTGTGTCCTTGGCCTTGTCCTCTTGTGCTTGTCTCCTGGAGATGGCAGAGGGTATCTGTACTTGTCGATGGAATGATCCGGTTGAAGAAGCAGTTCGGGTCGATGCAGTGCACGGTCCAGCCGAGATGTACGCTGGAGGAGCTGGCCAACCGAGATGCTCTGTCTCGGTCCGATGAAGAAGTAGGCCCAGCCGAGGTAACGATCTGGTTCTGGGTAACTCGGCAGATACGGCCCAGCCCATCCGAGGCTCGGTCGAAGATGAAAGCGAGGCGGAGCGCCAGCGTCGGTACGCCCGGGGTGCGGCCATCTCGGTCCACCGAGGCTCCAGCGAAGACCTGCCCAAGGCAGAGCGCTCGTCCCAGCCGAACTGGAGACAGCTCGATCCAACCGAGCGGTGAAGAGCCTTGGTCCAACCGAATCTGGGGAGCACCTCGGCCTGCCAGAGCTTGGGGAGCATCTCGGCCTGCCCGAGTTAAAGATAATCCGGCCCACTCCGATGTCTGCACATGGTGGCGCTGAACCAGCCGAGGAAACAGAGCACGGCCCAACCGAGGCCCGCCATGCGTCGGTTAACCAGGGCGAGGCCCGTCCGGGATAGCCGAGCTTGGCCCAACCGAGGCGCTGGGTGGCTTTGGCCTGCTGTGATCTCGGTTCAGCCCTGGGCGGCGGATACTTCGGCCCATCCGGGGTATTTTGGCCTGGGCAGCACCAATGTCGGCCTGAGTTATCTTTTTCTACCTTCCCTTTTATCTTTTACTCATTTAACTCCGGTTTTTATCTCTTTTACCAATCCAACCATCCCATAACTTTGGGGTACCGGGGATCACATCCCCGACATTAGTCCCCGAGGCTGCGGGGGACTCGCAGAGTCGCGCGCAGTCTTACAAAAACAAATAACCCACACCAAAAACTCCATATAAATAACCATTTGCCTGTACGGGCACCATTATATGCCGGTTTTTAGCCCTCCTGGCTTTTACCGAACTCGGATGCCACTAGCGTCGGTTTGCCCTCCTGGCTTTTACCGAATTGGGATGCCGCCAGCGTCGGTTAGCCCTCCTGGTTTTTACCAAACTCGGATGCCGCCAGCGTCGGTTAGCCCTCCTGGCTTTTACCGAATTGGGATGCCGCCAGCGTCGGTTAGCCCTCCTGGCTTTTACCGAATTGAGATGCCGCCAGCGTTGGTTAGCCCTCCTGGATTTTACCGAATTGGGATGCCGCCAGCGTCGGTTAGCCCGACATAAACCTGCAAGTATGTATCTCATATGTCTCGGTATTTCGGCCTCTCTAGGCATATCACGTATGTCTCGGTATCTCAGCCTCTCTGGGCACATCACACATCTCGGTACCTCGGCCCCTCTGGGCATAACTCATATCTCGGTACCTCGGCCCCTCTGGGCATAACTCATATCTCGGTACCTCGGATGTCTGGTAGCCACTCTGGGCGCTTACCGACATAGATGTCTCCAGCCACTGCTGGTTTGACATAAGCATATCTCGAATGCCGGTTTTAGCCACTTCGGGCGTATACCGACATAGATGTCTCCAGCCACTGCTGGTTTGACATAAGCATATCTCGAATGCCGGTTTTAGCCACTCGGGCGTATACCGACATAGATGTCTCCAGCCACTGCTGGTTTTACATAAGCATATCTCGAATGCCGGTTTTAGCCACTCCGGGCATATACCGACATAGATGTCTCCAGCCACTGCTGGTTTGACATAACCATATCTCGAATGCCGGTTTTAGCCACTTCGGACGTATACCGACATAGATGTCTCCAGCCACTGCTGGTTTGACATAAGCATATCTCGAATGCCGGTTTTAGCCACTTCGGACGTATACCGACATAGATGTCTCCAGCCACTGTTGGTTTAACATATAACCTGCAAAAACATATCTCAAAGGTTGCCTCTGATTAACCAACATAGACACTGATCTGATACACAGGTAATGCCATGATACATTGGCAAACAGAATAAACGATGATTTGGGATATGGAATGATGCCAGGATATTGTGACAAACCGAAGTAAACAGCGATCCGGGATGTGGAATGATGCCGTGATACTGTGGCAAACCAAAACAAACGGCGATCTAGAGAATACCGATAATGCCAGGGTACCTTGGGTAATTTGAGATAACCAATATAACCATGATACCTCGGATTTCCATTATAACCCGGATTTCCAAATATGACCCGGATTTCCCATGTACCTCGGATTACCAATACGACCCGGATTTCCAATATACCTCGGATTACAAATATGACCCGGATTTTCAATGTACCTCGGATTACAAATATGACCCGGATTTCCAATGTACCTCGGATTACCAATATGACCCGGATTTCCAATGTACCTCGGATTACAAATATGACCCGGATTTCCAATATACCTCGGATTACCAATATGACCCGGATTTCCAAAATATCTCGGATTTTCCAGGATACCTCAGTAACGAACATTCTCAACAAAACCGATGTCACCTTTCAACGTTAGTCCAACATACATATCATGAAGAATATTTGACGGGAATAACAACTATACTAACCGAGGCAAACCAGCTATAGCACTTGATAGAAAACGAATCTAACAGCAGATACTATGCACAAAGAACTAGACTCGGTTTCAACCGAGTCCCGAGTTACTTTTCTTATCTAGGAGAAGGTGTAAAACAGACTGGCTGTCCAGTCCCGGGTCAAGACATCTTGTCCCGGGTAGAACAACTAATCAAAGCAAGGTAGAAACGAGGGGCCAGTCCCCGAGCACTGCTTGAGACTATCTAGAAGCATGAGCAGACATATAAATGATACTTACACGGTCAGGTTGTAGGAGAAGTCTTAACTCGGATTTCCAAGTCTTAACTCGGATTCTCCCAGGATACCTCGGACTTCAGAACAGCTCGGATTCAGAACAGCTCGGACTCCAGAACAGCTCGGATTCCAGAACACCTCGGATTACAGAATCAGCTCGGATTCCAGAACACCTCGGATTCCAGAACAGCTCGGATTCGCACTGTAGCCAACTCGAAAATGAGTCAACACACGGGGACGATGTCGAAGTTGAGTCCCCGCGTTGATGGCGAAGGTCCCATCCGAATTAATCCAGCAAGCGCCACTATCAGCCCCACGGTGGGCGCCAACTGTCGTGGTGGGATCACGCAGATGCCTAGGGGTAGGCTTAGTCTGGGGCCGAACGGACGCTCGCGGATTCGGGAGAGGGTTTGCGCGATGGAGTCGCACACTAAGAACACTGCAAACACAAAGATCTACCCTGCTTCGGGGCCCTCGTGAGGAGGTAAAACCCCTACTGCAGCATCTATCCTACTTTGGTGTATTTCCCTCTGTATATGCCGTGGGTACAAATGCTCCTCGAGCTGGATAACTCTAAGTGCCTCTAAGTATGCCTCTAATCACTGCTAATTAAGCTGCTAATCTCCAGAGAGGAGAGCTCCCGCGGGGGGAAAATGAGCTCCCGCGAGTGTGTGCCTCTCCCCATCTCCTCCCCCTGGTGCTCTTTATATAGAGAGAGCCCAGGGGACATGCAGGGGACAAGGGGACAAACAACACTGTACACTGTTCACTGTAGCTGACTTGACCAATGGGGTCTTGTCACACTGTAGCAGCGTCACTGTAGTTGTACTCTTGTCACATCCTGGGCACTGTAGCCACGCTGCCTGTGTCCTTGGCCTTGTCCTCTTGTGCTTGTCTCCTGGAGATGGCAGAGGGTATCTGTACTTGTCGATGGAATGATCCGGTTGAAGAAGCAGTTCGGGTCGATGCAGTGCACGGTCCAGCCGAGATGTACGCTGGAGGAGCTGGCCAACCGAGATGCTCTGTCTCGGTCCGATGAAGAAGTAGGCCCAGCCGAGGTAACGATCTGGTTCTGGGTAACTCGGCAGATACGGCCCAGACCATCCGAGGCTCGGTCGAAGATGAAAGCGAGGTGGAGCGCCAGCGTCGGTACGCCCGGGGTGCGGCCATCTCGGTCCACCGAGGCTCCAGCGAAGACCTGCCCGAGGCAGAGCGCTTGTCCCAGCCGAACTGGAGACAGCTCGATCCAACCGAGCGGTGAAGAGCCTTGGTCCAACCGAATCTGGGGAGCACCTCGGCCTGCCAGAGCTTGGGG
Organism: Poa pratensis; assembly: GCA_947311845.1. Taxonomy (NCBI): domain Eukaryota; kingdom Viridiplantae; phylum Streptophyta; class Magnoliopsida; order Poales; family Poaceae; genus Poa; species Poa pratensis. The sequence continues at coordinate 20,295,498 of CAMZMU010000091.1, read as the reverse complement.
AGCATCTCGGCCTGCCCGAGTTAAAGATAATCCGGCCCACTCCGATGTCTGCACATGGTGGCGCTGAACCAGCCGAGGAAACAGAGCACGGCCCAACCGAGGCCCGCCATGCGCCGGTTAACCAGGGCGAGGCCCGTCCGGGATAGCCGAGCTTGGCCCAACCGAGGCGCTGGGTGGCTTTGGCCTGCTGTGATCTCGGTTCAGCCCTGGGCGGCGGATACTTCGGCCCATCCGGGGTATTTTGGCCTGGGCAGCACCAATGTCGGCCCGAGTTATCTTTTTCTACCTTCCCTTTTATCTTTTACTCATTTAACTCCGGTTTTTATCTCTTTTACCAATCCAACCATCCCATAACTTTGGGGTACCGGGGATCACATCCCCGACATTAGTCCCCGAGGCTGCGGGGGACTCGCAGAGTCGCGCGCAGTCTTACAAAAACAAATAACCCACACCAAAAACTCCATATAAATAACCATTTGCCTGTACGGGCACCATTATATGCCGGTTTTTAGCCCTCCTGGCTTTTACCGAACTCGGATGCCACTAGCGTCGGTTTGCCCTCCTGGCTTTTACCGAATTGGGATGCCGCCAGCGTCGGTTAGCCCTCCTGGTTTTTACCAAACTCGGATGCCGCCAGCGTCGGTTAGCCCTCCTGGCTTTTACCGAATTGGGATGCCGCCAGCGTCGGTTAGCCCTCCTGGCTTTTACCGAATTGAGATGCCGCCAGCGTTGGTTAGCCCTCCTGGATTTTACCGAATTGGGATGCCGCCAGCGTCGGTTAGCCCGACATAAACCTGCAAGTATGTATCTCATATGTCTCGGTATTTCGGCCTCTCTAGGCATATCACGTATGTCTCGGTATCTCAGCCTCTCTGGGCACATCACACATCTCGGTACCTCGGCCCCTCTGGGCATAACTCATATCTCGGTACCTCGGCCCCTCTGGGCATAACTCATATCTCGGTACCTCGGATGTCTGGTAGCCACTCTGGGCGCTTACCGACATAGATGTCTCCAGCCACTGCTGGTTTGACATAAGCATATCTCGAATGCCGGTTTTAGCCACTTCGGGCGTATACCGACATAGATGTCTCCAGCCACTGCTGGTTTGACATAAGCATATCTCGAATGCCGGTTTTAGCCACTCCGGGCGTATACCGACATAGATGTCTCCAGCCACTGCTGGTTTTACATAAGCATATCTCGAATGCCGGTTTTAGCCACTCCGGGCGTATACCGACATAGATGTCTCCAGCCACTGCTGGTTTGACATAACCATATCTCGAATGCCGGTTTTAGCCACTTCGGACGTATACCGACATAGATGTCTCCAGCCACTGCTGGTTTGACATAAGCATATCTCGAATGCCGGTTTTAGCCACTTCGGACGTATACCGACATAGATGTCTCCAGCCACTGCTGGTTTAACATATAACCTGCAAAAACATATCTCAAAGGTTGCCTCTGATTAACCAACATAGACACTGATCTGATACACAGGTAATGCCATGATACATTGGCAAACAGAATAAACGATGATTTGGGATATGGAATGATGCCAGGATATTGTGACAAACCGAAGTAAACAGCGATCCGGGATGTGGAATGATGCCGTGATACTGTGGCAAACCAAAACAAACGGCGATCTAGAGAATACCGATAATGCCAGGGTACCTTGGGTAATTTGAGATAACCAATATAACCATGATACCTCGGATTTCCATTATAACCCGGATTTCCAAATATGACCCGGATTTCCCATGTACCTCGGATTACCAATACGACCCGGATTTCCAATATACCTCGGATTACAAATATGACCCGGATTTTCAATGTACCTCGGATTACAAATATGACCCGGATTTCCAATGTACCTCGGATTACCAATATGACCCGGATTTCCAATGTACCTCGGATTACAAATATGACCCGGATTTCCAATATACCTCGGATTACCAATATGACCCGGATTTCCAAAATATCTCGGATTTTCCAGGATACCTCAGTAACGAACATTCTCAACAAAACCGATGTCACCTTTCAACGTTAGTCCAACATACATATCATGAAGAATATTTGACGGGAATAACAACTATACTAACCGAGGCAAACCAGCTATAGCACTTGATAGAAAACGAATCTAACAGCAGATACTATGCACAAAGAACTAGACTCGGTTTCAACCGAGTCCCCGAGTTACTTTTCTTATCTAGGAGAAGGTGTAAAACAGACTGGCTGTCCAGTCCCGGGTCAAGACATCTTGTCCCGGGTAGAACAACTAATCAAAGCAAGGTAGAAACGAGGGGCCAGTCCCCGAGCACTGCTTGAGACTATCTAGAAGCATGAGCAGACATATAAATGATACTTACACGGTCAGGTTGTAGGAGAAGTCTTAACTCGGATTTCCAAGTCTTAACTCGGATTCTCCCAGGATACCTCGGACTTCAGAACAGCTCGGATTCAGAACAGCTCGGACTCCAGAACAGCTCGGATTCCAGAACACCTCGGATTACAGAATCAGCTCGGATTCCAGAACACCTCGGATTCCAGAACAGCTCGGATTCGCACTGTAGCCAACTCGAAAATGAGTCAACACACGGGGACGATGTCGAAGTTGAGTCCCCGCGTTGATGGCGAAGGTCCCATCCGAATTAATCCAGCAAGCGCCACTATCAGCCCCACGGTGGGCGCCAACTGTCGTGGTGGGATCACGCAGATGCCTAGGGGTAGGCTTAGTCTGGGGCCGAACGGACGCTCGCGGATTCGGGAGAGGGTTTGCGCGATGGAGTCGCACACGAAGAACACTGCAAACACAAAGATCTACCCTGCTTCGGGGCCCTCGTGAGGAGGTAAAACCCCTACTGCAGCATCTATCCTACTTTGGTGTATTTCCCTCTGTATATGCCGTGGGTACAAATGCTCCTCGAGCTGGATAACTCTAAGTGCCTCTAAGTATGCCTCTAATCACTGCTAATTAAGCTGCTAATCTCCAGAGAGGAGAGCTCCCGTGGGGGGAAAATGAGCTCCCGCGAGTGTGTGCCTCTCCCCATCTCCTCCCCCTGGTGCTCTTTATATAGAGAGAGCCCAGGGGACATGCAGGGGACAAGGGGACAAACAACACTGTACACTGTTCACTGTAGCTGACTTGACCAATGGGGTCTTGTCACACTGTAGCAGCGTCACTGTAGTTGTACTCTTGTCACATCCTGGGCACTGTAGCCACGCTGCCTGTGTCCTTGGCCTTGTCCTCTTGTGCTTGTCTCCTGGAGATGGCAGAGGGTATCTGTACTTGTCGATGGAATGATCCGGTTGAAGAAGCAGTTCGGGTCGATGCAGTGCACGGTCCAGCCGAGATGTACGCTGGAGGAGCTGGCCAACCGAGATGCTCTGTCTCGGTCCGATGAAGAAGTAGGCCCAGCCGAGGTAACGATCTGGTTCTGGGTAACTCGGCAGATACGGCCCAGCCCATCCGAGGCTCGGTCGAAGATGAAAGCGAGGCGGAGCGCCAGCGTCGGTACGCCCGGGGTGCGGCCATCTCGGTCCACCGAGGCTCCAGCGAAGACCTGCCCGAGGCAGAGCGCTTGTCCCAGCCGAACTGGAGACAGCTCGATCCAACCGAGCGGTGAAGAGCCTTGGTCCAACCGAATCTGGGGAGCACCTCGGCCTGCCAGAGCTTGGGGAGCATCTCGGCCTGCCCGAGTTAAAGATAATCCGGCCCACTCCGATGTCTGCACATGGTGGCGCTGAACCAGCCGAGGAAACAGAGCACGGCCCAACCGAGGCCCGCCATGCGCCGGTTAACCAGGGCGAGGCCCGTCCGGGATAGCCGAGCTTGGCCCAACCGAGGCGCTGGGTGGCTTTGGCCTGCTGTGATCTCGGTTCAGCCCTGGGCGGCGGATACTTCGGCCCATCCGGGGTATTTTGGCCTGGGCAGCACCAATGTCGGCCCGAGTTATCTTTTTCTACCTTCCCTTTTATCTTTTACTCATTTAACTCGGTTTTTATCTCTTTTACCAATCCAACCATCCCATAACTTTGGGGTACCGGGGATCACATCCCCGACACGTCCTTTTTTTCCGCCATCGTTGCTCTCGCCATTTTCTCCCGCCCACCTTTTCCCGTCATTTCTTCTCTTCTCGTCTATAAAACCCCCTCCTCCTCACTGAGGTGGGTAACCACTCCAGTGTGTTCACTAAAAAATGTCGGGTTTTCCTTTAGATCCGAGTTTAATGGATATGTCTGAACGTCTTTTGTGGTGTGTCGCGGCCGACAGGGCCTGGTCGGCTGGTTGGCTATGCCATCGCCGAGGGTTTATTATTTCTGAAAATAACTACAAAAGCGTATTATTTCAAGAAATTGTTAAAATAAAATATTAAAAAAAATTGGGTGTAGATGATTGATTGAATGGAGAGCCGGGAAGTAGTACTATGCAGCTTTTGCCACAAGTTGGTCGATCGTCCAGTTTTGATATTAATTGCTACAGTATGAAATTGTCCTAAACTTAATATAGCATGTCCGATGTACACTTTACTTTCACACCAGGGATACTTGAGGACACTCTTTTCTCACACATTAAGCTAGGAAAACGGTGAAATCATAATCCGTAATACTCCACTGTATTCTACTAATAGCAATTACTCCGTATTCTTTTTTGAAAGGAGCTCGTGTACAAGATCAAGAACAGAACGAACAAGCACACACGAACAGCAGCAAGATCCACCCCACGCACGGCAAACACGGATCCACCACGCACACCACGCACCCAAGCAAACGCCTCGACCAACCTTGTTGAAATGCCGCAGGATCCATCTGCCGCAAGCAGCAGAATCTGAGCGTTGAAAGAACATCGGCCCGAGCCGCCGCCAGAGCGCCGTCGCCGTCTCACGCCGGAGACGAGAACGAAGGCGCCATCCATCTTCCGCGAAGCCCACCGCGCCCACCGACGAAGGAGAACATCTCGCCTGCAAACTCCCAGAGAACTTTAGCAAAAGCACCACCCTGCACCGCGGTGCAAGGCGAAGAACCCCGAGGACAAGAGCTAGCGCCGCCACCACGGCCACCAGCTCGGGGGGAGGCACGCCACGGCTCCGAGGAGCAGCAGACGCACCAGCAACGACGGATCTACCCCGAGCGTCCACCGGAGCACCCAGGACAGAGGAGGGCACCGCCGCCGCCAAAAGCCTCTCCGGCCACGCCGCCACCTCCACAGCGCCGCCGGCAGGCACCCACGCACAACTAAACTATGTACACGCCGGGATCCGTCGATTCCCCGTCCTCCCGCCGCCGGAGCGGCCGCGGAGGGCGGGGGATCGGGCGGATCGCCGGCGGCGAGCTGGCTTGCACGGGAGTCGCCCAAAAATCGTCCGGTTCACTGTAGGTGGGGAACGGGGAAGGGGTCCAGGTGGTTTGCTACAATTACTCCGTATTCATTCAAGATTGCCATTGAAACAAAGCAAGGGACGTCCGGGACAACCTACCTGTGCATGCATGCTGTGCTTCGGACTTCACTCTGAAAGAATATTTGCCATCTACTCCCTCTGTATCAAAATATAAGACTTTGTACCTACTTTCCACACACATGTACAGGGAGTATTATATGGAGTTGCTATGAACAAGATTAATTTGAATATAGACGAAAAACTGCGGAGCTGGACTTTAGAGCCATAAGAGCATCTCCAGTGGGAGTAGGCAAATTCGTGTCCGACACCCCCAATTGAGCCCTCTTTGGGGGTGTCGGACATGTGTCCGCCACAATGCGTGTGTGCGTGTGGGTGTGTCTGTGGGGGGGGGGGGGGGGGGGAGGAGGTTCAAATTTCATTCATATTTGGTTTTAATGAAATTTGACCTAATCCTAACCCTAGGCCTTATCCTCGTCCCAGTTGATGTCGTCGAGGAGCACGACGGCGGAGGAGGAGGTGGCACGGTTGGTAGAGGCGCCGTGTTGACGCATCACATGGTTGGTGGAGGCGCCGCTAGAGGAGGTCGTCATCTATGTGGAGGAGGCGATGGTCGCCATGAGGCCCGGGCAGTCCCTCTCGAGAGTGGCCACCAAGTCGGTAATCACCGCAACGAAACCGGGTTGTCGCCGTCGTGCTCGTTCCGCAGCGGGGACGATACGTGCTAGCCCGTCGGGAGCAACTCCACCGGCAGTGGCTCCGGCCTAGGTCGACACAGGTAGAGGCGGCCGAGCGGTGAGGATCGCCGTGGCTCGTGGCGTTCGCGGATGACGATGCCGCTCCTCCGCCCCACTCCACAACGCAGCGGTGAGAGCCGCTCCTCCTTCAACGGACGGCAGATGGGAGTCTGGTCGGTACAGCGTGGCGGGGCCGCCAGAACAGGTGGCAGCAGCCACAATGGGGTAGGGTTCGCTGTTGCGGCATGTTGGCGAGCGGCATCAATGGCGGAGGCCACCGTGTGGCAGGTCCCCTTCCACCATCGGCGCAGCCCCTCTGCGTTGTAGTGCCCCGGCGGGACTGCGTCGTAGAAGGAGAGCGCCTCGTTGCACTCGCGCTCGAAGCGCTGGAGCCAGCGACCCCAGTTGTTGTCATCGTACTCCAGCGAGGCCAGATCCCGTGTCAGCCAGCTCCAGCGGCCATGGCGCGCCGGATCTGCTCCGGCGTTTCCAGCAGCACGGACACCGGGAGCCCGCCATTGATGGACAATCACCACCCCTTGGGTAGGCGGGAATCTGGCGGGACGAGATGCCTGTACCGGTAGAGGTCCCAAGTCTCGTCGGTGGAGATGATGCGGCCGCCCCGGCTTGAGCTTCTCGACTCGTAGTTTTTCGCCATTGCGCGTGGAGGCGATGTTAGAGATGCACGCGACGTGGGAGATGAGGATGCAGGCGAGGTGGGTGCGGCGTTTCGAGGCATGGCGAGGCGAGGGAGGTGAGTGCTGCGCCTGCATCCGCCACGGCGTAAATGCCATTGCATGGGAACGTTGCGACGCCGATGCGTGGGTTGGTGCGCACGCCGGCGCCGTCGTTAATGCGTCACGCCTACGTCTCGTCACCTTCCTCCCGTCCCGTCGCGTCGTCTAGCAAACCGTCCCGGCGAGTGCCGGTGGAGGTGGAGATGCTCGAAATAAAATTGGGACACCGTTGTTAATCTTCTAAAGGCGCGGGCACCATTCGGTCAATCACATATAGCTGTTCGGTGTCAGCCGTGCACCACAAAAAGCAAAGTCAGGTCCTGAACCAAAGTCATATGTACCGGTCGATCGCGTGGATGCCCCCCCATTCCCCATTGGTATTTCCCCACTCAATAGTCCATTAAGAAAGGAACCTTTGGCAAAATTTGGTACCAGTTCCTACGGTGACACTGAAATTTCTTCCGATTTCATTATTTGTGCAATTCTCAGTTAGACATCCTAAAAACCTGCTGTATTTTTTTTTTTGAAATGGGCACTATGATACTAGGCATAAATACGCTAGTTCTGACCCTATAATTACAACATAATGACCTCACTAGCCCTAGTTTGCACTCATTTTGGCCATTTGACATCACCGGCTGTCAATCCTAGCTCCGCCGCTTTACTACGTTCTAGTATCACGGGAGCTACACAGATGAAATGGGATGATAGTGTATGCATGAGAGCTTGGGCGAGACTGGCCGTGGCAAGGCTTGTGCACACGCTCAGGGATTACGCAAGGGAGAGCCAGGCACGCATGCGCTCGGTGGCGAACCAGAGTGCCTCGTGGCTAGTGGATGCAGGAGACGGTGCGAGAGTAGACGAGGCAGCGACCGCAGGGTAGGCAGTACCGCCGGCGCACACCGATGACGAGGAGGTCGGCGCGCGCTTCCTGTTCCACTTCCTCTTTGCCTCTCACGATGCGTCCACGTGTTCTCTCTGCTGGGCAGTCTCCCTCGTCGGATCCCACCCAGACGTGCTCGCGCGCGTGCGCGCCGAGTTGGCCGCGCGGTCGGGTCACCGGAGTCTGGCCAGCTCCTGACCGCCGAGTGGAAAATCCGCGTTGGAGCCGGTGCGAGAGTAGAGGAGGCAGCGACCGCCGGGTATGCACCGATGACGAGGAGCTCGGGGCTTACCCAGACGGTGGAACCACGCGAGGTACCGCGCCCCGGCGACGCTGGTGCCGCACATGGCAAGCGAGTTGTTCGAGCTGACGGAGTGGTGCACGGTGCCCAAGTGCGCCATCGTGTTCCCGTCGGTGTACGAGTCGTCGTTCCAAGGGTTTCCGGCCGGAAGCGTTCGACCCGGAGGCGCGCAGGGAGGACGTGGCGTACAAGCGCAACTTCTCCCCTGTCCTTTGGTGCCGGCCCGCAGCAGTGCGTCGGGCAGCAGTACGGCTTGAACCGCCTCGTGCTGTTCCTGGCGTTGTTCGTGTTAGTCGCCTAGTCGCCGGCCTTCAGGCGGGACAGGACGAGCCACGCCTTGTGGCGGTCGCGTACGAGAACGACGCCACGCGGATGGCTGCCGGACGGGGTTGACTCGTCGACGCGCGTTCGCTGGGGTGGAGTGGGCCGGCGCCGCCTGAGGAGGTGCGCCAGTGGTGCCCTGTCGTGGGCTTGGGTTGGTTGGCCGCGACCTTCCTCCAGCCCACCACCCTCAGCTCCCTACTCCAGCTCCGCCGGCGCAGGATTCTACATATGATGTCCATGGCTTGGCGCCTGCGGCTGAGTCTGCTGCTCGACGACGCAAGCCGCAAGCGGAGTGGACAACAGCCGCTTCTTGGCCCTTCCGGCAGCCGTTCGGGTGTTGCTCCAATACATTGATGTGGCACCACCCACAGCGAGCGGCGTCTTTCCTCGTCCCAGCCGTCGGCCGTGGAACTGCTGCCGTCGCGCGCGCCCCGCACGGACGCGCACCAGCGCATGCATGTATCCACCGCGGCGTCATGCTAGCCTGCGTTCGACGAGTCCGTGCATGCAAGAAAAACACACCGCTGGAGATTAGGGGGATCTTTGCATACAGAAAACACTGAACATTTGCGGAATGTTCGTTCGTATGGTGTCGAAATATTAGACAAAATGAAATATTGTATTTTTTTTTTGTAATTTGTTATGAGTTTTTTTTTTTGAGCGTTTGCGTTGTATTTTCGTGGAACATCGGAATATTAAGCAATTGGAAATGTCTGATACAGTGACACGCTGCGTCCTTGCTGATAGTTTTTTTGTGGTAATTTGTTTATTATTTTAGCTGCGTTATATATATATTGTAAGGAAAGGTGGTAGTTCTATTTTGTATAATGTAATTAGCTGGAATTTAATTAGAAAGCAATCCATAATTAGAGTAAATGTATTTGCAATTCTTGGAAATACTTATCTATTCAGTCATTTTTATTAAGAATGTAACTACATAATTAGAGAGTTTTAAGTTGTGTGCTTGCAAATATGTTAGCTAAATCTAAATGATCAATTATGGTTCCATTTTGCCATAAATTTTTTGTGTAACACCATAATTAGATGAAATATACTATGGTTGCGTCTAATTTATCTGTTGTGGTTAAATATTATAATATGGAAATTATCGCGTAAGAGTTTAAGTAAATATGATGTATATTTTTTTCCTCGATCACGTAGAAACGCACCGTGGGCGTTGTGATTAAAAATGTTAAAATTCATCGTAATTTCTCGTCTGGAGTATATGAACATATTTCGTAATTTTGGAAAATGAAGAAAAAATCTTGCAAACGGTTTTGTTTTTTCTGGAAATTGTGGAAGTAAAATGGTAGCATGTGTCAGGAACCTAACATTTTGAAGAAATGTTTTTAATAAGATTAAAAGTTACGTTAATTTATCTGACGCGTTTAAATATATTTGTAAATATTAACTTTTTCGAATTGATGTGTTTTTGTTTTTGTCTTAAATATTTAATTTAACTTCAAAAAAATTTAAATTTGTAAATATACGCATTCAAAAGTTATTTAAGTTTTATTCTGTTGTGATCTGTTAAAAAAAAATTACACCTATAAGTTTATTAAATTTCAAAAATTGTCAAATTTGGGAAGCTATTCATAATTGTTTTTTTTTGTCTGTTTGTTTAATGTTCAGTTTTGAAATGCAATTAAATTTGAATTCTTCAATTTTTTGAATTTGGTCGTATGCCATAAATAGGCAATGTTTTTTTTTTGTTTTGTTGTTATGATGTTATGTTTGTCATATTATTCCTGGCCTTGTGGTAAAATTTTGAAATGGAATTGTTTAGATTTCAAAATGTTGCAGATTTCAAAATTATTGAAATTCGAAGACAGGTTACGTTTTAAGATTGTTCGGACTTTTGGAATTGCTAAAAATGGGAAGTTACTTGCATTTGAATTTGTCTAACGTTTGCAGAACATGGCCGATTTGAAGGGCATTTTGGAAATTTAAGACGTTTAAATTTAAATTATGATCGGATGCCATAATTTGGTAGCATTTTTCTGTTAAGGAATTCGTCAAATTCAATCTATAATTGGAGGAAATGTTTTTTTTTTGTTGCGAACAGCTAGTGAATGAAGTATTTTTAAATTTTATGTTTATAAATAAAGGGTTTTCAACTAAATTATCTCTGAGTTTTAAACAACTTGGGAAGATGTAATAAGTTTGTATTTTGGTTGCAAAATTAAGTTGAACTCCATAATGGAAATGGATTACATTAGGTGGACATTTATTAAATTCGATCCATAATTTGAGGGAACTAATCTGGATTTTCTCCAAAAAATGGCTGAATAGTAGGTAGTTTGAATTGTTTAAAAGTTTTTTGGTTTCTAATATGTTAATTTTGAAGAAAGGTTACATTATTAAGTTGTTTGAATGGCAAAATTGGGAAATTTGGAAGTTATTCGCATTTGTTAAATCCAATTTAGAAGAATGGTACAATTGGAGCAAATGAATTTTTGGATTGGTGCTAACAAATGGGGAAAGTTCGTCTATGTTGCATCCAAATTTTGACCATTTTGATCTGTGCAACTATGTTATGTGTTTTGTTATATGTAGTTAGCGTTGATTTGTTCGGAGCATTTTTTGTATAGAGGTTACAGAATATCCAAATATTTAGCGAATTGAAGTATTCAAATATGGTTGTATTATTGGCACGATTTTTTAGTTGTAATTACGCAAAATGTATTTCAAATAAATTCAAATATTTGGCAGTTATGAATTTTTAGAAAGTTTCCTCTTATGGCATAAGTAATTGGCATGTAAATTTTTGATTACTTTTCTGTACTACCCATATTTTGGTCGGTGGATGCACTCAGAGATCTTGATCTTTGAACTTTTTTATTTTTTGTGGAAATTGTCTAGCCCTTGATGGTAATACGTGGGAGGTTTTTAAAAAAAAAAATACTGAAACTTGAATGGAGATCATATGCCATAAGTAGTTGTTTTTTTTTTTTTGAGTTCGGAACGATTTTTAATTTTTGTGGAAATTGTGTAGCCCTTTATGGTAATATGTGGAAGGTAATTTTTTTGCTTTTTTAATATTGGAATTTGAATGGAGATCATATGGCGTAAGTAGTCTTTTTTTCCTTGTAGTTTTTTTTTTGTCATATTTGTGTGTACCGCGGTGTAAATAATTAAATTTTGGAAACGTGCATATTTAAAAAAATATTGGTTTCTAATATGTTCAATTTGAAGGAAAGGTTACATTATTAAGTTGTTTGAATGGCAAAATTGGGAAATTTGGAAGTTATTCGCATTTGTTAAATCCAATTTAGAAGAAAGGTACAATTGCAGCAAATGAATTTGCATTTTGTTGAAATTTTGATCGAATCAAATCTCTTTTTTTTTAAATGACGTGACTATTTTGCTTTTTTACAAACTTGTGGAATTTGGTCTCATTTGATTTGGAAATGTATGTAAGGAAAGTGTTTTTATTTTTCAAAGTTATTTGCATTTGTTAAAAGCAAATGAATTTGAATTATGTTGAAATTTTCATCAGGTCAATTTTTTTTTTGAATGCAGCGACTATTTTGCTTTTGTACAAATTTATGGAAATTGGGCTCATTTGTTTTTTTTGAATGCAGCGGGTTTATATAGTTAGTAATGTACGGCATTTAAAAAAGATATTTGATTACCTACGTTTTGTTCCTGTAATGCATTCTGTATGTATGTTCCTTTTGCATCAATGTAATTAATAAATTGAAAGTTTTTAATCCTTGTAATCATTTTCTAATGTACTAATGAGGCCTTCCGTATTATTTGAAATTTAATGATTCGAAATATTTTTGGAAAGGTCTTAAAGTTTCTGAAATATAGATTTTGAATTTTTTTTTTAAATTGGTTTCAATTGATTTGAATTCGTGTTTGGAAAATTGTAAAAGTTTCCGAAAATAGAAAAAGAAAACGCGAAAAAAAAGAAGAACGGGCCAGGCGCAGAGCAAGCGGCCCAGCCCATGAAGGGGCCCAGCAGGAAGCCCAGGCCCAAGGTGACGCCGCGTCGACGTCACCCACGGGCGGAGCGGCCGCGGCGGCGACGGCGACGCCGGAGGCGCGCCACTGCGTTCCGGGACGTGCGCGTGAGCTCGCCGAACGCGCCTCGACGCGCCGCACCCGCACGAGGCGGCGCCGCCACAGTTTGGTCGCCGGAGCGGCCTGGGCGGCGCGTAGACGCGGCGGCCGCGGCGGCAGCAATTCCGGCGCGCCGGCGGCGTGGGGGGGCGCGATCCGCGCGGAGGAGGTGGAGGGCGCGGCGGCGGTTTCTCCCGTGGCCGCCGATGCAGGCGGGGAGGGCCGTGGCGGCGGGGCGGCGCGGCGGCGCGCGAGGAGAGAGGAGGAAGAAGGGAGGGTTATGATGCTTTTCTGAAAAAGTCCCTGTATTGTTCAGAAATTACAATAAGGCCCTCAGGCGGGGGCTTTGCTCTAATGAATCTGGGATTGCGTGTCTCGTTTTTGTGAAATGCCCAGCGTTCTGTGGCTGACAGGTGGGGCCCACACTCGACACTGTTGAACACTGTAGCATACTGTAGCTGCTACAGTGCTCGGAGCGCGGCTAGGCCGTGATTTTGGCCAGCTTTGATATAGTTAGTAATGCATGTTACTTTGCTTACACGCTTACACGTACTAGACCATGAATCGAACTGGACGCTACGCAGACTGAATTAATTTCCTCGAACAGCAAATTTACAAGTAACATGTATAGAAAACAAGTTGCGTGCATCAGATTGAGTGAGACTCGCTAGAGACTGCCTCCGTGGCGACTGACGGCGATATGCCGGCGACTGGCGTGATGCTGATACCTTCTTCCTCCTCAAGCTCACTTTGATTCTTCTCCCCTGATCCTTCCCCCCTGAAGCTTCTTCCCGTCCACCCCTCCATCTCCTCGACCTATTCTTCCCCCACAATTTTATCCCCTTTTCTTTTTTCACTCCTTACGTTTTCCTCCATACCGAACCATGGCGAATTAGGCCAATCTTTCTTCCTCTGTTGATCCCCGGCTAATCCATCTCCTGATCATATAGCTCCCCTCCCTCGATTTGTTTCTCCCCCACCGATTCTTCTCCAACTCTATACTGTTCCCTTTCTATCCGGAAACTCCCAGAAGTAAGAGTAAAAGTCTGTTACGCATCCTGTTGGGGCTCTGCTTCGCTGGCGGCGAGCTTGCGCCACCGCTGATCTCCGCCATCCGCTTAATCCTCGGGTCCTTTGTTATCAGCCCCACCTATTGAGGAGCAAATTTCGTGTTGCTTCCTTATCCTGTGCCCTACTCAGACTGCGACCGTGAGACAGAGGCCGAAATAAATTCCCTTTACTCCAGGCTTTGGTTTATGTTCTTCTCATAATCAACGGGATCTGGTGCTCTCCGTAATCTAACGGAAATAGTGTTGCGGCCCTGGGGAGATATGAATTGCTTCGGCTGGAATTGCCGTGGTATTGGGAACTCCCGGACACGGCAAGACCTAGTAAGTTTTGCCCAGACTCACCGCCCATCTGTAATTTTCTTGTGTGAGACTAGGCAGAAATCACAGAAAGTTCGTCGACTTTGTGGACGTTTAGGTCTGCATGGTTTTGCAGGACTTAGCAGTAATGGGTCTAGTGGAGGCTTGGCTCTTTTTTGGAATGATCAAATGAATGTCGAAATAAAAGCCTTGAACGAACGGTATATTGACGCCTACATCCGGTGTTCTCCCGATGACCCTCTTTGGCGTTTAACTTGTGTATATGGGGAGCCTCGTACAGAAAATAGACCTGCTATGTGGGCGACACTACAAGATTTGAGACAACAGTCGGACCTCCCATGGTGTGTTTTGGGGGATTTTAACGAGGCTTGCTGGCAGTTTGAGCACTTTTCTTTAACACCGAGAAATGAGAACCAGATGCTTATGTTTAGAGATACTCTGGAAGTCTGTGGCCTTGTTGATCTGGGGTTTCAGGGACTGCCATATACTTATGATAATAAAAGGAAAGGCAAAAATAATGTCCGGGTCAGACTAGATAGAGCTGTTGCCTCAAATGAGTGGAGAGATATTTTCTCCGAGAATTCGGTGGTACACCTCGTGTCACCATGTTCAGACCACTGCCCTCTTCTTCTCAAGCTGGATAGAGAGGTGGCACGGGTACCCGGTCAGAAATGCAGACAATATGAAATTTTCTGGGAACGTGCAGCAGAACTCCCACAAATTATAAGTCAGACTTGGAATGAGTTACGACCAGATGGTGACCTGGGGGTGGTTATGTCCAGTCTTCACAGAATGATGAATAAATTGCAAGGATGGAGCAAGAAAAAGTTCGGGAATGTGTTGCGTACGCTGGAGCTCGAAAGGAAAAAGCTGGAGCAACTTATGGCAGCTAATGCTGATACATCGACCATTAGAAAGGTTTCTGATGGAATTAATGAACTTCTCTACAAGGAGGAAATGCTCTGGTTACAGCGCTCTCGAATCAGCTGGTTGAAGGAAGGCGACCGTAACTCAAAGTTCTTTCATAGTAGAGCAGTTTGGAGAGCAAGAAAAAACAAGATAAAAAAGCTTCGATCACCACAGGGATCCTGGATTACCGAGCCATCAGAAATGCAGCATGAGGCCAACTCCTTCTATAAAAACCTCTTTACTGCTGTCCCAAATTTGCAAGACGCGGAGGTGATCAACTTGCTGGAACAAAGGGTTTCAGATGACATGAATGATGTTTTATGCAAGGAATTCACGGACACGGAAATTGCGGATGCCCTATTTCAGATTGGCCCCCTAAAGGCTCCAGGACCTGATGGTTTTCCGGCGCGGTTCTACCAACGTAACTGGGATGTTATGAAAAGGGAGGTAATTGCAGGGGTCAAGAAATTCTTTGCGACTGGGCATATGCCGAGGGGGTAAATAATACAACAATTGTGTTGATTCCAAAAGTTGCCCACCCGGTGGAGCTCAAGGACTTTAGACCCATCAGTTTATGTAACGTCTTATATAAGATCGTCTCAAAATGTATGGTCAATCGTCTGAGGCCAATATTGGGAGAAATCATATCTGAGCAACAAAGCGCCTTTGTGCCGGGGCGATTGATCACAGATAACGCGCTAATTGCATTTGAGTGTTTCCATCATATTGAGCATGAGTCTTCAGAGGCCGACAATTTCTGCGCTTATAAAGTGGATTTGTCAAAGGCTTATGACCGAGTGGACTGGGGTTTCTTAGAGCGGGTTATGATCAAGCTAGGCTTTAATCGCCGTTGGGTTACCTGGACCATGGAGTGTGTAACGACGGCGAGATACTCTGTAAAATTTAATGGGGTCCAGCTTGAGACCTTCACCCCCTCCCGGGGCCTTCGTCAAGGTGATCCGCTCTCCCCTTTTTTATTCCTTTTAGTCGCTGAAGGACTTTCTGCTCTTCTCCTACAGGCTTGCTCTACAGGCCAGATTTCCCCATTGAAGGTGTGTCGAAGAGCACCTGGCATATCGCACCTCTTGTTCGCAGATGACTGTTTGCTGTTCTTCCGTGCTACGCAGAACCAAGCAGCGGCAGTTAAAGCGGTGTTGGCTTCCTATGAAAAAGCTACAGGTCAACTTATCAACCCAGCAAAATGCTCCATCCTGTTCAGTGACCGGTGTCCACAAGATACACAGGATAATGTAAAAACAGAGCTACAGATCACCCAAGCTACGTTCGAGCCTAAGTACCTGGGGCTTCCCACGCCGGAGGGGAGAATGCATAAAGGAAAATTCCAGAATCTTCAGTCCAAGCTCAGCAAGCGCCTCATTCTGTGGGCAGAAAATTACCTCACACAAGCAGGCAGGGAAGTGTTTATTAAAGCGGTCGCACAGGCTATTCCAATTTATGTAATGAGTGTTTTTAAGCTTCCAGCAAGCGTATGCGACGACCTAATGAAAATGATGAGGAACTTCTGGTGGGGCGCAGAAAGAGGGAAGAGACGCACACACTGGTTGGCCTGGGATGTGCTTTTAAAGCCAAAAACCCATGGAGGCATTGGGTTCAGGGACATGAGAATGTTTAACCAGGCTCTCCTTGCGAGGCAAGCGTGGAGGCTAATTGAAAAGCCCGACAGATTGTGTGCGAGGGTGCTAAAGGCCAAATATTACCCATATGGTGAGATTCAAGACACTGTTTTCGCAGGAAATGCTTCAACTACATGGCGTGGTATTGAGCATGGACTCGACTTGCTGAAGGAAGG
Organism: Poa pratensis; assembly: GCA_947311845.1. Taxonomy (NCBI): domain Eukaryota; kingdom Viridiplantae; phylum Streptophyta; class Magnoliopsida; order Poales; family Poaceae; genus Poa; species Poa pratensis. Next base: position 20,278,945 of record CAMZMU010000091.1, on the reverse strand, counting down.
AATAATATGGCGTGTAGGGAATGGAGCGAGTATCCGAGTGTGGCGAGACCCATGGATTCCTAGAGAAGATTCCAGAGACCTATCACTCGTCAGGGCCGCAGCCGGGTGCGTTGGGTCTCTGACCTGCTGGATGGACAGGGAAACTGGGATGAACCCAAGCTGAGACGTATATTTTTGCCACTAGATGTTGATGATATTCTGAAGATCAAAACCTCCCGGCGAAACGAACATGATTTCCTCGCATGGAATCCGGAGAAGAATGGCCTATTCACGGTGAAGAGTGCTTACTATCTAGCTCTGAACCGGAAAATGTTGGCAAATGAAGGAGCATCAAGCAAACGCCCAGATGGTGCAAGACCGGACTGGAAGCTGATCTGGAGCTGCCCTGTCCCACCAAAGGTTCGTGTCTTTGCATGGAAATTAGCTTCGAATGGCCTGGCCACCCAGGTAAACAAACAAAGGAGAAATTTGGATATCACTGGTATTTGTCCCATCTGCCGGCGTGAGGAGGAGGATACCTTTCACGCTATATGTCGATGTACCCATGCAGTCAGCTTATGGCAGGCAATGGCGCAGACTTGGGACATCCCGAGGGTTGAGACATTCAATAATCAAGGCTTGGAATGGCTTCTACAACTGCTGAACAGGTGTTCACACACGCAGCGGATGATGGTTCTCATGGTTGCTTGGCGAATCTGGCACGTGCACAATGAACTCACCCATGAGAAACCTATGCCGTCGATTGAGGCGTCCCGTCGATTTCTCAGTAGCTATATGGAATCTTTGATCCTCGTCAAGCACTATCCAAATGATGACTTGATTAAAGGGAAGCAAACCATCCAGATTGATCAACCAAGGACGATTAAGGACACTGAAGAACGTGAACCCCCTTTGCCTTGGAAACCACCTGACACAGGCTGGGTGAAATTAAATGTGGATGGATCTTTTATCGAAGAAACAGGGGAGGCAGCTGCTGGAATGATCCTGCATGATGAGGCAGGGCAGGTAATATTTTCAGCTTGCAGGCAACTATTCTATTGCTCTGGTGCTCTGGAATCAGAGTTAGCTGCTGCACGCGAAGGGCTACTGCTGGCCTTGCAATGGTCTCATAAACCAATCATTTTGGAGATGGACTGCTCCCAGGCTCTGTCAGCAATTGTTGATGCAAGCCCTTGCAGATCAAGCCTTGCGTTTCTGGTGTCCGAGGTGAAAGCTATCATGACTGATGGGAGAGAGATCATAGTAGGAAAGGTAAATAGGAACCAGAATAAGGCCAGTCACTCACTCGCTGCGTTCGGTAGATGCAATGCTATTACGATGTGCTGGCTAGGTTCTGTACCTGATGACATACATGATGTAATTCTGGAAGACTTGCCAGATTCCAATTAATATATGTTTACCTTTCCCCGCAAAAAAAAAAAGTAACATGTATAGGTCTGAGCTTGCCTCGGCTCATTCGCTCGACGCACATGTCGTGACCAGGCAGGCAGCACAGGAGGAGCGAGCTTGTAGCTCTCACCTTCTCACGATCTTACAGGAAGGTGTAACTCTTGCTCAACTAGTAATGTGAGACTAAGTTTAGTCACACATCTTCTCATGCATGAATGGGTCGATGAGAATTTTAGACTTTTTGGTTGTGCTATGGGCTAAAACCACCTAGCTAAACACTATCAAATTTCAACAATTCCTCACAAAAATTTCACGGGCACATCACAACAATTTAGTTCCAAAACATTGTTTATATAGCTGCTTAGAGTTTCCGCATTTGTCTTTACTTTCTTTTTCTGCAGGTGAAATCAGGAGTAGAGCGGCGAGGCTAGGTGTTTCCCCAGGAAAAAATAAACAACAAATTGATTCCTCAATTTCAGTCATTAAAAATGTTGAACATGAAAGATCTTTAGTTTTTCTGAAAAATAATTTGCCCCCTATGGATGACGAGTCTGAATCTAGCTTGGTTTTACGAAGAGCCTCGAACTTGAGCGAGGACTTGGTTGATGATTTTGAGTTGGTTGGGGGTCACACGGACTTTCAACCTGCAAAATTAAAGGTCATGTGTGGCCGAAAGAAAAACAATTTATACTCTCTGCGCTCAGTTAGACGCAGTGCTCGTATTGGAAAATTACAGAACAAGTAAAATGAAGGGTATGATCTGGAATAGTGATGGGTTTGGGGATACAGCGAGGCACTTGACTGTTAATGAGACGGTTAGGGAACAGAAACTCGATTTTGTTGCCATAGTTGAGACGGGACGTTCTTCGTTTGCATCACATTTCCTAATTTTTTTAGCTGGGGGTAGGGATTTCACTTGGTATTGTATTCCTCCACACGGGAGATCTGGGGGTATGCTGGTGGGGTTTAATAATGCAGCTTTCTCAGTACAAAACGTTGTAACTGGTGATTTTTGCGTCAAGTTCCATATTAGGTCTAAACATGATGGTTTTCTTTGGATTCTGGTTGTAGTTTACGGGGCTGCACAGGAGGCACGGAAACTTGATTTTTTAGCTGAACTTGTGCGGATTTGTGAGAGAGAGACCTTGCCTATGTTGGTAGGCGGGGATTTCAATATTATCTGACGAGAGGGGGAAAAAATAATGCAAATTTTAACGCGCGCTGGTCATTTATGTTCAATGCTATTATTGAAAGCTTAGATCTAAAAGAGTTAAGGCTTTCTGGTAGACAATATATGTGGGCTAATCAAAGAGAGAACCCCACGTATGAAAAGTTAGATCGGTTCTTGGCAAGTGTTGAATGGAAACAAAAATAACCGTTGGTAACGGTGCACGCAATGACTCGCACGGGGTCGGATCATACACCTTTAATTTTAGACTCGGGTGATCAAGCTCATTTAGGAAATAAGAATCACTTCCCTTTTGAATTATCTTGGATGCGCCAAGATGGTTTTTACGAGATGATTAAGCGTGAATGGACATCGGTCCAGACGGGGGATTCTCCTGTTGAGCGGTGGCAGGAGAAAATTAGGCATTTGCGAAATTTTTTGAGAGGTTGGGCAATTTTTTTGTGTGGAGAATACAAGAAAAAGAAAGAAATGCTTTTGGCACTCATCGATGAGCTAGATATTAAAGCTGAAACTGCCACCTTGGTGTGAGAATTCAGAGAAGCCAGGTTCAGAGATCGCATACTAGTGTTGAGAAATTCAGGGTGCATTTCTAGACCGTAATTATGAGCTTATACAAGCAACATTCAAATTTGTAAAATTCTCTGAACCGATGCTACACTACAAAAGCTGCGGTATGCAGGTTTCCCAAATTTGCGTAATCAAACTGCCTCGCGGTCACAGGCTCACAGTCACAGCTCATGTTCCTTCCTTGTCCACTGTCATGGGACGCCAGCTCAAACAAAACTTCTACGCCTAGCTCACCGCCTCACTAGCTCATCGCATCAGCTCAGCTGAAACACGAAGGCGGGATACACATAGCTAAAGCGCTACCTCCTCAGTCGAACCGAGCATTGGGATTTGGGAGTCACTGAACTGAACCACGCTTGCTTGTCGTAACAGGAACAGAAGATGCTGAAACCTGAAAGTCGACTACCGAACTTTCCAAATTTGAATGAAACCTGATGTGCCCATTGGAACTAATCAGGCACCCGATCGAAACAAGCACTGACATTCAGAGAAGCGTTCAAACGCGGAATAAATAATTCAAAGAAGGAAAAAAAAAAAGGTGTGACAAATTTTCAGAGATGCTCGATCTCAAAGAAGGAAAAAAAAGGTGTGACAAAGTTCAGAGGTGCTCGATCTCACCTGATGATTCAGGTGGAAATGCGACGACCCAAGTTGTCGCTGAGCGTTTCATCATTACGTTTGTTTGGGGTGAGAGAGGCTCGACCTCAGGATCACTCACGGTTTAGCTATGAGACCTACGCGCTAGCCAACTGCGCCACCACCCCGTTATGATATCAAGGCGAAACAACAATATTTGTACAGGGCGGATGAATCCATGATGTGATTATTAAGACTTTCCATAATCCAAATCACTCAAGATGGCGAGTAAATTATTTGCTGCAACACGGGTGGCCTATGAGCAGTAGTACAATTTAATCAGTTGCAGCTGAGCTAATCTAACTCCTTGCAGGGCAAAGGAGGCTACCGAGAGGAGGGACGCTAAACCATAGCTGAACCGTCAGTGATCCTGAGGTCAAAGGCCTCCTAGGCCGCTGAAGGGAGGGACGCTAAACCCTAGCTACGCGAGCGCGAGAGGGAAGAGGAAGAGGATGACCAGATGCTCAAACCACCTCCAACTTCAAAAACCTCGACCAAAACAATATAAGAACATCTCTAGCAATTCATTCCCTCACAGGCTGAGAAGCGGGTCTATGTCAGCATCCAAGCAGATGGATAGACCCATGCTAAATAATACAGTAATAAGGGTCATAGATGCGATTTTTCAGATTGGTTATGCTTTTGTCAGGCGGTACCCTAATATAGTCCTATCGCTCAACTATCAAATATACATTTAGCAAAGTTTAACTCGTTTACATTAGTCCGAATCCGAGCCCTCCATCTCCCCACTGACGAGCATCTTTGGGTTCGGGATCAGCGACACCTTCAGTAGTGGGTTGACCAAAGAGAGTTGTGCTAAGCTTTGGACGGGGATGATTCTTGGTCCTGTCTTTAGGAACTTCATCCTGGAAAACATTGTATATACTGTCAGAATTCAGCAAATTAAGCCCAAAACTGCAAAATGAGTGCAAAATACTTCCTCAACTATAACAGCCGGTTAACTCCGACTTTCCCACGAAACAAAAAGAGTCCAAAAAACATAGAAAATGCAAAAAAGTAACTTAAAATCAAACACAGTTGCATTGACTCGTTTTATCGGAAGAATGAACAGAGGACCATGTCACCATGTGTGGCTGACTCGATTGGTGGCCCCAAAATTTCTCGTATGCTACAAATCAGGGAACATGCTATTGCAGTTTACGACTTTGCTCGTGTATCATTCATGCAAGACTATATTTTCATTTAGCTGTAATCGACTTGACCACCAAATGTGAAAGCTGAGCAGAGCGAATACTTGTTCCGATCAGTAAACAGTGCAGGCGTATATCTATAACTATATGACATGGTAAAGCTAAAATGTATTACCTTTGGAGTCTTCTGAGTTGCTTGGCTATGCTTGAACCATATTGTTGCCCATGAAATGCATGCACACAACAGCAAAGATGGACCAACCCATGGGTCAGTCAAGTAATCTCTGAAATTGAAGCCATTGTTCTTAACCCTCTCTTTTAAACTTTTCCCTGCCGAACGGATACTTTTGGTACCACTTAACCATTCCTTGCTTGTTTCCTCAGGTAAAAGATCTGGTACCCTCGAAGTCTAGAGACAGAAAAAGGACAGCATAATGAGTCAATAATTGTTGGAAGAATGTGTACTTCACACAAAGTAATTTTCTGGAAACTTTTTTACTATAACCATCGTCTTTAAAAATGTGATTGATGAACAACCGAAAGCCATGTTCAGTGATACCTCTACCATAGAGCTTATTGCAGAATTCTACTATTGGTTCCAACAAATTATAAGATAAGCTTGGTGCTCAGATGAGAGGATATCGCGAGTATAACGATGCTTACATAGGGAACTAACATCGATCAAACTAGAAAGGATAGGTATACATTTGTACAACGATTTGAACAAGTCTCGCAACAGGTCAACAAATACTTTGCGTACAGCTCTCGGTTGGACCCCTATGTGAAGTAGACTTTTCATATTATTATAAATTTACATACAGCAAAAGTATCTCCCTGCCAGCAATTTTTTTAGACTTTTTAGCCGAAAGTTGACAAACGCCAAGTTGGTACTAAAGAAAACCAACATGCAATGCAGACATCCTTATGGTGTTGGAATACATCTAAAGTTTGTATTGCACCCACCCTCTAGCAATTCATGTCTCCTCTGCCAAACAACTATGGGATCTTTGGTATTCTTGTTGTCAAGTCCAAATCACTTCCTTTTTTTCACATAGTTTTTACCCTTTTATTGGGGATATGCTAATGTGTTCAGAAATAATATTAAATATTTTACTATAGGAGACATGCTAGAGAAAGTTCAAAAGGGAGCATGCTTAAAGTGACTTACAAAGTAAGGAATTTCTCTAGTATCTCCATCTTTGATAACCTGAGAGACCCACTTGTTTATCTGCCAAAATAACAGTTAAGAATGTATATTTTAGAGAGCTGCATGGCTTGACCACACACACACACACACACACACACACATATGTGCTAATCTACGTTAAATTGCGCACCTCTAGAATTTCGTCCGGGCCATTATACCGAGCCACTAGCTGGGAGGCATCGGGAGTATCCTGTCCCTGGAGGGTCTCCATAAGATTATGCTTTTTGTCAGCTTTCAGTGCCTCGTATGTTGCATTTCTTTGGAAACGGACGATGAATACTTCGGGATTATCATTGTCATCTTCAAAGCCTCTAGGACCACAGGCTCCATTGTAATCGGTGGCAAGGTAGAAGGCACAGATTTTCTGTACAAAGGGTAATGTTATCCAAATTTACAAGCTCAAGTACAAGAACACATCCTGCTTTCTTTCAAAGAAACGTTTATTTCATTGTTGAGAAGTTACCATTACAACTTCCAACGACATGGTACAAAAATACCATTCATTTTGACATCCGTATCAGCATTAATAATTAAAATGACATCTCACTAAGCTAGGCCTGAAATGTTTTAAATACTGTCGGTCCAGTGATGTACATCAACATTCACGGTAGAACATCACCAATCATTGTAAAATTTTGAGAATGTACACTTAGATGGACATTTTACTTGGCAGAAAATGCTACTTTCAGGATTTGTAACTAATAAGGCATTGCAAGGATAGCTTAATTTTCCAACAGAGATTAACTGTTAAGATAGAAGAATACTCTGCATCTGGTAAAAGAACCAAATCATGGATAAGTTTGCAAATACAGGGGGCCCCATTTCAGGATTTTAAAAATCGAAGAGGCATGCACTACAAAACCATATTACTCAAGAGGCCTTCCTCAATCAGATCAAGTACTGTTCTACCCACTAGAGGCTATGATTCTGGTCTGTAAGCCGGTAATGTTATTAATGAATGAAAAGGCACCTATGGCACCTCCTCCCGATAAAAAAGCCTAGTAATGTAATGTTATATGGCTGGAATCCTGAATATTAGGTGTTAAGAGAACCCATGGAACACATATTCATCTGATTTAAAGCAGATAAATATGCCCATACCTCAACTAATTCAGGAAAGCAGAGCAAATGTTCTATCTAGTACGCAATAACCACAGTATTCTGTTTGGTTTCAATTATATATACTCCCTCCGTTCTAAATAAGATGACTTTCATTTGTCCAAATATGGATGTATCTATACTTGTAACATGTCTAGAGACTCTAGATACATCCACATGTGGGCAAATATAAATCATCTAATTTGGAACGGAGGGAGTAACAGTTCCTGGTAATGTGGTAGAATTTCCTGACATTTCCTTTTCCTTTGTACCCAAAAACTATTAATCACATTAAGTTTTTCATAATGCTATACACCCTGGGTTACCCTAAGATTTCAAAGCATCTCCCGCAAAATCTGAGGAAGGGCACAGAATTACAAAGCATACAGCTCTAATTTTGAGAATGTGGAAAACTAGCAGAAAAACACTATATATTACCATCATTATATATGAACGAAACATTTCAGTACCAGTACCAAGAAATCAGATAGTTATTGCCAACACAGATAATTTGGAACCAGTATAAAAAGCATAACTGCAAGAACAAAGAAAGGAAATGCTACTTAAAAAAAGCATGTGTGACCTTCTGGAGTCATGTCACGAAACAGCAAGTACAATACCACAAGCTAAAACAAACTGCATGTTGATAATAAAAAATGGAATTTGTGAAGCAGTCTACCTTCTGTAATTCTCCATCTAACCAAACAAAGGTCAACCTGTCATCTTTTAAGGCAGTTGCAGCACTTGCTATCTCTACTATTTTTTCCACATTCCCAGTAGTACTTGCATCAACAGCACTTAGTAGTTGGTCTTGGGCTTTTCGTAAAATCTAAAGAAGTTTCAAATTCCAAAAGCAATATAAGACATACTAACAACGAATGATTAAAGGTTGATTCAGGATGGATAAACTCCATCATTGTTCATTTGCACCAAGCTAAGGAACTTACTTGTCTCTTTTTACTTAATTCTACACCAGGGCGACCAGCAACGACTACACAATACCATATTGTCATGTCTTTTCTAGCGCGTGAATGACCTCTAGATGTGTCACTTCTTAGCTGCCGGAGTTCTAATCAAGAAAAAATGAAATGAGTGTACTGAAAATAACACATATTTTCTCTAGTAAAAACGGGTGCATCAGTGATAGCATGGCACTTCTGTATACTGCTGATTGGCAGACAAAGCTTAATGATACCTTGGTGCTTATGCTCCTCCATTATCTCTGTGAACTCCGACTTACTAAAAGTTCCTGAATTGGAGGTAAATAATCAGTCTAGGACTCAGGACAACTGCATAAAATCAAAAGGCTAAATAGGGGATAAAAGCTTGCCATGGTACACAACAGGCTTGGCACCTGCCCCCTTCAAGAAAACAAGTGCAGGAGCCGATTCCACTCCTAACCTGATTTGGGAGAAACAAAAAAAGAACCGATAAGGCGATAAACATGATCCTTAAATTAAACACAAAACTACTAACCAATTCCACATAACAATATGGTTTGCCTATTTAGCAAAAGATATGTTCTGCTTTACTAAAATGCAGTAGCTCAACAGTTCACTGATCTGGAGAGTGCTAGGACTGCAATATCTGGTTTTAGCATGCAGTGTTCAGAACTTCAGATTGTTAACCTGACTCTTTGTAGAAGTGAAAACATTTACTGAAAACATCAAAACATAAAGTTGTAGTGAGAAGGTCTAAAATTATAGTTTGCATACTTAGCTCAATGAAGTTGTTTAAATGCTTAAGAATAATAAACAGCTTGTATCAACTTTAGAAACTTTTATGGTTCGCACTTACTTATTAAAACATGTATTCACTTCAGTAGCAACAATCATACCATGAACACATGAACAAATAATTATGAATAGCAAGTTGTACATAAAAACGTACGAGTTCCACCAAATCTGGGATTCATCTTGTTTCCATAGAACAAACGCAAATGATGCATAGCTCGAATACTCTTGGGCAGCTTGGCGAAGGGATGGAGTAGCCCGCTCCCCAGTGCTTGAAAAAAAGATAGCCTTGACCTATGTTGCACATGCAAAAGATGGCATGACTAATTATGATTGTATGTGTGTGTGCTCCATGTGCACACTGAAAAGGGTGCAAGTAAAAAATAAGGCAGGTAGCAACAGACGCATGTGAGTATATGTATGACACAAAAGGCAGTAAATTTAATGTACCTTATGATGGCCATTCTTCCCAATGAACTGGGGGCCCTGAAATGATATCAGCTCTGCATTAAACACAATCCCCCTCAAATAAAATCCTATCTAACTAGCAATTATAGAATAAAATACAGTCAGTGCAGCAAATTATGAAGCAACAAGAATCGTGCATAGAGGAGTGTACTAACTGTCTATTGTACTTGTAATGCCACATGATAGAATGATGCAGCATAAATCAAGTAGTTATGACATAAGATTAGGAATCACTGTTGTAAATAAACAAGTGGAAGAGAAATGTGTGTGGTAAAAAAAATAGTGAAGACGGAACTGAGTCCTGAATTCCACTGACTAGGAAAGCATTACAAGTTTACAACCTCAGCTAATCAAAATAGTACCTAGATGTAAGCATCACGGATATTTACTTAACTGGCAAACTAACAAATATATCTCAGACAGGACCCAAGAAGGCAATTTCATATGTAACATTCACTAGGTCTATACTCCATAGCACTATTCAATTTAGCTACACAAACTATTTGCATGTTCTGCTACTGCTTACTACTTTTGATTTAGTATGATCTATTGGGACAACCTCATGAATACGAAAAGAGAAACAAAAGATAGAACCAATCATAAGCCTCACCAATGTCTCCTTTGAATAGTACAAGATCCGAGGTAGACCAACAATTGACGATGCCACCCAGTCAACCACAGAATCCACGGTTAGCTCACCAGGGAACCTAGGTACAGGAAAAGGTTATCCTGAGGTCATATTTTGGAATGGATGGAAAAGGACATGTCATAGATGGTTATACTGAGGTCACGTCATTAGAATGGATGGAAAAGGACATGTCATAGCAACAATAATAGGAATAGACGAGTCACACTCCTATAAGTTCTTTAAACAATACTATGTCATCTGACCAGAACAGTCACCTCATATAACAGGATGGACTTCTGCAGTTAGCAGGATATGCAACCAGAGCTGGTATACCTGCATGTGTAAAAGATACACAATAAATAAAGAAGATAAAACAACACAAAGGCTTTGTTTCTTTAAAATACAAACGACATGTAACTGTTCCAGATTTCAAACTACTAAAAATAAATATGTAAAATTCAGGGCCAACTTATAGGAAATCTTTCTATTGGTGCTCATCGAGTATGAACCTGCCAGTTAGCTTAAATACTCTTTGGTTTCCACATTATTACCAGAAGCCTATATAAAGTTCATCATATTAACTTCAAACATTGACCTTGCTTTACCAACTCTGAACCTACTCATTTTCACAAAATCTCTGGAACTAAGAACCCCTAAAGTAAGCATTTCCATGTTCTGCACTTCCACTGATGATACCTGCAATGCTTACTTATTTTCATCTTATGATGTAAACTTAAAAGGGCATTCTATCTTGACATACCATTGCGAAAAAATGGCTGTTGAGAGAACCTTTGTTCTGCAAAATACCCAGCCAGCTTCCCATCACCGAGTTCCACCATAGCAGTGTTGGCCAGACCATCCAATCGAGTGGCTAGATCATAAAGTAAATACGTAGTCAGGGCAAAAATGGAAGAGAACGTATTTTTAGTCCACGTATAAATATTTCTCTATAGAAACTTTTTTTTTTGCATTGTGAGAGAAGATGTTGCTATGTTGACAACAGCAGATTATTTGGAAAAGGAATGGAAATTGCTATCCACTCAACTGTCAACAGATCCATAAAGCTACTGCTCAGCGATAATGGCCAAAACTGCAGTTTAAAATAACAATAGAGAGTAGCACAAATTCATTTTAGAAAACACATTACCGGAAAAATCTAGTTATAAGTAGCAGATAATGGTTTTCTATATAATGTGACATGCCAATTTAAAAGACGAAAATCAAACACATTTTTCTATATTCAATTTGTCCACCTGCAGTTTATGAGAACTCTCGTTTATCCATCATGCTTGAAGTTTAACAAATGCTATAAGAGGAACATAAAAAAATCAATGCAACTCTGTTTCTCCACAGCCAATGCTATCAAGGAAGACCATTACTTCTCTTTTTGTGCAGTGTCCAAATATGTAATCAAAGACAGCAATGCAGAGAATAGTAGAAAAGTCAACATGATGAGCATACCAATTTGCTTCCAGTACTCAATGAATTGAGCACAACGAGGACTCCCCTTTGAATAAACCTACACAGTATAACAAAAAACCAGCTGGTAGTCAGGATTTTCTTTTCTCCAGGTTCCAAAAAAAAAGATGTTCTCAAGAATGATGCAACGCAAATACAACACTGGGAAGGTACATTGATAATATAAAGCCAAGATTAAGGTCTTCTAACTTACCAGTATGAGCATCGGGTAATCTTCAGCGATAGCAGACATGAATGACTCATATGTGAGTACATTGAAGGCGTGATCAGCTGAATCTATAGAATGGAGATGGTGTTATGTGAAAAACATAAAGAAGAAAAAACAGCTTTTTATCAGAAATTAAATTGTGTAACTTACGAACTAAAGAATCTTTTAACAAAGGAAGATCTATTTTCAGAAAGTGCTCCTTTTGATATTGTTCTTTGACTCTGTCAAGGACATCCTACAATGATGAAAAGGAGTAACTGAGGGTTAGACCAAAAAGGGAGAAAAATAAGCCTTTCCATACAGGCGCACACAGAGGGGGAGGGAAGGAGGGAGATCACCATATGGTGATCCAGACCAAAAAGATCATAATCCCGCTTCAAAATTGGATTTGTCAGCAGCTCGTACGCATAACGGATCTGTATAAAGCATCACAAAACCGTCCTTTAGTTGGAACTTTAAAGATGACTACAGGGAACAATCAAGTAATGTGCAGGTTACAAAAACAAAAGTACTGTACATAGCAAAATACATAGTGAGAAATGTAGACAGAAAAATAACCTAAGGTGCCTTGGTGCACTGCAGAAAGCTAATTCAGCCCACATGGATACAAGATACAACACATAAACTGTGGAAATATCTCTGTATTTGTACATGGGAATAACCATGGTTACTAGACTACATTATGGACTCTAATTCTCACCTTTAAAATATCAACAGTTGACTGGTTATTTGTTTCAGCAAGCCTGCGTTGACATCACAAAAGGATCAGTAATTACTCGTGAATAACGAATTAAAATATGAAAACAAAAAATGGCAAGAGTCAAGAAGCATGACCGAAACCAGCATAAATTTCCAGTTCTAGGTACGGAATCACGTGCAGAGCCTCATCAGAGTGATATGTCACCTAAACTGAACCCCAAGTTGTTACCTAACAGTTGATATTCCCTATCATGAGCTTGATGCCGACATAATCTCTACCCTCCGTACAAACAGATTTTTGTAGCTAGTGATAGGCAAGCTGCATCATTCATTTACAGTACCGACAGGCTGAGCGGGGAAAAGGGTAAATTGATTCTGTATCAGAATTTTCTCTGCATTATCTCGAAGCTACAAATTTAAAGCATAGTCAATCACTGATCATGTCCAACAAGCACCTTACCCATATACGAAACAGACAAACTAAGTTGATTTGCTACTAACAGAGCTGCGAGATCTGTCACCTAGTCCATCAACCGAGTACACCAACACTACCAAACTGGTAAGCTCCAAACAGATGGCCGGCCCCATTGCTCCAAACAGATGCCCGGCAACATTAATACGACAACCCCAGAATTATTCGTCAACTACCCAAAACAGACCTCATGGACTGCACTTGCGACTAGTCAGACTCCACCGAACAAAGCAGACTGCAGAGCTGAAGACAGAAATTACGAGCAAAGTCAGATCAATCGCGCTCACCACTCCTTGGAGAGAATCCCGTAGGCTTCGACCACCCTCTCGACCGGCGCAAACCTCTCGATTCGGAGCGCTACAAGCAAAACAACCAATCAGGCAGCAAATCTTGGAACGCGACCAGGTTGGGCGAGAGCGCGAGGCTGTGGGAGGGGGCTCTCACCGTGGTAGTGGGAGGGTGGGAAGGATTTCGGCAGGACGAGGATCTGGAAGAGGAAGCCGGCGGCGGAGAGGAGGAGCGGTAGCCAGTAGCGGCGCACCTCCTCCGCAATCGCCATTGGAGACAGCGCGGGCGGTAAAGGCGAGGGGATGTATCAGGGGTTTTGCCACTTTGCTATTCGCGTGGCGACGAGGGCCTTTGCCTTTTAATAAAGTTTTTTAATTAATATAAACTGATAATTTATTGTTTTTAACCAGATTATTTTCTGAGAAAATACAAAATCTTGTGCGTAGAAGATAGAAAAGTTACGAGCCTTGCAGTGGGCTAAAAAAACACCAGAAGGGCACGGATGCTAAACAAAAATGCATCTAATCGATTCATCTTTATAATCCCCGCAAAAACTCATCCGTCTAAGGGTCTTCTTGCACTATTGGATTGAGAAACAAATAGTGTAATAAACATTTGAAATATGTTTGGTTTGTCGGTGAATACAGAGGATTACAAATGATGAAAAACTAAATAAATTGGTGTTTGCATAGAACACGTGAAGTCGTGAAACATGCCTTAATGGTAATTGAGTTTTAAAAGAAGTTGGAGTAGATATTTGAATTCCTAAGAAATTGAGCCATAGGAGTTCGATTTATAATAATTTGGGTGGAACCATTCCTTTTGTCTAAAGACAATCTATAGGAAAAATCTCAAGGATTAAAATCCTATTTTTTAATGCAATTCCTACAACCAAAGAGGGCCTAATTCTTTTCGAGCAATCGATCTTGTCTTCTCAGTTCTCACTAGGAAGAGAAAAGATATTTACACATGGTTGGTCATGTTTTTGACTGAAAATTACCAAAATATTATAAATTACATAAGGATTACTACATATGGTTTTGAGATTCACTCGACAAACATGCCAAAACCCATAGCCTTTGGGTGATGTATTTTAAAGCCGGACCAGCCACAGGTTCCCCTACGGTTATCTTGTTACGACTTCACCACAGTCGAAGACCCCACCGTGGTATCGCCAATAAGATCACCAAAGGCCTTTGTGGCATTAGTGGCGATGTGGAGGGCAGGCTATATGTGGCTCAGTTTTCCAAAATAAAAATGAATCTGTATCTTTTGTGTCTCGAAAAAATCGAAAAAAAATAGGTGTAGATGATGACGTGAACTACCATTGTGCAAAATGTCAATGAAAATTTCGTTTATTTTGGTCTGAGCCAAAAAAAGAGAAATGCGTAACTTTGGATCCGTGAACACTACACACTTTCAAAAATTGAGATCTTGCCAGATTTGTCATTTTTGTGTGGCCCAAAATTAGTTTAGTTTTAGCTTGAAAATTTACAAAGTGGTAGATCTCAATATTATCTCCACCTAGATTTGTTTTTGAATTTAGCAAAACATAAAAATGCAGATTTGAAATTTCTTGAAAATCGAGCTACATGTAGCTTGACCTCCATTTTAACTTTCCAGAGAGATGACGTCGATATATGTTAACCACTTTCCGTTTGTCCATTACAACTTGCAGTCATTTTTTTTGCGAAAAGTTCGTCGATCTATTAATGTAATCATCAACAATAGTATAAAGAACCCTAAAAGTAACAAAAATTAAAATATGTCCATGAACCACCTAGCGATGACTACAAACACTCAAGCGAAGGTGTGCCGCTGTCCTCGCCCCTCCCTCATCAGAGTTAGGCAAAACTCGTAATAAACCTTGTAAAGAAATGGAAAGTCGTCGTGCTAAGACCGCAAAGCACCACCGCATCAGAGCAACAACCACACCAACAAACACGAAAATCGACCAAATCCCAAGAGATTCGCCAGACACACAACTCACACACCTTCCACCAGCGCGAGGCGGATAACGATAGCGGGGAGAGTAGGGATGACCTTATTCTGACTTGACAATGTCGTCGCTGCCTGACCTTCCTAGAGCAACCTAAAAAAATAGACTCTCCCGTTGGCGAGGGTTGTGATCCGCCTCACCTCCAATGCCCCAAGGGTCGTCGGAGGCGGGACGGACCGAAAGCATCATCGATGAGGGGGAGGAACCCTAGTTTGGATCGCCTCTCCTACTTGGAGACAAATTGAATAATTAATAACCAGTCAAATCACATAGTGCCTACGGAAAGCAGGTCACATATTTGCGCATCAGGTCAACTAGTTTGTCTAGATTTCAATCACCTATAAAATGCAAACACATTAAGCCTAAAATTGTAATACTAATAAATGAGATATATTATAATATTAGATGGACCAAATTTTATAAGTTGGTGGGTGTACCTACACTCCCACTAATTTTATGTATTCTCCAAATATAAAAAAATCTTAAAACGGTTATACACATGATAGTACTAAATTTATGTTGGAGTGTTATAAAGTTTCACCTTCATATCTTTGCCAATCCTATGAAATCATGTTCATATATATTTGACCAATTTTGTATGGGCCACATACTTTATGTTTTTTCTTCTTTTCTTTTTTATGTGGTATCGCTGTTGAACTACATTTATTATATTTCCTATATTTTTTATTATGATCATAGTGTCACAAAGTAGTGCCCAGAAGTTCACTAATTCACTTTGGCTCCCATATGCATATGTCCCTCTCTACCAAGAAAACACATTTTAAAATGTAAAAAAAATCTGGATAAAAGTTTCGCACATACGTATCCACATTATATGTGTGCATGTAAAGTTACCTATATGGATTGAGATATAATGGATGATAATTTTTGTGCCGCATGTAAAAAAGAGAAAAGAAATGTCTCATGAAAAGACTTATTATAGCACAGAACTTTGCATTTCTACCCAAGTCATAAACAATATCAGTTTTTATTCGCACATGGGATGTCGAGATGTATGTCCGAAGTTTTTTTAGAGATTTTTTTTTACAATTCAAAGAACGTTAAAAAATGCATTTTAAATAAAGAGTTCATATGCACCTGGGAGCCAAAAAGTCTTTCCCCCAAACGTTTGGTGACTTTGGTGTACCGACATTCCAACCCATTCACAATTTTCCCTTTGTAGATTATATGCTTCTCCAATTTTAGATTAGTTACCTATATGGACTGAGATAGAAAGGAGGATGGTTGTAGATTGACCTAGAGATAAAAGTTGTAACTTCATTCTGTTGCAACTTAAAAGTAAACGGTGCCTTACTAATATTCACTTAGCTAACATTTAACAACAAAATACACAATGTTACTCCGTGCATACAATTAATAAAGAAACATATGCACACATATTTCACCTACACATTTTCGAAAAAATAGAGAAAAAAGATCTGCTGCGACTTCGTCCCGGTGTCGCAGGTGGACGACGGTCCCGGCGAACAACACGAGGGTCCTTCGACGTGGCCTCGTCTGGATCGTCCAGTTGCGAGCACACCACCTTCGTCGCCTCGTACTGCTGCTCGTCGTCGAAGTACGCCGCCGAGATGCCGTGGTACCAGTAGTCCCACCAGTCCAGCAGCCCCATGTTGACAAGGTCCGCCAACTCCGTGTAGACGTGGCTCTCGCGGCCGGCCCTGGTGACAACGACGGCGGGGCAGATTTCCCTACAGATGCAGCACCGGCGGTCGCGCTCGAAGACGCGGATGTGGACCGTGCACTTGGAGCAGACCTCGTGGTGGCCGCACAGCCCGATGGCAACCCACTCGAGAGGCTCCATGCACACCGCGCACTCGGAACCTACGTCGACGATGGCGCGGCTGTCATCGACGTAATTGTCGGCGGCAACGTCGGCGGCAACCCACTCGAGAGGCTCCATGCACACCGCGCACTCGGAACCTACGTCGACGATGGGGTGGCTGTCATCGACGTGATTGCCGGCGGCAACGTCGCCGGTGAGCTGATCCATGATCGAGTTTCCTCGACACGACGGAACGGAGTATAGTTGCTCTGTGCCTCTGTGCTAGATGTAGTTTAGAGGCTTGGTACGTGGCGCCGCTTATACTAATTATATATATATATATAGGTTCATCACAGATCGTGTAAGAGCCGGAATCGGATTGCTCCCAGATTGCAGTCGGATTCCGAATTTGGACAGTGTCAGATAACGTGTCCGGATGATCGGTTGGCTTTTCCCTCTACGTCGATGGAACACAATGGAAGAGAAAGTTCGCAATCCAAAAGAGGACGGTGTATGAGAAATAGGGCTTTGCCCAGGCCGTTTTGTTTGCCAAACCGGCCAACTCCCACGCTGCAGCTCAATCACCTGTACCTTTGATCCCAGCTGGTTCACCCAGTCCCCCTCATCTACTTAAACCAATGTAACACCCGGGTACACCCTGGACTGGGCTTAGACTGCTGGTGGCTGTACATGGGCTTGGGCCAGCTGGTCAATACTTGGATCAGGAAGATAAAAGGAAACGAGAGGCACGGATGAGGGCATCGAAGAAATGACCTGAAGTCAGAAACTCTCCTCTCTGTCCCGTTCGTCTATCTCGTCCCCAACCTCTCCGGTGGCCGCTCTCCACAAGCGGCATATTCCTACGGTGGCCGCTCTCCACAAGCGGCGGTATCCTCTTCCTCACGCTCCGGCGACCTCCGGCAGCAACGGGGTGTGACAATTTGGTATCAGAGCCACCGATCTTCGGATCCGTACCCAAAAGTCCCAGAAAATTCACACAAAATTTTTCCCCATCCACTATAGCTTCGTTCTCCAGCGATCTGTGATTTGGCGGTTCCTCGAGCACTTGAGGTGATGGTTCCGGTTTCCGAGTCGATCGAGGTCTCCATGGCAGCCATTCAGGCGAGATTTGACCTCATGGGCACCCGGGTTGAGAGGACGACTGAGTCCTTGGCTGCACAAGTCCCGTCAACGGCTGCGACGGCAGAGAGATTCACGAGCCTCCCCGATTCCCTGTCCACCTTCAGATCGGCTGGGACTGCAGGTGCTGCTTCTTCTCTACAGGGTAAGGCACACCTCCTGAATGCACACCAAGTGTTTGATGAAATACCGAGCACTTGTGTAGGAGCTGATTTGAACATAAGGCAAGTTCTATCCGTCACAGTGCACCACATGCTTCATCCTGTCACTTTATCCGTGCTTCATCAAGTGTTTGGTGCATATGGGGTGGTCCTGAATTTGTTTGTTGTTGGTAAGCTGGGGTGGTGTGAGGTGCTTGTACAATACAACACATGTGAAAATGCTGCACAAGCAATGGAAGGTTTGAATGGAAAGTATATCTATGATAGATGTTGTCAGTTGGATATCAAGGGCGCTGAACAGGGCCAGTTGAGTGTGCTGGAAACTTCTTCTAGTATGCAACGTAAACAACCATCAGTGACCACAACACCAAAGCAGGTTCCAACATTTGATGGCACAAATATGAATGAGTGGCGTGCAAATTGCGAGGAGTTCTTTGAGCTGTACAAGATTCCTCAAGTCATGTGGACGATTGCTGCCCAGATGAATGTGATAGGTGATGCCGCTCTTTTGTTACAGGCTCACAAAACTAGGCATGTTATTGAATCTTGGGAGGATCTTTGTGCGGTGATGCTTCGTGCATTTGGGCCTGGCACCGATCAGAAACTACTAGATAGCCCTGAGGAGTGTCAATATAGTCATGCCAACAAAATTCTCAAGGCACCGACAACCACAAGTCAAGATTCAGTGTACAGTCAGACCCAGCTTCCCGCTGCTGTGCTGGAGGGCACTCCTGCGTTGGCTGCATCTGTGCACGCTACCCCGCTGCTCCTCATGGACCAGGTCGTGGCAGCTGGTACCCTGCAAGTGGAAAACCACCTTACGTCCTTCACGCCTACTAGGTGTTCGACACTTGGTTCAGGCGTCGGCCATGACATGCAGCTGTCTACATTCACCTGGGAAGCAATTCTGTGTGCATCCCCAACTGCTGTTGTGCTCGATGGTGATCTCAAACACGATGCCGATCCATTCTCCAATGAGGATTACCATGGTGTGTTGACTCAGGTTGGTGGCATGTCACTTTTCCTGGAGCCTTGTTTGGATGCGGCAGATGATAAATTCGGTGAACAGTCTTTCAAGGACATGGCATGGGACGAGGAGCTTGCCGGCACTCCGTTCACTCATGTTGGGGGCATGTCATTGTTCCTAGAGCTTGTGCTGGCAGCCACACAACCATGGTGTGGAAGTGCTTTTATTCCTGGATTTAAGGAGCAACATCATATGATGAAAAATGATGCAGAGCTGTGTGAACAATGGGATCCAGGGATCCTGGTGGAAAAGACAATCAGATTAGCATCAAATTCCTATCAAGCATTCGGAAGCAAGGTACGTCATGGTGCATTGGTCACTGCCAGTCCTGAGACAGTTGATTATATGGTTGCACGTGTAGGTAATTTGCTGAACTTATTGGACACTTCTGCTGCTGAAAATGTTTTGTCTGCGACTTATGGATGTTTACGTGCACCTCTCAAAATGCACCGACCGAAGATTTTGGATTTGACCTCTGTTTTAATGGCAAGTGGTAATGAAACTGCTGAAAAGGAGCTGATCAGCCAATCAGCAACCAATGGTTCCATTGGTTTATTCTTTCAGGAGGAGCTGGTTCACCAAATTCAGCAAGTAACTTGCACAAGATGCTACTTACACATGTCGTCAAGGTTGTTTGGGTTTGATATTCATCAGCTATACAACATGACAATGCATGACGGAATACCATGGGATCCTGGAGGCATTAATGGAACGAGAATTCTATCCATTGCTTGGGGACAAGCAATGTTTTGCCGGGGCGGTAGTGTAACACCCGGGTACACCCTGGACTGGGCTTAGACTGCTGGTGGCTGTACATGGGCTTGGGCCAGCTGGTCAATACTTGGATCAGGAAGATAAAAGGAAACGAGAGGCACGGATGAGGGCATCGAAGAAATGACCTGAAGTCAGAAACTCTCCTCTCTGTCCCGTTCGTCTATCTCGTCCCCAACCTCTCCGGTGGCCGCTCTCCACAAGCGGCATATTCCTACGGTGGCCGCTCTCCACAAGCGGCGGTATCCTCTTCCTCACGCTCCGGCGACCTCCGGCAGCAACGGGGTGTGACAACCAATCAGCACCATGCTCAAAGGCAAAAAAGCGCTCCAAAACAGATGCTGTAAAATCTATCCAGCACGCTGGAAATTTCGGCACCGTACGTGGGATATTTTGTGCGCGGGCTATAGCGCGCTGGATAAGATGGACACGCGCGTGAGAACCAACTGTCGCCGGAAGTTTCCCCGCACTTTCCCTCTCCAACAACATTGTCGCTTCCCTTCCTTCCTCTCTCCTCTCCATCGAAAAAATCCACCGGAGACAGCCACAAAAATCGACGTTGTCATCGCCGTCGTTCGTGCTGCAGCAGTCAAGCTCCGGTGCCCCATGGCTCCGCCACCCCGGTGCTCTGCAAGCTCTTCATCGCCTCCTGCACCTTCGGGCCCAAGGCCTTCGTGGCCATGCTCTAGTGGCGATGGAGGTCGGTAGCGCACGCAGCCGCCCCACCGACAAGGAGGTGATGGAGCGGCGTGCTCCAAATCGGCGCGATGACAGATGGGTCCACGTCAAGATAGCTCTTCGTCACCCGGCGTGCGGCCGGCGGTGACGCCCCTGCAGATGTGGCCCGCGTCACCACCAACTCCGCCGTACCGCCGCCTCCTCGCCTGGCTTGGATGACCACGAACGCTGCGGCCGGCGAGCTGCTCGCCACACCCAGCTTCCAACGGTTTCGAAGGACCTGGTTGCTTTTTATATTTGTGTAAGGACTTTTCTATAGCATTTTAGACCTATTTATAATTTTAGTTCCTTGGCACACGCCCTATTTTACAGCGTCCGGTAAAGCCCTGCCAGCAGTGCGTTGTATTTCGCGTCTAGAAATGCTTCCGCCAGCCACGCGCTAAATAGCTAATTTTTTTCCGCTCCGAATTATATAGCGCGCCTGTGTTAGAGATGATCTAACTCCCTTGACCATTGTCCGCTCATGTAATCACGCAAGCAATTCCGCCCAAATCCGTAGTATGCGTTGCCCACACTCCCTTGACCTGTGCTTTATCGCAGATGTCTCGCTGCTCTGCCTTCCGACGCTCTGATCTTCCGTTGCTCGGGCCTGAGGATGCTGGGCGGCTGCCCTACGCGAGTAGCCGACCTATCCCTAAGACGGTAATCTGGACACCGTCGTCCTCCATCTCGACTTCGGGCGTCCTCCCTAACCGGAACGGGATCCTCTAACTTTGAGTAACCTGACTTCCTCTGATTTTGGGTCGCTGACATGGGGTCCAGCATATGGTGGGCCCCACATGCCAGTGACCCAAAAAGGGGAAAGTCAGGATACTCAAAGTCCTCCCTAACCTGGAGCCGGATCATCTACTCCTCCAACCAGTGGCGGACCTACAGGGTATGCCCGGTATGCCGTGGCATACCCTGAGGCCCAGCCTTGCATACTACTAGTACTACGGTTGTACACATGTTGAGGCCCATGCACATAGTCGCACATAATATTGGTCCAGTGCATGTACATGTGATCTGAACGTCGGCGTTTGTTCTCATCCAACCCGTGAATCGATCAGCACTGATCAGATCGCAACCAGCTTATGGATCCAGTCGCACGTAATATTGGTCCAGTGCATGTACATGTTGGCCTAAACGTCGGCGTTTGTTCTCACCCAACCCGTGAATCGATCAGCACTGATCGACGTTCAGGCCAACATGTACATGCACTGGACCAATATTACGTGATCTGTAAGCTGGTTGCGATCTGATCAGTGCTGATCGATTCACGGGTTGGGTGAGAACAAACGCCGACGTTCAGGCCAACATGTACATGCACTGGACCAATATTACGTGCGACTATATGCATGGGCCTCAACCTGTATACAACCGTAGTACTAGTAGTATGCAAGGCTGGGCCTCAGGGTATGCCACAGCATAACGGGCATACCTTGTAGGTCCGCCACTGGAGGCAAAGACAACACGTCGGAATCGCCTCATCTGTAAGCCGGCTGCATGCTAATCATCTTGGTAGCTGATTTTTTATTTAAATTCAATTGCATAGTTTATAAGTAGTATTGTAAGTTTCTTGTTTTAACTATTTGTATGGTAGTTTATGCAAGTTTCAACTTAATATTTCACACGGTATTATTTTGCAAAGCTTTTGCCACCGTTTCAAACAACAATTGCTTGATTACAAAATTATGTTGCAAATTAACAATAATTTACTAACTGGAATGAATTTTACCAAAATACACATGAAATTTTTGGTCCGGCATACCCTTTGATAAAATCCTAGGTCCGCCACTGCCCCAGCCGGATAGGAGATGCCCTCCACACCCTTCTCTGAGTTTTTCGACAATTGGATACTCCCCACATTTGTTTTGGACTGTATGCTCAAATATTAAATACCAGAACCTCCTCAACTCAAAATTTGATGTTTCAAAAGATCAAATATAAATGCAGTAATCAGTAATTTAGACATATAACTCACAATTAAGCGTCACCGTGTTTGGATTAATGTGATGAAATTTCAGATGCGTGTAGTACAAAAGTTGTCGTCTACTATTGATTTGATATGGCCTCTTGCTTTTTGAATCACTGGTGTTTGAATTACTGTGATGAAATTTCAGATGCGTGTAGTACAAAATTTCAGCGGCGCAGTCATTTGGTCGCCGCCCCGCTGCCGCTTCCTCTCCTGCGCTACGTGGCTCCTTGCCGCCTCCTCGTCTCAGTCATCTGAGCCTGCAGCGGGGTTGGATTAGGCCGATATGGGCAGGGGTTGATGCAGCGGACGTCGGCTGGAGGGCGATGGTGGCGGCTGTTTGGCGGTGGCAGCGGGTGGACGGCGGCGGCCTCAGGTGGTCTACCACTTTTCTTGCTTTGTTCCTTGACCTCTCTCTCCCTCTCCTTTTCCCCCTCTCCAGTGCTTTTCGATCCCCTTAAGAAGCCGATTCTTATGTAGGCTACAGTGCAAGCGTGAACGCGGCGATGAGGTCAAGCGGCTATCCCAGTCGACAAAGAGCAAACCATGTAGGATTTGGGGCTGCTCTGCCTCGAGTGATTTTGGTTTGGGGTGTGGGGAAATGGAGTGCTCTACACATAGGTCTGCATCTCCACGTTTTCTTGAATCTTAACATTGCTGGATTGGCACTGTAATGGATTAGGTTAGGTCTCCATCTCCATGTTTCTATAAATCTTGGGCAAAGTTAGTAGTAAAGGGCAATGTGTGTGTTACAAGGAATTTGAATTTTGTTTAATCAGCACTTGGCATATTTATATCTTAGTTCATTGATATATATGGTATTTCATCAACAGTTGGCTTATTTAATCAGTTTTGAGACTCATTGATGTCGAACTACAGCCAGTCTCCACCCAGTAGCATCCAATGCTTTCCTCTTTAGTTGTAGTATGCAGCTACCTCCAAGAAATAGATGTTATTTGTATTTTTAGTGCAAAGCTGTGCTGATTCCATTTCACTTGATTAGTAAGTGTTTCCTGTTGATTTATTGTCTCTTTATTCTTTTTTACTTTGCATATCTAATTGTCCAATTGCTGCTGTTAACTCGATAATTCTTTGCTTGTCTATCACAAGAGAAGTATTTGTAGTCCAACACATGCTCTGAGGATTACTTTGGTTTAATCTTTTTGCTAGGTTGTTTTGGTCTCCACTTCCAAGGTTGTGAAGCATGGCCACGCAAAGTGTCACTTTGTTGGCATTGACATCTTCACCTCAAAGAAGCTTGCGGATATTGTTCCTTCATCCCACAATCGTGATGTAAGCAGTAAGCTACATGGAGATCATGCTTCATTTTGTTTATTTTGTTATTCCGTACGCTTATCTGACCTTATCTGTTGCGTTGTCATCCAGGTACCCCATGTTGACCCCCAAGATTATCAGCTGATTGACATTGATGAAGATGGATTTGTATGTTTGTTTCCAATCTGGCATTTCTTCCTGTTTTTTGGTAAATCATGTCCTTTTTGTAACTTGACAACTGCTTTTTACATCCCGGCCTCTTAACTGAGAGTGGCCACACTAAGGATGACCTGAAACTTTCCACTAATGATACTCTGGGTACCCAGGTCAGTGCTCTAGCTATCAAAGCTTGTTGACCAGCATATCCTTTCTTCTCTACTGCCCGTTCCATTATCTTAATGTTTTGTTTTTTGAATTGCAGATCAAGAGTGGATTTGAAGAGGGCAAGGACCTGATCCTCTCTGTGATGTATGCCATGGATGAAGAACAGTTCTGTGCCGTGAAGGAGGTTGGCAGCTCTGAGCGTTGCCTGGATTGATTGCCCACATACAGTATTTGGGTTCAAAATTCAAAGGATTCCCCTAATATGTTAGATCATAACTTGGGAAACAGTGGCATGGAAAGACCAACTAAAAGCTTCTTTGGCTCGTGCACTTACTGAACGAAGAAGTTTGAGATGGTTCACTTTTTTGTGTAAGGAGCTTCAACCTGCTAGGTACCTCTTTACCGCCTACCGTTTGCAGTTACAAATAATTCTGTGCAATAATATATGTTGTCTAATCAGTACCATGAACAATAACTTATATGCAATTTTAAAAGATTTTTTCCATTGTGTAAACTATTTAAACTGTATCTATGATTGGTTGAGTCCATCGGCAAGTGATGAGCACAAATATGCTGTGCTTAACGACAATCTGCTTATTTTTGTAGTGATAAAGTTAAAAATTCATGCTTAGACACATTGAGCTTTCAACTTTTCTCCATATTTGGTGTTGTATTTTTATTAGTTTATTTTTATTTATGCATGTTCTTAGACAATTCCTAACACTTTTTCATTCAGGTAACCGGTTAGCTGGAAGAGCCCTTGGGCAGAAGTTTTTTTCTATGGTTTCATGAAGAAATGTTGACCCTTGCTGGAGAACTATCTCACAGGTCCAGTTCTGCACAAAGGATTGCTCAATGAATTAGCTTTTTTTATTTTCATATGCTATATAGTCTAAATAGAGCAATTTGATAATTATCAATTCCTTCTCGCTACCCACTACATTGGCTTGCTCCCTCCGTTTTGTTTCAGGGTAATAATTACCGTCTCACAAGAATTGTTATCTACAATGTGTTGGAGAATATGATAGTAGTAACAGGATTTAAGTTTTCCTTACCAGCCACTCCCCATATGACATGGTGAGATGGATTAGTAGTTTTCTGTTTGCTGAACAATATTACATGAACATTTACCTGTGTGTCTTCACCAAAACTTTAGTTTCTAAACTATCTCTGTCAAAGTTTTAAATGGCTGGGTATATCGGCGCTATAGTGCCGCTATAGCCTCCCGGGACAGGTCGCACTATAGCTACGGCACTTCAGCACTATTCGAGGAAAAATGTTAATAGCGCTGCTAAACAGTGGTTAGCGCTAAAAAACACCTAGTTTAGCGGCTAAAATTTTGCTCCTTGCCAAGTATTTTTGAGGGACCAGCGTAACCTAGCCTCATTGTTCTCTTTCCCCATCTCCCCTCTGAAACAGAGCACCGGTGGTCTCCGCGTCGGCGATGGAGGCCGGTACAACCGGTGGTTTCGACCCGGGCTAAGTCCGGCTTCCAACAATGCTCGCACATGGCTGCTGCCCCGGCCCCTGACGCACGGCGACCCAGGCCACACACGGTTGGTTGATGTTGCTGACCGCCTACGCATATTGTCGCTTGGTTGCTTGGCATGTTGCTGGCTTGCAACTTCTTGGTCGCATGGCTGCTTGGCCTACTGCTGCTTGATTGGTGATCTCTGTTAAAACTGAACCGTGCAGGCAACCACGGATATACCGATTCTGACATAACCCAACAAAACGATAGGCATTGTAAAATAAATGAATGAAAGTCATAAACAATAACTTCTACTGCCAAATCTGTGTAACCTCATAGCCAGGCTGAGACTCCAAGGAGAAAATAGCAAGCACAGCAGAAGTACAAAATGGTATACCCAGGAAGAACAATCTCAATGAATTAAGTATCATGAAGTTGCACAGGAGAGAACAGATCATCTCAGTACAGGACAGAATAATTCGAACTGTTTAATTGTCACTTGCGGCACGAAAATTTGGTAACTGAGAAAACAACAGAAGTTCCCAAGCTGTCAATCTCCTGGAAATCCTAGAAGCCTAAAAGTTAAGACAAGTCTAGAACAGCCGTTGCACCTTTCCCATTGTGCTCTTCAGCCTTCAGGTACAGGCACCTCACCTGCAAAAAAGATACAGATTTGTCAATATGTTCTTTTAAATGGTATACTGCTGAAAAAGCTACCGCAAAATCTTTTAGCCCGCTATTTAAAACTTTGATCTCTGTACATCTGTGCCGCTTTCACCTATCATTTTGGTTGTCCATTACTTTCTTCAGTAATCATCTAGATTTGGGCGTTCCTCATGGCTGACACAGAAGTGCATTGCTGGTTATAACTTCCACGTTTGATATTTTTCGTTGGTATCAGTCAGGACTAATATTTTAGTATTCTCAATTTGGCTAGACAAGCCAACACCAGGCAGTTCCTCATCAGCTTTATGTATCATATGTTTTTGAGGGTTTGTTACGGACTTACGGTAACCATGATTTAGACTTGTACAAGAATGCTGAATTGTTCTCAAGTGTCTACAGGCTTCCAGCTTCTTTCTGATCTGTGAATTGGCCTTGAATCAGAATACCCTAATTTACTACTTTGGTTGAGTTGCGTATGATGTTAAAGTTGGGATCCCAGCTCCTCTTAGGTGTTAGCTTGTCTGCAGTTAGCTCAGGACATGTACATTTTGGATGTTTCTTGAGGTTTTGTTACGGTAACCATGATTTAGACTTGTAAAGGAATGCTGAATTGTTCTCAAGTGTCTACACGCTACCAGCTTCTTTTAAGTGAATCCTGATTTGTGCATCTGCCTTGCATCAGAATCCTGATTTTAAGATTGTGCAATGCACACTAAATAGTGCAACCGAAATACTGTAATAGAGAGTAGAGAAGCTCGTACCATGCAAAATCAGGCATCAAGGTCACGCACATCAACCAAAGTTGTAGTCCTCATCAGGAACTACAAAATGTACAGATATGTTAGTAATAATTTATTATCCAGTGTCATAATGACTTGAAAAGACTACTCAGCTAGCTCACTACTTTACCTTCAGTGAAGCAGAAACAGCGAAGTTGAACGCTACGAAGGGAATGGTAACTGCCCACTGCCACGGACGCTGGTACACCAGTGGGATGTGCATCGTGTAGGTTATCATCCATGTCATTGTGAAAAACCAAAGACACATGGGAGCAATCAAGCCATATCTGGAGGCAATCGTAGGACGAGAGTTTGCCACAAAATCATGCAGGATGATACCAAAATGCAGGACGCTGACACAAAAGAAGGCAAAAACCATCTCCACGAGCATATCATGGTAGAGGCGCGCGGAGTCAAGACTCTCCGGCTTGCTCAGGATTGGCCTGCATGAATTCAGATAGAACAGTGATTAGATACCTCGAGAGGCAGGCCAACAGACTAGTGCATGCAAGAATACATCAGCCAATAACGTTGGTTCACAACGTCAGAGAATCAGATTTGCTGACGTTGTGAACAAACGTTATTGGCTGACTTTGGCCTCTCATCTACCATGCATTTTCCATCCAATGGCTACTGCTCATCTTGGCCCTGTCAGTGCACAAGACCAAGCCCGATGCAAGAAAAAGCCTAGACTTCAGTACATAGTTTCACTCCACTTAGCAATAGATTTAAACAAGCGCTGGTCTGATACTGTTAGTCAAAGTACCCAACAAATCTATAATGAATCTGGGTGCCTAACAGAACGATGATATTGTTTGAAGCTCGGTACATTTGCCCATGAAATCGGTACTAAAACAGAGCACCCAGTTTGAAGATTTAGCAAACAAAAGAGCACTAAACAATGTATGTATCCATGGAATTAACTGGTGCAGATCATTATAGTCATAGTGCCCAGCTTCATCAAACAAAAGAGCACCAAACACAATATATCCATGGAATCAACTATGCAAATCAATACCATGCATTCAGGTTCTCACTGTAAATCAATGTGCAGAGTTGGAATACAGACATTTCAGGAACAAAATAACAGAATAGCAATAGAAAATCATCTTCACCTCATAGGTGTAGATGCACCCACAATTCAAAAATGGCATTTCAAAATGTTCAAACATTCTAAGAAAAAAATCGGCTATACGTTTACATATTCTATATTCGCACAAAAAGAATAGGTCTAGAGAAGATATTGGAGTAATAAATCATTATCTTGACTGGTACCATGCAGCGACAAATGAACAATGGAGGCAGAGCAATATAATTTTGCATCAACTTTATTATTTAAATATATGGCTGCATTACCATAAGCAGTTATTTTTTAATGAGAATACCATAAAAAGTTGAGCGTAGGTAACTAGGTAGTGATGCTACCCATGTCACTGACTTTTTCGAACTCGTCTTTATTGTCCATAGTTCCATTATCCATTGCTAAACATGCATCGGGCTTGGTCTTTTGCATTGAGAGAGCTAAGAGGAGCAGCAGCCATTGGATGGAGAAAGCATGGTGGATGAGAGGCCAAAGTCAGCCAATAACGTTGGGTTCACAAGGTCAGCGAATCTGAACCCAACATCCTAGACCCGACTGTCGTGTTCTTCGCCTAAAATAATCTGATGAGATTCATCACAGCGTCCGCCACGCTGCGACCACTCCACGCGGACGAGGATGGCCGGAACGGAGGACGTGCACATTTAAATTTTCCGTGCAGCATTGCTGGGCAGTGGCTATCAGATCGATTACAACTTTTCGAGACAGAAAGATTACAACTTTCAACCTCGATAAGCTCGCAGGACTAATTCTTTTAAGAACGGGAGTAGTAAGATTAGAGATCGGCGGTTCTATATCAGATCGATTGCAACTTTTCGAGACAGAAAGATTACAACTTTCACCTGATAAGCTCGCAGGACTAATTCTTTTAAGAATGAGAGTAATACAACTAGAGATCGGCGGTACTGAAACATGTATTAGTACACACCTCTGCACAAGGAGACCCGTGAAATAAGTGATGGCTGCTAGGTACAGGGCCCTAAGCAGCGATGAGGCGTTGCTTAGGGCTTCTTTGGCATCTGCTATCTTCACAACAGGAGCCTGTGGTTTCTTGGACGCTCCAGTGTTGCTTTCCGTCTTCTCCTCGACCGTGGCTAAGAAAGAGAAGTGATTTATTAAGAGATCTTGAGGAGAGCAGAAGAACACATGATATAAAAGATCTTGGATTTGACATGAACAGATGAAGGATCTAGAAAACTTACGCGACTTCGCCATGCTCCCGCGGCGCTCGGTGTTGCTCATGGACACCCTCCTCTTTTCTTCCTCTGGTTCTTCCTCTCTCTTCTTTTCCTCACCCTTCCTTCTTCTCCAGTCCCCTGCCTTGGCTCCTCCCCTAATCGGCTCGCAAGCGAGGCATTTTAAAGACCGGCGCAGTGGCCTCCAAAACTGCACGCTGCAAAGTTCTACAGCCGATCAGCTTTTTGCAGCGCAGCTTGACCCTGGGAAAGCACAAGCTGCACCTGGTCTTTCGAACCTATGGTGCACCGGGTCACTTGGAGGCGTGGTCGAGGCCTAGAGCATCTCACACCTCTTAAATTTGTGTCCTTTTTGGGTGCTGGGTATTTGTCCGGCTAATTCTGGGGTGCACCCCTCAAACCAAAACGCGGCCAAAAATTTAATTTGACGAAAATTAACAAAAGGGGCAAATTTCATTCAAATTTGAATTCTTTTTACACAAATTTGAAAGAAATTTCCCTATCCTAAACCCTAATCGTCATCTAGTCGTCGTCGGAGATGCAAATGACACTGTCGTCGCAGGGTTAATGGTGTTGCGATGGCCCTGCCTCCTCCTACTCTACGATGTCTTTGATTGGCTCCGGCTTCAAGACGACAGGCGACTGCTACTCCACCAGCGCACACAACACAGAGTAGAGGCCCGGGCAGTCCTTCGGGTCGAGGGGGTGGCGCAGCGCCGTCACCGGGTCATTTGTAGAATAGGGGAGTGCCGCGGTGAAGTCGGGTGTGTCCCTGTCGCTGACAACGTCCCGGAGAGGCGACTGGGCGTACTATTCTAGGGAGAGGTCCTCCTCCGGCTAGAGTGGGGGCTCCTCCTTCACAGCATTAAAACTGCGGCGCTTGGCCCCTGGCTCCTCCTAGAGCCGGCGTGATTGAACGGTGCATTAAGACGGAGAAGCCAGGACTGCGGAAGTTATTGGGGTTAGGTTAGCAGTTCTATATTTTCATCATGGCGTTTGAGGTTTTTATATTTTTATTTTATTTCTGGGGTACGGAAAAAATTGGGTCGGGTCGAGCACTTGAGGGGGAGTGCCGTTGTGGCTGTTTTTCATGTCTGGCATCACAAATTCCCAATGGGCATTTTGGGGTGCTTGGGGGGGGGGGGGGGGGGGGGGGGGGGGGGGTGCGATGGAGATGCTCTTAGCTCCGTAGAAATTTCCGAAATCATTTGAGAACATGGATCTGATGACACTTTCATTTTAAAGATGCAAACTACAAACACTAGTACAAGACCTCACATTAGGGATGAGATCTAGAGCCGGTTAATCTAAAATAAAAGGAAAAAGTCCATTTTCAACCTTGAACTTATAGTGGTTCGGTGAAATGAACTCTAAACTTCAAATCTCTGTCGTTTATAACCTGAACTTATAAATCCCAGTCTAAATCAAACCGGGAAATTTTTTGCACATAAAAAAAAATAAAAAATCCATACTAAATAATTATATGCTCTCACTGACAAAGCTGGTCCACATTTAAAATCCCATACTAACTAATTAAATGTAGCAGACGTAGTAGCACCGCATGCACGCATGCCATGAGCGACGGTGGCCGTGTATCGCCTGTGCACGCCGCTGGTGACCCCGGTGAGGAAGCACACGGAGCTGGTGATGTCGGCGTCTGCGAGCTTATGAACGCTGTCTTCCAGTACGGCAACAGCTGGGCGTTCGTCCACATCGCGGCGTACGGGCGGGGGTCAGCATTCATATCGTCAGGCGTCAGCCCTGCAGCCATCATCAGGTATGCTGGCCCGTTGAGGCCGCGGAACTTGTCCACCGGCTGCACCGCCTTCTCGAACGCCCGCGCCGTGAACCCGAGGCGCCGGGTAACCCAGCACGCGTACAACCCGGTGCCGATGGAGAACACCACCATGGTCACGCCAAGCCCCACGGTGGCCGGCATGGAGAAGACCATGAGCAGGGAGCCCACGGCGAGCGTCACGCCGAACGCGGACCAAAGGATGATGCGCACCATGGCGCGCGGCCACGCACGCACCGCCTTCTGCCACGAGAACACCAGCACGATGCTGAGCGCTACCGCGCCCTCCACGGGGGGCAGGCTCTGCTCGCGCTGCGCAATGCGGGACCGCGGGTGCTGCACGATGTCCTTGACGGACCTGTACACGAAGAACCCCACGGCGAGCAACGCCGCCACCGGGTGGACGAGGATGGTCGCCTTCCGCCGGAGCAGCACGGCCGGGATGGCCGCGGACGCCGCTCCGCCGCAGCGGACAAGGAGGACTTCGTCAACGACGAGGGCGACAAGAAGAGCCCGACGAACTGCTCGGTCGCCGGCGACCGGCGTGGACGGTACTCATCCAGGGGAGGCGCGCTGGCGAGGGTGTCGGGGAAGCGATGAGCTGCTGGCTTTGACTATTTTTAAAGAAATTTCGTTATATTATTTTTTCTATTAGCCTGTCAAGTGGGTCTCAATCCAGCTCAGCAAATTGTCCACATTCCTGTTCGGGCATTGTTGCTTTCCCTATGCACCAAACAGTTAGTACATGGTTTAATTTAGACAGGGATTTATAAGTTCAGAATATAAACAACGGGATTTAGAGTTAAGGGTACATTCCGCCAAACCACTACGAGTTCAGGGTTGGTAATGGAATTTTTCCAAAATAAAAATCATCCATCTGGAGACAAAATCACAGCCGGCCGTAAGTTTAGTACCGTCTCTAATAACACGTGAGTCGGTTTTATTATTGTCCATCTTCAATAATATATATTTTGAACATGGCCAATAAAATTAACCGGCTCTAAGTATTTTTCGGACTATGAGAGTACTCGGCCGGTTCTAACTCTTTACAAAAATTTCTTTCTGACGAAATGGGTTGAAACGCGAAACAAGAGATCGTGATGAAATTTTAGGCATGACAAGAAACAGAGAGAAACAATCCATAGCTTAGTACTATATAAGTAGTCGCAAAATACAGTGATGTGATCAACATTCACGGCGCCATCGCGACTCTATCGACCGATTCCCGACCTATCTAGAAAATGCTGGCTCCGTCCAAAACAATTGTCTTAGATTTCCCCAAACGCGGATCTAGGCTTGAAACATGTCTGGTTATTTGGGACGGGGGAGTATATACTAGTAACTACTTCCTATTTACAAATGAACAGTAAAATCCTACTAGTACTCATCATCGTGGGAGATGAGAATGACGTCAGCGTTGGGAATCACATCCTCGATGGAGGAGCCCAGCCGTCGCCGTCCTAGTCAGCCTCGTGGTCAGTCATCTCCACGTCCTGATCGGGGTCCGAGAATCCCCGACCATCGTCGTCATCCTGGGCGGTCTCGTGGTCCGTTGTCGGCATCTCCATGTACTCGTCGGAGTCGGAGAAGCCCCACCAGTACAGAACGACACTATGAAACAAGTCAAAATCATCACCGAACGGAAAAACCCTATGTTTCCCGACCCTCGTTACTGATGTGAAAGCCCGTTGCGACAATGGAGGCTTTACCCGTCACTTAGCTCTGTTGCCTTAAGGTCAAGATCATCAGTTACGGAGTTCCTGGTCCACTCGTTTGCACTGAGGTGTTTCATAAGCCTGGTAATATATATATATATATATATATATATATATATATATATGTTTCGTTAGCCTGCAATATATATTTCGCATCGCATTTGATCTCACACATCACAAGTACTAAAACGGTAACAAGTTTCATTCATATCACAATGTCAACTTTACATTTCCATCATAATTTCACCTTTACATTTCCATCACAGACACAACAGAAGCAGTAAAACGATAACAAATTTCATCCATTCTAAACCTCATGTAAAAGGACGGAAATAATTAACGATTTCTTCCCTAGAGCATTTTCGCCAATTCTTGCAGGTGCCATTGTAGCAATACCTATATGTCTTGAGGGGGCTCTTTTTGAGGATCGGGACCAGTCAACCACGTCTTCTCAAACAAGATATTGCCATGTGGACAGCTTTATAGGATGTCTGACAGGAACCATTCTTTCCATGGAGATCACCACCAAGCACCAGCTCTAGGTTTTTTATACTATGTCACCAAAATCTAATCTAATTCTTTCGGTCACAGTAGATAAGACACTTTTACTTTAAAAAGTATTTTATGCAGTTCATCAAAACGCCACAATAGCGACGGGAGGATTTCCGTGGTAGGATTTGAAAGAGAATAGCTTGATATGTCTCTCGCGTTAAATTTAAATAAGGACTGGTGTTAGTTTTGACACTATTAGAATGGATAATTTAACCCATTAAAATGAATTAACAAGGTGTAATTAGTGTGTACTCACCAAGGAATATTTTTGGAGGCCATTTTAGGAAAAATAACAAACATTACTCGTGGCTTGAGTTGTGTTTGTTGTTTTTTCTGTTTGTACTTTTTTATGCAGTGTCAGAACTTTTTGAAACTCGTAAATATGGTTTTTAACTTTTTTTAATAGAGCGGGATCAGTGGTGTTCGGGAGCTCGAACTCTCCTCTCGATGATATGCACACAAGGCCGAAACAGACTCATGTTTTCAAATTAGTTATGACTCAGTCACATGATCTAGACATAACAATGTAAGGTAGAAGAGTGGTAAGTCAAATAAGACCCCATCAATGGCATACGCGCATCAGAGACTCTGTTTATTTGAAAGAGAAGCAAACGACTTGCCCATATTCATTAATAAAGATATGAGAGGTTTGACAAGTAAGGGATTACTCTCCAAATATTACAAAACTCAAGTTTCTCGCACCTACGATGAGCCAAATACTACCCAGATTAGATTGTTTTCGGTCAAGATTCTTTTGGCAAAGGGATAGTGAAAAAAATACCGGGTGGCTAGATGAAATGTTGTTTGCTGACCCAAAGACCAGGGAGGTCTTGGTATTCATGACCTACAGGTTAAAATTCAGCCCTCCTCGGTAAGTGGTTTTTTAAGCTACTTACTGAAGATGGTGTGTGTGGCAAAGAATCCTTAGAAGGGTACTAGCACAAGTGCTTTGTCGCAGTTTTATTGGAAACCTGGTGATGCTCACTTTCGGGTTGGCTAACGGCGACGAACAAATATTTCTTTCGCTTTGGCGTCTTTAAAACTAAGGGTGGATCAGATATTAGATTATGAGAGGGCAGATGGTTAGGACGACCACTCTTCGAGAATAATATCTAGCTCTATATAACATTGTCCGTCATGAAGGTGATACCATAGCCACAGTTATGCAGACGAATGTGACATTCAAGTGGGATTTATTTGGACCAAGACTTGCGTCATGGAGTACCCTATAGGGAGGCTGGCTTTGGTCCAGTTGTCGTAAGGATTCGATGATTTTCGTTGGAATCTACGTGAGAATGGAATTTATCGGTAGACTCCATGTATATGGCGTTGCTCCATTCCGACATGGGAGTTGATAATAATAAGAAAATGTGGAAGATGAAAATACCACTAAAAGTTAAATTGTTTGTGTGGTATTTTCGTAAAGGTGTTATTTTTAAAAAGATAACCTTGTCAAGCGCAACTGGCATGAAAGTAGTTTTATGTCTACATGATGAGGTGATAAACCACTTGTTTTTCCAATGCAGGCACATTCTATTTGGTCAGCCATCCAGAAAGGTTCCAACTTACCATGATCCGTTGCAAAAATATCTTTGGCAACTATTTACATGGAAATGATCACAAGTATAGATCTATTATTTGGGTGGGGCGTTAGGCATAATATGGTCGCTATGATTATGTAGAAATGACAAGATGTTTTCATGATAAAATTGTTCTCTCATGCAGGTAGTTAACGTTGCACAAGTTTTTTCCGTTCGTGGTTAACATTATAGCGGGTGGGAAATCGAGACATTTTTATAAAGGTATCTGCACGACTGGAAGAAACGGCGAGTGATATTTTTATCCACTGTGGATAGCTGCATGATCTTCAGATTAGCCCACCTTTAACATAGACCCACTTTATAGTTGTTTACTTGTATTTAGTCGGTTGCTATCTTTTTATTCGTGACACTGCAGTGTACTGTTGTGTGCGTCTTTATTATACAAAGCCTGAGTATAATGTTTAAACTCTTGAATAATAAAGTCTTTGATTAAAATAAGTCAACGCTGACTCGACAAATTGGGCATTTTGTGAAGCACAACACAGGCAACCATAGGCTCGTCTTGGCTGCAAACTCTTTCCTCTGCAAGCCGCACCTGCGGTTCGACCAGCTCTATGAATTCACTGTTTAAATTAGACTACACTACCATCAATCATTCACATTTGTTTTGCTTGGTCTGCAGGACCCAGCGGGAGGTGTTCCGGATACTCTGGTATGATTGCGAGTACACCCACAGGGTGACAGGGCTGTAGTTTTGCTTTGGATGGACCAATGTCCTAGGCCACAGATTTTATGAGATTATTAATATGGGGAAAGAATGGAGGTCTATGGACAGTTTGCACACCGAAGGCTTTTTGAAAGTTGAGGAGATCCCTTGCCAGAACAAGGAAGGCCAGGACTGCTGCCTGTTGGTCTCTTGGAAGCTTGTGGCCAGTGAAGATAAGCCAAAGGTACGATCCTTTTTGAACTTTGATCTACAGAGAGGTCGGGTGCGGGGTGCAGAGACCATGGACACGGTCCATATAGCATGCAGTAGCTAACTTTTTTTAAAAAAATACATTATTTTTTACAATTTTCAGAAATAATACATATTTTGATGAAATTTTAAGAAATATTGCACCCTCGGCTACGCTAAAACGACAGGACCTATCGGGCACGGGCACGGCAATGTCGACGAGCTAGTCGGCTGAGGGCCGGCTGCTAGTCGGCTTAGCGTGGCCGACGAGACCTGCTCGGCTACGGTAAAGCCGACGAAACCCGCTCAGCTACGTTAACGGCGACATATGCATGTTCGCACGTACCTTCGGCTGCTCCCTCCATTTTCTCCCGCCACTGTTGCTCCCGCACTTTTTTCCTGCAAGTGTTGCTCTCGTCCTTTTTTTCCGCCATCGTTGCTCTCGCCATTTTCTCCCGCCCACCGTTTCCCATCATTTCTTCTCTTCTCGTCTATAAAACCCCCTCCTCCTCACTGAGGTGGGTAACCACTCTAGTGTGTTCACTAAAAAAATGTCGGGTTTTCCTTTAGATCCGAGTTTAATGGATATGTCTGAACGTCTTTTGTGTTGTGTCGCGGCCGACAGGGCCTGGTCGGCTGGTTGGCTATGCCATCGCCGAGGGTTTATTATTTCTGAAAATAACTACAAAAGCGTATTATTTCAAGAAATTGTTAAAATAAAATATTAAAAAAAATTGGGTGTAGATGATTGATTGAATGGAGAGCCGGGAAGTAGTACTATGCAGCTGTTGCCACAAGTTGGTCGATCGTCCAGTTTTGATATTAACTGCTACAGTATGAAATTGTCCTAAACTTAATATAGCATGTCCGATGTACACTTTACTTTCACACCAGGGATACTTGAGGACACTCTTTTCT
This sequence comes from Poa pratensis, assembly GCA_947311845.1. Taxonomy (NCBI): domain Eukaryota; kingdom Viridiplantae; phylum Streptophyta; class Magnoliopsida; order Poales; family Poaceae; genus Poa; species Poa pratensis. The sequence goes on along the minus strand of CAMZMU010000091.1, from coordinate 20,241,871 downwards.
CACACATTAAGCTAGGAAAACGGTGAAATCATAATCCGTAATACTCCCTGTATTCTACTAATAGCAACTACTCCGTATTCATTCAAGATTGCCATTGAAACAAACCAAGGGACGTCCGGGACAACCTACCTGTGCATGCATGCTGTGCTTCGGACTTCACTCTGAAAGAATATTTGCCATCTACTCCCTCTGTATCAAAATATAAGACTTTGTATCTACTTTCCACACACATATATCTAGATATGTTTTAGTGCAAGGTTTATGTAAATTTTACACTAAAACATGTCTAGATACATGTGTGTGGAAAGTAGGTACAAAGTCTTATATTTTGATATGGAGGGAGTATTATATGGAGTTGCTACGAACAAGATTAATTTGAATATAGACGAAAAACTGCGGAGCTGGACTTTAGAGCCATAAGAGCATCTCCAGTGGGAGTAGGCAAATTCGTGTCCGACACCCCAATTGAGCCCTCTTTGGGGGTGTCGGACATGTGTCCGCCACAATGTGTGTGTGTGTGGGGGGGTGTGTGTGGGGGGGGGTGGGGGGGGGGGAGGAGGTTCAAATTTCATTCATATTTGGTTTTAATGAAATTTGACCTAACCCTAACCCTAGGCCTTATCCTCGTCCCAGTTGATGTCATCGAGGAGCACGACGGCGGAGGAGGAGGAGGCACGGTTGGTCGAGGCGCCGTGTTGACGCATCACATGGTTGGTGGAGGCGCCGCCGGAGGAGGTCGTCATCTATGTGGAGGAGGCGATGGTCGCCATGAGGCCCGGGCAGTCCCTCTCGAGAGTGGCCACCAAGTCGGTAATCACCGCAAGGAAACCGGGTTGTCGCCGTCGTGCTCGTTCCGCAGCGGGGACGATACGTGCTAGCCCGTCGGGAGCAACTCCACCGGCTGTGGCTCCGGCCTAGGTCGGCACAGGTAGAGGTGACCGAGCGGTGGGGATCGCCGTGGCTCGTGGCGTTCGCGGATGACGATGCCGCTCCTCCGCCCCCTCCAAAACGCAGCGGTGAGAGCCGCTCCTCCTTCAACGGACGACAGATGGGGGTCTGGTCGGTACAGCGTGGCGGGGCCGCCATAACAGGTGGCAGCAGCCACAATGGGGTAGGGTTCGCTGTTGCGGCATGTTGGCGAGCGGCATCAATGGCGGAGGCCAACGTGTGGCAGGTCCCCGTCCATCATCGGCGCAGCCCCTCTGCGTTGTAGTGCCCCGGCGGGACTGCGTCGTCGTAGAAGGAGAGCGCCTCGTTGCACTCGCGCTCGAAGCGTTGGAGCCAGCGACCCCAGTTGTTGTCATCGTACTCCAGCGAGGCCAGATCCCGTGTCAGCCAGCTCCAGCGGCCATGGCGCGCCGGATCTGCTCCGGCGTTTCCAGCAGCACGGACACCGGGAGCCCGCCATTGATGGACAATCACCACCCCTTGGGTAGGCGGGAATCTGGCGGGACGAGATGCCTGTACCGGTAGAGGTCCCAAGTCTCGTCGGTGGAGATGATGCGGCCGCCCCGGCTTGAGCTTCTCGTCTCGTAGTTTTTCGCCATTGCGCGTGGAGGCGATGTTAGAGATGCAGGCGACGTGGGAGATGAGGATGCAGGCGAGGTGGGTGCGGCGTTTCGAGGCATGGCGAGGTGAGGGAGGTGAGTGCTGGGCCTGCATCCGCCACGGCGTAAATGCCATTGCATGGGAACGTTGCGACGCCGATGCGTGGGTTGGCGCGCACGCCGGCGCCGTCGTTAATGCGTCACGCCTACGTCTCGTCACCTTCCTCCCGTCCCGTCGCGTCGTCTAGCAAACCGTCCCGGCGAGTGCCGGTGGAGGTGGAGATGCTCGAAATAAAATTGGGACACCGTTGTTAATCTTCTAAAGGCGCGGGCACCATTCGGTCAATCACATATAGCTGTTCGGTGTCAGCCGTGCACCACAAAAAGCAAAGTCAGGTCCTGAACCAAAGTCATATGTACCGGTCGATCGCGTGGATGCCCCCCCATTCCCCATTGGTATTTCCCCACTCAATAGTCCATTAAGAAAGGAACCTTTGGCAAAATTTGGTACCAGTTCCTACGGTGACACTGAAATTTCTTCCGATTTCATTATTTGTGCAATTCTCAGTTAGACATCCTAAAAACCTGCTGTATTTTTTTTTTTGAAATGGGCACTATGATACTAGGCATAAATACGCTAGTTCTGACCCTATAATTACAACATAATGACCTCACTAGCCCTAGTTTGCACTCATTTTGGCCATTTGACATCACCGGCTGTCAATCCTAGCTCCGCCGCTTTACTACGTTCTAGTATCACGGGAGCTACACAGATGAAATGGGATGATAGTGTATGCATGAGAGCTTGGGCGAGACTGGCCGTGGCAAGGCTTGTGCACACGCTCAGGGATTACGCAAGGGAGAGCCAGGCACGCATGCGCTCGGTGGCGAACCAGAGTGCCTCGTGGCTAGTGGATGCAGGAGACGGTGCGAGAGTAGACGAGGCAGCGACCGCAGGGTAGGCAGTACCGCCGGCGCACACCGATGACGAGGAGGTCGGCGCGCGCTTCCTGTTCCACTTCCTCTTTGCCTCTCACGATGCGTCCACGTGTTCTCTCTGCTGGGCAGTCTCCCTCGTCGGATCCCACCCAGACGCACTACGGGAATCTGCCAAGACGCCGACGGCTGGCAACCGTCGGCGTAGACCTGAAGGCCGTCGGCGTAGCCATAGCCCGACGGTGGCCGTCGGTGTAGCGTCGTCGGCGTAGCGCCCCGTCGGCGTACCAACCTGGCCGTCGGCGTACTTGGACCCCGTCGGCGTACGTGGTGGTGGGACCCACAAGACGGCATCCTGCCGTTTCGTCAGTCCACCATCCGCCGACGGCAATGCCGTCGGCGTACACATCCCGGAAAAGTAAAAAAAAAAAGCTGAGCCACCGCCGCCGGAGCACCGGCCGGCCGAGCCTACCACCTCACCGACAGAGGCCATGGTGAGGGAGGCCACGGCCAGCACAGGCCACGGCCAGAGCGGCGGGCAGCAGAGCATCAAAATAAGGCCACGGTGAGGTCGATGAAGATCACGCGAGATCCATGACGAGCACGGCGAGGTCGAGGTCGCGGCTCCTCGCGGCGTTGGTGGACGACGGCCCTCCGTCGCTTGCAGATGATGCGCCGGAGCCATGGGAGCCTCGCGTTGGTGCTGGACGGCGGCGGGAGGGAGCAGGGCCGCGCCGTGGTCCCGCAGGAGCTCCGCGATGGCCGCCTCTGCCTCCCTCATATCTCCGTGAGCGGAGGAGAGGGAGGAGGCGTGTGTGGACGCGGTGGTTGTGGCGCGGCGGCGGTGCGGGACGAGGCTGAGGCGGAGGTGGAGAGGGGAGGGAGAGATCGAGGCGAGGCTGAGGTCGTCGGTGGCGTGCTGTGCGTGGATGCGAGGTTGGGGAGAGAGACGAGGAGAGGTTGGGGAGAGAGACGAGGAGAGGCGGAGGGATCGAGGGAGGAGATCGAGGCCTGCGTGGGTGGGTCGTGGGTTCCTTTCTTTTATCTCTTCCTCATTTTCCGTGCGTGGGTGGGTCGTGGGTGCGTTTGTGTTTCTTCTGAAGGATTCCTGGACGTTGGATCTTGATCAAGGGTTAGATCGTTGGCTGATCCGTGGGAGTTGGTTTCCTCTCTTCTGATTGGTTATCAGTTTGACCACGGTTTCACCTAGTTTTATGACATTTTAAAAAATCAGAAAAATAGAAAATGAGTGTGCATCATCATCTTATGTGACCTAGTGGCGTATTTTGTCGAACCAAGCTCATATTGGGCAAACGTGTGCGTCTTAGGATGGCGAGCAATGTTGTCGAAGGAAGTTTGCATTTTTTTTACACGCAAAGTTGGATTCTCATTTTCAGAGCGTCGAAACTCGGCATTTTAGTGAAGCAACTACACAAACGCGCTTATATATCTGAAGTGGCAGATTTTTGTAAAATACTAGGCCATATTATGTTTACAAGTCACCATTTGTGTATATGTGGAAATCCTTTTATGCATGATCTTGGAAAAAGACAAGATGCTACTGATTCAGCTAGAAGCGGGGGGAATTGAACTATAGGTGCTACATAGTTTGCTCTTGATTTTTCAAATTATTGTTATAAATATCATTTTCCATCTCCACTAATATTACACAGGCATTGCACGTGCTCCATTACTAGTTCTTTAAGTGTCAAAATGACTTTTTTTTGAACCAAGTACAAAAAATATGGTGCAAAATGGTCCCATCTCATTTTTTGTGACGTGCCGAAGGAAGGTTGCATTTTTTTACACGAAAAGTTGACTTCTCATTTTCGGAGCGTCGGAACCCGGCATTTTTGTGAAGCAGCTCGCTTATGTTGATTTTCTGAAAGTAATTTAAATTACGTAAATGCAAGTCATATGGGGTGCAACATATGATAGCACCCCAAGAAATAATATTTTAAAGCATCTTGTTCATTTGACCGGTTATTCCCATGTAGACCGAAATAGTATAAGTATAAATAAAATTAGTCGCGGTATCTTACATCATCGAATCATAGCTGAGTTGGTATAGACGCAGCGATATATTGGGCGGATCCCAGGTTCGAATCCTCTTGGCCATGTTTAATTTTTCAGTACGCCGACGGCATGAGGTTAGACGTCCGTTCGAACCCGGCCGAAAGTGTCGCGGCGCAGCTGTTACGCCATTCAAAGACATACGCCGACGGCCCGATATTTGGCCGTCGGCGTACATATGGGCCGTCGGCGTCTTGGGCCAGTCCCGTAGTGACGTGCTCGCGCGCGTGCGCGCCGAGTTGGCCGCGCGGTCGGGTCACCGGAGTCTGGCCAGCTCCTGACCGCCGAGTGGAAAATCCGCGTTGGAGCCGGTGCGAGAGTAGAGGAGGCAGCGACCGCCGGGTATGCACCGATGACGAGGAGCTCGGGGCTTACCCAGGCGGTGGAACCACGCGAGGTACCGCGCCCCGGCGACGCTGGTGCCGCACATGGCAAGCGAGTTGTTCGAGCTGACGGAGTGGTGCACGGTGCCCAAGTGCGCCATCGTGTTCCCGTCGGTGTACGAGTCGTCGTTCCAAGGGTTCCCGGCCGGAAGCGTTCGACCCGGAGGCGCGCAGGGAGGACGTGGCGTACAAGCGCAACTTCTCCCCTGTCCTTTGGTGCCGGCCCGCAGCAGTGCGTCGGGCAGCAGTACGGCTTGAACCGCCTCGTGCTGTTCCTGGCGTTGTTCGTGTTAGTCGCCTAGTCGCCGGCCTTCAGGCGGGACAGGACGAGCCACGCCTTGTGGCGGCCGCGTACGAGAACGACGCCACGTGGATGGCTGCCGGACGGGTTTGACTCGTCGACGCGCGTTCGCTGGGGTGGAGTGGGCCGGCGCCGCCTGAGGAGGTGCGCCAGTGGTGCCCTGTCGTGGGCTTGGGTTGGTCGGCCGCGACCTTCCTCCAGTCCACCACCCTCAGCTCCCTACTCCAGCTCCGCCGGCGCAGGTCGCTACATATGATGTCCATGGCTTGGCGCCTGCGGCTGAGTCTGCTGCTCGACGACGCAAGCCGCAAGCGGAGTGGACAGCCGCTTCTTGGCCCTTCCGGCAGCCGTTCGGGTGTTGCTCCAATACATTGATGTGGCACCACCCACAGCGAGCGGCGTCTTTCCTCGTCCCAGCCGTCGGCCGTGGAACTGCTGCCGTCGCGCCCCGCACGGACGCGCACCAGCGCATGCATGTATCCACCGCGGCGTCATGCTAGCAAGAAAAACACACCGCTGGAGATTAGGGGGATCTTTGCATACAGAAAACACTGCTGGATCCGTCAACATTGTGCCTCGTGAACAAACAGTGATCAAAGTGCGGCTAGTTGACAAGTACGAGGACAGATGATGCATGTTACTTTGCTTACACGCTTACACGTACATGTCGTGACCAGGCAGGCAGCACAGGAGGAGCGAGCTTGTAGCTCTCACCTTCTCACGATCTTACAGGAAGGTGTAACTCTTGCTCAACTAGTCACACATCTTCTCATGCATGAATGGGTCGATGAGAATTTTAGACTTTTTGGTTGTGCTATGGGCTAAAACCACCTAGCTAAACACTATCAAATTTCAACAATTCCTCACAAAAATTTCACGGGCACATCACAACAATTTAGTTCCAAAACATTGTTTATATAGCTGCTTAGAGTTTCCGCATTTGTCTTTACTTTCTTTTTCTGCAGATGAAATCAGGAGTAGAGCGGCGAGGCTAGGTGTTTCCCCAGGAAAAAATAAACAACAAATTGATTCCTCAATTTCGGTCATTACAAATGTTGAACATGAAAGATCTTTAGTTTTTCTGAAAAATAATTTGCCCCTATGGATGACGAGTCTGAATCTAGCTTGGTTTTACGAAGAGCCTCGAACTTGAGCGAGGACTTGGTTGATGATTTTTAGTTGGTTGGGGGTCACACGGACTTTCAACCTGCAAAATTAAAGGTCACGTGTGGCCGAAAGAAAAACAATTTATACTCTCAGCGCTCAGTCAGACGCAGTGCTCGTATTAGAAAATTACAGAACAAGTAAAATGAAGGGTATGATCTGGAATAGTGATGGGTTTGGGGATACAGCGAGGCACTTGACTGTTAATGAGACGGTTAGGGAACAAAAACTCGATTTTGTTGCCATAGTTGAGACGGGACGTTCTTCGTTTGCATCACATTTCCTAAAAAAATTAGCTGGGGGTAGGGATTTCACTTGGTATTGTATTCCTCCACACGAGAGATCTGGGGGTATGCTGGTGGAGTTTAATAATGCAGCTTTCTCATTGCAAAAGGTTGTAACTGGTGATTTTTGCGTCAAGTTCCATATTAGGTCTAAACATGATGGTTTTCTTTGGATTCTGGTTGTAGTTTACGGGGCTGCACAGGAGGCACGGAAACTTGATTTTTTAGCTGAACTTGTGCGGATTTGTGAGAGAGAGACCTTGCCTATGTTGGTAGGCGGGGATTTCAATATTATCCGATGAGAGGGGGAAAAAAATAATGCAATTTTTAACGCAAGCTGGTCGTTTATGTTCAATGCTATTATTGAAAGCTTAGATCTAAAAGAGTTACGGCTTTCTGGTATACAATATACGTGGGCTAATCAAAGAGAGAACCCCACGTATGAAAAGTTAGATCGGTTCTTGGCAAGTGTTGAATGGAAACAAAAATAACCGTTGGTAACGGTGCATGCAATGACTCGCACGGGGTCGGATCATACACCTTTAATTTTAGACTCGGGTGATCGAGCTCATTTAGGAAATAAGAATCACTTCTCTTTTGAATTATCTTGGATGCGCCAAGATGGTTTTTACGAGATGATTAAGCGTGAATGGACATCGGTCAAGACGGGGGATTCTCCTCTCGAGCGGTGGCAGGAGAAAATTAGGCATTTGCGAAATTTTTTGAGAGGTTGGGCAATTTTTTGTGTGTGGAGAATACAAGAAAAAGAAAGAAATGCTTTTGGCACTCATCGACGAGCTAGATATTAAAGCTAAAACTGCCACCTTGACTACAGCCGAGCGGGCAGCAAAAAAACAGCCAGACATCGATTTAGCTTAGCTTCGTCATGATGAGGAGCCAAAATGGGCACAACGTTCTAAAGTTAGACATATTCAAGAGGGTGGAAATAATACATGATATTTTCACATCATGGCTAATAGTAAGCACAGAAAAAATAAATCTTTCAACTAGAGCAAGATGAGGGAACAATAGTAGGGGAAGCCAATCTTAAAGTCTTCATATCAGATTATTATAAGAAATTATTTGGAGCACCGGTTCCAAATTATTTTGATATGAATGAGGAGGTAATAGCATTCTAACATTGGAATTCTCGGAGAAAGAGGTTCATGAGGCTATCTCTCAAATGGAACACAATAAATCTCCAGGACCAGATGGGTTTCCTACGGAGTTTTATAAAAAAAAATGGCCTTTCCTAAAAAATGATCTTATGGCAATGTTTGCCCAGCTGCGGACGGGTGAGTTGCCAGTTTATAAGCTGAACTTCGGAGTTATTACCTTGCTGCCCAAAAAATAAGATGCGTCTCGAATTGAGCAGTATAGGCCTATTTGTCTTTTAAATCATAAATGTCAGCTTCAAAATTTTCACCAAGGTTGGTACGAATAGGGTGACTTCTATTGCGAGTAAAGTCATTCGTCCAACCCAAACAACCTTTATTCCAGGTAGAAATATCTTGGAGGGTGTTGTGGTGCTACATGAGACAATACATGAACTAAAACGTAAAAAACTTGATGTAGTGCTGTTTAAGATTGATTTTGAGAAGGCGCACGACAAAGTTAAATGGTCCTTCTTGCAGCAAGTTCTTCGTATGAAAGGATTCACACCGCAATGGTGTGAGTGGATTGCTCGTTTTGTTCAAGGGGGGAGTGTTGGTATTCGCGTAGATGATGATATCGGTCATTATTTCCAAACACTCAAGGGTTTAAGACAGGGAGACCCTCTGTCACCCATGTTGTTTAATTTAGTTGCTGATATGCTGGCTATTCTGATTGCAAGAGCAAAGGAGGATGGTCAGGTTGGAGGATTGATACCACATTTTGTTGATGGCGGTGTCTCGATTCTTCAATATGCAGACGACACAATATTATTTCTAGAGCATGACGTCGTGAAAGCCGTGAACATGAAATTAATATTGGCCTTTTTTAAGCAATTTTCAGGACTAAAATTCAACTTCCATTAGAGCGAGTTATATTGTTTAGGCAATGCTAAAGATGAGCAGGATCAATACCGACATATTTTTGGATGTGAAATCGGTACACTTCCATTTAAATATTTGGTTATTCGTATCCATTATAGAAAGCTGCTCAATAAGGAATGGAAACTAGATGAGGATCGCTTCAAGCGCAAGCTGGGATCCTGGTTAGCCAAGATGTTATCGTACAGAGATCGTCTAGTGCTAATTAATTCTGTTCTCACTAGCTTGCCAATGTTTCTGCTATCTTTTTTTGAAATACCTAAAGGGGTATGTAAAAGATTAGATTATTATAGATCTTGATTCTTTTGGCAGAGTGACCAACAAAAGAAGAAGTATAGGCTTATGAAATGGAATATAGTTTGTAGACTGAAGGACCATGGTGGATTAGGCTTTTTAAAATACTACATGAGAAGGGGGTGTGGCAGGAACTTTTAAGTAACAAGTACTTAGGTGATAAAACGTTGTCACAAGTTCAAGCTAAACCATCCGATTCTCCTTTTTGGAAAGGACTAATGAGAGTAAAAGAGGACTTCTTCAAGTATGGTTCTTTTACTATTGGAGATGGGCAACAAATTCGTTTTTGGGAGGACATATGGATAGATAATATTTCATTAGCGAATGAATATCCTTCCTTATATGCTCTTTCTTCTAACAAACAGGCCACGGTGGCCACTGTTTTTGACTCTATACCTATTAATCTTCCATTCCGTAGGAATTTGGTAGGGGTGACTAGAGATTTGTGGTTTCAACTAGTTGAGAAAATTATGCATGTTAACTTTACTACTGAACCTGATAAATTTAACTGGAATTTAAACTCAACCCGGGTTTTTTCAGTTAAATACTATTATGCTGAGCTGCTTAATGGTCACACAAGATACTTGCGTAAATATCTTTGAAGACTCAAGATAGCACTAAAGATAATGATTTTCTTATGGTTTTTGAACCAAAAAGAGCTTTTAACAAAAGATAACTTGATTAAACGGAGATGGACAGGTTGCAAGAATGCGTTTTCTGTGATGCAGACGAGTCTGTGGAGCATTTGTTCATTTCATGTACTTTTGCTCGGGATATTTGGAGATTGGTGCATTTTACCTTTAACATCTATCCTCCAACAAGTGTAGCAAATATGTTTGGTAGCTGGTTGAATGGGGTAGATAAGAAATCAAAAGCGCGAATTAGAATAGGCATGGCGGCCATTCTATGGGCAATTTGGAATTGTCGTAATGATTTTATTTTTAACAATGCACAATCTAATCACTATTTGCAGGTTATAAACAAGGCGACTTATTGGATCCATCTATGGTCCTATCTTCTGCCCGCGGATCAGCGTGGACTCATGGCTACCGGATGTACTCGAATGATGTTTCTCGTACGGGCTATGTTCTGCCGGGGTCGGTGGCTAAATCATAAGCGAATAGATGGGTAGGGCCTTTTTCATCTGGTTGATTTTTGTATCCACACTGAGTAATCCGTGAACTGTAATAATTGTGAATGCTTGGTACTATGCAATAAAATGTGGAGGCTATGTGCATCATTTTGATGCAGAGGCCGGGATCCGCACCCCTTTTCTAAAAAAAAACTGCTTAGTGGACATCGTTAAGTTGAACATTCACTTATAACTGTGCGCCACATTATTTCAAAAATTAATAGTGGACTATGTCTTAAATACAAACTTTCTGTGATGCTAGTTACACACAAATATTTGACCGATACTGGGCTGCTGAGGGCCTTCCCCTCGGTGGAAATTATAGGTCATACTCCAGAGCCTTTCATGAGTTTATTAGAGAGCACCCAACTTTCACGGACTACGATGTTTGATAGTCAGACTAATATATTTGTGTTCCTTAAAATATGCTCTGTAAGACAACATTTATGGTTATAAATGTGCAATTAACAACCGGGTTTCGACAGGATATACACTTTTCTTGAAAATTTGTAAGTCCAACTGGTATCCAACAGTAGTTGAGTTTTCTCAAGAAATGTGAAAGTAGAAATCAGATTTCGATGGGAGTTGCAATTTCTGAAGCACTTCAACCCGTTTTCGTTCCCGATTACACTTTTCTAGAAACATGCAAATAGCAATCGGTTTTAACGGGACTTGCACTTTTCTTAGACTACTCATAGTGGGGGTATCATACACTAGTATCATGCATATGATCATGCATATGATACTAGTCTATGTTACTACCTCTATAGTGGGTAGTAATATATACGTGGTATCATATAATCATGTATTTATTAGCCTATAGACTCATGTTGTATCGAAATCCATTATGTTACGGTATCTACCTATGATACCAACACTATCTCTCTTCTTTAATTGCATGCCACATCATCATGTGTGCTTATGTGGCACTTATGTTACTCCCACTATGAGTAGTCTTAAGACTAGTCACAATGGGGAGTATCATATACTAGTATCATGCACATGATACTAATCTATGTTACTACCTCCACAGTGGGTAGTAACATATTTGTGGTATCATACAATACTATATTTATTAGGTTATAGACTCATCTTGCATTGGAATCCGTTATGTTACGGTATCTACCTATGATACTAGTATCACCTCTCTCATCATTAATTACAGTGACACGTCAGCTTTTTGCCAACATGGCATGCATGATACCACCTATGATACTCCCATTGTGGCTAGTCTAAGCACTCCAACCCGTTTTCATTCCCGGTTACACTTTTCTTGAAACATGCAAGTAGCAACCGAGTTTTGATGCGAGTTGCAATTTTTTCGAACAAATGTGTAACTACAACCTGTTTCCAATATATGTTGCTCTTTTTACAAAACGTGCAATTACCAATTATTTTTTCAAATGAGTTGCACTTTCTTTGTCAACCGGTTTTCAAAACGAGTTGCACGTTTCTCGAAAAAATATGCAAAAGTAACAGGATTTTCGATACGAGTTGTATTTTTTCTCAAAAACCGTGGTAGTCAAACAGGTTTCTAAAATGTAGCAGCCTGAGTTGGAAGTGAGTTTCAGTAGTCGCTCACCCGGAACCGCCCCTGGAAGTTTGGAAGGTGCCCAGAGCTTTGTGCCTTTGTGAATGAATTTTTTCGATAAAGGGAGTTTTTATTACTTAAAGAGTTTTAAGCATTACACCCGGCCTCTGCACAGCTAAGGTGCACACAGCCCCACAAGTTCAACCGTCACGCCATAACGAAAAAAATAAAAGGCGAGTTACATATCATCATGAGAAATTGTAATAACGCCTATGCTGGAGGAGGACATATCCGAAGATCATGTTGCCATCCATTGAGCGAGAACAGCTCCCTGGCCACTCTCTCCAAACGCGCAGCCGCCTCGGAAGCCAGGTCCCGATGCTCCACCCGCAGTAGTGGTAGCCAAGAACGAATCATCGCCGTGCACCGGTAGATAACCTGCATAAAGGAAACAACTTTGTCATTGAAAACCTTGTCATTTCTACATAGACAGAGCGACCAAATAACTGCAATCGCTCCCATCCTAATACGCATCTTAAACCTAGGATCCACACCATTTAACCAGCGCCCGAAAATATTCGAGACACTACGTGGAGGGTATAAGGTAGAGCCTATCTGGATGGCCGACCATATAGAAGAGGCAAACTTGCATTGAAAAAATAAGTGTTGTATAGTCTCGTCATGATGACAAAAGACACACTTTTTACTTCCATGCCAATTGCGCTTTGCAAGGTTATCTTTTGTAAGAATTACTCCGCGACGAAGATACCATGCGAAAACCTTTGTTTTCAGCGGTATCTTCATCGACCAAATTTTATGATTATTATCTACCGGTATATCAGGTTGGATCAAGATTTTGTACATGGAGTCAACCGAGAACTTGCCATTCTTGGTGAGATTCCATCGAAATTTATCCGGTCCCTGCGTCAGGTGGATAGAATCCAGCCGAGTTAGCAAAGCATTCCAGGATGCTAGCCTGGGACCAAATAGGCTTCTTCTGAACGAAACATCAGGTGGAGAAGTTCTCAACACTTTAGCTAGTGTATCACCTTTATATCTCACAATGTTATACAAAGCGGGATACTGTTCACGGAGTGGAGCTCGTCCGAGCCATTTATCCTCCCAGAACCTAATCTCAGATCCATTCTTAATAGCGAACGACCCATGTGGAAAGAAGAATTTTTTCGTAGCCATTAAGCCAGCCCAAAAATGCGAGTCTCCAGGTTTCCACACAACTTGGGAGACCGCTTTCGAGCCCACATATTTTCTTCTTAGAAGGGTTTGCCATAGCCCTTCTTCAGAAAGGAGCTTAAATAACCATTTACCAAGTAGGGCTCTGTTCTTGATCTCAAGATCATGAATACCAAGCCCCCCATGGTCTCTAGGCCGGCAAACCACACTCCATTTGGCTAGACGATATTTTCTTTTCTCACTATCCCCTTGCCAAAAGAATGAATGAATGGATAGATGAAAACAAAATCACATGCAACACTGGTTTTGATTCAAAGAACACACCCTATAAGACACCATTGTTCAAATATATGACAAAATAGATAGGAACGACAATGGATTGACGGTGACCAATCTAATGACACCAACAATTATTCTTGCGGCTCACATCAGATATTGGCCCCCTAACGACAGCTTGGACATAATAATCCCGGCAAGCATTAGGTACGTCCCTATGCAGACATTTTTTTTTTTGCGAAACACAGTACAACGTAAACGCTCACAAACACGCGCATACACTCACCCATATGAACGCACACACGCACACCCTACCTCTATGAGCACCTCCGAGAGACTGAGCCGGTAAACATGTGTTCGAAGAAATCAATCATGATTTCTTCCTCCATCACTGTGTCAAGATCCGCCGGGGTCTTGTCCCCGCGGCTTGGAATGTCGGGACGAATTACGGAGCCGTATCCAATCCCGCCATGAGCGCCGTATTTTCCGAAGGGGCTGAGCACGTCCGTGAAAAATTACCCCCGTTTTGGCTAAAAAACGAGCATCCAATCGGGGCCTAAGCCGTCGTAGAGGAAGACGCCGCTGCCGTATTATATGTCGGGCACCTTGTGATACCACACATCCAGGACGGCCTGGAGCTGCTTGTCGGTCATCTTCATGGTGTGGCGCACGACGCGTTCGTGGCCAACCACCTTGATCGTCACCAGTAGGGGCTTCACCGCCGCCTTGGAGTCCTCCTCCTCCTCTTCCCTGGACGGCGACGACATTGGCTTCAGTTAGCTTTGTGGATTCCTCACTGCGTATACCTTTGACTGTGGACTGTGGAGTAGTTTTTCCGAAGTGTGAAGATGGATGTGACGAGCTAGGTGCAGGGGCTTATATGAAGGGGCTTGACTGGCTCTCATTTTGATGCCAGTGCCTCATCGATTGCTACGACCAGTAATTTAGATTGAAAAGATTCATACGTAACCCGATACGCGTCTCCACTGGCTCAGTTTTGCATGCATGACCCGTGGTGTGGTGGAACAGAGAGCAAATAAAGCACCAAAGGTCTCATGGACGTTGGCAAATGGCATGGAGTTTAGCTTTTTTTCCCACACGAGTAGACGACCTTGGTTTTGACCATAGTGCTTTTAATCCCACCAATTCGCTTTTTATACCATAGTACTTTTGAATAACGGAGGCCAAAAAAAATTCAAAAAGGGGATCACCGTAACCCGGCCTCTGCATCAGAATACACCGGCAAAGAAGCAAAAAAACACTCGGCAAAGCCACTTGACACGTGTCCCCTCGGGCAATAGTTGCCGGAGAGGAGATGGCGCGTTGGCTTTGTCGAGTGCTTCACAAAAAGAACATTTGGAATTTGAATATGGACTGAAAGGTACATATCATCAAATAATAAAACCAAATATGCAAACATATACAAACTATTTTATTTTTATTGGTGATTACCCTAACCAATGTGTTTTCAATACCAAGTCTAAGTCTAGAGTATGCACACTTTTTTTTAACTTTATTCGCTAGAAGCAGGGACCACCAAAAAGTAGTGTCATTGGTTAAGTTTATCATCTACAAATTTCTATAAATATGCATACATAATAATACACTAGAAACCACTATTGAAATATTTGTAAGATCTTACTTTTTATAGATCTTTACCATAAATAACTAAATCATATAGATTATGCATTGTATGAAAAAAGTTCTATAACAAACTTTTGTTAAAAAATATTCTTAAAAAAACACCACCTGATATTTATTGATATTTCTTATGTGACTAAACTATGCAAATAAAAAGAAAAATTATAATTCTGATAATGCACATGGTTAAATCTGCATAAGTATAAAAGTTTAGTATAAATTATATTTTTATTCGCTCGGAAATTCACTAGACCGACCCTGCCGGTGCCGCCCTTGGTATGCATGGTGTATGTTATCATCCAAGACATAGAGAACACCCAAAGTCCAATTGGGGCTATCCAATCAAAGGCACACGATATCTTGGGGCAAGATGGCATAACAAAGTCATGAAGAATGATCCCGGACTGAAGAAATGTCACATAGACAAAGGACGGAATCATCTCAACAATCATGTCATGGTACTGACTTGCCGACACAAAAACGTTCCGGCATAGCCGCATAGGTAGGATAGGCCTGCATGAAGTAGGATAGACCAAGGGTTAGCCATTATTAATCAAATCGGTGGAGACACGAGCCGACAGCCCGTTGGACTATGATATGTGCAAATTGTATCTATAACTTTTGATTGTTTGATACTAATTTTATATCTTTGACAATATTTTCATATTAAGTTTATGATTTATTTGGACAAACCTATTAATAGCTGCAAAAATGCACAATGTTCTTGTTTTACATTTTGATGTGTCGGAATTGCTTGGAAATTGACAAGAACATAAAAAGAGCCTTGTTAGAGATGGATTCTGACTTTCCTGAAATCTGTCCACCCTACATATTTCAGAGATCGTCCGTTTTACCCTGGAAGACGACGTCGACAGAATATCTCCTAGAAGACAAAGTTGTAGGAAATTTTCTCGGCATACTCCTGGACCAACAATTCAGCCCAATAAGAGTTCGGATGCGGCCTGGAAATCCGTTTTACTGAAGGCAAACCATCTGATTACGAGAATCCGAAAGTTTATAACGTTATTGACTCCAACTCTTTCCAAACTTGTTGGATCCGGCCAAGTCACGATACAATTGACTCATGAGGGTTGAGAGAAGACCCTAAGAAGGTTCTAGAGGTGCTCAAAAGCACTTGGATCAAAGGGGCATTTATTGGAGGACCAAGGATGATCGTCCTAGCTTATATAAGGAGAGGAAACTCTAATTTTGGAGGAGCCATCCGTTGTCACGAATTTCAGCCATCAAAGTCACAGTTTTGCCTCCCCCATGGACCTTATCTCCATGGGGGAGGGCTCTCTACAGCACCAAGAAGCCATGGAGGAAGGGGGCTATGTGGCGGCGCATCCCCTTAATGCACGGTCGGCGACGTAGGAGGAGCCCCCTGCGCCACCACCGGCTGCTGGCGCCGCCCTGCGCTCCTCGCTGCCCCCTTCTTCGGCTTCACCGCCATCTCCATCGTCATCTGAAAGGATCGTATGACACCTAGAGGGGGGGGGGGTGAATAGGTGCTACTCCAATCTTAATACTTTTTCAAATTAGGCTTGACACAAAAGGTAAATTCTCTATATATGCAACTACGGTGAATTTACCTATATGACAAGCTAGCAACTAAGCAAGATACACGAAGTAAAGACGGTAAGTAAGGATAGAAGTAACCGAAGTGAAAGCACACGGAGACACGGATGTAATCCCGAGTTCCTCCTTTTTAGGGGAGTACGTCTCGTTGGAGAGGTGTGAACCAACACAATGGTTCAACAGCCACAAAGGCTTCACCTTCTTCTCCGATAAACCGCACCACAAAGGTTTGGTTCACCTTCAACTATCGGAAACCTTCAAGGCGGAGTCCGGAGCCTTTACAACAACGATCCGGGGCACAACCCACAACTGGATTGGGAGCTCCCGAACAGCTACAATCTGTCACAAAGATAATAAGTGAGATCAACAAGAAGCTAGGTTTTCCCAATGGAAACCCTAGCAAAGGGGCCCTCAAGTGAATGAGGGGCAAATGAAAAACGGCTTGGTGAAGATGTAGATCCGGGCCTTCTCCTTCAATCCTCCAAAGATCAACGAGTTTGGGTGGAGGGATTGGGAGATCCATCAAATCTTGAGCTTGCAATAATGGTGTTCTTCAAAGATGGTCAAGCTCGTTGACTCGAGGTAGGTGAAGGCGTATAAATATTCCTCTCAGAAATCTGGCCGTTGCTGACGAAATATGGCCGCAGCGGTAGTACCGGGCCTCAGCCGGTACTACCGACCGGCACAGAGTCAATCGTCGTCGTCGATGGTCAACTGGCCTCGCTCACTGCCCGCAGCGGTAGTACCGGACGGAGTCATGCGGTAGTACCGCACCACCCGGTAGTACCGGCCTACTACCGGGCCAGTACCGCTAAAAACAGAGCGATGCCAGTACCGAATTGAGATGTATAGCGGTAGTACCGGGCCTCAGCCGGTACTACCGGCTGGACAGGAAATAGCTCATTTTCTTCCTTTGACAAAAACCTGGGCATATACAAAGTATATAAAAAGTTCCTGCAACTATTTAGCACCCAGATTAGTCATCTAATTGTGTTGTCGACAAACATCAAAACACTTAGGGAAATGAAATGCTCTTTACATGTATGTACAACGGTCCACTCTCCCACAAAGCTCTGTAATCCCTATGTAAATACGGTGTTTTCATGTTACAATTGTTCCTATATGATTATGTTTGCGTAGATCTTTTGTCCTATGGTTGAATTATTGAATATATTTGGTTCATTCGAGTTGTATGTTTATATGGTACAGTCGTATGGTGCCCATTATATTTATGCGCGCATGGATCATCATCTTAGGGTTTGTAATATGTGTAGGATGAAGGGGGAAGGGCTGCTAGAGCGACAGAAACCTAAGCACTCGAACTGGAATTTTACACTTACGAGATAAAGAGGACCTTAAACTTAAGGCTATGGTTGGAAAAAGCTTAATGAATTGTTAGTAGATGCGGATGCTTGCTAACGTTCCAATCATATAGTATATGTAATCACAAGTAGCTGAGAACATATATATTTACCCTCTCTCATATGTAAAACTGCATAAAAGACGATGAGCCAAGTATCTTCACTGATTAATCTTGGACAATTCCACCACACTTTTTACCACTTTTCCACACTCATGGTCATGTTACTTTATGTCACTTTATGTTAGCTTATTGCTGCAACAACTAACATTATTTTCGTGTTCTTTATTATCTTGCAAAACTATCATTTCATACCCGTATTGTCTCTCTAGTTTAATTTTCTAGATAGGGCAAACGTTTAGTGTGCGTAGAGTTGTATCAGTGGTTGATAGAACTTGAGAGAATAGTTATCCTACTTTTAGCTCCTCGTTGTGTTCGACACTCTTACTTATCGAAAAGGTTACAAACGATCTCCTACACTTATGGGTTAGTGCGTGCATCTACCCGCATCCTATAGCCAATGACGTGTTCATGCATCTAGTATTCGCATCTAGTATGCCCATCCAAACCATGGAAAAATGCCGAACTCGCCATCACCTCTGGCGACCATTGCACTCGGACACCGATGACCGAGAGAGAGTTCGTGCAAGTTTATACCGTGCAGGTGCACCGGCGCCACCCTTGAGATGGATCAAGGCCTCACATATTAGTTGGATATGTACGAAAACTTGTTCCTTTCATATTTCACCTAGCTAAGATTCCCTCCTCCCTACTAAACCGGACAAGCAAGACAATTTTCTCTAATGGTAGCTACATAGCCAGAATAGAAATTACGGAGCGGACACAAAAATAGGACGAAGATCACGTACCATCGGATAAGAAGACTGGTGAAGTACGTAATGGCGGAGAAATAGAGAAACCTAAGCAGATTGGACGCGTTGCTTAGCGCATCTTTCACACCTCCACATACTTCACAGCAGCCAGCTTGCCGAATTTCCGTTGATAAGTCCTATCACTTGTATCGTCATAGATAATTTTGGTTATTACGTGTAAGGCAAAAAAAACTAAATTCCTACACGTAACCCAATGGCGGTATCAGATCAGTCTATGAGTAGGTACAGGTACAATCTAGATCACATGTTGTTGCACGCATTACACAAATTTGTGTGGTATATTAGATCAGATCTAATATTCAGATTATTTATGTTGCTTTCCATAATATTGGCAGATTATGATTCCGGCAGCATATATAAGATTTTGTTACAAAATGCTGGCTAACTGCGGACCTTCTGTGCTGCTCCCGAGTATGTCGGTTGTTCGTCCAACGTTGTGCTTCAGTAGCTTTGGGTTTGACTATAGTTGGGAGAGATTAAATTGCATTAAGTGGGCATGTAGATTGGATCTACACAGGGGTCATGCGTAATGACTAAGTTTAGATTGAGGTTCGAGATTTGGAAACGAGTCTCGTTCATCAATAACCTCGCAAAGTTAAACTAGCAACATGGGTCATCATGCTTGATAATGGAAATACATAATTTTTGGTTTGACCGTAAACCCCACAAGCGACATAGAATTGCAAACTCAACGTTCCAGATTTGTGGCAAGCAACTTAAGTGCATGGATATTGACGCCCTCCTTCCATAGAGATAGTCAATTTTGTAGAATTCATAGCATGGTGATTCTTCATGCCTACCAGTGAGCACCAAATTTGTTGATATCAACGGAAAAATAGATTAAGAAGCCTACAAAATTGAAAAGTAGATAGTGTTGGAGTAGGTGCCCTTTTTTTTTGAGGAAAGGATCTGATCCATATATGCAGAATACTCAGTACAACTTACAACCAAGTCCAACAAAGAAAAGAAAACACAAAGAGGACCCTGCAAATTGCACGAAGCACCCCGAGCATCCTGGAAGAACTTCAATCGAATCCTTCGTCGGCTCCCAAGAACCTAGCCGACGACGCCGTCGCCGTACCTCATACCGCCGGGGAGAGAGCGCCGCCACACGTTGTAGAAGACCGCAAGATTCGTCCGCCGCAGCGCGACGGAACCTAGCCACGATGAACGCGCACGGCCACAGCGCCAACTCCACCGCACCTCCAAGCTTCCAGCCGACACGGCATCGGCCAGGCCAACCACCACAAACGCCCACCCACCTTCAGTCGCCGCTCCCCTCGCCACCAAGGCCGGCCGGAGCAGAGACGAAGAAGGAGACCACCACCACCTGCACCAACAAAAACGGAACACCAAACTGCACCAACTCCTCCCCTCGCCGCCACGGCCGGCCAAAGAAGCAGAAGCAGAGAGATGCACCGGACGCAACACCTTCACGGCCTCCCCAGCGTCGAAGACGACGCCGGAACGGGGAAAGGAGGGGAAGGACCTCGCCTCGCACGCCGACGCCGTCGCCACCGTCTTCGACGCCGTCAGCCAGGCACGCACACTTAATCTACACCCTACAGGCCAGAAACGCAGCACCGGGGTTTCCCCACTCTCCCGCCGCCGAGGCAGCAGGCGGAGAGGGAGGGAACCACCGGCCTGGCCGGCGGCACGGTGGAGAAAGCGGAGTCGCCTCCTTATCGCCTGCTCTTCACTGTAGCAAGGGATAAGAGGGGACGAGAGTGTTCTCAAGACGGATCGATGACTGGAGTAGGTGCCCTTGAGTTGACTCGGCAGGCCAACTCGGCAGATGTATCTGCAATTCATTTAATGCATATGAGCTACGTATCTTGAACATGTTGCTGAATGTGTGATCTAATTGTGGAACCATGTTTGTAATGTCCTTGTTCATATCATCCCTAGTCTATAGAGTTGTGTGTGTCAACTTAACTAATTCTAGTGTGTTTTGTCGTCTGATGATTCAGTTACACTTGTCATGAGCATAGAGGTGCCGACTCGACACATGCATAGACTCCGCTAAGAGAGTTTAGCGAGTCGGGCTGACCCACATGAGGCGCAACGAGCAAGTTATCATTTGTGTAACTCGTGAATGTGTACGACACGTTATTAAACCTGAGATCGTGGGGTTAGGTTTTGTCAAACGCTGTCCGTAACCGGATAATTATGAAGACATAGTTCACATCGACTCGAGAAGCAAGTTGCGTGACGTGGGTGAGCAAGATGGGATTTCTCATGCGACTCAGAGAGATGTTCTATGAGCACAGTCACACTCAGGTGACTTGATTCAAAATGTAAGTTAGTCGAGAGAGTTGAATAAAAAACAAGTCGAGTAAAAAGTTAAACTATAAAGGATGGCAAACTATCGCCTATAGTTTTGACAACGTACAAAAGGGAATGGTCGTATGGATATTGGAGAGAGAAATCATGCATGCGTTTTATTCCATTGGGAGGCAACGCGCTGTGTTGTAACCCTATACCTTCTATCTGCCAACAACCAGCTGCTTCAGAACATCACGATTTAGCCGGATCCTATCTTTGACTTGGTTGAGCCGCCGACGACACCTACTTCCGCCGGCCGCTGGTCATTGCGGCGCGTCTCCAAGCAGTAGAGCACCATGCGTGTGGGTGCTGCGGGAGAGGCGATGCGAGCCGGGAGAGCGAAGAGGTCGGTGGCAGTAGAAATCGAGTGAGCGCGAGGGTGGGCATGCACGCAAGCACGCATGTGAAAAAACAATCCCGCTGGACGTGGACCAGCGCATGCATGTCTCCACCGCGGTATCATGCATGCTGGCCTGCGCTTTCGCACCGACCCCGTGCAAGAAAAACACACCGCTGGAGATTATGGGGCTCTTTTTTTTTCAAGAGGTCGTCGTTGGGGCAGGATTCAGTGCCATTAGTCGTGCAGGTGTGCTCCCAAAAATCGCTACAACTGGAGAAGAAGGGGGTGCAGGGGGTTAGAGGGATGGTCGGGGACGGCGGCAAACTGGTGGAGGTCGTGGTTTGAGGAGGGCAGAACTGGTGGTGGGGTAGACAGTTCGGCTGGCGGGGGCGGCGGGGGTGGGGGCTCGGCGTCTTTATCGTTCAGCGATTGGAACTCCTCGCACGACCTGTCCGAAACCGCGCAAGCGCTCGCGCGCGCGTAAGCGAGAGGATCCCAGTAGAACATGGGTTAGACATTATTACTCAAATCGGTGGAGAGACGGGCCGACAGCCCGTTGGACTAGTTTGTGCATCTCCCCGCATCCTACAGCCAATGACATGTTCACACATCTAGCATTCGCATCTACTAGGCCCACCCCAGGCATGAAAAAAATTATGTCGAACTCGACATTACCTCTAGAGACCACCGCAAGCGGACGCCGATGACCGAGAAGAGAAGCGCAAAAAATGGAAAATAAATAATAGTAAACATGCTATTATTCATTACACTCATATATTATATAATAATCGTTCTAAAAATTGAAGCATGAATGTTTTTTCTGGTCAACACTGTACAATTTTAATTATGACTTCACTTAAGATATTTCTAAAAAATAGTAAATATACATATGAAATAGTATCCCACAAGACAGTATGCAAGATGTCATTTATATAAGATCAATCCATACATTTCGATATTAGCAGTGCTCAAAGACATGAACTATTGATGGTGAAAATCATGCTCGTGTTATATTTTGGGACAGTGTGAGTATATCATCATAATAACATGGTTAATTTGTTGAAGCAAGTATACACCATGGATCTCTTCGGATGTAAGAATATACCACTGTGGCCGACGACAAATTTTTTAGTTAGCATGCTATGCTCTTTCTGATAGTATCTTACTGGGTTTTCGAAAATCTAAATTGCTAGATTTCACGTTTAATTTCGAACGCATTTTATTTCATAAGCTGCCGAGTACTTGTGTGGACCTGATGATAACAAGTAGGTTGCATAAGAACATATCATCAAATAATAAAACCAAATATGCAACCAGATTAGAATCCAATCTATTTTGTTTTTATTGATGATTACCCTAACCAATGATTTTTCAATACCAAGTCTAGAGAATGCACACTTTTTAACATTGACTTGCTACAAAAAATGAACCACGAAAAAGTAGTGTCATTGGTTAAGTTTACAATCTAAAAATTTCTATAAATGCATGCATAATCATACGCTAGAAACCACTGTTGAAATATTTGTAAGATCGTATTTCTTACAGATCTTTACCATAATAACTATAAATCATATAGATTATGCATCTTAGAAAAAAAATCTATAACAAACTTTCGTTACAAAATATTCATTAGGGTTCACCTACTATTTAGTAATATTTAGAGTTGTGATTAAACTATGCGAACACAAAGAAATCACCTACTATTTAGTAATATTTAGAGTTGTGATTAAACTATGCGAACACAAAGAAAATTATACTTATAATATTGTACATATGCTAAAAGTAAAATCTGGATGAGTATAAATGTTTAGTATAAATTATATTTATTTTTATTCACCCAGGCTCGAATTTTCATTGGACCGGCTCTGCCGGTGCCGCCTTTGAGATGGATCAAGGCCTCGTAGATCAGTTGGATCTATACTGCACCTACCCAAGCTATGACGAAAACTTGTTCCTTTCATGTTTCACCTAGCTAAACAAGATTCTCGCCTCGGTACTAAACCGTACTAGCAAGACGAAGATCACGTACCGCTGGACAAGAAGACCAGTGAAGTATGTAATGGCAGTGAAGTATGTAATAGACCAATCTAAGCAGACTGCACGCGTTGCTTAGGGCATCCTTGACCTCCACATATTCACAGCGGCCGCCTTGTCGAACTTCCCGTCGGTGCCTCTGTGCTGGCTGTTTTGATCCAGATCATCTTTGGACAAGAAAAACCCGTCCTTGGGTTAGATATTTTTTAGCTGAACAATGAAGATTCTAAGGATTAACTCATGGTATTGGGTGGAGCTAGACACCAACGATTCCTCTGCTTGCCGGTTGCCTCCTCCTCCCCTGCTCCCGCTCCCGCGTCGCTCGCCCAAGCTACCCACACCGATGCTCATGTCGAATATGCTTTCATCTTGTCTTCTTCCTTGGATTTTTTTCGTCTCTCCCTTCCCCGCCTTCTCTTTCTTCTCCCCTCCTTCCGCTACTGCTTCCCTCAAATCGGCTCCTCCAACAAGCCATTTTGAAGGCACGTAGTGCCCTCCAAACCGCCAAGCCTGCACCCTGCAAAGCTCATGTGCTATAAAGCCGATCGGCAGACTTTAACTTTCTCCACCACAACAGGATTGACCAAAGTATATGGTGCACCTGGTGAAAGAGCACTTCGATCTCTTATTTGTTTTAGTGTTTGATAACCACACAATTAGCGGACTAATTGTGTGTTAAGTTGTTGTAGGTGCTTCATGAGATAACACACTCTTCTACGTACCCCTTGTGTCGATTCAAAAAGAAGACGGACCTCTCGAAGACTTTCGTTTTCGTTTATAGGACCCTGTACTATAAAGAGGGGGTGCATTATGGTGTGGAACAGAGACCAAATAAAGCACCTATACTCTATAGTCAAAACGTGGGTTCCATAATTTATGGACGTTGGCAAATGGCATGAAGTTTTGCCTTTCCCAGAAGAGACCCAGATTTTGACCATAGAAGGAGTAATTTTTATTTTCAACACCACAAATTTGTTTTACATAAGAATCTGATTAAACTAGTGCATTCATTCATGAGAGAAGATTTTGTGCTCCCGCGCTCCTGACATTTTTAAAAAAATGGTATTTTTGAACTGTAAGAAAAATTAAAATAATTAACAAGGATACATACACATGTTATCTGCATATTTGTATACTTTGTCTATATAATACATTGTATTGTAGGCTACAACAAAATCACAAAATCATGGATCTAAAAAATGGTAAACAAATAACCCCTTTTATTTGCTACATTTGTGTTTTTTTGTGACGATCACGTATGAAAAGATATTATGCCGCACACTTGGTTATAAATAGTAGACATGTATACGTAGTTGAATGTTTTTTTTCCGATTTTTTTAAACACAATAACATTTTTTAATTAAAAAAAAGAGATCACTTGAACTCATGATCCATAGTGACTTTTCTGTTCGTACATCACATATTAGAATATTTGATTTAGTTCAGAAGTTATATATACACATCCTCCTTCTATATATTCCTAGTCACTTTTTTGCGAGAAAACTTCCGATTTACTCATCAATTGTCAATGCAGTACAAAGAATACCAGAAAGTAGCAAAAATTACATTCATGTATGTATACCACCTAACGACGACTAGAAGCACTGCAGAGAACCGAAGATGTGCCGCTGTCGTCGCCCCTCCGTCACCGGAGTCAGGCAAATATATGACCATGCGACTCGACTAAAAACTTAGTCGAGATAGTTGAATCAAGAACACAAGTCGAGTAAAAAGTCAAGCTATTAAAAGGTATGTAAAAATCTCGCCTATAGTTTTGACAAGGCACATCATGAGGCAAAGGGAACGGTTGTATATGGACATTTGACAAAAAAAGTCATGGATGAGTTTACTTTAATCGGGATTCGACATACGTTGCTATAGCCCGCAACTGACTCTCTGCCATCGACCGACTGCTTCAGGACATCACAATTGAGCTGGATCCTATCATTGACCTTGTTGAGTCGCCAAGGACACCTACTTCCGCCGGCCGCTGGTTAGTGCGGGGGCAAATAGCTCACATGCGACGTTTTTTCACCCTATTCACTGGGGAACGACGTCGTTGCTTGTAATAGCTCCAGTGCGACATCTCATTGAGCTCAAATAACTTCCCTAACTCATTGCTCTTAATCAGTTCCTACCCCGGTGTCAGTTAGGATTAAGGGGAGGCGGGTGGGACCCACAATTGTCCACGTCAGCAACGACGACCGTTTCATCTCTTCCCCTGCGCGCGCTTTCTCTGCTTCTTCTTCTTCTTCTTCTCCGGCGACATCGACGCAGCGCGGCAACGCCGGCGAGACAAAACATAAATAAATGCAGATAAAATAAACAAGTGGGGCGCATATAGTAGACAAACTATATATTCGACATAGACTGCATTACAGAAGCTCGTGGCTCATCGGATCAAAAGCCACACAGAGATGAACTGAAAATACAAGGGGGACGATTCGCTGCTGCTCCTACCCCTAGCTACGACCCAAAATTGGGCTCACACCGGAGCCCCGGGGGTGCGGCAGCGGCAACGAGGCGGCGGCGCCGCTCAGTCCTAGTCCTCGTCGGAGTCGAATAGCCCGGCCCCGTCGGAGTCCGAGCTGATGTCGATGACGTCGTGGAGGGAACTGTAAATCCCGACCTCGAGGCGGCGTTGGTCGAGCTCAATCTCCATCTGACGGCGCTTCTCCTCCTCTGTGCTGCGCTGGAACACCTCCAAGGTGACCCAGGGCAGGTCCTCCTCGGAGACGAAGTCCCCGGGCAGGAGGGGGCGGCCGCTGCGCGGTGGGCGCTCCTGCTGCTCCTCCTCCTCCCTCTTCGGCGGCGGCAGCGGTGCCCGACCCCGAGCAATGGAGGAGCTCCCCGCACCGGAGGAGCTCCCGCACCGGAAGAGCTTCCAGCCATCGCCATGCGGCGGTCGTACTCAGGCAGCTCGCGGCGCTCGTACGCAGGCGGAGGCCGCATTCCGAGGTTCGTCCACGCACGCGCGCCTCGCTTACGAGCGCCGTCGGAAGCGGCCACGGCCTTCCTAGCGGGGTCAGCCGGAACCCGCCTCTTCCCCTTCCGCTCCTCGTCGCCGTTGCCACCGCCGGAATGGCCACCGCGGCCGGCGATTCGACCTCCCCTCCTAAACATCGGCGGGCGGCGGGGCTGGATCTACAGGCGTAGCTCGATTTGATCACCGGCGGCGAGGGTGGGGAAATAGCTCGGGCACGACAGGGTGGGGAAATAGCTAGGGCACGACAGGGTTAGTGGATAAGAAGAGCAATAGCTAGGGCACGACAGGATTTGGGCCGTGGGCCGTCGAGTTTTCTGGGCCGTAGCCTATGCGCGTTTGAAATTAATAAAACACTGCAGCTAAAAAAAATTGTTGGGCCGTGGCCTATGCGCGTTCGAAACACTGCAGCTAAAAAAATTCAACAGCCTCCTCTCAAAAAAAAAGAATCAACAGCCAATCAGAGCGCAGAACTGGGACTGGCGCGGATCGGGGGGTTTCCTTCTAGAAGGCATGATCGGACGGCCAGGGTTAAATCACAGAAGCTTCGTAGGATTTTGTGTGGGTTGACCAACTAATTCAGAAAAAATTAAAATAATCACAGAACCTTCATTTTGGTGGGACTTAGAATGATCCAGGCTTATTTTTTCATTTTCATGTTTAAAACTTGTTTAAATGTTGGTTTGACTTCAGTTTGGCCGAATTTGAAATAATCATAAAATATTCAAAAAAATCAAAAAAATGAAATTCCAGTGCACATGGTTTTTATATATAGAGTAGATGTGTAGGATAGTTATTTGGCTGATTTAGAGAAGGTGGAAAAAAATCTTGCTTAGAAATGGAGCCGTTTACACTACCTTTAGAGCTCATTTGAACTCTCATGTGTGAAGAGAGTGGTTTGAGATTTGCAACATGAAATTGTCCAAAACCTCACCAAACCTTCATTTTGGTGTGACTAAGAATGATCCAGGCTTAGTTTTCCATTTTGGTGTGTAAAACTTGTTTAAATGCTGATTTGGCTTGAGTTTGGCCGAATTTGAAATATTCATGAAATATTCAAAAAACATCAAAAAAATGCAAATCCAGTGCACATGGTCTTATTTTGTCATGTACTAACATCTCCAACTGATAAACAAGGTCTAGACACATATTAAACAAGAAATGCTTCAATATGGTGTGAAATCACACATTTCAAACAATGAACTCTCATGTGCGAAGAGAGGTGGTTTGGGATTTGCAACATGAAATTTCAAAACTCACCAAACTTCATTTTGGTGTGACTAAGAATGATCCAAGCTTAGTTTTCATTTTGTGTAAAACTTGTTTAAATGCTGATTTGGCTTGAGTTTGGCCGAATTTGAAATATTCATGAAATATTCAAAAAACATCAAAAAAATGCAAATCCAGTGCACATGGTCTTATTTTGTCATGTACTAACATCTCCAACTGATAAACAAGGTCTAGACACATATTAAACAAGAAATGCTTCAATATGGTGTGAAATCACACATTTCAAACAATGAACTCTCATGTGCGAAGAGAGGTGGTTTGGGATTTGCAACATGAAATTTACAAAAAACTCACCAAAGCTTCATTTTGGATTGACTAAGAAGGATCCAAGCTTGGTTTTTCATTTTCATGTTTAAAACTTGTTTAAATGCTGATTTGGCTTGAGTTTGGCCGAATTTGAAATATTCATGAAATATTCAAAAAACATAAAAAAATGCAAATCCAGTGCACATGGTCTTATTTTGTCATGTACTAACATCTCCAACTGATAAACAAGGTCTAGACACATATTAAACAAGAAATGCTTCAATATGGTGTGAAATCACACATTTCAAACAATGAACTCTCATGTGCGAAGAGAGGTGGTTTGGGATTTGCAACATGAAATTTACAAAAAACTCACCAAAGCTTCATTTTGGATTGACTAAGAAGGATCCAAGCTTGGTTTTTCATTTTCATGTTTAAAACTTGTTTAAATGCTGATTTGGCTTGAGTTTGGCCGAATTTGAAATATTCATGAAATATTCAAAAAACATCAAAAAAATGCAAATCCAGTGCACATGGTCTTATTTTGTCATGTACTAACATCTCCAACTGATAGACAAGGTCTAGATATAATTAAACAAGAAATGCTTCAATATGGTATGAAATCTCACATCTCAAACTAGGACTATAGTTTGAGATGTGAGATTTCACACCATATTGAAGCATTTCTTGTTTAATATGTATGTAGACCTTGTTTATCAGTTGGAGCTGTTAGTACATGTCAAAATAAGACCATGTGCACTGGATTTGCATTTTTTTGATGTTTTTTGAATATTTTAAACAAGTTTATCAAACCAACTTTTAAACAAGTTTTGAGTTAAAAATTGGTCTAGGACACTATATTAGTGCAATAGATGTTAACCCTAGAGTTTGAGATCATTTGGAGAATGTCGAAAAAATGACAGGATTAGAAATGGGGCTGTTTGGGCTTACCTTTGGGGCTCTTTTGTAGCTCATTTTGGAGAACCGATTAGAAAAATGACAGGATTAGAAATGGGGATGACCAAGTTAGATCGAAATCATTGCAACATCCAAGTCTAGCACAAATAACATGTACATTTCAATTTTGGTTCATAGTTGAATTCAAATATTCATAAATTAGCACAAAAGAATCAAAATATAAAAAAAAATAAAAAATTCAAAAGAATTTGTCCAAGTGCAATATTTTAATGGATGGACAACTCACTATTATAGAAATCTTTCTATAATAGTGAGATGCCCGACCCACTAAGCTACTGGACTAGGACATATAATGTGCAACACCTAAATTGCGAGCAAGGGGACTCGAACTTAGGTGGGCAAAGGGAGCATCAACCCTTTGCCACTAGGCTATGCCTCTGTTTGCGACAAATCTACCACCATTAGAAGGTTAATATTTACAAATGAAATCCTCCTCATTGCAACATCCAAGCCTAGCACAAATAACATGTACATTTGAATTGTAGTTCAAATTTGAATTCAAAAATTAGTATGAAATCATTGCAACATCCAAGCCTAGCACAAATAACATGTACATTTCGATTTTGGTAATAGTTACAAATGTTTACATTTTGGTAACACTAGCAACACTAGCAATATTTACATTTTGGTAAGTTAAATAAAAAATTAAAGCATTTTGTCTATAGATGACATAAGCCTCTACCTAGTTGACAATGTTTCAACTCTTTCAACTTGTTTTCAATCCGACGGCGTGCGAATGCCACAATCGGGCGTGTCCAGAGCGCGCTCCCAAAGGTGTTCGACAGTGTGCATGCCACAATCTGACGGCGTGCGAATGCCACAAGGAACACAAAAACAAGGAACACAATAATTTACATTTTGTTTACAAGGTTTCACCTACAAAAACAAGGTTTCACCTACCGGAACGTGCCACGGCACGTCCAGAGCACGTCCAGGGCACGTCCAGAGCACGGCCATTTCACAAAAGAACTCCCACACACGCTCCCAGCGCTGGGCAAACACTGCCTGAAATGGTTTCAGGCACCTAACAAAATTCACTACACTAGTTATCTACAGAATGCAGCACGATCTTCCCTCCGCCATGGCTCTGCAGCACAATCTTCTAGCTCGATTTCATCTCGCAG
Organism: Poa pratensis; assembly: GCA_947311845.1. NCBI lineage: Eukaryota > Viridiplantae > Streptophyta > Magnoliopsida > Poales > Poaceae > Poa > Poa pratensis. The sequence goes on along the minus strand of CAMZMU010000091.1, from coordinate 20,211,934 downwards.
AGGATATCGGAGCAGAACAATCTATCCGCCGCCATCCCGGCAACTAGGCTGAAAGCCTCTAGGCTCAACGCGGCATCGAAGTCCACGCTCGGGGATGAGCTTGCTGAACTGCTGCTCGATGAGCTCCCGCCCGAGCTGCTCTCGTCGCCCGCAGCACCGCCCGAGCTGCTCTCGTCGCCCGCAGCACCGCCCGAGCTGCTGTCGTCGAACGCAGCAATTTTGCGCATCGCGGCAAACCTCTGCCTCGTCATCGGCGGCGAATCACCGCCGAGCGGAAAACCCTTGGAGCTGTAGTAGCCGTGACGCTTCCACGCCTTCTTCAGTACCTGCTGGACTGAAATCCGGTAGGGTCGCTTGCCGTCGAGATAGATGGAGCCCCTCGCCGCTGCACGAGACACAAATCGGGCCGCCGGTCGCCTCTGCGACCGTGTACCCGCACCGCCCCCCCATCCTCCATCCTCCCTCGCCGCTCCCTCGACGCAGCACCCCAAGCTTTGCGTCGCCGCCAGCTTGCTCGACTCCGGGTGCCGCTGCTGGACTCGCGCGGCCGCTCTTCCCTCCGCCGCAGGACTCGCCGCCAGCTTGCTCGACTCCATTGCCGGTGCTCCAGTCGCCCGCCCCCTCGCCGCAGCTTTACTCGCCCGCTCCATTCCCGCAGCTCGAATCGCCCGCTTCTTTGCCACAGCTCGAGTCGCCCGCTCCATTGCCGCCGACTCGCCGTCGCCAGGAAATTTTTTTCCCCAGCCCGGAGAAACCGAGACGACGGGACAGAGTGAGCTCCGCGGGACGCCGGCGCGTGGCAGAGAGGGTTCCCCCACGAACAGAGGCCGGTTTCGCTGACGCATGGGTCCCACTCGAGAAAAACACCGGTCAAACCTGGTTTACAGCGTGGGGAACATGACTTGACGGCCATGTCGCCTCAGAGCAATTATGGCTCGAATAGATGCCGCATGTGAGCTATTACGTGCAACGACGTCGCTGCCTGTCCAATTACTCGAAAAAACGTCGCATCTGAGCTATTCGCCCTTAGTGCGGCGACGTCTCTATGCAGCAGAGCACCGTGCCGTGTGGACGCTGCGGGAGAGGTGATGCGGGAGAGGCGATGCAAGCTGGGAGAGGTAATTATTTGGAGCGAAAACATTATTTACAAGGAGAACGAAATCAAGTGTGCTTTTGCTCTGATCTTCACTAGTTGGAGCGACAGTCGTTCTTGGTGGTGTGGTAGGGCATATGCTATCACTTCATCTTCATGCATGTACTCCTTTTCTGCAAGTTAGGTTTGTCTACATCATATGGATGCAGCCGCTTGAGGATAATCTCTTCTTCTCTCGAAAACATGCCTAAAACATTTGGTTTCATTGCTCTGCGTCGTAGACACGGTAGTTACGTTTTCTTTTACCCCTTTTTTTCCGACGAGTCACCTGGATCCATTTGTTTCCTCTGTTTAGGCACATTAGCTCTCCATCTCTCTACCATCTAGTTGATATGGTTTAAAAAGTTCTGTCTTCCATCATCAATTTGCAATACCTCGAGGACCATACAGTTCTCCGCCAAGAACTTGGCAAGACAAACCTCAAAGCTATTCAGCTCCTTCAACTCAAACTGCAACGCCACACTTTTCACATGATTCTCCAAGCAACGGAGCCGGCAGCCAGTCAAACCAGGGAGCACCAAACCTTGCTTGCGACCATCGTCACTCCGGTCGAGCATGAGATCAGGATCCATCTCTTTCGAGAAGCGCCTTTGGAACACATCCATGGACTCATCAAAATATGATTCCGGTACCTGTGTACTCGTGTCAACATAAGGGGCTCGGTAGGGATCTGTGTATATTCATGATTGTTTCTGTGAGTGCATGAAGTCGTCACTGAAGACAGGTTCTTGCTGCTAAAGTGTCAAGTCGTCGGCCTAGCGCGGCGACACGCCGCGCCTGTTTTTTGCTAGTTAGTCTAAAGGACTAAGGTATCTTTATTATGTTCATGTTTGTACATGTGCGTGTGAGATTTCCTCTGAATCTTACATTGAGGAGCCATAACAGTTATAGTATAGAATTATGAAATATAATTTTGAAACAGATGGAAATTATCATTACCTTTTGGGCATAGACCCAACAGTATGCACACTTTTTTTTAACTTTGACTTGCTAGAAACAGGGACCACAAAAAAGTAGTGTAATTGGTTAAATTTATAATAAAAAAATTCTCTAAATATGCATACATAATAATACACTAGAAACCACTATTGAAATATTTGTGACATCTTACTTTTTACAGATCATTACCATAAATAACTATAAATCATATAGAATATGCATTGTAGAAAAAAAAAGTTTTGTAACGAACTTTTGTCAAAAATATTCATTACAAAACAACACCACTTAATATTTAATGATATTTTACTTATGTCATTAAAGTATGCGGACAATAAGAAAATTATAATTATGATATATTACATGGTAAAATCTGGATAAGTATAAAAATTTAGTACAAATTATATTTATCTATTTTCACTCGAAATTTCACTGGACCAACCCTACCGGTGCCGCCCTTTGGGGCAGAAAAACTCATTAATAATTTTTTTTTGTTAGTCGATACTTGCATTGAAAAATATTATCATGGCAGTAAATCTATGGATCAACTATGGGGATTATCATGTTGATGAGGTGAAGATTGTGCAATGCACTCTAACTAGTGCAACCGAAATAGTAGAGAAAAGTTCGTACCATGCATAAATTCAGGCAAAATGTACACAAATGTTACACAATAATTTATCATCCCAATGCCACAGTGACTCGAAAAGACTACTTAGCTCACTAATGTACCTTCAGTGAAGCAGCAATAACAAAGTTGAACAATATGAAGGGTACTGTGACTGCCCTCTGCCACAAACGCTGCTACACCAGTGGGACTGCATTGTATAGGTAATCATCCAGGACATGTTGAAGACCTAGAGAGCCATGAGAGCAATCCAGCCATATGTGAAGGCAATCATGGGCCGAGATGTCGCCAAGAATTCGTGCAGAATTATACCAAAGTGGAGGACGTTCACACAGAAGAAAGCAAGCACCATCTCCAGGAGCATAGTGTGGTAGAGGCGAGCGGAGGCAAGACTTCCGGCTTGCTCAGGATTGGTCTGCATGAATTGAATTGGAATAGTGGTTAGATAATCCTCGAGAGGTGACAAGATTCATGGGCAGAAAAAGATTTGGGTGTGCATATGCTTACAAGATCATATTTTGACGACATTGCAACAGTTTCAAAAGAGCAAGTTTTTCATGCATGCTTTTGTGGTACAATATCAACTTTGATAGTTGGCTCAACTGATGAAGATACCATCCCCCGTTGTTCAGGTTGTGTCACCGGAGGTTGACAACAGCACATTCGTTGTTGATCGTCAGAATTAACACAGGGGACTTTTCGTGTTTGAACTCAGTCAAGGTTATTCAACATCTACATCTCAACACCCACAAAACTTGAGTACATCTCAACTGGTATGGAGCACAGAGGAGACCCTTGAAGATTGTAGCTGCAGCAAGTTCGAGCCCGACCTGTCAACGGACGACCGACCGTTGTTTGACTCCAACTGTAGTCTTCGGTATCTTCCATGAAAATCTTGTCCATCTAGAATTTGTTCTATGCAGCTCAGCACTTCTGGCTCTTACCCTATTGTGCATTTTGTAAGCTTGTACTGGGATCGTTAATGTTAATATATCATTCATGCTATAAAAAATGGGAATTGTCTTTGTCTCCCGAGCTCCAGTGATTCTGGTAGTTTAAAAAATTCGAAACAAATATTTACAAGTTTCAAAAGAATTAAAAAAAATCCGAACATGTTAATGAATGCATGTGTGATTCAGTTGTGGAATCATATTTGTACTAAGATCCTTGTTCATATTGTCGTAGTATATAGAGTTGTGCATGGCTCTGACTTGTGTGTTAAGTCGATTGATGCTCGGTTCTACTTGTCATGGGCATAGGGATTCCGACTCAACACACAGACTCTGCTAAGAGATTCAGCGAGTCACCCAGATGAGGCACAACGAGCAAGTTATCACTTGTGTAACTCGTGAATGTGTATGACACATTCTGAAAATGAGATCTTTGCACGATCCGACTTGTGTATCGATCTGGTTAGGTTATACAAATGCTATTTGTATCGATCGGGTTAGGTTATGTCAAATGCTATTTGTAACAAGATAGTTATAAAGATAGAATTCAAGCCCACTCCAGAAGCAAGCTGTGTGACGTGGTTGACGAAGATGGGATTTGCCCCTCCGACTGAGAGATTCTCTGAGCACACTCGGGTGACTTGATTCAAAAAGTATGGACATGCGACTCGACTAAGAAGTTAGTCGAAAGAGTTGAATCAAGTACACAAGTAGAGTAAAAAATCAAACTATGAGATGGATGGCAAACTCTCGCGTATAGTTATGTACATCACGAGGCAAAAGGAATGGTCATATTGAAATTGAACAGAAAATTCATGGATGAGTTTACTCCAATCGGGAGGCACGCTTTGCTATAACCCGCTACTGACTATCTGCCAACGACCAGCTGCCTCGGGACAACACGATTGAGCCGGATCCTATCGTTGACTAGGTTGAGCCGTCAGAGCAAGTACAATAGTATAGCCGACTGTTGGCTATAAGATGGTGCCATGCCATCTATGGCCAACCTAATAGCTAACAAGTATAATAGTTGGCTATAAGTATGGACTACTTTATTTATAGTTGGCCCACCTTTTACTCTCACAAAGTGCCTAGGAGCACGTGTTGCAGCTAGATCTTGCATGAGAGCCCGCTTCCACTCTCTCTCCTACTCTCTCTCCTCCATGTAAGCATAAATATAATATTTAAATCCTTATAGCCTGCTGACTGGACCTTATTGTACTTGCTCTCAGGGACACCTACTTTCACCGGCCGCTGGTCAGTGTTGCAACGTCTCCACGCAGCAAAGTACCATGCGTGTGGGCGCTGCAGGAGAGACGATGCGAGCCGAGAAGAGGATAGTGGCAATAGAAATCGAGTGAGCGTGAGGTTGGTGAGGGGCAGGGACCAACGTGGTGGCGGGAATAATCGACCGGTGCGAGGCGGGGGAGCGGAGTGGAACTCCGATGCGAGTCAGGGAGGGGATGGGAACCAGGTGGAGCTTCGCTTGATTGATTATAGGGAGTAGTTTCCAAATCGGAGTATGTAGTTAATTTTTTCGAGCTCAGCAAGGCATACACATCCTGATGCACAAAAAAATTACTCATTAACTATCATGAAGTGAATAAAACAAAATGTTTGCACAGTTTTCGCTCCAAATCATCATGTCTGCACCACGAACAATATTTACCAGGAGAACGAAATCAAGTGTAGTTTTCTCTGATCTTCACTAGTTGGACCGACAGTCGTTCTTGGTGGTGTGGTAGGGATTCTGCTATCAGTACTTCATCTTCATGCATTTTATGTTTTTTATCGAAAACATGCAAAAACATTTGGTTTCATTACTCTGCGTCGTAGACACGGTAGTTACGTTTTCTTTTACCCTTTCTTCCCGACGAGTCACCTGAATCCATTTGTTTCCTCTGTTTAGGCACATTAGCTCTCCATCTCCCTATCATCCAATTGATATGGCTTAAAAAATTCTGCCTTCCGTCATCAATTTGCAGTACCTCGAGGACCATACAGTTTTGGGCAAAGAACTTGGCAAGAAAAACCTCAAAGCTGTTCAGCTCTTTCAACTCAAATTGCAACGTCACACTTTTGAGATGACTCTCCAAGCAACGGAACCGGCAGCCAGTCAAACCAGGGAGCACACCATCGTCACGGTCGAGCATGAGATCAGGATCCATCTCTTTCGAGAAGCGCCTTCGAAACACATCCATGGACACATCAAAACATGATACCGGTGCATTTGTACTTGTGTCAACATAAGGGGCTCGGTAGGGATCCGTAGGAATTCGAATCCGCAAGTCGCGGATCACCGGGCAGCACTGGAGCAGGTTGGCAATGGCAAGAGCTGCGTCGTCTCTGCAGCCCGGATCGGAGCACCCTCTTAGCTCTAACCGTTCCAGACCGGGCAACGAGAACAGGTGCTCATGTTGCGGCACGCCCTTGTCCACTGCGATGCCCTCGATGGCCGGCACCTTCAGTTTGATGGCCTTGGCGTGCCGGAAGTCGCGGAGCAACTGCCAGAATGGGGCGAACCATGTCTGCACCGGCCTGCCATCGCCGTCGTAGATCTGTTGAAGAGCCAAATCGACTCGTGCCAACTCGGTGGTTTGCGATTTCATGGAGAACCCTTGGAATTTCCCGGTGTACTTGAAGGCGCGCAGGCGTGGCACGTCGAGCTCAAAGTGTTGTCCGGCACTCCATGAGCCGGAAACCAGCGTCAGGGCGGTGAGGCTTGGGCTGTGCAGCACGAAACGGCCGCTGCGGGTGTAGTCGCGACTGTAGAAGTTGTGGTCTTGGATGTGGACTCTGCCGAGGCTCGGCGCAGTGTGGATCCAGCCCTCCAGATCGTTGTTCGATGACGAGCACCCGTGAAGCCGTAGAGAGGAGAGGCGAGGGAAGGAGACGGCGGCGGCTTCCGGCGGAGACTCGAGCCTGCAGAACTCGAGGTCCAGCACTCGGAGGGTTTTCCCCGGTAACACGGCAGGGTCCAGCTTGTACACCGAACCGGAAAGCTCCTTGCCGCCCTCGAGCTTGATGCGTACCTCCTCTAGGTACCGCAGTGCCGGCGCGGGGAGGAGGGAGGCCATCGGTGTTAGAGTATACGTGTACGGTTTAATATGATAGTCTAGGATAGAGTTAGGATCTATTTCCATATATTCCCTAACTTGTCTTGTACTCCAAATCGGTCCATTGTACGCCTATATATACTCGTCCATGAGGCTCAATAATACATCCACCAATTCCGCATATCTCATAATTCTACATGGTATCAGAGCGGCACGATCTGATCTAGCCGCCGCCGCCGCGCTTCCGCACCGCGCCGCCCCCGGGGAGGTCGATCTCTATGATCTCCGCCGGGGGCCGCGCCGCCCGTACCTAGGGTTCGTCCGCCGATCGGTTGATCGGCTGTCCTAGAGTCTTTTTTTTCGATCTTTAGATCGGTTTTCTTTTCTCCGCTGGTCACTCGATCGGTGTTTTCTTTTTTGGTTTGCCGATCATCGATCGGATTGCGTCGCCCACCGCCCATCGTCCTCGCGCCTCTACTCCGACAACGGCATCGACCTGCACCGGCCCGCTCCTCGACAGCCGGCTACCGCGGGCGACTCGCCGGCGCCGACTCCGCACCGGCCGGTTCCTTCCAGCCGGCTACCGCGGCCGACTCGCCGGCGCCGACTCCGCACCGACCGGCTTGTCTTCACCGACCGCGCAGCAAGGCCGGACGCGACGTCCAAGGGATGCCTCGACGCGTCGCCGCCGGCTTCTCTCAATTGCAAGGTCTCCATCGCCGGTTTGTCTTCGCCGTCATCGACCGGGACTTCACCGACAACTTCGCCATCGACTCTGATCTGCGCGTCGTCGTCGCCGCCATGGCGCGTACCGCGCTGCGTCGGTCTGATCAACCGAACGCGCGCCTGTCTACGCCAAGCACGTCCCCGAGCACGCGCCTACCACCGATCGAGCTACAGGCTGCCGCCGCGTCGCCCCTTCGGGCCGCCGCGCCGCCGCCATTGGTCCATGTTGCCGGCAGCCAACGCGCCTTCCCAGGTGTGTATGCCGCTGGCGACACCCGCCGTCGCCCCGACCCGCGCACTGCTGCTGCGTCGCCCCTTCGGGCTGTAGCGCCGCGGCACGCGGTCCTGTTCGCCGTCCCTGCGCGTCGACTTCTACGTGGTATGCGCCGCGCCGACTCCCTCGGCGTGGGAACGCCACCGTCCGCGCATGGTCTTCGTCAAGCCGCCGGGTTCTTCCTCGCCTACTTCGAGTAACGCCGCCGCCATCTACAGGTAACCTGCATGGCCACCTCAGGCCGTCGCAGGTCCCGCCGACCATCACTTGTCCAGGCGTCCAGCATGGCCACCCCCGCCCGCCGCTGCCTTCGCCGCCTTCTACATCTTCGTCCACCACGACCACGTCGCCAGCGTCATCATCCTCGTCCCCGACTACGTCTACTCCGACAACCGCGGACGACATCGGCACCTTCTACCCCCCGCTGATTGGCGCCGCAATCGTCGTCGAGTCCTCCTCTGCTGGCCCCTCCGACGCTGGCGTATGGTTCACGGTGGTCCCTGCCCCCGCATGCACGGTACTGGCAACACCGGTGCGTGCCTTCGTCCCCGACGTGTCCCCGGGTCTGGCAAACCCGGGTCGGCGCCTCGTCTACATCGGCCTCGACAACGTCTTCGGCATCGACTTCCTCCTCTACGACTGCCTCGACCACGTCACCGATTTCTTCTATGCGTACTCGGTTCTGGCAAAACCGGAGTATGCCTTCGTCCCCGACGTGCGCATTGTTCCGGCAAAACAATGGCCGCACCTCGTCATCGACGGCTCGTCCAGCGTCGTCCCCGGCATCGGCATCCTCGACGACTGTCTCGACGCGTCCCCGTCACTCTCCTCGCATACTATGCGCAAGCGGCATCTTCTGCATCTACCTCGACACCGGCAACCCCGACCACGACATCGACCACGGCGACCCCTCGCACGGCTACCCCGACCAAGGCTGCACCGCCAACGCTCTCGGCTCCCTCGACATCGGCACAAAGGGCTACCACCTCGCTTGAGCTCCTCATCAGCTTCCTCTACAGTCCAAGCTTCGGCGCCGCGACACAGTCCACGACGTTCCCGCTCCTACTGCGGGGGGGTGTCAGCCCACTGGATTCTACTTCGGTTTCTCTCCAGTCTGACCGTTCGCGACGTTCCAGTTGTTCACGACGTTACCGCTACGACTGCGGGGGGATGTTAGAGTATACGTGTACGGTTTAATATGATAGTCTAGGATAGAGTTAGGATCTATTTCCATATATTCCCTAACTTGTCTTGTACTCCAAATCGGTCCATTGTACGCCTATATATACTCGTCCATGAGGCTCAATAATACATCCACCAATTCCGCATATCTCATAATTCTACAATCAGGTCGTAGCTGTCTCCGCTCGTACGCCACATGGAGCTCCCCATGACACGCTCGAGGCAATCTTTGGTGTATTTATGGACGGCGATAGATAGCTTCCTGACGCGGCTGCACCGGCCGGTGGCGCTGAGGAACTCGTCGGCGTCGGAGAAGAAGCCGTCCTGGGTGTCGCGGCCGTCGCCGTAGGACGACCTCGAGTCCAGGACGAGGGAGTGCGTGCGACGCCAGACCGGGCGCCAACGCCGGGAGAGGGCGGCGGTGCGGACGGCCTCCCTGGTAGGGAGCAAGGAGATGACGGAGGCGAGCAGGTCGTCGGAGAGGCCGGATAGACGATCGGCGCTGGCCATCGATCGCGTCCAGCTTACAAGGGAGGGTTGGAGGAGGAGCTAAACCCTAAACGGCCGGGTCGCTAGTGTATTATGATGAGATCTATTCTCGGCCGCTGGCCTATGTCGGTTCTGTTTTTCGACCTGGTAAACCGGGTGGATATCTCCGAGATTACGAGTTCTAATTCAATTCTTCCGGTGCAAATCTTGAAAATGTGTGCTCACACCTAAACCGCGCATTAGATGAGGTGGCAAAGAATAAACAAAGAATCTTCTTGACACCATCTGTTGAGAGTTGAGATGAAGAGCGGGTTTGGTCGATATGGAGCAGAACTCGTCGCGTGGAGTTGGCAAGTCGTCGAGTGGAGTCTAGTAAGCAACGAAAAGAAAATGAATCAGAAAAGGATTATGGTACCAGTAGTAGCCCACCCGCCCGTGGAAGGAGCCCAGCGTCGCGAACTTTGTGTACAATTGCCGCCGGCCGCCTGACTTGGTGACGACGACGGCGGGGCAGGGCTCCCTGCACATGCTGCACCACCGATCTCTCGGCTTGGAGCGGAAGCGGAAGCCGACGTGGACGGCGCAATTGGAGCACACCTCGCGGTGGCCGCACAGCCCGATCAACCACCCACTCGAGTTGCTTGTGACATACCACGTCGATGGCGTGGCTTAGGATGATCGGAGAGGCAGGCTAGTCGGCCAGAGGCTCAGTGTATTTGGTTCCGTCCTCACCGTCGGTGTCGTCATCGACGTGGCTGCCATTGCCGCCGTCGGGGTGAGCCATGGTCGAGCTTATTACACGATGGGGAGCAGAGCGTACGGCCGAGATAGTCAAGGCATGGCTGTTATCAGGGTTCAACATTTCGTTTTTAGTGTTTCTTTCGTCCCTGTCCGAGATTCGCAAATTTCGAGAAATTAACGAAATTTCGAAGAAAAGTTCCAAATATTTCGACCAAATTCAAATTCTAGCTTAAAAAATAATTTAGAAAAATAAATGAAAGAGAAGGGAATCGAACTCACAACCATGGATACTACTGACTGGACGCTGAACCAACAGAGTAAAGCCATATTTCTGATGTACAATTGATAGAGTTGTTTTATAAGCAAGATCTATCTGATATTTTAAAATTTAGTCGAAATTTTCAGCCAATATTAGCTGTTCTCGCCCCTCTACGAGATTCGTTAATTTCGAGAAATTCGTCCAAAATTTCGATGAAACTTTTTTCCCTGGCTGTTATGCGACAACAGATTTGCAGAGGTGAAAGAAAAAACCTTTGGACATAAAAACAGAAATTTCGAAGCGAGCAATAAAAGAATTCGCCCACATCAGTGTATGCTCAGTCAGTGCAACAATTCAAAAGAAAAAATCCAGGAGGATAGCCATACACATAGCACCATAAAACATTCAGAAAGGTCTTAATAATGATATCATACATCACCTGCTGCTAAGCATATAGAACGACTTCGACAAAATTTCTACTTCTCTATGAAGAGGCGCAACGAGCATAAGTACGCTGTGTGTGCATTGCACGGCAGAGAAAAGTCTTCCCGTATACAAATTCACTTTCCAGTCTCTCATCCGCAGCGAGAAAAGAGTAGAAACTACAAACTAACACTCAGGGCAGTGGCGATTTTACCATACCTCCGCCCTGGGCACGTGCCCGGGCTTTCCGACGGCGCCCCAAAGAGCTCCAGCCATGGCTACGGCAGCTTGGTGGCTGAAAACGCGATCTGAACTGAAGAAGAAGAGCTATTTTCGCTGTGTGGGCTGATTTTGCTTCTTGGGCCTTGTGCTTCTTGGTCTTTTGGGGACTGTCTTTCTAACGGGCCACGCCCCTTCACCTTCCCTCACTGATGGGCCTAGGCCATGTGCCCAGGCTTCAAAACTGTGCTAGCTCCGCCACTGACTCAGGGAACACATAATCAATCACTAACCAACGTCGGGATATCTAGTATCGCGGCCTGTCCTCCCTCGGCTTTGACTCTGCAACTGTAACTCGGATCTGCCGGCCGTCCAGGTCCTACAGAACAAAAACCACACACTCAGTTAGCATGCCTACTCAGAAATCAATGTGTAAGAACTGTACAGGTCACATCAAACAACCACGTAGGTGCTAAAACGTACCACGCCGTCAAGGTTCGAGATCGCCTTGTTGACCTCGTCGGTAGAGCCATATGTGACGAAACCAAAACCCCTCGACCTGCCACTGTCCCTGTCATAGATGACCTTGGCATCAAGCACCTGTCCTTGTTCACTGAACAGGTTCTCGAGGGTTGAGTTGTCGACACCCCAAGATAGGTTCCCAACGTAGAGCTTGTTGCCTGAATCAAAGTTGCGGCCGCCTCCGCCACCACCAGCACCGAAGGCCCTCGGAGTTCTGGGTGCGAATTCGTCTCTGGGTGGTGGTGGCCCAGAGTTAACCCTCAGAGGTCTTCCTTGGAATGTCTGGTTGTTGAGAGATAAAATCAATTAGTCGACAGTCCAATACAACAATGAATGCGCTATATGCATACAATAGAAAAACAAATAGCTCCAAGCAATTAACAAAATTCACACTGCAATGTTTAATCATGTTAGAAATCAGATTTCAGGCTTTTAGTAAGCTGAGCATATGTGGGAATCTTTGCTACATGAAAAACTAACACCCTACAATGCATAGAGAACAACACATCTCCACAACAGTGTGTACATTTTCTCAACAGGCAGTCACTGAAATACATAGGTATACCAAGATAAGACGGTCTGAAACAGATAAACTGTACTCACATAGCCATTGAATTGCTCCACAGCAGCTGAAACTTCCTCAGCTGAAGACATTGTGACGAATCCAAATCCACGGCTCCGTCCGGTCATTCTGTCGTATACAACCTGCAAGAAACGAGATACTATATCATTCTGAATTAAAATACGTGTCCAAGGCTTCATGCACAGCTCTGCTATAATTAAACGTGCATTTGCAGTCACAATTAACTATGCAACTAAACCACTTCGAACTTATCCAGGCCGAGACAATTTTAGAATATCTTATCTTATCCTGAAGGAAAAACAATTCCACATCTACCCGACAACCTGACACTACGGTGAAACGAAATGTCCTGACTCCGAAGTATCTATGCTGACCATGCAACACTGTGCAGAACTGTAATAATTTAGGAGATTAGAGTTTATGTAGTTACGTAATTACATCTTATCCTATCTTATCCTGAATGAAAACCAGTCTATAATGCGACAAATCCGCACCTACCGGACGACCTGAAACTACACTAAAAACGAAATGTCCGGGCTCTGAAGTCTCCCTATCTTGACAACGCAACATTTGTTGTAATTGAACAGTTTTTAGGTGATTGGAGATACTTAAATTTACTCAATTATAGCTTTGCGCGGGGCAAAATTGTATACCTCGACCATCTCGACGGAGCCGGCCTGCTCAAAGAGCCCGGCGAGCTGCGCGCTGTCGACGGTGAAGGGCAGGTTGCCGACGAAGACCTTGAGGTCCTCGGAGTACTCGGCCTCCGATTCACCACCTCCGGCCCCCTCGCTCTGCTCCTCCTCAGCGTCCTCCGTCTCGAACTCGGACGTAACCTCCGCCACGGCCACGGGCAGCAGGAGCCGCCTCCGCGGCGCCAGCAGCGCCGACACGGCGCGCAGCGGCCCGCACGCGAAGGAGGCGGCCGCGGTGGGCTTGGCGGCGGTGAGGGGGATGAAGTGGTGGGAGAGCGCGGTGGAGAAGAGGGTGGCCGCCATGGCGAAGGGGGATAAGACTCTGGGGATAAGGTTCTGCTGGGGTTGGAGGCGAAGTGAAGGAGGAGTGGGTGCTGTAGTGAAGTGAGGGAGGTGGGTTTTATAGCGTACGGGGTGGATGGATGGATGGACAGCCAGACCAACGGCTGGATATTTCTCTCACACAGATATTTTTTCTCATGAGATGGTTGTGGCCCACTGGCAGTGTGTGAAGCCAGCCAATTGTTTAGCTGGAATCGAGCTGTATTAGGGGTCTGGGTTTTCTTTTTGCAAATCTCATGAAGATAATCCTATTGTTGGTGATGCGAACAAGTCCTCAATTGAATACATGAAACTTCCGTCTAATAGTAGTGAAGAGATTGGATTGTTTCTTGTTGAATTTACACCTAGGTAAATAGAACTTTGTTTTTTAGGGGGCTATAAAAGAAATGAACTACACCCTCAAGCCTCACATAGAAGCATATTATATTATAAGTGTGGCACAATTATGCATGTAGAAACTCAGTTGCTCAAAGATATTAATGGTGCTGAAAATAAAATACACTCCCACAGTCCAAGTAGAAGCTGCCCTTACGAGCCGATTAACAACGAAAACAGTGCAGCTGAAGTTTCTAGCATCCCAGCCCATAGTACAGGGCAGCAGCTTTGACATAGACTCACAGTACAAGACATGGCATACACCTACAAGTATTTTCTCTCGACTTAACAATTCGCTCTTCTGCAGAAGAAACAATCACCGCGCCCCTTAAAATGTGCTCCCGCAAACATCAGGCCTGGCTTCCCGTTGCCTACAAAATTTCTACAGCTAAGGATATCACATGTGTCAGCTCAAATATCATTCGCTCGCCACGCGGTATCTTTCAACGCTCCCGCAATATGTCGCAGAGCTTGCTACAAGCATCCATACAGAGCTCTACCGCCTGTTGATGAACATGGCAATATATTAGTATGATGTTGCTTTGGTATCATCTCCGGATAATGCAGTAGAAAACACATACATTGGTGATTTTGCCATCGGACCATTCCCCGGTCAGTGTAAGTTGTGTGATCTCCTTGCGGGTTGGCATGTAGGATACCATGAGGCCTCCATCTTGCCATGCCTCCTCGTCTGAGGTTGGATCGATGATAACATTCTTCCCTAAACAGGACTGGCACGTCGAAGTTGAAGTTGATTAGCTTTGAAGTTCAAATATCTGTTGAACTAGATGTGCATAAATGAGAGAGGAATGTGGGGCCTTACCACAGATACTGATGTAACAATGTCATACATCATGATCCCAGCATCTGCCAATGCAAGACTAGCGCAAGATATAATGATGGGAAGATCACCTGAAATGAAAGAGACAGTAGTAAGGATGGAACCGCTTGGTTTTCTTTATCAGGAAGTGTAGTTCTGAAGAAAGAAAATAGTGAGGTAATAAAGGCTTCTGCCCACAAAGTACAAGTGATATGGAACGCACTATCATATCGTACATTTGATTGGACTAGTCATGTGATGAAATGCATTATTGATTACTTATGCTATGACCTTAGTCTTGTGACCTAACATGTTTTTTTTGTCAAATAAGTAAATACTACACTTCTGAGTAATAACTTTGATTTAACTCATCTTACAAAACCAAGAACATCAGAGAATTCGATGTGTCAGCATGCCACTAAGATAAGCACGAATATAAACACAATTTCTAAATACACACTAGAACAATAAGTTAGGAACATTCCGCTGAAACACATAGTCAGTGTAATATACGCAAGATACAAGCAAAGTAATGAATAGTATCATACTGCCACCAGACTCGAGAACCAACGCAAAAACATCAACAGTTGTCTTCGGAAAAGTATGTAGCATTACTGCGCCTTCAAGGGCTTTATGAAGCATTCCTGAGTACTCTTTGTTTTCCAGTCCCTGAATTAAAGATGCAAGTTATCAATCCGTACTTTCAATACATTCAATACAATCAGAGAATTCTTCAGATAAGACTGAGGAGAGCCAATTAAACAGCATACCTGCCCGCGTATACCGCTGGCAAATGTTGTATAGCTCACATTGCAATTGAGCCTACCAGTGTCACTGTACAGCATTGCTTTCTTGCTCTCCCTGGGGCCAAATCTGCAAAGATGATAAAGAAGTAAATAAACATGACTGTTCAATCAATTAATTGGACAAGTCCAAAAGCTAATCTAACAAGCTCACGAGTAAGATACAAAGAATGCATACACCAAAAAGCTAGGAAGCACATGTTAAAGCTAAAAGTTCAAACCATCCTTGTGAATTTCAGATTTTGTCAATGGGAAAGGTTTAGCCACATAGCCGAACCTCCTAAGTAATAAGAGCACAAGCTCATAAAATTCTAGTATGTGCTTGCACATTCAGATGATTGGACGTTCAAATAGATGGACACAAAGTTGGCATGAACTGCTCTCAATTGCTTAGCAAGTTATAAGCAATTTCAAGTCCAGACAAAGAACTCGTAACATATATCAGCTGACTCACCTTGGTAGTATTTGATTCCATAAACACAAATATTCAAATTGTAAAATGTGGAATACCTTCCAAGGGATGATTTTAGCATACTTCAAATGTGTTGTATAGAAAATTAAAGTAATGAAAGATCATTGTTTTTCTAGAATATAACAGAACACATTTATTCAGTGTAATAAAAATCATACAACATGCGTACAAAGGAAGAATGTAAAGGCTGTTAAACTTACACTGATACTATGACCTTAGTCTTCCCGAATTCTGCATATGCAGACCCTGATGCAGCAGTAGTTGGTCCTGTTTGCATAACTGCAACAATACAATTAAATCAAAAGAGACTTCACTGCAGAACTGCTTCACACTAGTTTCAAATTTCAACTCCATAGGTCGCAGAACAACAGTAAGCAATATATTTGGTCAAGGTTAAGAGAAAGAGGGAGCGGTAGCAAAGCCATTTTCAGATGATATATCAAAATAAGTAAGAGACTTCACTGCAAAACTGCTTCACAATAGTTTCGAATTTCAACTCCATAGGTTGCAGAACAACAATAAGCAATATATTCTGGTCAAGGTTAAGAGAAAGAGGGAGCGGTAGCAAAGCCATTTTCAAATGATATATCAAAATAAGTAAGAGACTTCACTGCAGAACTGCTTCACAATAATTTCGAATTTCAACTCCATAGGTTGCAGAACAATAAGCAATATATTCTGGTCAAGGTTAAGAGAAAGAGAGCGGTAGCAAAGCCATTTTTCAGATGATATATCATAATACTGACATGAAACAAAATTCTCCTTTGTACTGCAGGTTTGTGTGATGTTTTAATGCAAGCAAACTGGCCTAGCATGAATCTACAAGTTACCATATGTTGTACCTTCTATACCTAACATCAAGCATGGAGGAAAATGGCACAAGGCGAAGTTGTTCAACATAGCATAACCCTTTTGCTACATACTAGAGAATCATCACCAAAGTATGAAATCAGGACTTCCATCATCTAGACGACGTATAGCGCAAAGTAGCTAATAGTCAATTTGTCACAACTCCAATTCAAATGAACAAAGCATCTGTCAAGCACCTCAGGAAAGCATTACCATTCCTAACATCAATTCTAAGGATCTTTAGTCTGTGAGAGACCACTAACTCAGGGTTGCACATGAAAGGCCAAAGTTACATGTGAAGTCAATCATCATGCTTGTCACTAGATGCGGCAGCATACACGACACAGGACAAACAACAAACAGCATAAACAGGTGTGTTCATTAACTAATTTCACAATGTAAATCCTCAAAGACCGCACGGCCCACTCGTAGCAGAACAGAAATCGGCGGTGGATGAGGCATGATGTAACTGTTAACGCATAACGTCGAACACCTCGAGTGCAGACCAGATAAGGGCATAAGAGGCCCTAAACAGAGATTCATAAGCACGAAGTAGACCATGCTACGGAGCAGGACATTTCAGGGAATAAGGTAGAGAGGGGGGGCGCGTGGGATTTTACATGCGGGGCGGCAGTCGTGGATGGAGCGGCCGTCGGCGCGGGGCCAGTCGGCGTCCTCGGCGAGGTGGCGCCGCAGCTCCTCCCTCTTCTCCCGCCGCTTGGCCCCAGCCTCCGCGGCCGGAGAGTACGTCCCCGCAGCCGCCGCCGCCGCTGACATGGCGGAAAGTATGTGCTGCGTCTGCGTCGCCGGCACCTTCTCGAGCAGTGCTAAAACCCTAGTGGCTGTCTGCGCTGGTGCGGCGAGGGGAGGAAAGGGCTAGGGTGGCTCGATACGACTGTATCCACCTTTGCAACATCGCAGTTTTATCTACTTTGAGATTCGTAAATTAAAATAAAAATGTTTTTAAAAATTAAAAAGGAAAAAGATGGCCCATACAGGTCTCGAACCTGTGACCTTCGCGTTATTAGCACGACGCTCTAACCAGCTGAGCTAATAGGCCTTTGTTGAAGATTGTTGTATAGCAAAATATTTATATCCACTATTATTTGTAGGGTGGGAAATTGTATTTTCCTGTGATTTTTTTTTTGCTAAACACAGTACAACGCAGACGCTCACATACACGCGCATACACTCACCCCTATGAACGCACACCCTACCCTTATAAGCACCTCCGAGAGACTGAGCCGGCAGATTGGGTCTTGAGATTGACGAAGTCACCACGGTCGCCTCGTTGTCGACGGGAACGTCGCCTCCCACTGAAGAATATTCCGCCTTAAATGAGAAACACCAGCGTCAAACCTGGGGCTTGAACTCTGGTGGGCTGGGGGTGCAACCACCCTCCTAACCATCTTGCCACAGGCAAGTTCTCCTATTTTCCTGTGATTTGCAACCGGCCCAAACACGAGTACATCACAAACACTTCTAACCAACATTTCAGACTTCTAGCCTAGCATTTTGGGTGGCTGCAGCCTTAGCATAGGAGCGGACCGATGAGGGCATGTTTCCGAGCTCTTATTTTCCCTGAGGTAGCCTCCGACTGTAGTGGTCTAGTTTTTGGCCGCATGCATAGTGCATGTTTCAAATTTCAGCAGATGTCGAATAATAAAAAAAGAATAGTATGACCAGTATGATTTTTAGTATATTTTGTTTTGTATTGATCATGTTTGTCGAGGTTGTAACTTGTACCAGTTGTATTTCTTCATAAATATCAGATATAAAATACTTTTGGTTGTCTTTTCTATTAGAAAAACTCTCTTTTTTTTTGCGGTTGAAAAAAAAGAGAGGTTTGAAGCCATTACTATCGTTCGTGGTACGCTCACCGGTACTACCGTACCCGGAAAGGGGTTGTACTATCGGTGCCACAATTGGAATTACTGGACGTTGGAAACATAAAAAAAATAGTAAGAGGGAAAATGCTAGGAAGAGAGATATGTGAAACATCCCTAAGTGAAGAACCGGCCAAACCCTCGTACATCCAAAACGCAAAACAAAATGCGTACAAATCTAGTTTTTGGTCTACTTGAGCATGTCATGAAGATCACGACAGGCTCCAAACTTCACAACGATAAATTCCAAAAAAGAACTAAGAAATATAATGGCAAAGATTCAAAGGTTTAATCACTCTACGAATAATATTCGGTCTCACCACTAACACCTTGAGATCGGCAAAATACAAAACATATCAAGTTTATATGTTTACCTTGCACATTCCAACTAAGTTAGATTATGACGACATTGACCTACTCAAGTTCTACCACCTCTCTCCGTCGAAGACTCCCAAATTACGCCCGCATGCACCACTATGGGAGAGCCTCGTTTAGGCACACATTCACTTGAACATTATCACCAAATGGATGGAAAGTTTCAAGCATATGATAGCCGATATGCTCGTCTTGAACTTGCACTTTTCAACCTTGATGCCAATCACTAGTTGACATCATCCTCTCGTGGGCTATATGAAATCTTCCTTTTAATTGTAAGCCAATGAATAGATACATAACCTCATAAGGAAGCACGAAACACATAGATCATAGGTTACTGCACAAAACTATTTTGATAATTGCTTATCATACTACAAGATCATTTGATCATGCTTGCCACATCATCTAGGCTTTGTAAGTTCATTAACTCGAGTCCCCTCTTTGCACCTTGTCTTGATCAAACATCTCGCATCTTTTCTTCTCTCTTCATTATGCAAATAAATATGAATTTAGCACAATTCTCTTCTACAAAATATACTCGTTCAGACTCAACAATCACAACAAAATACGATGTATGTTTTTTAATAGTATATCTAGTAACTTGATATTCTACATAGGTAGTGAGAGACATTATTATTTAGACATCATCTCTTAGCTAAAAGAATGCCAACCCCCTTTCGATCGTTTTTGTTCTAACTCAACAATTTTCCTACTTGGCATATCATTGTACTCCCTTTGTTCCTAAATATAAGATGTTTTAGCTATTTTGCATGTTGACTAGATTCAGATTCAAATGAGTGAACATACACACTAAAACGTGCATAGATATACATACGAATACATGTGAAATTAGAAAAAGCATAAAACATCTTATATTTAGGAACAGAGGGAGTACATGGTAAGCATTTCCCTTGTTTTAGAGGATATACTAGAGTTGATGTAACCAGATTCGGCGTCGATTTGCTGGCCATCTAATCTTGATTATTTTCAGGAAATGATCCGACGCTTAGAAATGGAATATGGAAAGAAGAGTTTTTTTTACTGGAAAAGAAGATTTATTTATTTTTGGAGAAGGCGGGGCGGAGTGCACGCAATTTTGTAGCGCGAAAAGCCGCCGAAATTGCTTTTCGCGTGAATGCCATACATTGTTCCCGCTACAAATCGAAACGTGGGTACTTTTGGCGCTAAAAATCGAAAGAAACCCGCTTACAGTAGAGATGGGGAACGAGAGCGCCCAGATCCAATTCATCGCCTGAGAAAGAAATGGAACCATGGGAGAGAAGCGAGAGAGACGGCGTCAAGAAGCCCAACACCCCACCGGCGCCGCCGGTGGCCGCCCTTGCCGACCATCTGCTCGAAGAAATACTCCGCCGCCTCCCCGACATGGCGTCGCTCCTCAGCGCCGCGTGGCCTCCCACCCCGCTGTCTTCAGCCGTCTCTTTCCCCTCCGCAGGCCCCCACTCGTCGGATTCCTCCTCACCGACCGCGGCAGGGAGCCTGTCCCCTTCCACGTTCCTAATGTCTGCTTCATCAAGGCCTCCTCGCGTCACCCCAAGCTGGCATCCGCCGCGTCGAATGGCGATTTCTACTACAGACACCACCCCGAGATCGACGACGGCGATCCACGCGATGGCAACGAGTGGCGCCTCCGTGACTGCGACGGCGGCCGCCTCCTCCTCTCCCGCGGCCGCTATGGGGATGATCTCGCCGCCTACGATCTTGTCAAGCGGACTGCCGTCTTCTTCGGAAGACCACAGCTACCCCACCGCTGGTACAACGTCCGCTATGCCATCGTCGGCGACGAGGTCGGCGCCTCGTTCCAGGTCGTCGCCATACAGCACGGGGAGGAGGAAACCGCCGCCGTCTTCTCATCCCGCACCCGCGAATGGACCTTGATTGATTGGGGCACGCTGCAGTATCAATTCGCCTGGCCCTTCAACGACGGTATTGCCGCGGGCCAGTTCGTGTACTGGCGGCCGAACACCAAGTACGACAATGAAGAGAAGATATTGGTGCTCGACATGAAAACCATGGCGTGGTCGGTTATTACCGCGCCGTTCCCACCTGGCCAATCGTACTGCATCGCGGACATGGCGGAGCACGGCGGGCTGTGCATTGTGTCCAGCAAGGAGCAATGCGTGAAGCTCTGGGTCCGTGATAACAATGGTGGCTGGGTACTCGAGAAGGAGGTCTCCTTGCTGAATCAGTTCGGGTACTTGAAGAAGCTTCGTCGTGACGAGTGGATGAAAAGGGTGCGTATCCTGGCAATGAAGGCTGGCTATGTCTACATGGAGTTTTTGGTCAATAAGGAAGACCGGTTCCTATCTTCTTGTGCTCAATCTGAATACCATCAAGCTGCAAGTTATCCACAACTTACCTGGCCCCGATGATGATACACGTTACAGAGGTGCTGCATTTCCATTCTTCCTGCGGCTGGCACCTGTACCTGCCCCAGATGATGACAAGAAACTTGAAGGTGCTTGATAGCATGTAGTAGGTAAGCTACTGTTATCTGGTCACTAGATTTATTTCTTCTGCTTCGATCGATCTAGCTATTTAATCACCACTGTAAATTTCTCAACCGGGATCATGTCCCCATTCCAAAGGAAGTAGTTGATTTGTTTTCAAAAGCTGTTGATTTGATCGTGTCCTGTTTACCTAGTTGATCGAGTTAAGTTGTAATTCTATCTTGTGTATTGGGCTATTGATATATTGTTCATAAATTGCAGAAAGAACTATTCACTTGTTCATTTAATGGCTAAATTTTCTCAAATGTGGAATATTGTTTTCTCGATAAAGCTCAAATATTGAACATACCGTGACAATCAAATACACGAGTATAAGTGGCCTACATGAAAATTGATTACTTTTTAAATGGTATCGTGTGGCAAATGACTAAATCTTCTTCCTAATTTATTAGTTTTTGCGAGGTGAAACTCCACTTAGTTTGTAGACAGTAGTTAGTAGCTGGCGTGTTCAGTTCCGTTTTCAGGAACGCACTATGGTTTAGTATCGGGTCGTAATTTAGAAGCATGACTGGTGAAATAACTTCACTGTATTTCCTTCAGTTATCTCAGTTATACTGAAAAACTTAAATACCATCATTGTTCTTTAACTGAATACTTTGCAGAATGCACCGAGTGTTCGGTCACTTTGGATGCACGAATCATGATAAATTGTCTAGGATACTTATTTTGATGTATCTAGTAATGAAAAAATAATGTATTGTGCTGGCATGGGTTTCTAGTTTATGTGTACTTCAGCAATGCATAATAAGATCTACACTTTTATGCATATCCTATAATTAATCACCATGTGTGGTCTAGACGAAAATAAATCTGGTTCTTTGAATTTCAGGTAAAGTGTCTTCTACCTTTGGTTAGAAGTTATCTGAATTGGACGTAAGGGCATCATCCACGCATCCTTTGGAAATGGATCTGAGCTGCTGATTGGTGTGGTGTTTTCTGTTTTGCAAGATGAGTTTGGACATGCTGTTACGCAATTCTTGTGGTCTTTTTTTTTCGTCCAAAAGTTGCTTCCATGTAATCTGAATTTAGTTCATTTTCCAGTTATGAGACATGTCTGATGTTAGGTAAATGGAACCTCAACTGAGATGGTTTAATTCAGTTTCAGCTGTGTTTCGTGCTAGTTTAAATCAGCGCGTGAATCATAGTTCAGATCGGAACTAGAGCTCTAGATCTCTTACATGCAGCCTCAAAATCTTTGTTGTGTTTGTGCATGGAACCTAAACACAGGTGCAATGTTCTGGAACATAGAAGATCTATTGCACCACTCATGATGTGTTCGTAGTATTAGTGTTGTCGAATTTGCCTTTATCAGCTTGTCATCACATAACAATTTGTCGCAGGAATTGTTCTGTTTTGTCGATGAAGCAGAGTAGCCATAGTAAAACAGCTGAAAGATACTTCATGACAAGTAGATGGAAGTGTTGAGAGGGCTGTAGGTAGACTCCACACAGGAGGAGTTTGTCCCTTGTGCGTTAACTTTTTTTTTTTGCGAGGATACAGATGCTGATTACATCAAGTAGACAGAGAGGACCTCCACAAAGAAAGAAAATACACTCAAGTCCCTCTGCGTCGAAGCCGCCGGCGAAGATGGACGTGCCGATGGCGCGCCGCCGCCAAATCCTCCCTGAAACCTTGGAACGGAAGGATCCCCCAGGCGGACGGGAAGTCGTCGAACCTCAACCCCGTAGAGCCTCCACCCATCTCCAACAGCCGCCACGCTTGAAACTCCAGCACCTGCATCAAGAAAGTCAACTGGATCCGCCGCCACCGGATCCAGAGGGGGAAGAACCGCACACGGCGAGCCCGGAGGCCCGCGAGCACGGGGGTGTCGCCTGCTTGATGACGAAGCTCCAGAGAGCGCCGACACCGGAGAGGAAGCAGCCGACGCCAAAACTCCAACCACCGACGCCTCCGCCTCCAAGACGCCGCCGGAGAGCACCCTACTCAAGCCTACACTATGTACACAGCGAGATCCGGGGTTCCCCCACCCTCCCGCCGCCGGAGCGGCCGGCGGAGGGAAGGGGAACCAGCGAATCGCCGCCGGCGAGGTGGATTGAGGAGGAAGGTCCAAGAAATCGCCCTCTGCTACTGTAGCGGGAGGGGAACGAGTCCAAGGTCTCGTTAATTACCTAGCGATTACCCTTGTGCGTTAACTTGCTCTGGAGATATTGTTTTGCATGATCCACCCAGGGAAAAATTTGGATTTGCTCTCCATCTCTGGTTCCAAATTGCATTTGCATAGGATAGTCGTCCTTAGCTGTTCTAGACAGGATTTAGCCAATCAAACCTGCTTCCATTAAAGCTGCAGTTATTCACGGTAAAACTGTCTTCATAATTATTGTCGTTTCTCATTTTTCAGGTGAATTTGCATCTACCGTTGTATTGAATTTGTATGTCGATTTAGCTGAGAAGATACTTTGGTTTCTCATTCTAGAAGTGAGCTCAGCTATGGTTTTCTTTTCCCTCTGCACTGACACGTAATTATTTGCCCACACTGCTGAAGTGTACGTGTTGTATAGCTGTGTATATCCATGTAGCGTTCTCTCTTCTCTGTAACCGTAGGAGCTAGGAGAGCATCGTTTTGTAGGACGGGCTACATGTAGCCAAAAATCAAAAAAGTTGTTTCAAACAATTATGAAATTAACGGCCGATGTAGATAATGATTACTTCTAGCAGTACGCAAAAACCAATGCAAAACATTATGTATTGTGGGCTCTGCAAAAATGAACAATTTTAAGATCTGAGATGGTGAACACTGCAAATTTCGATTTTTTTCCAGATTTATCAGAATTTGTTATTTTTGTGTAGGCCGAAATACAAAACATTTCGAGTTGAAAATTTGCAGGACATTAGATTACGTCATTGCAGACCTCTGATTTATCTCGGAATTTTTTGAAACATCATGCTGTTGATGCAAAAAAAAAGTTTAAAAAAACGTGCTACAACATGTAGGATGAGCTACAGAGTGACTTTTCGTAGGGGCTAGTCTATATGAGAACTAGGGATCTGTGATCCGGCTTGTACTCCACGATCACACGCCCCTGTTATACACCATGTATTTGTGAGAGCATCTTCAACCGGCATATCTTTTTTTGGCCCCTTATATGTCCACGAACGCGTCCGTCATAATTAACCGGACAACATCTAGTTCACCATCATAGTTCATACTGGACACCATCAAAGTTCATCTAGTTCATCAGACAACAAAATGGACGATTAATTACACTACACAAACGAAAAGAGAGGATTCACCGCGTGGTTTCACTTCCCCGTGTCAGCTCTGGGGCATTAGTACTTGTCAAAGATGACAAGGGATTGGAAGAGGACGAGGAGGGAGGGGCCCCGACGAGGCCTCTGAAGGCACGGGTGATCGTCGGATATGAATCAGCGAAATTTGTATTTTGTTACACTTTTAATCATAGGCGGATCTAGAGGGTGGGCCGGGTGGGCCGTGGCCCACCCAGAATTTTGACAAATTCTTTACTACCCCGTAGTCTGGCTACCGTTTTCAGTGGTTCATGCCTACAGTTCGTTTCTGCAAGACCCCATCAGCCCATCTTGCCGCCACGGGTGCACAACAAGAGCAGACAAGCAACGATTGGTGCAGTAGGCCAGCAGCTAGCTAGTGGACGGCTTCCGTGCTTCCGTGCTTCCATGTACAGCAGCCAACGAACAAGAAGCTGAAAAAACAAAGCACGGGTTCTTCACCAGGAGTGCAGCTCTCTAATTTACAGAAATACATTTCGATATAAAATATTGTGTATAGGAAATTTGTGCGCTTCGATGAGTAGGTTTCATTCTCGTACTTGGTTTCAAGTTTCGTCGATCATAACTTATCAATTTCGAGACGATGTTCGGATTTGTTTTGACGAATTTCATCAAATTTGTCGCACTCGGTTGACGGTTTGAAATATGCTTTGACGACCTGGTTCATCTCAACATTCCGCATAAATTTTATGTTCTAAATTTTCTATTTCGACTTACAAGATCTTAATGATGTAATTATCTTGTTATGCTATATTTCATGAGGTAAGATTTTGTTTATATTTTTACCCATTTGTATTGGAATCATGCACATATGAAAGATACATATTGAATTACACTTTTGTGAATCCATTGCCTATTTATATTATTAGTTTGGCAAAAAAGTCCGCGTTGCGAATTTTTTTGTTGTAGTGTGCCCACCCTCCAATTTTTTCCTGCGTCCGCCGCTGCTTTTAATCATCATTAGACCATTGTTCTTACTGATTTACGAGATCTCCCACAAAATTCTTTTATTTTGGTATCTACGTTTGGAAGGCAAGGAACTTTGTTTTTCGTATTTTTAATCTCTTCAGTAACCTTCTAAATGTCAAATGGACCTAATTTTTTTGGCACGTCATTATTTTTGGAAAACAGGTGGAGCCTCAAGGTCTGAGGAGGCTCCAGATTGCCTTCTCGGCGTGCCTGGTGTGGCCTAGCAAGCATGGGAGGGGGAAGGCTCATCTGGCTCCTCGGCAGTTTGACCAGCCCAATTCTTTCACCAATGCCTTTGTTTTTACCTAAAACCATCTATAAAACACGTGGTTTCGCGGGGAGGGTGTGTGTGTGCGCGGGGGGGGGGGGGGGGGGGGTGGGGGAATTGCATCCGCAAACAGAGAAACAAGAGGTCGTCACAAACAACATTGTCGAAATTGCCCCTAGTTGCCTCTCCGGCTCTCCACCGTTTTCACCTTCGCCTTCATGATTAGAAGGGAGTAGTCAACCATCGAGCTATGGGTTTGTGGCTTGATCAATCTTTCTCTATGTAGTATCACCTTGTAGAACCATATAAGTTGTTTTACGTGATTATGGTTACTTTTGTATTATCATCTTGGTGAATATTTTGAATATGAGATGAGTAATGAGATGCAATTTGTTTTAGTGTTCTGTTTTGTTTTGTAGATGTATATTATTATCCTGTTCTTTTATGTTTGTTCTGATCAAACTAATATACTAGGGCTTAGAGGGGGAACATATGAATTAGTTGGATTAAATTGGTAGTAGCAACTGAATAAGGACAAAAAACTAGGACATGCTAAGGTTTTTACCTTTCCACATCTACCACACTAGGGATAAATGAGTGCGATGTTGTTTAGTCTTCCTAGTCACAACAAAGGTAGAACTTGTTAAGTCAAGGAAAACGCATGATATCATCCAACATCATGTACATTATCTACATCAATATTCTGTGTTTACACTTAATTCTGAGCATGCTAACAACCCACTTGCTTAGGAATGATGTATTAGAGAGTTGTGTTGCATCAACTCTATTTTAGAACGTGATGCACATACGGAACACTATCATGCATTTTGCAAGCGGGGCATTGTGAATCTGTACTTTACCCTGTGAAAGTTTTAGAATCCCTAATTTCTGTTGTATTGATCTGGACCCTGGTGGGGGTTTATATAGGAGGGGGTAGGAGTCTTGGAGTACAAGATGATCTAACCCTAATCAATCCTAACCGTACATATACTCTAACATCCCCCCTCAGTCGTAGCGGGAGTGAAGCGGACGATTGCGACTGGAGAAGTCCTGTGCGTCCGTCGCCTCCTCCACCTTGTCATCATCGCCGTCCCCTTCTGGTTCCTTCTCTTCCCTCCCGCAGTCACAGCAGGAGTGTCATGGACACAAGGGATGACGCGGATGCTGTCGACTGGATCTCTTGAGTTGCTGTCGACTGGATCTCTTGAGTTGCTGTAGACGTGTGTATGATGTTGATGTCGAGGTAGCCGAGCGTGATGTAGCCGTGGTCGAGGTTGTCGCGGTCGGTGTAGCCGATAGAGCCGAAGGCGCAAAAAAATTGCGCGGTTTTGGGTTTTGAGGCGGCGGCAGCAGGGTTTCTGCGGCGGCGGCGGGTTTTTGGGCGGCGGCGGCAGGTTTTCTGCGGCGGCGGCGGGGTTTTTACCAGGCAGGCGAGGCGATCGTGCGATCGCCCTAGCAGAGCGTCGGTGAAGTGCTTGGGCGGCGGCGGCAGGGTTTCTGCGGCGGCGGCGGGGTTTTGGTTTTTGGCGGCGTGCGACAGCGACTCGCTTGGGAGCGGCGGCAGGCAGGCGGCGGGTTTTTGTGTCATTGTGCGGCGGCGGCAGCGGATCTGCGGCGGCGGCGGGTTTTGCGGCGTGCGGCTCGACTCACGTGATGTAGACCTTGGCGCTGATTTGTGTTGGCGACGTAGAACTCGACGAAGATCTTGATATAGTTGTACAGCTTGATGTAGATGTTCGTGTGTAATTCCGGCTTGATGCAGTGCAGATAGGTCGGTGTAGGGGACCTGGACTGTCCGGATCGTGTCCGGAGTTTTTCCAGGTCGCGTGTTCTATCTTGGCGGCGTACTCGCGGACGGGCTCTGCATCCATGTACGTATTAGACCTTCTGTTTCATACCTTGTCTTGTAGTCCTTGGATTTGATGCCATGTGTGCATGCACCTAGCGGATGAGGCTGCATGGGTGGAGAATTGGAGATGCTGCGATCTGGGGTTGCGATCTCCACCAGCGCATGGCCTCGGTCTAGCGCGCGTGGCCATCGATCGCCCGTCGACTGGGCAGCAGCACCCGCGCCTAGTGCCTGGGTCTGCAGCAAGGTGTACGTGGCGTCGATGGAGGTTGATGCAGCATGAGGCGTCGATGGAGATCGCCGGAGTCACCGATCGATCTTGCACCGATTTTCACCGGAACGAGGATCGTAGTATCGTGGGATCTGGGGATATAGGGATTTATTTGTGGCTAAACGAATCTAATTGACGAGATTGAAACTTCGAAATTGAATCTAATCTAAACTAAGGAACCGATCCGATCTATGATCAAAACCGGGTGCCGCGCCCCCGTGGAGAAGAGATTAATCTCCCCAGGGGCGGCGCGTTGCGGAAGTGGTGGAGAAACCTAGGATCGGCGTCGTGAGACTAACCGCTCTGATACCATGTGAAAGTTTTAAAATCCCTAATTTCTGTTGTATTGATCTGGACCCTGGTGGGGTTTATATAGGAGGGGGTAGGAGACTTGGAGTACAAGATGATCTAACCCTAATCAATCCTAACCGTACATATACTCTAACATACCCCATATAGGCGCAAATATGTATCGATAATCTCAAGTTAGTATAGCTCATCCATCACACCAGCCAAGAGGATATAAACAAACCTCAAACACAACGGTTTGGTGTTAATGACTAGGAAAGTTGAGAGAAATATTTGTAGAGTTGAAAATGTTTTAAGGTAATAGAAATTGTCAGCATAGTTAAAAAAATCATGTAAAAAGAAAGAATATTAATGTGGGCCAAAGTAGTGGTTCACGAGGTTTAAAACATATTCACCGTGAAAAACGCAAATGTCCACGCGCTTCAAAATAAATGTTTGCGGGGTTAAAAGATTCACATATTACACTATAAAATAATTCGTATGTTTTATGAAGGAAAATAAAACTTGGACGACAAGAACAATACTAGAAAAAAGGAGAAAAAAAAGAAAAACATGGACATAAAAAGAAACATAACTACAAGAAAAACAAAGAAAGAAAAACCAAATACCAAAAAAGGAAACAAAATAAACAAGCAAACACAAAGAGAAAGGAAGAAATCCACCTATATGGGCTGACACCTAAACAAGATGCTTCAGGCGTCGACCCTGAGCATCAATTAGAATAGCCGAGCATGAGAAGGAGATAGGACAACAAAAGATGACAATGGTACCCATTGCCCGCTGACCCGGGTAAAAACCGTGTTAGGGTAAGTGTTTAGACAAAAAAAAATCCACATGTATGTAAATAGAGAAATTTTATACCCATCAAGGTAAAGTGGTATGTGTATGTGCACGCGTAAGACATACTCGCGCACCCATGTACCAATATGAAAATATGATGAGCCGGCCTTCCCATGTAAACCCAAGTAATAATCTTAATGTTTTGCCTAATCTCGAACGATCGAACCGCACGAGGACATGGTCCCCTTAGGCTTAACCCTTCAACGCCGCCAACATGGAAATACAAGTCCCTTTGATCTTCCCCTTCCGTTGTCCTGCCTCTCGTGAGTTTTGTACCTAGTTCGTATGTCATATTCCCGTCTTGATCTTACGTCTCCCATCTTGTGATCTTAGCCTCGAATTTTTGGGTCTATATATTATTGATTATAACTATGTTCTGTTAAAGTTGATGTGATGCAAATGCGGGTATTTTTGTCCTTTCATGTTGGGTGATTGGTATGAAAAAAAAAAGTTATGCCCGTCAACGATACACTTGATGGGTAGTCACGAAGGGGACGCGTAAGAGTAAAGCTGTATAGGGTTATTCCACCCGGCCGGAGGAGGCACCTCTCTCCAATTTTGTCGATTGAAAAAAAATGGAAGCGATGACGATGTCTCTAAGAAAAGGAGAAAAGTAGAAGATTAGATGCTGCTTCGGCTTCCATCAAAACCGTGAGGGCGAATCGAGAATCCTTGCCATGAGGCTATGTGATTTGTGCTTCCAACGGGACGGCCTGCACGCCGGCCGAACAGCTGCAACGGAATCATATACCCCAGCCAATAAGTGTCACAGCGTACCATACTCAATGAAAATTGCTCACTTTATGGTCAGATCGAACATACGGGGCTAGCTAGTAGTTTCACGATCAGATTCTCAGATTTAACAACACAGGCAGGCAGGCGGTTCTTTCCCTCTCGTCCTCTTCCCCTCCTTTCTCTGTTTTCCAGCGAGAATATAGCCATCCAACAGCGCGACTCACTCACTGACACCTTGTGGCTTACTGTACTCGGCGCTCACAGAACAGAGTCCAGCGACAAATAGTGCACGCAACGGCCCGCGGCAAAGATCGGCGAATTTTTGGTTAATCTTTACTTTATTTATTTTTCTTTTCTTTGTACATATTTAAACGTGGAGATGAGCTCCCGCGCCTCCGCCTCCGTGAGCAGGTCCGCCGGTGGCGGCGGAGGAGGCGGAGGAGCGCGCGCGGAGGAGCCCGCCTCGTCGTCGTTCTGCAATGGCCAAAATGCGCGGAGTCGAACGTCGCTTGCTCAGACCGGCGCACCCTGCGGGCCTACGTCGCCTCCCGGAGATGGGCAAGTTCCTCCTCCGTCAAGGGAGCACCGCTATCGCGCCGGGGAGGAGCCACGGCCAGGTGGTGGAGAAAGTGTGTTGTGATGGAGACGGCGAGCAAACCACCTCTCCGGCCACCGGCCCGCCTGCCACCCTATTTACGGCGACGCTTCAAAAGGCGCGCTCGTCTGCATTAATGCCGTCGTGGCACAGGCGCTTCCTCGCCGCAGAGAGCTCAAGCGACGCGTCGCTGCGCCCGGCTGGGAAACCGAGACGCCGCCCGTCATTAATTCAGCTGACCGGCCACACTCAGCTTCGCGTCTCAATGACAGGCGTGGTCCGCGCGTCGGAGGCCGACGTGGCGGCACGCGCGGTTTCGTCCGGCACAGCCCATCGACTCCCCAGGCGGAGGGCGCGGGTTGGGTGTGTCGGACTAAAAATTGGGCCGAGTCGGACAAAAAAACGTTTGGGCATCACGACTGGGAGCCGATTTTGGTCCGGCACGCCTCAAAGGGCTTTGGGCGGCCGTTTGGACTCCCCGAGTGGAGATGCTCTAAATGTGGTCCTTTTTGACAATTTATCTATGAGATAGTCTTGTCTCTTTTGTCAAAAAATCAAGATCGGTCGCTACTTCCTCGCAGCCAGGCCGGCTCTTGCCCTAGGCGAACTTGTGCAGCGCACAAGGGCCCATGGCGGAATAGGCAGTTACGCTCGCTAGCTACGCGGGGAGCTCCTGTACATCGCCTTGGTTCCTGTCCGCGTCGCCTGAAGCATCGCTTAAATGGGCCGGCCTTTCGCACGTTTCGTAGGTTCGGCTGTTTCCTACATACACTAGACGCTGCCATGCAGATCCATCGATATGTTGAGCTAGCCAGCTCGCTAGCTCGCTCGCTCCCCTGCAAAAAAAAAAAGCTAGCTCGCTGGTTCCCACGATTCAAGGTGGCAACGGGGACGGGGATGACCGGGGATGGCTTCACCGTCCCCGCCCCGATCCCCGCCAGTCCCCGTACCCGCCATCCCCATGAAGCTTCACGGGGGCAAGAACGGCCCCGCCCCCGCCGGGGACTCCACGGGGAGCTCGACATGATGGCGTCTCTTCCTTGCATCACAGCACGCCGGCTCCTCCTCGCCTTGGCACGGCCATTTCTTGTTGCCATAGCTCGCCTCTCTGCTCCTCTACGTCAGATCGAGATTGGGAGGAATGGGAACGGCGGCGCCGGCGCGGAAGTGGACAGCGGCGCCGATGCGCTGTTGCCTGGATTCAACTGGTACGGTGGCGCCGTCGCGTGGTTGCCTAGAGTGGACGCGGACGGCAGCGCCGGCGTGGTGTGCATCTGCGAGTTGGGGATTAGAAGGCAAGGAGCAGTTTGTCCGCGTCTTGGGAGTTGGGGGCTGGATGGATAGAATAAGAGTGGAGGAGTGGACCGTGGAGGCGTGGAGGCATGGACGGGTGGAGATTTAGCTTTTTCACGTGTACTACATAGGATTGTTACACTGACGTGTGGTGTCCCGGGTCCCCGTGGAGTCTCCATGGGGTGATTTGACTCCCCGTACCCGCCCTGTTAAGCTACCGGGTACCCGCCCCGTTATCCCCACGGGGAGGATTTGCCCCCCATGCCCGTTTCTTAGCGGGTAAATGCCCGCGGGTACCCGCCCCCACGGGTAAAACTGCCACCTTGACCCACGATCACTAAAGTATGAAAACAATCCTTTTCGATCACTAAAGTTAGATTCCGAAAGGTTTATGAACGAAAGTTATTTTTTGAACGATTTTAAAAATTGAACAGAAAAATGTCGGTGAACAAAAAATATTTTTGAACAGATTTAAAAAATGAACAGAAAAAGGTTTATGAACGAAAGTTATTTTTTGAACAATTTTAAAAGTGAACGAAAATTATTTTGAACGATTTTAAACGTGAACGAAAGTTATTTTTTGAACGATTTTAAAAGTGAACGAAAATTAAGTTGAACGGTTTTAAAAATTGAGCAGAAAAAGGTCGGTGAACAATAATTATTTTTGAAACAGATTTAAAAAGTGAACAGAAAAATTTATGAACGAAAGTTATTTTTGAATGATTTTAAAAGTGAACGAAAATTATTTTTGAATGATTTTAAAAAGTGAACAAAAGAAGGTCGGTGAACAAAAAATATTTTTGAACGATTTTGAAAAATGAACAAAAAAGGTGTATGAATGAAAACTATCTTTGGACGATTTTAAAAGTGAACGAAAACTATTTTTGAACGATTTTAAAAAAGTGAACAGAAAAATGTCGGGAAATAAAAACTATTTTTGGACAGATTTAAAAAGTGAGCAAAAAAAGGTTTATGAACGAAAGTTATATTTGAACGATTTTAAAAGTGAACGAAAACTATTTTTGAACGATTTTAAAAGTAAACAGAAAAGGCCAGTAAACGGAAACTATTTTTGAACGATTTTAAAAAATGAACATAAATGGGGGTGAACGAAAACTATTTTTGAACGATTTGAAAAGTGAACAGAAAAAGCGGTGGAACAGAAACTATTTTTAAACTATTTTAAAAGTGAACCGAAAATGGGGGTGACCGGAAACTATTTTTGCACGAATTTTAAAAACAGAAAATGGGAGTGAAGAAGAAAAGGAAAAAAGAAAAGAAAACAAAAAAAGAAAAAGAAAAACAGAAAATAAAAAGTGAAAAACGAGAAAAGAAAAGGAATATGAAAAGAAAAATTAAAAGAACGAAAATAAAAAACAAAATGAAAACAGAAAAGAAAACGAAAACAGAAACAGAAAAAGAAAACGTAAAAGGAAAAAGGAAAAAGAAAATAAAATGAAATGAAAAAAGAAAAACATAAACATAAAATAAAATAAAAAGTGAAAAAAAAAGAAAAGAAAAAGAAATAGGAAAAGGAAAAATTAAAAGAGCGAAAAGAAAAAATAAAATTAATGCAAAAAATAAAACAAAAACTGAAAAGAAAACGTGAAAGGAAAAGAAAAACGAAAACAGGAAAAAGAAATACGAAAACAGGAAAAAAATCGTCTGATGGGCCCATCAGCGCCGACGCTCTCCTCCCTTCAGGCGACGCGGGCGTGATCCGTCGCCTGAGGGTGATATATAGGATTCGCCAGCTACGCGCCTACGTGGTATCGATCAGCTGTTTGTGTTCTCCCCTGCCATCTTTCGCTTCCGCTTGTGCCTCCGCCTAGAAAGAAAACGCCAATTCGGAACGCCCAGGCGGCCAGGCCACCAAGGGCGGAAGCGCCCTGCCCGGCTACAGATCGGCGACCGTCCTGCTCTGTGCAGGTACGTCCGTATGTGCAAGCGCCTTTCTCTGCTCCCGCCTCACGGTGGCGTATATATTGGATATTGCCCTAGTCTATTTGATTTAATACTAAATTGCAATTTTAGGTGTTACAATGCCAAAATATAAGTCTAAAACATTATTTGTTATATTTTGCAACTCTTTTAAACTTTCTGTCGTAATATAACATTACTTAATCGCTTATATCAATTATTTATAGATGTCTCAGAATAAAAATAAAAATGTGTGGTTGGATGTATACTTATAACATTTTACGTCATATATGTACATATATACTCCCGCCGTCCCAAAATAAGTGTCTCAAGTTTGCCCAAAAGTGCATGTCTAGATACATTCACTTTTGGGCAAACTTAAGACACTTATTTTATCAACCTATAGTACCTATAGAGGGCCAATTTGTCAACCTCGCACTAGGGCCCTGAAAAATATAGAGCCGACTCTGCTCGCAGCTTCTAACTTAATTCCGCACGAAGTCTCAACAGCACGATTCACGTCACGCTCGGCGCATGCCACACTTGTTAAATGATGGTGGCTGCGCAGGCTTGGACACTTACATACATGTCAACCTCAACCGAGTTTTCCAGCTCTTACACTGCAGCTCCGACGATGTTTCCTGGGTGATGAATTAGCAGCCTGTGATGTCGACGCACGCGACGAGATCGGGCCAGGCAGCAGAGATTCACCGGCCTGCAAAGTCGTCGGTGGCCTTGAGAATTAATTGGACTGAATGACCAAAATGATGCATGCTCTCAAGTTTGAACTGTGTTTGACATGATTTCGCGGAGACTGAGTCGGTGCGTAGGCCAGAAGGCATGATCGATCATTGATTTACCACGACGCAACGTGAAAATGAAGAAGCAATGTAGCATAACACAGTGTTGAGATGAGTTCGCCAAAGTTATTTATGATCATCGGCAAAATCAGTTCCCGGTCCATTAATTAATAAACTTGAGAATTAGTGCGTGCGTTAATTCGTTGCACAATCCATGGATCATCCGCCCCAGCCAGCTCTCCGCGCGCAGAAGGAAAAACGAAGCACACCAACAACAAAACACACAACCATCTTCTGCCACACGAGCCGAGCCGCGCAACGGGATCAGCCAGTCAGCAGAGGCCGTCCTCGAGGAACCTGACGAACTGGAACAGGTTCATCCGGCCGTCCCTGCATCCCGCGTCGGCGATCATGGCCTCGCAGGTCGCGGCGTCCTCCCGGAACCCGAGCCTGGCCAGCGCGCCCCGCAGGTCCGCCGCGCCGATGAGCCCGTCCTTGTCGCCGTCGAACACGGCGAACGCGCGCCGCACCTCCGCGAAGCTCGGCTCCTCGGCGTCGAACAGCCGGGACACCTCGGCGTGGCCCATGCTGGCCTTCAGCCCCTCGCCGTTGCCGCTGACACCCAGCCCGATCCTGGCCATGATCGCCTCCACCTCCTCCTTCCTCAGCTCCTCCTCGTCCTCGTCGTCGTCAGCGGTGCCTACGACGACGTCGTCGCAACACGGGACTGAAGACGCCGCGTACGTGCACTTGGCGCACGGGACGGCGGCGAGCGACCTGGCGAAGGAGTGCAGGAAGGAGGCGTAGCTCTGGAAGAAGACGGACGGGGCGGCGACGAGGAAGCTGAAGAGGTAGGGGATGACCAGCAGCGGCTCCCGGAACGAGAGCACGCGGACGAGGAGCGGTCGCGGCGCCGTTGGCTCTGCCATCGCTAGAGTTTAGAGTTGGAATGCTGCGCGCGTGTGTACAAGGCGAGGATCGATCGATGGAGTCGTTGATGGTCGATGGTGTGGGGGATGGGCTGGGTCTATATGACGACCTGGGGCTGGAGTAAACAAGTCTGGTCGCCAGGAAGCTCCCTTTGCATTTGCATGGCCATCGATGGCAACTTGGCGCGCCGGGGGAAGCTGCGTGCGTGCTTCTCCCCACCACGCATGTCCTGTGACAGGGATGGCCTGGAGAACCAGCATTAATCAACGTCAGGAAAAATGCGAATGGGATTTGAAGAATACTAGGAAAAGGAGATGGACAGGCGAGGAAAAATCGGGAGGAAATTAGGATCGCATCGGGTGGTAGCTGTGGTTTGGTGCGGGTTCTCCATTCGTGCCGATGGATGGATCGGTTGGCATTTGATGATGGCTTGACAATTCGGGTGCATCGCATCGGACGGCTATGGCGGGAAGCTTCGACGAAGGTGGCGAGTGTCTAGCTAGCTAGCCGGCAATAGTAAAGTAACCAACTGGCCGGACTACGTGCATCCCAGTCCGGCCGGCCACCTATTCCTTTCTGGCTGATTCGATCTACGGAAATGGCTCTCCCGGGACCGAAGCCTCCATGAAAATCTCAACAAATCTCCAGCGATGATGACTTGGGAGCGTACATTGCAGCCATCAAGGCTGTTGACTTGTTTGTACTGACTTATAGGTCTAACAGTTATATGTTTTTTCCTCAAATTGCCATGGAAGTTCTTAGACTTACAAATTTCTCGGCGATGCGCTGACCGAGAGTTAAGCTAGGCATCAAAGGTAACATATATTAGGTATTGTTAGAAGAGGTAATAGCACTGGTGATACAAGTAGTTGCGATATAGGTGTAAAATCATACAACAACTTAAAATGATGTCAACTGGTACCAAAACTTCCTTCGCCGTGCAAAATTGATTCAATACTCGTTTCGGGTTGATCGATGTATCTTTTGCCAGGTTTTGTTGAGTAATATAATAAAACTGTTGTGTGCATCTTTTCATGCATAGCCCAGAGTTTCAACCTCTTTTAAAAAAACGATTACTGATTTTTTTACATGTAAAATATTAACCAAATTTTGGCTGAATCTAATAAATAGTGACCAAATTTCTAAACATTGGCATAAAAAGGAGTCTCGAGAATTTCTATATTATGTAGTGTCCACTGTTTAACTTACTGATTTTTTCCTGACATTTTTTTAATGTTTGAAACTGAATCAAAATTTGGCCGAAGCTAACAAAAGGTGATCAAATTTTTACACGGCCAGTAAAAAATCTCAATTATACGAGGTTAATTAGTGTCTATTGTTTCAATTCTGAGTTTTTTTTACACTTATTTTCTACAAAAATCTAGCAAATTTTTAGTAGTATGACAAGGTGGATAGGCATTTGACATGTAATCACCAACTCTCGGCCCCAACTGTCTGAATCCATTAATCAAGTTAGTATGTGATTTAGACAAAAAAAGGAGTTCAAAAAGGAATTATGTGATTTAGACCTTTGCACGACATAAATGGTTTGTTATTTATCCAAAAACATGTATGAAGAGCAATTTTCGCAATCGTCTCAACAATAGTTGGTGGTTAGTGCAAATTTCTCCATTCAATATAAAAAAACCAAAATTATACACTAGAAAGTATTTTAGGGACGAAATTTTGAAGTCAAGAAAATGGAACAGCCAGTGGCAAAATATGAAAGCGGTACACATAGCATCTGTATAAAGACGCACAAATTCAAAAATGTTCATTAGCTGTCACACCGCGTACTTACGGTAGTACGGCGCAGGGATTCCCCTCGAAATTACGATCTGAATCCGGCTGATTCCCTAACGACCTAGCTAGCCTCTTAGCTTGGTCATTAGCTGGCACGTTTGGATCACACCCAGCACGCACGCACGTCCAGGCTAGCATAGCAGCTCTCGTACTAAACCCTAGAATAATCGCGCTCACGCCCATTTTCAATAGCCGCACGTACACCGATCGGGATCTGCTGTCGGGCTAACCACGCTTATCAGCGCTAAGCAAAATGGTTCGTGCTTCTGTCGGGGCAGTGTCGCCGCGGATCAGGATAACCACAAAGGAGCACTTAAATCCAAGCTGGGCTCGAGTGGCGCCTAGTGCTTGAGCTCCAAATTAAAGAGCAAAACCTGACGGCTTCACGTGCATGTTTTCGCTCATCTCAGTACTTCTGTAATTAAGGTGCTTTCTTTGTCATCGTTATGCATGGGCTTGATCGACCGGTTTAGCTGGCACCACACTAGGATTTCAGTAGCATGTCCGTCAGATCCGATCGGCCTGTAATGTGACAGCTAAGTGTAGTAGTAAGGGTTTGGAGAGCTGCTGTACAAGTGGTCAGTAATTAACAAGCCGAGAGCTGTAGGAAACCAGAGCATATGGGGGTTCAATATTGGCGCTGTCGGGGGTACGTCGCATGCGGGACATGGTATCTATTTTTGCTGTTTGAAGTGGTAAACCAATACTGCCAAGTGTTCAGATCGAAAATAAAATAAGAAACGGCCGGCAGCGAATTGAGAGTTTTGAACAGGTATGTATGGCAGCCTCCTCATGCCGTAGGCTCCAGCTCGACCCAGTCGGACGATATGAGCGCAGGCAGCTCAATCCCAAAAAAAATCCTGCTGAACGGTGTTGTTTCCTGCAAAAGAATCGTGTATACAGTTCACGTGAAATTGCTGGTGCAGACTTTCTCCATAGAGGTTTTTGGTTGCTGACAACGTAGGTATTGGGCAACTAATTAAACTCAACTACAGTGTAACAATTCGTGGGTGACTACACTCCACGAGTAATCTTTGCAGTGACAACTGACAAGTCTCACTCAAAACAGCAGCCGGCCAGCCGGGTATATACATCACCTCCAACTAGTCGTGTGGTCAGATATACGAGATGTGGACCGGCCGGCGTTCAGTTCGCGACATTTACACAGGAATGTTTCGAGTGATCCGCACAAAGAAGCAACCTCGATCGCTTCGTTAAGGTGGACCCGTACGCACCCGTACATGAGCTGATGAGCACCATGGCTGATGCCTGTTCTTGTCCGAATGTCAGAGGCGTGCGCACGGAGTATAGACAATAGTGAGTGAAAACCTCGGCAGCTTCCCTGATGTTTTCAGACCGGCGGAGCATGACCTGAAGGGTAATTCCCAGTAACAACGTCTTGACCAGTTTACTCTGGAACAATCAAGCTAGCAGGCAATCATCATGTTGCTGTCTCGCTCGAGCTCGGGCCCCATGGCGGCCTTGTTCCACCGTTAGTCTCGTTAGAACAATCAAGCGGCGACTTTGTTTGCGGGGAGAGACTTTGGGGAAGGAGAGTACGACAGAGCCCCGGCTGGGGTTTCGGCTGTTCAGTGCACCGGTCGCCGGCGGCAGCGGCAGGCAGCTTACCAGGAAGCAGGGTGAGAGCATCGGACAATTCGGATGTGTCCACTCGCCACTCCTCCACTGATGTGATGCTCGGAGACGGTAGGTGCGCCAGAGATTGTTGCGGCGATTGCGACTGAAAGCGTTTTATCCACGACTCTAATAAGTACTGTAATAACAACCCTATCCTGTTTCTCTTTTTTTTTCTGTCAGGGAATAACAACCCTGTCCGATCGCCGTAGATAACGATCAAGATGTCTGATATGATCCTCGGATACGCGTAGGTCTGGATGAAAATGCAACTCCATATGTATGAGGATCTCCCCTGCTTATCAATAATTTCTGGATTTATGTAATCTAATTTTTAGATTCATGTACTAACAAGATATTTTTGTACATGCATTGAGAAAAAAACACGCATTAATATTTTTTGTTTGTTTTACAAATACATCAATTAGTAGGAATAATATCATTAGTTGGATGTAAATCGACGGTCATGATAAAGGGGGGGGGGGGGGGGGGGGGATACTCATAGTTATGGAAAAGCTGTGTTGCAACATGAAGATGGTGTTT
The DNA here is from genome assembly GCA_947311845.1 of Poa pratensis. Lineage (NCBI taxonomy): Eukaryota > Viridiplantae > Streptophyta > Magnoliopsida > Poales > Poaceae > Poa > Poa pratensis. The sequence continues at coordinate 20,172,621 of CAMZMU010000091.1, read as the reverse complement.
ATCTAGTCATTCACAAAATGAGACATGCTTTTTTTAGCTATTCATGCGATCTTTCTTAGATGACCGAGCTCCCGCGTTTGCCCACGAGCCTCGGCTTTAACCATGTCAAATAGGGAGGGCACGGAGGGTCGATCGTTGTTTGAAGACGGCCATGTTGTGATGCTTCCAGATCTCAAGGCTGTCCCCACACCAATCCATGAAGCCGTCCCCCACACCCGGAGGTCTAGCAGCAATCGAGTTCAAGACAGCACCACATGCCATATCGTACTTGAGAAGGGGCAGCCAGTGATAAGGTGCTTCATTGTCCCCGCCTCCTGGCCCAGAGCGGGCAGCTTGCGGGGTGAGGAAGTCATCGTTGCGCCAGTAAGGTTAGTGTTTCATTTTTCCTATTTCCCTTTTTTTATGTTTCTTTTTCCCTTTTTCATTTAGATGTTTTCCATTTTATATTATATTTAAAAATTGCACGATTGTTTATTGTTTAATACATGAACACTTTTTAAACCAAATGCACAATTATTTTCTACTGTATGAACATATGTGTTTCTCACATGAACATTCTTTTAACCTTGGGAATTTTTTTATCTACATGGACATTTTTAAACTTTGTGAACATTTTTATAAATGTCGTGATTTTTTTACTCCATAAATTTTTCTCACAGATTTCAAAAAAGACTTATTCTGTTTTTGGGCTGCTCTAGAAACGGCCCGTTAACAAAATCTTCAGGTGTTGTATTCCAATCGGACGCAATGAGCGTCCTATAGGAGCTTCCCGTGAATGCTAACATGTGGCGCAGTACCGAGATTTTACTATTGTAAAAGAATGGGCCCTGAGCCTGTAATCCGTGGACCGTGGTCTTCTACATCTGGTGGGTTTGCTCTCACATATCAGGATCGTACCCAGCTGCTTCATGGCCTTCTTTCTTGGTAGTTTTAGGTGCAGCCAAAATAATTCTCAAAAAAAAAAAAGGTGCAGCATCTCCTAACAAATTTCTTTGACCTGATTCTTCTTCTCTTCCATGACGACTCAGGGCACCTCCAACGGTCCTCCGCATCCGGACGGGCTCTGTCCGAATCTGTCCTTCCGGACAGAGTGGCCGCTCCAATGGCCCGACGCAAAGGGACAATTGTCCCCGCGGACAGGTTTCTGGCCCCAAACCTGGACAGCCAGCCGGTCCGCCCTTGGTCCTCCTTGTCCGCGCCGGGCCCGTTTGCCAGCGACAGAGTCCCCTTTCTCCCCCTTGCTTCCAAATCTCGACCGGCCGGCTGCTGGATCGCATCGGCCGCCGCCGTCCCCAATCTATTCGGCCTCGTCGAGCCGCGACAAGGGCCGCGTTGCGCCGCCGTCGTCCGCCGCGACCGCTGCTTCCCGGGACGTTCGGCCGTTGCACCAGAGGCGGCCGCGAAGTCCACCATCCGGCAGGTGTTCGACAAAAGGTATATGAGACTCAATCTCTATCTTTGTTGCTAAAATTGATGTGAATTCAATACTAATTTGTTTGTTTTGCTTAGATGGACAGTGATGATGAGTTCTTCTACAAGACCTTCATCGATACGTCGGACGAGGAATCCGACGATGATACCGACATCATGATGGTCGCGGCCACACTCATCCACAACTTCAACCAGGCGGAATGGCCTCGGCATGTTGGCTCGGTTGTTGGAAGGGCTCCGGCGTTGGATCGTGACCGGGAAACAGGTCACTTCCAACTTTGGAAGGACTATTTCCATCCCGTGAAGCCAACATATCCGGATCACAAGTTTCGTCGCCGTTTTCGGATGTCAAGGCCCCTGTTCATTCGTCTACTCGAAGGAGTGAGGGCATATGATGGCTACTTCGAGGCCAAACCTGATGCTACTGGTATGTACGGTTTCTCTTCTTATCAGAAGTGCACGGCAGCTATACGGATGCTTGCATATGGAGTAGCTGGTGATCTAGTAGATGAATATTTGCGCATGAGCGAGTCAACTTGCCTAGAAGCCATGTACAGGTTCTGTGAAGCTATAGTTCAAGTGTTTGGTCCCGAGCACTTGAGGGAGCCAAATATGGAAGACACTGCCCGTCTTCTGAACATGAATTCGAGCAGAGGCTTTCCTGGAATGCTTGGGGGCATAGACTGTATGCATTGGGAGTGGAAGAACTGTCGTTTTGCTAGGCAAGGACAGTACCAGGGCCACGTTGGAGAGTGCACAGTCATACTTGAGGCTGTTGCATCTAAAGATCTTTGGATTTGGCACTCCTTCTTTGGCATGTCGGGATCTCACAACGATACCAACGTGCTTCAGCGGTCACCAGTGTTCGACAGACTGGCCGAGGGCGATGCACCGGTGATCAACTTTGAGGTGAATGGAAATGCATATGACAAGGGGTACTACCTTGCTGATGGTATATACCCTTCATGGCCCGTATTTGTGAAGACCGTTCGCATACGAGAAAGTGAGAAATCTCGTAAGTTTGCTCAGCAACAAGAAGCTTGCCGGAAGGATGTGGAGCGAGCATTTGGTGTGCTCCAATCCCGGTTTCTATTGTTCGACACCCCGCAAGAACGTGGAGCAAGGAGGTCATGTGGGAGGTGATGACTGCTTGCGTGATCATGCACAACATAATTGTCGAGAATGAACGGGATGATGCGAGGTTATTTGATCAAGGATGGGAATTTGAGGGCGAGTTGGTTGCGCCTACACCTGGACTGGCGACGGACCAGCAGTTTTCATACGTGTATGCAGAGATGCGTGATAAGCCACTACATGAACGTCTCAAGAATGATTTGATAGAGCACATGTGGGTTCATCTGGGAAACCAGTAGCGTTTCCTGCTCAATTTTCTTTCTATTCGAACTTTGTTGTAATAAACGATATTTCAGCGTATTTCTTTCTATTCGAACTTTGTTGTAGAACGATATTTCAGCGTGTTGTTATCAATTTGTTGAACCAAAACTTGCAAACTTTGTGCAATGTGCCGTCCCAGGACAGAAATGCGGCCGGCCGTTGGGGGCACCTCCACCCCAAAAGGGACAGAGGCCCAAAATCTGTCCGCGGTCGAATCGGTCCGCTTTGGCTGTCCGGATGCGGAGGACCGTTGGAGGTGCCCTCAAGCTTGTAGCAGCCGGCTCCACCCCTAAAAACGAAAAAGCCGTCAATCTGTTATGCTCATTTTCTTAGGCCATCAATCCACTTTGAAAACCTCAATGCCATAAACGCACCTACTGTTACAGTTACTACATGGAACGGAAGCCAACGTAGTACAGTAGTAGCCCTCGATCGGTTGCCGGCTTGCTGGGTGAACCGGAGAATCTAGCTACAGCTCCCAGGAATGAATCATGGCCCACGTCCCAATCCCCAGGTCGTCAGGCCGGCATAGACAATTCGACGTGATTCATACATAGTACATTTTTGGTCGGTCAGGAGAAAACGAAATTCTCAAATAATATTCTTTTTTTTTTTTTTTGCGAAACACAGTACAACGCAAGCGCTCATATACACGCGCACACACTCACCCCTATGAACGCACGCACGCACACCCTACCCCTATGAGCACCTCCGAGAGACTGAGTCGGCGGGTCGAGTCTTGAGATTGACGAAGTCACCACGGGCGCCTCGCTGTCGACGGGAACGTCGCCTCCCACTGAAGAATATTCCGCCTTAAATGAGAAACACCAGCGTCAAACCTGGGGTTTGAACTCTGGTGGGCTAGGGGTACAACCACCCAACTAACCATCTTGCCACAGGCAAGTTCTCATTCTCAAATAATATTCGCAGAAACTACACAGACAAAGAAAAACGGTCACATTTCTTTAGTCGACAGAGAGAGATGTTCTTGTGCATACTCAACTGGAAATTCAGCGCTCATGTGGATGGGTCCCAGAGGTCACAAGCAATTAGCCCTCCTAATTCGCATCCACATCCGCGATCGTATCATGAAGAGAGTTGACTCTGCTATCATAGTTGGCCCGGCCGGCACAAACCTACGAATTTCCGGTCATCATCTACAATCCTATTTATCCACGTCACGCACAGCGACAGCAGACAACGACGATCACCGAAGCAATCACCCATACTTGCGCCAAACTCGCCACGGATATGGACGCGGATCGAGGTCTTGAGACGGTAGCTTTTCGATCGGGCTGCGCAGCATAACAGCGAGTCAGCAACACCCCCATCTACTATTCTACTCCTATCTACTAGTAGCTCAGGCAGGCTCGGCTAGCCGGAGACTTCTGGTTCTCTTGCCTTAGCATGACTCCAACGGGTAACGCAAACGGACGCGTGTTTGGTCCGCGTTTGGTCCGTTTGCGTTGCAGAATGACGCGTGTCCGGCCCAGGTTCGCCCCTTTCCGGCCACTGCGTCCAACGAGGCCGACGCATTGAGTCCGCTTGCATCTTTTTTCCTCCAAACTTTTTTTTAATACTAGGATTACATTTTTAGAAACTGAAATTACATAGTAAATCTAGGAATTCCTCCTAACATTAAACCCTAAAAGCTAAACCTAAACTTGAAGAAAATTAATAACCGACTATCGGCCGGCAAGGGGGAAGATCAAAGAGGGGCTCCGGCCTTGAGGAACGTCACGCAGCATGCCCGTTCTGCAACGGACTTGCTGGCTCTTCCTTCATCGCGGCCATGGCCAGCCCAGGACTGGATGACACATCTTCTTTGATCATTTCGTAGCTACGAAACACGTAGCGGGCGCCGATATTAGTGGAAAATGAGGGGTACCGCACCACTTGGATCAGTCGGCGGCCGCGGCCGCCTCGGCCGTGCGGTGCCGTTTGCGGCGCGCCGCCCGCGCAGCGGTCTCGATTGCTCTGCGCGAGTTCGCAAACTCGGCCTCCACCGCCGCGTCGGCGCAGGCGCGCGCTGCGGATATGAACGCGGCCGCCCTCTGCGCGTTCAGCTGCATGTTGGCTGCCTGCACCGCCTCGTCCTCGGTGCTGGAGACACAGCCGCCCACGACGATGGGAGGCTCGGGCGGCGCGGTGCCCGCCGCGACCGCCGCGACTCCGGCGGCGTACACGTACTCTTCTTCGTCGTTGTCGATGTAGTCGAAGTACACGGCCTCCGCCGCTCTTCTCTCGTCGGGGTGCTGGATCATGCCGGGCCATGCCGGGCTGGTTGGCATCCGGCGCCCGCGCGCCCTCTGCCGCGCGCGCTCCGCCTGGTCCAGCAGATGCTGCGACGCCAGCTCTCCAGCCATTCCGGCGCGTGGATCTGTGGTTGGAGGTGGTGTCCGCCGTGGTGGGGGAGGAGAGCTCTAGGGTTTGTGCTCTAGGGTTCGTCCGGCCGTCTCATTTTATTAAAGAGCTCCACCGCCCACAGTTATTGCGGGTAGGTGGCCGCTCTAGCCGTTGGGTCGATGACACGCGGGGCCAGGACGGACACGGGGAGGACGCAGGAGCGCTCCACGAGTGTCCGGGGCCGACACATCGGTGGCCCAAATTTGGGTCAGGAATGCGTCGCGGCGGACCAAAAAAAGGACCGCGGTCCGTTTGCGTCGCCCTGTTGGGCCGTGTTTTTGGCCCCCGCGGACAGGAACGGAGACGCGCGGACTCGATGCGTCGCCCCGTTGGAGTCATCGGAGTGAGTACGTATGTTAGAACGTTAGGTAGGGTAGCCAATTGCTTCGAGGTGGGCGTGCGCGCATTCAAAAAGGCTTTCTTTCCGTGCGTCTCTCTCAGTCCTCGCTGCTGCGCTCCATGATTACCTAGTTCTTCTTCTCAGCAGACGTCAGGAAGCTCGGTCGCAGCCGCAGCAGCTATTTAGTCTCAGGGATACTGCTGCACTTTGCTGCTCGGAGTCGGCGTGGTGATGGCGAGACCGGCGGCCGGGCGTTTGCTGGCGATCCTGCTCGCTCTGCACCTCCTCGTCGCCTTCTCCCACGGAGCACGCTTCACCAGTAAGCAGTTCGTTCTTCTCTTCTTCCACCTCGAGATTTCGTCCTATCGTTTCATGTTCTTACCAGAATGAATTCATGGTGTGATGATTTTGATGTGCAGGGAGCTACAGGATGATGGCGGTGGAGGCTCCCGCCGCGTTTCGTGGTGACGGCGATTCGGCAGAGGTACGTGCTTATCCACTTGATGCTTGAGAGTTGAGGCTCGGTCGAGTACAGCTAACAGTTTTGAGATTTAGCTCTCTCCAGTTCCTCCTGTTGTTGCTATTTCTGATCAGCCTGGACTGGATTTTTGTCTTGAGCTGACGGCTGATCTCATCCCACGAGTAACGAGTCTCAGAATAAGAAGTCAAAATAACGCCGTGTCATTGAGCAACTAGGTCCCCATTTTTTAAACTAAGGTCTCTGGTATAGTGTGATTCTCGGTGCTGAGTCTTACCCTTCCATATCTGAGCACGAAACAAAAGGTTTCATACAGTTTCGGCGAAACGTCTCCCCGGGGCAGATGCTGTATATTTTTTCTTACGGGGAGCATGCTACCGAGTGAACTGTAAATTCACCAAAAATGTTAGATTTTTTTTAAGATAGTGATTTTCTACAGCATATATGTTCATGTCTTCCATGTGCATGCAAGATTTGTCTTGGTGTCCATAACATGGCACAGAAGTATTTATGCTTGAGAAAATAAACCATGCTCACAGAACTATATTTATTTGACATTTTGACTTCAGGCAGCCCTGTTCGAAGTTAGGCGAAGGGGTGATAGGAACAGAACTGTATTTGAAGGAGTAAATTAACCATGTTCAGAGAACTATATGTGATCAAAAAATAAATGTTCAGAGAACTGTATCTATTTCAGTTCAGGCACCCCTGATCGACAAGACTGTTGCTACAATTCTTCAGCGGTAACTTTACTGCTTAATAATGTGTATCATGTTGCAGGACAATGGGAGGAGAAGCTTAGAGGAGATGCTTCGCAGGATGGCTCTGCACACATCGGACTACCCTGGACCGGGCCCAAACGATCGTCACACTCCGCCCAAGCCACCCGGGCCATGATGCCATGTCAAGTCAAGACCCAACCACGCTCAGCCGTCATATCTGTACAAAGATATTATTAACTCACCAATCAGTCATTAGAAACCAGCAAACATGGTAACATTCAAGTGTAAATTCGCATACACGTGGAGGTTTCTGTAATATTGTCTGTACTATGACATTTTTATCAAGAGAAGTGCTCTGATTTTGTCCAGTCTTCTCAAAGTTAATTGCAGATGCTCCTCTTCTTTTGGGTTTCTCGAAATTAAGGTAAAGCTACGGTACATGTTCTTTCACTGTCATAACTAGAAAGACCCGCGTGTTGTAGCAGCAATGTTTTTTTTTGTATTAACGAAAGGACATATGACGCGTGCAACGAAAAAATCCCGGTAATACGCAGGAATTGACACAATAGTCGAGAATATAAATTCAATCAATGTAGAATATTTGTATAGTTAACAACTAAAATTAATGATCTAATTATATGGGCAAAATAATTTATAATATGAATAGTTGCATGTATGGATTGAACATCATTAGTAAATGTGAAATGATAAGGATAAATGAATGGCTTAAATAGTGGATGATGTGGTTTAAGAAATGGATGATGTGTAGCTTGCATGTAGCGATCAGTAAATATTGGTGGAGATGACATGTAGAGAATGGATGATATGGATAGCTTGCATGTTGAGATAAAAAAAATCATTCCGCATGTTAGTGGGGTTTTTTCTTTACAAAGGATATGAATATGTGGCAAACGTGCCAGCCACGTACAAATGATGTTGCATACAAATATTACAGAAAATCTAATGCGCAGACAGTCACCATGTTAGTATTTGCGCTCGACAATTTCATAGATCTATTTGTCGATTCCTATTTGATTTAGAGCATCTACATTGTGAAGGAAAAGCGGTTCGTAACCTTCTCTCATCAACCCTGAATCGGCTCAATACACGGTAGGGGCAAATTCATCAAATATGCTCTAGGAGGAGGACCAACATATTGGCGGTTCAAAGCTAATGGTTGTCTGGTTGTCCCACATCATAGGGAAGTAAGAGAGAATGAGAGAGATTAAGGGAAAAACTAAATATCGTAAATTCACTTTGGTTCCTAGGTGTATATGCTTCCTTTACCTGAAAAAAACATTTTGAAATGTTAAATTTTTTCAAAAAATATCCTGTCAAACATCTCCACATTTTGATGTGCACGTAAGGATTCAGGAAAAACGACATTTTCTCTGGATGTGCAAAAAAAGGCAAAAAAAAGTCTCACGAAAGGATTCTTTTAGCACCAAATTAGGTCTTTTTTACGCAGACGCAATTTATTTCGTTTTTCGTGAACGACTTAGCAGCCTTTTGTTGTTTGAATCGGCGTAACAATGTGCATGGTCTATGCAGGGAGCAGGAGGAGAGAGAAAGAGCGAGGAGACAACAATGTCATCGATGGGCATTTAAGTGATAAGGGAAGAGAAGTCTGAGGCGAGGGACGAGCACGACGTTCACATCCTAAGCCTACGGAGCGAACACCGCACTTTAGACGTGTCCTAAAAATAAATTAAGTCTAGAGCATTTGAAGAATTGTCGTATATTCAGATGTTCTCTAATTTAACGGTCACTGTCCATCAGTTTTGCCAAGCAAGTGACACTGGCCTGATCTTCCAGCTTTGCTGCGGCGGTGCGGCCTGCGGCAGCTGTGTCTTGATCTCCAGACCAACGATGGTACGTTGCTAAAACTCTGTGTGTAGGCATGCAACTTACCTTCTCGCTGATACATACGGAGTACATAGCACCCGCAAGCCGTCAAGCACTCAGCGCCAATCAAACCAAGACGCGGGATCTTCAGCTCTGATGCAGCAGCTGCACCTCGATCTCCAGATAGATACACATTATTTGTAGGATTGCGACAATAGCCACCTTCTCGCCGATACATACTCAGCACCAGCAAGCAGTTGAAGAACCCGACAACCTACCTTCCACCTTCAAGCTGGAAACAGCACAGAACGAATCTGACTTTCAAGTAGAGAGAAACGACACCAAGTTCGAATTCAGAATTCAGATCATGGCACAGTTGGAAATTTGGAAGTAAAATTTTAATGCATCAGAACAAGAACTCGATGCTTTCTCTGAAAACGCGTTTCATTGGCATTACATCATCTTCAACATAGATAAAGAAAAATATCAACAAATTTTCCTCCTCTCCTCACTCGGTATGTACAACGAAGATGACGAAGAAACAAGCAACCGCCGCCGCATTGAACCAATCAAGCCCAATTTGAAGCCTAACCCCCTACTCCTAATCTACGTCCTCGATCCTGATGTTCCACGGCTCCTCCTCCTCCCTCCGCTGCTCCTGCTGCTCCTCCCGCGGCAGCTCCACCAGGTAGCTCAGCAGCACGGCGCCCCTGGGCCCGCGCCTCCCGCCGTCCCGCTGCTCCCCATCCGCCGCCGGATCAGCAACCTTCGGTAGCTCGCTGCGGCAGACGGGGCAGCTGCCGTGCACACCCAGCCACCGCTCCAGGCACTCCCCGTGGAAGCGGTGCCCGCACGGCATCTCCTTGCCGGCGTCGAACGCGTCCAGGCAGATCGCGCAGTCGCCCACCGGCGAGCCTTCCGCCGCCTTGAACTCCTTCAGCGAGGCGATCGCCGCCTTGGACGCCGGAGGGACGCCATCGCCGACCCCGCCGGAGAAGAGGTCGCCGTCGCCGTCGACGATGAGCTGCTGCACCAGCACCACCCCGCCCGCGTGGTGGGGCATTGCCGCCCCCGCCGCCAACCCCATGAGCAGACGCAGGATGCCGGCCGCCCTCGCCTCCGCGCGGTGCACGTCGTTCGCCGAATCCATGGGAGCTAGCGCAGCTGATCGAGAGCACGAGAGGGAGAAAGGAGCCGACTTTTTGGTTTCGTGTGAGATTTTCCCGTGTGATGTTTTCGCGGATTTGGGAACGGCAGGGTATTTAAGACGACGCAGGGCGAGGGGATCGGGGAAGGTTCTCGAAGATTCTGGGCTGGCGCTCTGTGTCTCTGAGCTGTGGGACCCAATTTCTTGTTGCGGTTGGAACGGACGTCACAACCGTGGTCGAGTTGGAATTCGGTTTGGATGGGACGGCGCGGGGTGGGTCCGGTCAGCGCGGGCGCGTGGTTCCGGAATGTTCCCGATATTTCGTCGGCGCTGTGTCATGGGACACTGACCTATGGGGTCAACTGAAGTCTGCACTGTTCTGCATGTGACTGGAAGGCTCTAGAAGAAGTGAAAGGGTATGTCCTTTCCTAACTCTCGCTTGTAAGGCCAGGTGAGCAAGTTTTTTTCCACTCACCGTGCCAAACATGCTCTACCCAGAACCTTGAAAGTTTTAAAAGAGGGGAAAAAAATGAACTTCAGGGTTAGGGTATACATGCTCATGGTAAAAGTCACACTTTGACAGTATTTTGCGTGGAATGGTCATCTAAAGACATTAGCTATCCTGACATATAGTCATGTCCCCATTGAAGTCTTGAATCTGCGTAATATCCGTTTTTTAGTTGCAAAGAACGAGTATTCTTATCAAATTCTACATCGAAAACAATTGTAAAGTGAAGAGTCAACAACTTTCCAGACCTTATATATTTATTTAATTGTGATCTAGTGTCATTGCCATCATACATGTTGGTACTATGTTGCATGTCGTTATTATTATCCACAACCACAGTTGATCTTTGTGGAAGCACGAATAACTCTAATAACGTGTATGAGGGTGTACTTGATGCGCCACAAAGATCTCGATACCAGCTCAGGTGAAGATGAATGACACAAGAGACACGATTTCGAAAGTGCATGCCCTTGTTGGCCACTGATTTTATATAATATCTCAAATGGTTGTAGAGAGATTTGTTGCTGAAACTAAACCCTAGATCGAATGGAGATTCTTGTTGGTTTTGTATACTCCGGTGTCGCTCTTAGTGACATCTATAGATCAAAACTGTTTGTGTTTCTCCGTGGCCTCTATGTTCTTGTATGTGCGTCTTGTATTGGTCTCTAGGTCAAGATCAAACAGACTTGTCTTCGAGAGCCAGCGAGAAGAAGGAAACCTATCCATAGTCCTTCGTCTGGATTTTCACATGATTCCTTCCTTATTTGTGCATGATTCCCTCTCATATAAGGGCGACCGATCTATAGAGCTCATCATACTTGACATATCCTTAGTACCATCGTCGACAGTCTTATCATCTCCAACCTCTCTCTTCACATTATTGTATCAAAACCATCCAACTTGAATAGTTCCATGCCATCATCATTCTATGTCGTGCCTCCTTATCTGAGCAACATACCAACCAAAACTATTTCGACATTGTCTCAAGTCGTCGCTTTCCACCTCCTTCCTCATAGTCGGATGTCCAACCCTAATCCCTTTGCCAACTCCGGCTCGATGAGTCCATGTATACTTTTCTACCATCTTGGAGACTGACTAGTGGACCCCAAGTCAGATAAAATCGTAGATCTCCATCCGGATTTACAAATATGGACGGCTGAGATGAACCCATGGGCTATTCCAAACACCGCCACGTCACATACCATTCCCGCATCCAGCCCAAATCTGACGCCTCTGACCTCTCCCTCTCCCTCCCAACTCCTCTCCCGTTTGCCTTTTGCAGCTCTGCTTGCTCGCGTCGTTCGTACTGCAGTTGAGATCGAGGGGGCCGACTCGGCGGCGTCGAGGCGGGAATTTGATTTTAGGGGCTCGGATCCATGGGATCCCTCGGCTTCGAGGCTGCTCTAGCCGTGTGCCCCGCCGCCGCCCAGGCCTACTCCAAGTACTGCGGTGAGCTCCCCCTCTTTCGAATTCCCTTCGTTGTTTCATTGCTAGGTTTTGCTCCAATCGGAGTTTCGGAGGTCTTAGGGGTAGATAGAGTCTGTCGTATCCCCGCCGACTTGATTGCTTAGACTTCAGAGACGGAATCTTACGAATTATAGGTGTTTTTTCGCGACGGAGTCATCTTCTCTGCATTTGTGCGAACTTTAAGAAATTTCATCATTGCGAAGAGTAAAGAAGTCACCGTTGAGGCATATTACCTGGTCAATTATCTGGTTTCTTGAAAGTGCGGCGGCATTTGACGTTGTTGGCTTCTCGCTTCTAGGGTTGTAAAGATTCCAGGGCGTTTTAGTTAAGCGTGTGTAAGACAAATGCTCTGTTAAAATCACAATTCAAGTATTCTTCAGATAATTCCTTGCACAATTCAGTTATGTGTGTTTCTTAATTAGCAAATGAAAATCACAATCTTTGTTAGAATTAAGCTAGCGAATCTTCATGTACATGCTAATGTATATATCCTACATGATATTGTATTTTTTGGGCAATATGGTTACTCAGTGTTTGTACCCTGTCTCATTATGTATTGCCTGTTCTGTTTATCGTATTGCTAGGTATTGTATCAGGATGCACAAACGCAGACAGAAGGGAAGGTCTGGTTCATGGTTTACAAAGCGTCCGCTTTGGGACGCTTAAGCGACGCTAAGGCGTCAAAGCGCCCCCCCTCCGCTTTGGAAAAATGACCGCTTTGGGCGCTTTAAGCGCCAAAGCGCCCGCTTAAGCGTCGCTTAAGCGCCAAAGCGCCCCCCATCGCTTTGGGGACGCTTCACGCTTTGTAAACCATGGTCTGGTTGATCTTTCACGGACTATAGATAATATGAAAGGAATGAGGTAAAAGCTATTTTGGTTATCCTATTGTAGTATTTTATGTTTTTTACTGTAGGAGTGATGTGTGTCAATGTATCATTAATCACGGGTAGTTCATACATGTATTGCGTTTTTTGCCACTCTGAAAATTACTTGTTTTTCTTGGAAGAAATTCTTGCCTGTATCCATGGAGTTGAAACATGTTGAGGTTGATTCAACTAAGATTGGATGATATCTTATAATATAATCATATGTAGCTATTTCCTATGTCTCTGTTGGATTTGGAGCTTACATCCATGTGTTAACATGAGTAGCATATTAGAGTTAAAGCTTCTACTTTAAACATCAGAATAGCATGCCGCAGTTTCCATTGCTTATGTTTCTTTTCATGGCAAACAGACTCAAATATCTCCCATGCATGAGAAAAGTCTGCTTCCTGTTTTGCCTACTTTAATAATTTGCTCCGTTTTTCTTCTTCTTATATTCATCTCACCCTTGGGCTGATTACATATCTATTATTCATCCAGGGATGGAATATTTGGTGATATTCAGAAGCTCATGTCAGTCCTTGAGTTAGTAAGGCGTGCTTCCCAAGTGAATTATGTATTCTCAGTTATTAAATGCTTCTCAATCTACTATGCTGATCTATGACCCTCTCTTTTAGGATGATGTGCGCCAGTTCAATACCTTCTATGATTTTGTCTTCTTCATTGCTCGTGAAGATGGCCAAAAGAATATCAGTAAGCCCCTTATCGTTAAGCATGTCCATGCATGCTGCTGTATCATTTTTACATCCAATAAGACTAACTGGAATGTTATTTTTCATGACTTAGCTGTTCAGAAGGCTGTTGCAGCATGGAGGATAGTACTTATCGGGAGGTTTCGATTGCTTGACCGGTGGTGTAACTTTGTTGAGGTACTATTTTTTTTTACTGTCTAATTCCATAATTTCATCTCAGTCAATTTTCAGTACTTTATTCGTTTATTATGGTTACTTCTCTAGTATTGCCAGTGCTTTAATTCATTATCCATTTTCTGTGTGATCAGTAAAAACATGTGTCAAAATTTATATTTTATTATTCCCTAGAAAAGATATAGTTCATTAGTTATCTTCTTAGTGGATGAATAAACAAGTTCTTTTATAAGAATATGTTTGATTGCGGAGAGACGTCCGCTTGACCTTAGCACAGTGAACTTCATTAAGTTCCATTGAAGTAGTGTTTGGTCTACAGTTGATGGTTTGATACATGATGAGTAAATCGATCAATCAGTTGAACATGGAAAATGCCTGGTTTCTATAACAGTTGTACTAGTAATGCCCAATACCGATGAGTAACTCGATCAACATCTTGTTGAACATGGCTAATGCCTAGTTCCATTAACAATTGTACTAGCAATGTCCAATACTCTCTTTCGTCCAAAAAACTCAACTTATATTTGATGTTTTGAAGATAATTCGTTACTATTTTGGTGTAGGCTGTTACTCCCTGTTTCAGTGACGTGTTACTATGAACTTTGCTGTATGTTCTGGTTTTTTGGTCTCTTCATTTTGACTCGAGACTAGATGTTTGTTTTCGGGTATACCTCAATAGGTCTATCTTTTGTGAAGTCCTTAAATCATTACCTTTTGTGCTCCTATTCTTATTTATAAACTGATAGTAGACATTATCATGTATTTTTAGCTCAACTGTATTTTCTCCTTTCTCAGAACTACCAACGTCACAACATACCTGAGGATGCATGGCAGCAGCTGCTAGCTTTCAGCAGGTGCGTAAATGAGGACCTGGAGGGTTATGATCCAAAAGGTACAATTCCATTCCTTCCATACAGCTTCTTTTAAATTCCATTCCTATGTGCACTTTCCTTCATAGTTTTAGCTTGGTAAAAAACAAGCGAAAATTCTCTGATCACTGTTTGTTTGTGTAAATTCTCTTCAGGTGCTTGGCCTGTTATAATCGATGATTTTGTGGAGCATATGCACAGGTTTGTTTTTCTTTCCCATAATATGCCTTTGGAACACTTACAATTTTGTTTATTGACTTATTCCATTTCTGAACCTAAATCATGACCAGTTAGTTTTGTGCTTTGAAACTTCAGTGTTTGACTATTTGTGTAAGGCACAAGTATCTTTGCAGATTCTGGCTTCCTCTGATTGACTTATGATTGCTGCTCACTCTTGTTCACGAATGTTTGAGACCATGCTTGCTAACTACCTCTGCAGTAGAAAGCACAAAGGATTCTATTCCTGAAATGTTTCTTAAAAGCATGTACATGTTATAATTTCACAACTCTTCTCTAGAAAAGGGCTAACTGTGACTGAGTAAAACTTAACTTAATTGATGCACAGAGTCTCCACAATAACAATTTTTTTTGGTGGAGGGCTCCAAGAAAAAGCCCGATGTTCCAGCTTTGATACAAGCTGGAATGTGAGTTTGTTTAAGCACTTTAAGGAACTTGTTGAAATTTACAATCGAGTACTGTTTGTCTAGGATGACGAGTAGCTATATATATCACACTATTAACCATAAATATACGTTTCCTCGGTGCCACAAGTAGGCCATCTTATAACAGGGCCAGTCAAACATATTAAGGTTTGATTATTGATATAGAAATAGTTATCAACAATTCAACATTGACAACATTATAAAATTTACTTTAATAACTTGTTAAATATTTTTACTTAAAGCAACATATTCTCAAATAAATATGGTCAGAATAACCTATATTGTGACAAGAGTAGTAGTTATTAGTTAATTTTGCCTGATTGGATTATGCTTAAAATTGTTTTCAGAAGCCATAATGTAGATTTATACCTAGAAGGCTAAACGTGGATAAAAATGATATTAAATTGTCCACCATGTGCATATGAATATCAACTGCAAGCAAGAATATATGCAGCTAATGAGTATATCCTACATGATAATAGGCTCCGGGAAGTCTTCTGCTTGTGTGTTCAGTTGTTCGTGGTTGTGCTTGTATTCCGCAAAACTATGTTATTCTAAGATGTTACCTGCAATATTGCTTATGAATTTCCTTGTAAATTGTAGAACTTATCGCCCTGGTGACTGCTCCAGTGCAATGGAATCACAATGCAGCATTTCCAATACATTCAGAGGTACTGTTCCGAAGAATTACTCTTTGTATTTGTTATTGAGTCAGCAATGTTAATTTGTTTTCTATAATTTTGTGTAACAGGACTAAATCTATTACCTGGATCGAAGAGGAAATGCCCTACTTTGTTTAACTCCAGTGAAGATAATGTAGAACTTTCAGATGGTCTGAGACGCTCTGTCCATATTACACCGTTGAAGCGGCTGAAGGAAAGTTCTGTCCCCACTCAAAGTGATGTTTGGGAGTGCAATGCAGGTACCCCTTTCTTTAAGAGTTCATCAGATTGTCGCGAGGATGCAAACTTACACAACTCAAGAGGCTGCCTTCAGAATTCGCCATGTATAGTTGAAGATAGTTTAGCGAAAGGGTTCGAAGGTTGCATTTCAATGAAATGCTCATTTTGATAGATCAGGAAGGCATGTCGTAATCATTTATGACATCCCATAAATTCTATATATTTCTACTCGCGTCAACACCATCATGTATTTGTACTTAGTCAATTTTCAGTGGTGATATTATTTTGTACCCAAACAGTGATGTTATACGTAACTGTGTTCTCCTTCTGGTAATGCAGATACTGTTTTTGTTTGTTTGTGTGTTTGCCGTGTATTTTGGTATCGATTCGCACAAAATGTTCTACGCTATTTTCTTCGAGATACGTCTTACCTATTTCCACTTTGTAATGAATTTTGATACTTTGTTACATATTTTTTCTGTTGGGATACTACTATCTGTGTGTTTGCCGTGTATTTTGGTATCGATTCGCACAAAATGTTCTACGCTATTTTCTTCGAGATACGTCTTACCTATTTCCACTTTGTAATGAATTTTGATACTTTGTTACATATTTTTTCTGTTGGGATACTACTATCAAGCACATTATATCCAGAAGATATTGGCAAGTGCTATTATGAACTGGGATATTCAAATGACGGCATAGGATATTTTTTACCTCCAGTTTACATAACTTCAAACACACACAAAAAAGACACCAGTAGCAGCAATAGTCTAACTTGCCACAAGATGATATTAGCACCAGCGATGGTCACATGTCTATAACCAAGGTCTTAACTGTCATTCTGGATGCACGCTCCCCATCCTACAGCTATTTTATTGCATTTGTGTCTTCATTGCACATTTGTTCTGCCGGTTCCTGGAGTCCCAGGTTACTGTGGTAAAGAATTTGTTCCAAACAATACTTCCTCTTTTTTGCTTGATTAACAGTCCACCAAAACAATCAACACATTATATATTTCCTTTTGAGTGCATGACATTGTAGGAGAACTTGAGTTGTAGGAGAGAGAATCATCCGAGCAAAGTATGATATGGAAACTGTTGTTAGTGCACAGATCAAAGTTATGCATCTAATCATCTGAAACATTTGAAGTGTTTATACTCATAAACAAACCATATAACAACACTTGATACTGTTTAGGTGTTGTCATCGACACCAAGTGCAAGTGCCGGTAAAGTTTAGCCCTAGGAACAAAAATGCTAATCCTTGGAGATAGAGATTGAAGTAGTAGCTAGTCTTCCAGGGAATACAAGGTTGTATGATGCACAGAAGAATAGAAATGCTGAAAATACAATCTCACGAAAATTAACCCTGCAAGAAAACATGACGCCAATTAGAGTCTAGCGTATAGTATCTGATAGTTGAATGGCCATAACCTTGACTGAGAGCTTTACCTGTCTCTTAATCTTTTCCTGGTTTTCTGGAGCAAGGGAACTTCATTGTCTTCATAATTGTTCCCTACCTTCTTTGTTACGACCCACTCGTTAAACTCTGACAACTCAAATAGACCAGCCAGTGCAGCTCTCATGCGATGCATTGTCATCACACTCTCGAAAAAAATCCAAAATGGCAGTATATGTATATTTCTGCAGAGAGAGTTTTAAGGGCATTGAAAATTTTACTATGTGAAGCAGAGACGAGAAATCTATTTGGAACTCAAAGCAGTCCTTGAGAAGCTTACTTTGGATGTCTTATTGCTGTGACCACTGTAAGTACCATAGGAATATAAGCGATGCCCCAGATTGGTATGAATAGTTCTGGTATCATGACTGATATTGGAAGTATGATGTTGTAGAGAATACATGCGACCGTAGGGGCCACAACTCTCCGCACCAAGAAGAAACTATAGAGCATATGGAACTTCTTGAGGACAGATACATCCTAATGAAACAACAACGGGATAAATATTAGTTTCCTTCAAACATTTTGTTTGAGATTTGCTAATGAGAGAGAAGAGAGACCTACTTTAGCAGCCAAAATATCTTTTGCTACTTTTCGGAATAAATGTGCACCCCCGCAGGACCACCGGAATTGCTGTCGGCAGTAGGCCCTGTAAGTGGACGGCAATTCACTCTTAACCTGCATTGTGTTTGCATAGTCACATGATTACACCAAAGTATTACACTTTAAACAATTTTTGGATAAGATATACCCACCCTGATATCCCCGACGTATATAAATTTCCAACCCTTCAGGTTGCTCGAACTGCCAAGTCCATGTCTTCAACTGTAGTGCGGTCCTTCCAACCTCCCGCCTCTTTGATGGCTGCTGCACGCCATACTCCAGCAGTACCTTGGATTACAATAGAAATTCCGTCAGATAGTCATTTATTTCTAATCTAATCCATGTCCTGGATTTTTTTCTTACTTTGTTGACTTATAATGCGTAAGTTGAAAAGCTGTGTACCATTGAAACTGAAGAAGGAAAAAGTTGCTGATCCTGCTTCTTGCTCAACTTTGAAATGGTAATCGAAGAACATCTTTTGTACCCTTGTCAACAGGCTCGCGGTGTCATTCACTGCAAAATTCTGTCAATTAAGAATCGATCAATTCAATCAGAGCAAATAAAACACTATCATATTTGTGAAGTGGTACATTAGCGGTATTTTCCATGCCAATTTTTCTTGGATTTTTTCTATACCTTGTTCCTGGCACCCCACGAACGATAAGACAGGGTCAGCTGACCTTGATTTTAGGTGTTCATGAAAATGCAAAGCTACATTTATTTAATGCAACCAGAACGTGAGCTTGTTTATCCCAAGTTCCTCGTGTTAGGTTTGGAAGCAGTGCTCCGTTAATTTCCGAAGGTCTAAAAATGGAGAAAGCATTTCTATGTGGTGAACTGGTGATGTTCTGAAATATTTGAATCATGTGTGACAAGCGCAACTGTGCAAACATGCAAGGCAATTTTTTTGTAGTTTAGTTTTCATTTCATGGGCTAATGAGAACTGTCTTGTGATAGAGCTCGAAAGATTAATGCTCCAAAGCTGATAGGAAAAGGATTACATACCGAAGGCCCAGCGAGCTTGAACAAGAGCAACTTCTGGATTGTGCAGGAAGAACGGGACTGTCCTGAGAAGGAAGTCTTCCTCAGGCTGGAAATCAGCATCAAATATGGCAACGTATTCACACTGCTTGGCATATTCATGTTCCATTCCTTTCTTCAGGGCTCCTGCTTTAAACCCCTTACGGCTGCTTCTTGTGGTGTACTTAATGTTCATACCCTTGCTCGCCCAGTTTTCGCATTCAAGCTCCACCAGATTCTGCAGAAAAAGGTAAACCCAACCAGCATAGATGCTTTAAATTGCATGTCAACATTCTTCATGTAAAATGGTTGATGTCCTAGTCTATTATTACTCTGTTCCAAAATATAAGACGTTTTGGTAGGCTAAAATAGCCTACTGAAACGTCTTATATATTGGAGCGTGGGTAGTAACATATCTTAGCATGACACTCTTCTCATAGACCCTGTCATGTCTGACCACTGAGAGGGGCTAGAAATTGGCAAGATCCAGTAGTCAATCTGGAAATGGAAATTGCGAATTACGATTTCATTCACCTGGTAACATCTGAAGGTCCATTTGCAAATGAAACAGTTACATCAGGCAATTAGTTTTGTTGCCGTGCCAGCACAAATGGAGCACTGCTGCCACTCTATTTGGAACACTGTCTATTTTATAAATTTATTTTGGGAACACTGTTTCTCATTTGATGAAATCAATAAATCAAAGGGGCAAGTACAGATCTCAGATCTGGTGGTCAGGTCAGATCCACCTGCTTAGTATAGTGCTTGGGAGGGCATCCCCGCTTTATCTAAAGAGTTATTGTGCTTGCCTACTAGTACTCCTGCCCCATCCCACTTAAGCTAACTCATCAGCGGAACCAATTGAGTTTAACAAAAGTGATCAATTGAATACTCGCATTTTTGCTCTAGCCTGTCCACTGGAACAATTTAGTTCCGACCGAGATGGGCATTTTCTCTCCCTGTCAAGCAAATTTGAAGCCTAGGTATATAAACCATTTTTAAAACTTAGACAAATCTTATTTACAACTTTTCAAAAATTCCAAAAAATGCATGCACGTGGGTATTGGGTAACTTGAGTTTTTGTACAAAGTATACAATACAAATTTCGTAGCTCGTGTAGCAAATCAAGTGACCTTTGCGTAAGTCGTGAAGGGTAATATTATTTACAAGTATTTACAAGGGTAGGTTTCTAGCCATAAAAAACATTTGATTTGGTTTCATCATAATTGTTAAAAAGATTAATTTTGGTAAGTAAAAAGATGGGTTCATGTGATTGTGGACTCAGGTTAAGAAATCTGTTTTTTTTCCATTGGCTTGTTTATGCATTGCTATACTGCCTACAAACATAACTGAAACAGGCTCAGTTATTGTTTTCGGAAACGAAGGAGCCTTCATGGAACAACAAACTGTTCTATTTTACAGTCATATGTACAGTATGAAACAGCGAGTGTTAAAAAGAAGATCATGTTAGGAGGAAACCATGAAGAGTGATAAGTAAATGCTTCCTATTAATCCAAAAACATGAAGCAATGATTCTGGGCAGCTGATACGGAGAATCAAAGAGGAATTCAGAACTTGAGAATTCGCTGGACTCGAGAAGGAGAAAATAGGACGCAAGAGTAGGCTTAGGAGTTGGTGTGGAGTTGTAAAACCGGCTGAATTGTTTGCAATTTGGCCGGAATCTTGTAAATGTATTCTCCTCCTATAAAAATATGGTATGCTATTGGCATACCCGCAAAAAAAAGAAGGATTCTGGGCAGCTAGGGAAGATCCCTCCCTGGAGAGGAATATGCTCACCAATTATTGAACCATCTCTTCAGATCCATTATCCATGGGTCTGACTTTTTTTGAACAAAACGGGCAACATTGCCTCATTTTATTAAAAAAGTAGGAGGGGAGTTGACCGGTTCATTAACGGGGAACCGGCCGAAAACCGTTACAAGTGCACCAATGTAGTCATGGAACACCACACTGGGCAGACCCGGCCAACCTGGCTACCCACACGAGACACACACGCCGCCGAGGAGAGAAACACCACCGAGGTCATCACCGAGCGTCATCGTCGTCACTCCTCCCCGAGCAAGCGATTCCGACTTCACCTTCGACGACCACCGACGAAGCCCTCGCCGCAGCCGACGCCGCACACCATGTCGGCCTATGCCAAACAGTCAACCCAAAGCGTCGAGGAGGAGGCAGCTCCGACTCCGACGGAGAGCTTCACTGGAGAAAGAAGCACACCTTGCATCGACGGAATCCACGAGGCCACCGTAGAAAAAGGGTCATCGTTGCCAGCCTGCCGCACTTTGTCCATGGGTCTGACTTAATACACAAGTGGGCAACGAGGTTCACTGGCAAAAGGCCAGGAGCATCTTGATGTAGGAAAATATCAGGACAAGGTAAATGAGTGCATGTAAATACATGGGTGATCTGTGTCAAGGGTTAAGCTTAGCTGTTGATGATATATTGACAGTCTCCAAGCGACACCCCATGGTTTCTGGTGTGGTTATATTCAGAATCGCTGCATTGGCCACACTTTGTGCGATGTCTGGTGGGTGGGCCCATCATACAAATATGCACCAGTCCTAAATGGCCACTAATTTTCTGGTCCAATCTTATTTACTCCAATTGGATCGAGACTGTTTCCACAGGAGGAATAATAACTGCTCCGATTTCTCACTTCCATCTCCCTGGAGATTATCTTGTCCTTTGGCGGACAGAGGTCCCGAACACACAGACAGCAGGGACCTACATGCTGCACGCACCCATGTGATCGAAAAGGCAGGGAATCCAGATGCAAGAGAATGATTCCAAGATGATATGCTCTTGAACGTGTGCTCTGGATGCTCGATGACGACTTTGGAATTTCTGATAGTGAAAGGAAAACCTAGAGACAATACAAGTCCCTCAGTGCCAAATGCTGAAGTACCTTTCACCCAACTAATCCTACAAACCCACTGCATTCACCAGTCCAAAAAGTTGCATGTTCCTATAGTCCTATATCAGCTAGTCTTGTGTCAAAACTTTTGACATCTAGCTGTAGATAGCCTCACACACGAGGTCTAAATTTAAAGTATGTTCCTTTCGTACCATCATGTCTAAATTATTTTAGTACTCATTTGAGAAGGAACCTAAAGTAGGTGATTGTTCATGTTCTCCACTTCTAAAAAACCCCCAAGTTGCAACAAACAAAGGAGGGAGATCTGCCTAGCATAATAAACGGATTGCTGAGCAGAAGGAGCAACAAGAAGAGTTTTCTTGAGTTAATGAGTCTACCTTGATATAGGGATCGGTGGAATCATCCAGCACTTGGACAATTATCTTGTCCTTTGGCCACTTGAGCTCACACGCCGCCCCTATCGACAGCTTGTACACCTACACGCACAGCTCACCCCCAAGAAAATAAATTAGTAACACATCATCAGAATACTATATTAATCTCGCAAAACAACAAGAACAAGATCGACAAATCAAAGCAGTCAATCGACGAGAGTATGATCGCCGGCCCTCTCACCTCCAGCTCATTGTACATGGGTATCTGCACCATGACCATGGGGTAGTGCGCGGCGGTGGTCCCCTTCTCCTCGTCGTCGCCGGCGATGGGCTCCCACTTGAAGCGCCACTCGGGGCGCCAGCCGATGGCCTTGACGCCGAGGCTGACCACGGAGTTGTACACGGCCTCCACCGCCAGCATCACCGACATCACCATGCACACCCACACCGCCACCTGCAGCACCGGCGCGATCACCCCGCCCCGCACCCGCACGCACAGCTCGTACACGTCCGGCAGCGACACGCCGCCCGCCTCCGACGACGACGACGAGGAGCCATCGAAGACGCCGATGAACCACGAAAAGGCCCCATGGAAGTCCAGCCGCCCGCCCGCTGCGAGAGAAGAAATGATGCCGCGAGAAACGTCAGATCACGTGCGCCGCGGCGCGATGGGCGAAGGAAAAGAAAAGGAGAGAGAGCAATGTACCGGTGAGCCGGTGGCTGAAATCGACGGCGCCGGTGGAGACGGCGGCCACGAGGGCGGCGGCGCAGGCGAGGACGAACAGGAGGGTGCCGCCGATTTCTCCGGCCTCCATGGGTGACGGAGGGGAATGTGGTGGGAGAGACAGAGTACAGGCGAATGGGGTTGGAATTTCCTAAGTCTACACACACCTATCTTTGTACGACCTTTTTGCCCTTCCTCTTTAGCTATGTACCACCAGTGTACGTGCTTTATATATCGGCAAGTGGGCACACTTTGGTATCAGTCCCAACTATTAAATCAGAGAAATGCCATTGTACTTACAAAATATTGTCGCAAAATATTGTCGTGGGCTCACGACTCAAGTTCACCTTCAAAATCCACTTAAGATTACTCTCGAAAAAAATCCACTTAAGATTTGGTAAATCGGAAGCCTGTCATTGTTTACTCTCAAGTTTTAAATCACAAGTCGTGGGAACACTTTGCTGTAACTCCCAACTATTAAATCAGAAACATAAAAAAAGAAAATCAATGTCACGACTTGCGACTAATTTTCACAATGAATTTTTCGAGGAGATGAAATGAAGCCGGTGAATGATCCCTGGTTGTCACTGACTCACTTTACCATCTCCTCGTAAAAAAATTAGACTAGTTTTTTTTAAAGAAAATTTAGACCAGTTGAATGTATGGCGCCCCGGGCTAGGCGTGATCATGACCATAGCGCCCCGGCCCTGGGTCCATGCGACTTACAGTTCTCCATCCCCACACGCGCTCGCTCGACGCCCGTGACCCTCCCTCCTCGCTCGCCTCCCGCCATGCACCGTCGCCATGTACCATATCCACTGGCCTTATTTTACGTCCACCGTGCGGTGATGCAGATGAGATCTGATGCGTAGATTGGCCATCATGGTAAAGAGACAGACGGCAGCATCTTCCGTCATATGGTCATACAGGCAGCTTTATTGCGGATCCGAGGGTGTTGCCATTGCTTGTGGGCAGTAACAAGAACATCAGTTTTTATTTCTTTCCTGGGTGCTACAAATCTTAAAATTCTCCATAGTTCATTCGTATCGGTCCATCTCGTCTATGCCTATAGCTCGTATTTTATTTCTTTCCAAGTCAAACAGTGGCAGGAGTGATCTGGAGAAGCAGGACACCTGGACCTCGATATGATGACTCAGACGAGACGACATAATTGGGCATGTTTTTTTAATCTTGCTCCCTTCATGAATCACTCGCCACGTCAATGATTGAGGCCCATGATGGTCTATTCATGAGAAAAGGAGCTGTGACGTCAAATCCATCCTGAGCATGCAACACCTGTCATGCATCAGCGAGCGTTGGCTGGCCAGCTAAGCCCCTCTCCCATGGCTTCCGCGGCAAATTTGACACTGTAGACCTCTAGCTCAAACTTTAGCACAAAATGAACCTCGATCGAAACTATTTCACAGATCTAACCCTTTTGAGTAGCGCCCCACGATCAGGCGCCACACTACACAGGGTAGCGTCTCGTGATCAGGCGCTACACTTGTTGCCAGCGTGGCGAGCCGGGACCACGGTGGGGCCCAGTCTGGGGGGATAGCGCCTCATGATTAGGCGGGCGCTACCCTTCTGGTATGTATCAGCCGCGACGCGGCCGTCCCCAACCCTAGCCCTCACTCGTTTTCCAGAGCAGAGGACAGAGGACCATGGCGGCGGCGGCGGCAGCGACGACTCTCTCTCCCCCTCTAATCCTCCACCGTTTCCCCCCTTCGAATCCTCCACCGTGACGATGGCTAACTAGCATGCCTTGTCTGGTTCCAGCGAGGGCGAGTCCCTCCTCTCGGTAAGTCTTTTTGTAGGATTTAATTTCACTACTCTTTTTTAGGGTTAGGTTTGAATGCAATTCATCCATTTAGGTCTTGTAATCTTGATATCTTGTACCTATTAGGAGTTGCCCGACCGTGATTGTGCCCCTGATACTTGCGAGGACCCCACTTTCTTCGGAATAGCGCCGGATGCTCCTTCATTTTGCCGCGTCCACAAGCTCGCCCCTCGGAAGTGTGTTGCATTCGAAAGCTTCGACACTGGCCGGCGTTTCTACATGTGTTCTGTCGAAGATGTAAGTAGAAGGAGCGTCATAACAGATGTTTCTATTGAAAATGGTTTTGTAAAATCGCTAATTTTGTGGTATGTCATTTCTAGGAGGCAAAGAACTGTGATTTTGTGTCTTGGGTAGATGCCGAATGGCCGGAAGCTGCGAAGAATGCCCTACGAAGACTGTGGGAGAAGAATACCCTTCGGTTCCAGAGAGGTTCCAGAGAGCTCAGCCGAGCAGAGGCACGGGAAATTTCTAAGTCAGAGTGTGGCGCCTTGCGATCAGGCGCTACACCCCTTCACAGTGTCGCGCCTTGCGGCAAGGCGCCACACTCTGACTTAGAAATTTTCCCGTGCCTCTGCTCGACTGAGCTCTCTGGAACCTCTCTGGTCAGAAGGGTAGCGCCTCGTCATGAGGCGCTATGCTCTGTACCTTATAGAAACTACAGAAACATCTATACACAGCAAGTTCAACAACAATTTCAACAGCAATTGCAGAAAATATGGCAGCAACTTGCTAGCTCCATAATAACAAAAATGACAGCAACATTATATCAAATCTCACAGCAACTTGATGATCCAACATGGTAAATTAACAACAAGTTCAACATTACGACACATACGACAATACTACAAGTTCACGAGATAAAAAAGTTCGGCGATACTACAAGTTCAACAATACGGCAAGTTCTCCCACTTCCGGCCACGGGTACGACGGCTAGTCGTGGCTCGACCCCTAGTGGGCATTGTCTTTGCCCTCACCTCCGGCTGCGCCTCTTCCTCGTTCTCCTCATCTTCATCGGAGGACGAGACGTGACTCATCCTCCTAACCGTCAACTTCCGTCGGCGCTTCTCCGGGATTTGCGGCTCCTTCCCTTTGTTCACGAAATCATCCGGCGTGAACCGTTCAAATGGCTCCTCCCGTCGGGTTCTCATCAAGTAGGCGGATCGTTGTTTAACCGCCGTGGACAACAACATGTCATCTGGAACCTAACAACCAAAAGGAAATATGTGTTACGGTCTTTCCACAATAACAAGAATGAAAAAATGGCCAAAAATGAAATTATGGTGGTAACAAACCCGCGAGGTAGTCTCATAATCTTCCTCATCGTCTAGATCAACCTCGGGGTTAGCCGACCAAGCGGACCTAGACGGCTGCGGCGATGTGTACTCGGGGTCACGACAACCTAGGAGGTTCGCCAACCGGCGTAAGCGTCGGGCTGAGTTCTAAAGGACATTAGAGAAAATGTTAAACTTAGCATTTGTAAGATTGTAGGTCATCTAGTAATCTGCAATATGTTGGTTTGTACCTTCAAGAATCCTCGAAGTGCACTCTCGCTTTGTTCTCCTTCCGGGTTTTCTTCCAACACCGTCTCGCTTTCCTCGGCTTGCTTACTTATCTCCGTGCGCTGCGTGTGAAATAAAGTCAACTAGTTATGAAAGAAATATGAGAGGAAGAACCGCTAAAAGAAATTATGCAAGAAGACCGTACCACAAAGTTGACCACGCTAGAAAAAGGGATTTGCTTCCCCCTCCTAACCATCCTGTTGTACTGGCTCTCAGCAACTTCGTCAAAGATGGGGGGCTCTTCTAATATCTCCTCGCCATAAGCCGGCTTGCATATGTTCACACGAGTATTCTGAAGAAACCACCGCAAGTAGTTGTTGAAGGCAATTGGACAATGGGGCATCTGCCGGCCCCATCCTCCCTCCCTAGTTTTCTCCAAACATTGCTCGAACTCGATGACGTACTTTTCATGGAACTTGTCCCAATCCTTCACCTTTTTCTGTCTTCTCCGGTCCATCCTGCATTAGAACAAACCAAGGCACTCTTAGTAACAGCTAATAAAATTTTGAGCAAAATCTAATAGAACAAACCAATGTTACCTGTGAAGCTGCTTATCCGTGTACCGATACTCAGGTGGATGGGCCTGGAACAACCCGAACTGCCTCATCACGCGTTGTGGCAAGTGGAACTCAACCGCCCAATTGCATATCAACGGGCAGCGCATGAGCCAGAAACGCTTGTCCTTCAAGCACTGCGGGTTCAACGTAAATTCATACAATAGAGGAAAATCGGACCCGCTGCCATAAGGCTCCCATTCCACCTGTAACATGGCACAACATAATCAATTAGGAGGAACATCAAAATCATGAGGCTAGGGTCATGTAAAGACAAGTGCTTACTTCCTCGGCGGTAAGCATATCGAACTCATTGGTGTATTGCTTGTACATGTATTTGATGTCGCTATAATTATCCGATACCACGTCCCACTTGTAAGCCCAAGTGGGGAGCCGAAGAGGGTTCGGGTTATCTACGTTCCAATCATTGTGGGTCACCTCTTTCGGTCGTCCAACTGGAAAGTGCTCCCAGCTCCATACCGAAAGTAGAAGCGTACAACCACCAATGCCAACTTTCTCAAGTGTCCTACGACAAGCATCATCCAACTGCATCAAAAATGAAAACACGGTCAAGTTATGACATTCTACAAATGGAAATGTAAATACAAACCAAAAAAGACCAATTCATTACCTGCCGGTACAAGTAGGCAAGTGCAGCAGAACCCCAACTCCACTTCGAGTCCCAGACGGTAAGCGCCTTCAGCCACATCCACTGAGCCGTCACTCCACCACTGTCAGCAAACAAAGTCCTAGAGATAACGTACCACACGTACACGCGGGCATACGTCTGGATCACATCATCATTTGCTCCGGCGGGGCAGTGCGCGAAGTTCGAAACTATCCATGGGTAAGTAGCGCCGGCCGGGACTCTATCTTTGCTCTTGTCCTCGACCTCCTCCGGAGCCCTACCAATAAGGTCCCGCATCTGCCCGCGCCACCCTTCGGAATCTGTGCTCATACAAAGAGGCCTCCCGTCGATAGGAAGTCCAAGAATCATGGATACATCCATAAGAGTGGGGGTCATCTCGCTAGTCATGAGGTGAAATGTGTGTGTCTCCGGCCTCCACCGGTCCACAAGGGCGGTGATTGCGGGCGCGTTAAACCTTGGGGTCGAACGGCTCACAAGTTGGATGAAAGGGAGGAGGCCTAGTGACAAGGGGTAGACTCATCAAGACCCATAGTCGAGGTCCCTAGGTTATGAATATGGGGGAGAGAACGTGGTAGAGCTGGAAGTATCGTCGGCTGACAAGCAGGGCAAAGATTTTACCCAGGTTCAGGGCCCTCGTGTGGAGGTAACACCCCTACGTCCTGCCTGTCTGTTATTGCTTTGTGAATATGATGGTTACAAGGATCCCGGCGAGATGTCGATCTCGCTAGGGTTTGTGGCTCTGGTGGTTCGTTGTCTGGTTCGATGGCCCTCCCAGTCCTTAAATAATAGGCTGGGTCTCGGGTGTTCGTAACCGACTCGATTTACAAGTAAGGAAACTCTAAACCGACTATTGCTTCGCCAAACTTGGAGGATACTCCATCTTCGTGGGCCTCCCTTCATGGGCTTCATGTAGGCTCTGATAGTTGGGCCTAGTCGATACGTGCACCAGGTACCCTCATGGTGGGGTACCCGATAGGCATACCCATGTCACCTAGCCTCTCGATGTACGGAGTGTACCGCTCATCGTAAGGCATGTCATTCGACGAAGCCCCATGAGACCGAATCTTCAAAGGTGCAAGCTCCTGCAAATAACATATTTGACATAGAATATTACAACGTATCCAACGCATTTGCAACAAAATAAAATCAAACACATAAAGAAACCAAGATTCATTTTATTACCTCCCCCTTTTCCGCCATCCAATAGGCCCGGTGAGCAACATCATACTCATTATCGAGTAACCACACCATCCTACATATTACAACCTATGTGAGCAATATTTCATACAAAAAACGATATCACCTAACTATACAAATAATACTACACAACATGATGATCAAAGGGTTCGCTAACAACTTCAGATTCAGGTTTAACACAACAT
The DNA here is from genome assembly GCA_947311845.1 of Poa pratensis. NCBI lineage: Eukaryota > Viridiplantae > Streptophyta > Magnoliopsida > Poales > Poaceae > Poa > Poa pratensis. The sequence continues at coordinate 20,143,637 of CAMZMU010000091.1, read as the reverse complement.
GATGATCATCTATCATTACAAGTAATGATCAATTCAACTCCAAAGCTAACTAGTGCCATCTCCACGGTTGCAACACACAACTAGTGCCATCTCCACGGTTGCAACACACAACATGATGATCATCTATCATTACAACTAGTGCCATCTCCACGGTTGCAACACACAAAATCCAAATCAACTAGATTTTAGGGTTCAACCGAAACTAGCAATGGAGGTCAAATGGGGTCGATTTATTGGGCAGAAAGTGGGGGATCGGAGGAGAATACCTGCGGGAAGTACTTGGTGATGAAATCCCCTCGCTTTTCTCTTCAAATCGGACTGGATTTGGAGAAGGATTAGAGAGGGGGAGAGAGAACCGCCGCCGCCACCATGTTCCTCTTCTTCTCTGTTAACTGACGAGTGAGTGGCTAGGGTTGGGGACGGGCACGGGCGCGATGCCTAATAGCAGAAGGGTAGCGCCTTGTGATCAGGCGCTACCTTATCGCAACATAGCGCCTGATCACGAGGCGCTATACCCCCAGACTGGGCCCCGCCGTGGCCACGGCTCGCCACGCTGGCAACATGTGTGGCGCCTGATCACGAGGCGCTACCCTGTGTAGTGTGGCGCCTGATCGTGAGGCGCTACTCAAAAGGGTCAATGCCGTGAAATAGTTTCGGCCGGGGTTCATTTTGTGCTAAAGTTTGGGCTATGGGTCAACAATGTCGATTTTGCCTCATTTTCCAGATGTTTCAGCTCGTAGTTGGAACACCTGCCTTTTCTCGTTCGTGCCTAGTGCCTACCTGTCTTTAGTTTCTTTTTTTGGCACAGCCAGTGTTTAGTTTCTGAACTTGTTCTTGGCTACCCACGACATAATACTAGTAAAACATTGGGGCAACTATATTACATTACTTAGAGATCTTGTCATATTTTATCTCTTAGTTGTGTCATAATGAACAATTTAGTATAACCTCCGATCCATATTAATGGCCTCAACTTTATCTAGATACGGATGTATCTAGTTAAGTGTTTAGACTAGATGCATCCGTATCTAGACAATATTGAGACCATTAATATGGATCGGAGGGAGTAGTACATTTTATTATTCTAAATAACACAAGCTACGTATACTTATTAGGAAGGACGATAGGCACACATCTGCAACGCCTCATTAGGGCATAATACCAAATTATGCCAAATTGAATCAAATTATGTGTCAGTATTTTAGGCAACGTGCACCACACTGCTCTTGCGACATACACACTACTGGGAACTCCACGGAATACGGGCATGATTTGTCCGCCTAGTCATCTTTTTTTCGTAGATGAGCTATGATTTTCATTAAGGAGTAGAATTGGCAAATTTATAAGCAAATTGGTAGAAAAATCGATACAACACACTAAACCCGGGTTCACGCTTCATACGAGCCGACGACTATCACCCAAGCACACATGAGATTTGTGACGAGGAGGTGTGTCTTAGGGTCATCACGCTAGTGCTCACAGTGGATGGAGACTGCCCGCCTCTCTCGCTTGGCCAAATCGACGAGCGGCTCGTCGCCGAGTTGGACCAGCCGTCGGCTGGCGCCTTCCACCGTTCCACGTCTCACTACTGCATCCAGATGCCTTCCTCGTCCTTTTCGTGGATTAGTAATGGTGTGACCGGGTGCCTGGTCAGGCATTGTGCACTCTTTTTTTTTTAGATATTGGCATTGTGCACTCATGGATTGCGTTCTACTATGGTGGGCGCGACCCATAGTGATGGGCCGACCTTGGCTATGGTGGACGTGACTCAGCTTGCATCGGCCCTAACGAATGAAGGGCTGGTGTCGACGCTCATGCCGGAAATCCTATATTCTGCCTTCAGCAGCGTCAATAGCACACACCGTGCATTTGGGCCAAGCCCATATATCGCGTCCGGCTGTTTTCCTTTTACTCGAGCCAGATTTCGAGCAGTTTTTCTTCCTCCGGTTTTTGTTTTATTTTCTTCTTCTCATTTATTTTTATTCATTATTTATTATTTATTTTTCTAGTATTTTTAATTTCTTTTTTATTTTATGTCAATTCATATTAAAGTATTCATGTAGTTTGAAAAAAATATCGAGGTTTAAAAAAAGTATGGACTCGATAATTTTTTTACCAGGTTGAAAAATTGTTCACATATCCCAAAAATAAGGAAAATATTTGAGAAAATTTTCATAAGGTTTAATTTTTTTCACGGTTTGCAAAACTAGGTTCACGGATTTGAAAAAATCATGAAGTTTAAAAAATTGTTCATAGATTTCAAACATAGATTAACGGATTTAAAAATATTCACGAGGTTCGAAAATTGTTCATTCATATTTTTTTAGTTGCTCAAGTTGTTTTGAAAGAATGTTCATGTGTTTTATAAAATTATTCATGGGTTCCTAAAAATGTCGCGTGTTTTGAGAAGTATTCATGTATTTGAAGAAATATTCGTATGTTTGTTCTTTCTCTGTTTTCAATCTATGTACTTTGTATGTGGTTGATCGGTGAATATACGGAATGTTGGATGTGTCGAAAAGGTACAAAAAGGTTCATTATCGCCACACATAATATTTTTTTATCAAAAATAAAAATAAATCAGAAAACGCAACATGAAAGAGAGAAAATAGAAAGTAAAAGGAAAAAAAAATGAAGAAAAGACAAAACATAAAAAAGAAAAAGGAAAACGAGCCTAATGGGTTGGCCCAGTGGTCGGACCCTTCAGCGGCCCGGGTGAGTTCGGCCGCTTTAGGCGGCATATAGGAGCTCCCGCCGCTGGCTAGGGCAACCAGGGCCCAGGAGGGCTTGCACCTGAGGAGATACTGAAACTGGCCTTACAGCCCAGCCCATATCGCCAGGACTCATCCCGTTGCCCAGTCCCTCGCCGGCTCGCCGCGCTGCCCCCGCAAGAGCAAGCTCCCCCCCCCCCCCCCCTCCACTACTCGCCGAAGCCACCGCCTGCAAAACAGCCTGAGAAGGTAATAACTCCGCCCTGCCCAATTTGCTTGTCGATTAGGTTTATTTCTTCCAAAAAAAATTGAAACTCGAAGGGTCATTGCTACCTGGTAGCTGATTTTTTTTATATAGCTAGGTTATTTCCGAAGTGCTGATTCTGCTACATGCCTGCTGAAACTCGTGGTTTGCAGTTTTCGTCGAAGCGCACCAAGGCATGGGACATGGCGATTTGCTAGACCATAGCTTTCCTGCAAAGGGAGGAAGTAAGGATACGGGCCAGAAGCCCGGAAAAGGGGGTTCTGGTTCAAGCAGCAGGCCTTCAGTGGAAAAATCTGAACATGGAAAAAGGAACAATGGTGAGGATGGGAACACTAGAAAAGGGCGTGGCCACTGGGATAGTTCGATGAAGATGAATTCCAGGGGTATGATTTAACTGCAGTAACGAATATTAGTATTAGGTATGAACTGCCTATAGGCCCACACTCTGTCTGAATTTACATTCCTGTTGTATATTGTGATGAGGTAAACTAGTTATATGTATGAGGATGTGAAGTGCTAAAGGTTTCTATCTCGTGCTCAACAATATTTAGGAAAAAGGTTGAACCTAAGACTGCAAAGTACTTTCTGGAGATATCGAATCTATTTGACAACAAGGAAATCGATTTGGAGGACCGTTCGAGTATATGCGCTAATGCTTTGGAGGAAACTAAAGGGAAAGAGTTTGAACTCGCACTGATGGTGTAATAAGCCACACCTTGCAGATTAGTTGGATCCATTATGCATGTTCCTTAGCAACTGTATTCAATATTTTCCTGTTATTACCATGGACAAATTTGGATCGCATTTGGTTGAAGTAGCTCTCAAGTCACTAGCAACACATCTTGAAGACGAGACCTCCAGGGTCGTTGTAGAGGAGATACTGAATAAGATATGCAAGGTTTTCTCTTTTCAGTGGTTCTTTGCAGCCCTGTTTGCATTGTATGCAATGGAACTCATATTTGAATTGTTGCTGCAGGTTATTGCTGCAGATGCTACTAATTTGATGTGCAGCTGCTATGGATCTCATGTTCTATGGACACTTCTCTGTCTTTGTAAGGGCATCCCGTTAGATTCATTGAAAGATTTCCACACGACAAAGAGATCTGCTGTCCTGGATAAACGATTGAGCTGTGGTTCAAGTAGATCAGGCGACCAGAATACAACAAACTTTGAACACGGTTTCTCAGACATGTTCAAAACTTTTGTCAGCCAAATGCTACAAAATGCAAAAAATGGGATTTCCATGTTACTGACTGAGAAGAACAGTAGGCTTGTTTTACAGGTTAATGTCTCTTGTCACCACTTGTTGCAATGCATAGTGTTGTTTCTTATTTTGCTTAATAACAATCTCAACATATCCTTCTGCAGAATTTGTTAAAATTATTAGCTGGTGATGATCACGAGTTGAATCACATTATATCGATTCTTCTTGGTTACGACGAGGATGACAGCGCTCTGAAGAAAGATTACAATGAGCAAATGAATAAAATAGTTGCCTTACTTGAAGATACTGCTTATAGTCATCCCTTGGAGGTATTTTATTTAGTTTTCTTGTTTCTGTTTGGCATTCAACTTCATACTCATTACTTCTATAAAGGCTCGAGCCCTACCCGCCGTTTGCCCTGGTTTGCCCCCCGAATTCATCCTCCATCGTTAGATTTCAGCTGAACAGGAAAAACTACCGTCGTGTTTTACTTTGGACCGTTGGATGCGGTGAATTGTTTTGTCACTAATCGACTGAGGGGCACATGCCATGACAGCTGGGGCCAAGTTTTCTCTGGGCCTGGTTTTCAGCCGCGTGCGCGTCCGAGCTGCGTGTCGCTCGTCTCTTCGTAGCGCGAAAGGGCAAGCACGCGAGCAGTCAAAACCTAGATACCCAATCCCCTTTTTCTCTCCCGTGAACCAATCCCCTCCCACCTCTCTCTCTGGCCGCGCCGCCATCGCCCTGCCCTTCCCTCCACGGCTCCACCTCGCCATGCCCACGCTGGAAAAGGGCCGGAAGGGAGCACACGGGCGCTGCCCCCTGCCTCACATAGGGAGGAGCGGGGCCGAGACCCACTCTTCTCTCCTTCCCGCGCTTCCTCTTCTTCCCCCACAAGCCGCCGGCACCACCCTCTACTGATACGTCCATGGAGGGTGCTTCTGCCTAGAGCGTCGGGAGGCCATGCTCGCTGCCGGTCGTGGAGATGGCGGCGGCGGCAGCGACCGACGGCGGCTGCTGGACGACAGGACCTGCAGGTGGTGGCCGCTGGTGGACGCCACTGGATCTATCCTTCAATTTCTCTTCTTGGTATGAAATCGTTTCCAAACCCTAGATTACTTTGCCCTCCGTTTCTTCAATTCATGCCCAGATTTGATTCAGAAAGTACTCTGTTTAGGGCATGTGTAGATGGAGAATTTGCTCAGATTGGTGGGGAGAAATTGTAAGGGGAGTAATCCCGTGTGACGAGAATGTGGGAGAGATGACAATGGCTGCAGAAGAAGCCCCGCCTCCTCCACTACGGTGCTGCCAGAACGACGGGCCAAAGCTCCTGGTGAGCTCCTCCTCCACTTGATTTCTTCTTCCACAGCTCTAGCTTTTTTTAGTTTACTCTGTCTTAATTTCTGTGATTTAAAATGTTCTGAAACAAAAAAATTATCCGCGGGGACAGAGGCAGGTGGAAGCCAGGACCGGGACGGCGAGTGTCCCCAACTCTCCTTTGCCCCTCTCTCTTCCTTGTTTACCTTGGCGAGGTGGAGCCCAGTATGAGGCGCTGCAGGGGCTCGTCCCAGAGGAAGGCGGTGACGCTTGGCAGCCATGGTGTCGGACAGGAGGAGATGCTGTAGGAGCTCGCCCCGGATTCCCGCGCCTTCTTCATTTTCCCTTTTGTGTTTCTCCTTCTCCTCTACCCAGCGCAGCCGCCGGGCTTCTTCGTGCCGCCCCTGCTTGCGTTGCTAGGGTTTGATGTCAATGAGATTCTTAGAGAACCAATGGTGACAGCGGCTAGAATTGATGCTGTACTGCAGGTATGCTAACCCATTCATCCTCCCCACTACTGTTTTCACTATCTCTTCTTGTGTACTTCACTTTGATGCTTAGGGTGAATTTTATCATTAGGAATCCACTATTTGGCTATCTTTCTGTAGTGATTGAATTATATATTCAGTTTTCTTGTGCTCAAGGATTTCTTCGTGAATTGTTTGTAGAAAGTTCTCATGGTGGAATTATTTTTATGCATCATTTACTGGTTCTATATGTAGATTAAGCTCTCATGTAGATAAAAACAGAAAACATGGAAGCAGGTTATATTTCTTGTTAAGCTTTGTTGCAGATGTGGAACATTTTGTATGCTTGTGCTCTTTAGCCACTTCCTAAATTGCAGGGTGACAATATTCATAGCTCATTTTATGTCCAGGAGTAATGCATCAGTAGATGACGGCACTATATCCATGACCACTGAGTTGCGGAGGATGAAGAGAGGGAAGACGGTCATAAGTGGTGTGTGGTATGTGTTAGACATGTATAGTCTAGTTTACTGTATATCTCTATTGTATAAGGGGTTTCCTGCATATTGTACACATGTACTTGTAATGGCCTTTGGCCCCTGTGAATGTTAGTTGCTCATTCCCAACATGGTATCAGAGCCCAGGTTAGGGTCTCTCTCACACGCCGCAACTCCGTGCTCTCTCCACCACCACCGTTGCTAATTTCGGCCGGTTTTCTCTTCCCTCTTGCTCAATATCGAGCTTGCCGGCTGCTGCTCCTTCCTATCATCTTCTTCCTTGTAAAATTTGAGCCCAAATCAAGCTTTTTCGAGGTCAAATCGACCTTGTTCGTGCCTGCCGCGCCGCCGCCCTCGAGCCTGCCTGCGCCGCCGCCGTCCGTGGCCTGCTCACCGCCGCCACCTCTCGCACCGCCTCGGGCCGTCGCCGTCCTCCGGCCGCCCTCCAGCCGCCGCCTCAGGCCGCTGCTCCTCCGGCCTGCCCTCCGGCGGCCACTGCTCCTCGGCCTGCCCTCCGGCGGCCGCTCCTCCGGCCGGCCTGTCCTCCGGCGGCCGCCCCTTCGGCCACTGCCCCTTGCGCTGCCCCTGGCCTGCGCCGTGATCCTCCCATCGCTACTCTCGATCGGGAGTTGAGGCCGATCCCGATCTATTTCGTCGGTTGACTTTCCAAAAAAAAAAGGAGAGAGCCCGTGATGTCTTCTTCGGGCTATGTTGCAGTTCCTCGGTGCTCCGTGATTTTTGACGGCACCAACTATGCCGAGTTTGTGGGCTTTATGCATATCCACATGCGCGGCCTTCTGCTTTGGGGCGTTCTCTCTGGCGAGTTTTCCTGTCCGCCGTGCCCCGTTACTCCTGTGGCTCCTACTCCTCCGGTGCCACCAGTTCTTCTCGCAGATGCTTCTCAGGCTGATAAGGATGCAGCCAAGGATGCAGATGATCATGCAGTTGAAGTCTACGATCAGCAGGTATCAGTTTATTCCGATGCTCTTTCCATCTATCGGGATGAGTTGGCTGCTTACACTCAGTGGTGCAATGATGATGCTCGTGCTGCTGCTGTTCTCACTGCTAGTGTCTTGCCTCAGTTTGCTTCTGAGTTTATGGGACTAGGCACTGCTGCTGCTATGTGGACTTATCGTTGTCAGCGCTATCAGCCCTCTGGTGATGCTCTCTACCTATCTGTGGTGCGTCAGGAGCATGAGCTTCAGCAGGGTGACTCTACTGTTGATGAGTTCTACACACAGTGTTCTACCATCTGGCGTCAGCTTGACTCTCTGAGGACAGTTGTTTGTGGTGCTTGTCAATGCTGTCAGACAGTGAGGTCAGATTTGGAGTTTCAGCGTGTTCATGAGTTCCTGTCTCGCCTCCGTCCCGAGTTTGAGCCTCGGCGTGCTCACTTACTTGCCCGTGGTCGTGTTCCTATATCAGAGGTGCTTGCAGAGGTTCGAGCTGATGAGACACGCCTCCGTTCTGCTGGTTTTTGCTTGTGACTCCCACTGTGCTTGCTGCCCGAGCTCCTGTGTCGTCTGCTGCACCGCTCCTACCCACTCCTTCACGGGGGATGGGCGGGCGCCCTGCAGGAGCGGGTCGGCGTCGCATGTTCTGTGACTACTGCAAGAAGCCAGGTCACCTCGAGTCCACCTGTTTCAAGAAGGAGCGTGACTTGGGTCGCTCCTCTACAGTGGGTCGTACGCCTTCACCGAGCTCATCACTCACTGATCTGGACATTGTGCGGCTCAAGCGTCTGCTGGCTTCCTCGGGCTCTTCCTCGACAGGCACCGTTGCCTCGCTGACTGCTTCAACTACTGATGCTTCGTCACCGTCGCCTACACAGTCAGGTACATCTCCGTGGGTTCTGGATTCTGGAGCTTCCTTTCACATGTCTTCTGATTCTTCTGCTCTGTCTTCTATTCGACCTCTTGATTCTCCTGTCAATGTTCTCACTGCCGATGGCACACCTCTTCCTGTTGCTAGTCGTGGCACTCTTTCTACCCTGTCTCACTAGTACAGAACGACACATCGGAAACAGGCCAAAAAACCCCATCGGCAACGGAGAAAGGGTCCGTGTCCCCAACCCTGTCACTGATGTGAAGATCTCAATGACAACGGAGGAGATAAACCGTTTCTGATGTATTTAACATTAGACACGGAGTTTTGCTAATAACCGTTTCTAATAAGGGTTACAGGAAAACAAAAAAAAACACGGTGACAGGCTGTGCCGTCGATGGAGCCCCGCTCCATGCGACTAGACGACCGCCCGGTCGTCACCGTATTCCTGTACGCCCTGCTTTACAAAAGTTCATCAGTGTGTGTGGCTGGAGCTCTGCTCCTATGTCTTCACGGCCGCCAGATGAACATCTACTGTCTTTCCTGCTGCGCAAAATGTACTGCTCCTGGTGACGGCACCGTGTATGGAGCCCCGCTCCTAGGTCTTCACGGCAGCAACATCATCACCAAGCATCCACCAAGCCCTTGAAACAACGAATATTCTTTGTTAAAAACAACAAACAAAGCTAATAAACAGAGCCAATAAGCAGTAAACAAAGCAAACCGAGCTAAATACATAGCTGAAGAGCTAACTAACAGAGCAAACCAAGCTAAATAAGTAGCTAACATAGCAAATATATAGCTGAACAGAGCTAACTAATAGAGCAACCCGAGCTAAATAAGTAGCTAACATAGCAAATACATAGCTGAACAGAGCAAACCGAGCTAAATAAGTAGCTAACATAGCAAATACATAGCTGAACAGAGCTAACTAACAGAGCAAACCGAGCTAAATAAGTAGCTAACATAGCAAATACATAGCTAAACAAAGCAAACCGAGCTAAATAAGTAGCTAACATAGCAAATACATAGCTGAACAGAGCTAACTAACAGAGCAAACTGAGCTAAATAAGTAGCTAACATAGCAAATACATAGCTAAACCAAGCAAACCGAGCTAAATAAGTAGCTAACATAGCAAATACATAGCTGAACAGAGCTAACTAACAGAGCAAACCGAGCTAAATAAGTAGCTAACATAGCAAATACATAGCTAAACCAAGCAAACCGAGCTAAATAAGTAGCTAACATAGCAAATACATAGCTGAACAGAGCTAACTAACAGAGCAAACCGAGCTAAATAAGTAGCTAACAGAGCGGTCATTTACCTTAGGCGAGGCGGGGTCGCTTTCCGTCGCGGATTGCGTCCCAGGCGTCGGCGCCAGAGCCACTGCCAGAGGAGACGTCAGAGGAGACCTCATCCTGCTCGAACACCGGAGCGTCCTCCTCCTCCTCCTCATCCTCCTCCTCCGCCGCCGCCACCGCTGCCGCCGCCGCATCTGGCCCAGGGCCCTATCCAGGGAGAAGAGAGCGGTCTATGGCCGCCCGGAGCCGCGTCTGGAACAACGCCTCCTCGGCGGCTTCTATCGCGTGCTCGGCGGCGGAGATGCGGATAGCTCTCTGCATCGCAGACGCCCGAATGACACCCTCGGCGCGCTCGCGCTCAAAGGAGGCGCGAGAGAGGAGGAGACCGACCTCCAGATCCTTGTCCTCATCGTTCGAGGAGGACGAGATCCGGGCGTCGGTGGCCGCCGCCGCCGTGGATCCGGATGGGATTTGACGGCTCAGAATGAACTCGCGACCGCAGTCGCCGGGGATCTCGCCCCAGTTGTAGGGGAGATCCGGGCTGCGCCTCGGAGGGTGGGAGGAGGAAGATGCTCCATCCTGACTTCCGTCGGCGCCGGAGGGGTTCGCCATCGATGGGTGAAGTAGGAGGGGAGCGTGTGCGGCTAGGGTTAGGAACTGGGGAGAGTGAGACTGAGAGTGAGAGTGAGATACAGTACTGGAATGGGAGATATTAATACCGGCACCGCTTAATGTGCCTTCACATGGGAAACGGAGATAGACCGATCTCCGTTTCTGATGTGGCAATATCAGCAACCGAGATATTCTTTCCTCCGTTGCCTATATATGAGCAACGGAGATCTTTTCAGCCTCCGTTACCATTGTGTCGGGCCCATCGACCGACTAGCGCGCGCGCACTCGCGGAAGCGCGCGGAGCTCATTTTTCCGTCGCCTAACTCTTGCCGTTGCCATAGAGGGGTATCCAATGTGTCGTTCTGTACTAGTGTCTTTCTCTGTTCCTAGTGTTTCTCATGTTCCCCGTCTTACTATGAATCTTTTCTCCGCTGCTCAACTTACTGATTCTGGTTGTCGTGTCATTCTTGATACCGACTCTTGCTCTGTTCAGGACCGTCACACCCAGGCTCTAGTTGGAGCTGGCCCTCGGCGTCGTGATGCTCAGGGCCTTTGGGAGGTTGACTGGCTTCGTGTTCCTTCCGCTGCCACCACACCCGCCAGTTCACATGCTCTTGCTGCCTCCTATTCTGCGTCCTTCCAACAGTGGCATCATCGACTTGGTCATATCTGTGGCTCTCGCTTGTCTTCATTAGTGCGTCAAGGTGTTTTAGGGTCTGTCTCTGGCGATGTTTCTTTACATTGTAATGGTTGTAGACTTGGCAAACAGACTCAGTTACCTTATCCGACTAGCGAGTCGGTATGCCAGCGTCCCTTTGACTTTGTTCATTCTGATGTATGGGGTCCTGCTCCCTTCGATTCGAAAGGGGCCATCGCTACTATGTTCTATTCATTGATGATTTCTCTCGCTACACTTGGCTCCATTTTATGAAATCTCGCAGCGAGGTTCTCCCTATATACAAGCGATTTGTTGCCATGATTCACACCCAGTTTTCCACGCCCATTCGTGTTTTTCATGCTGACTCGGCTGGTGAGTACATCTCCCGGATGTTGCGTGGTTTTCTTGCCGAGCAGGGTACCCTTGCCCAGTTCTCTCACTAGTACAGAACGACACATCGGAAACGGGCCAAAAACACCTTCGGCAACGGAGAAAGGGTCCGTGTCCCCGACCCTGTCACTGATGTGAAGGCCTTCATCGGTAACGGAGGCAAAAAAAACCATTTCCGATGAGGTCTCCATTTGGCAACGGTTGGCGCAGACCTCCGTGCTTTAGTTTTCCTACATCAGATACGGAGTTTTCCATCTACCCGTTTGCACTGAGCTTTTCTCATATTTCGGTTATATGCCATAATACATGAAAGGCTGATTGCACAATGCAATAAAACGTTATTCAATTCATAACATAGAACAAATGCCATCATTACATTGGTATACAATAATATCACTGTTTTTTACAATTTGACTACAATCATATCCATCACACATTGGCATAATGTAATATCACCAATTACACTTTGACTACAATCATGAACTCTAAACCTATAAGCAACTAACCTAACAAGATGGAAGGCTGGCTTAATTAAGCCAGCCTTCCATCTTTGACTTGGAGCTCACCTTCTATGAGCTCTCGGTCGTCGCAGTACCCACTCCAAGACCAGTATCCACGAAATTTCCTTGCCTTAAGTTTTCTGGTTCTTGGAATGATAGATTGGTACTTTTATGCAGTGTTGCCGAAATAAACTCCTGCGTGAAAGAAAAAAAACTATTAGCGAAATGTACAAAATACATCTGGATATTAAAAAAATCGGTGGGTATTTTCCAGCAACTGCTTTGTTCGGTTGCCATTTTCGAGAAACTGCTAAGATCAACGGCAAATATCCAGGAACTGCTCTGTTTGGTGGCAGACAGTTCGCATTCCTTCCTTCTCTTCTTCCTCGTTCCACCCCAATCCCCCACCCGCCATGGACGACCACAACAGAGTAACAGAGACAACTACCGTCCATACCCACGGCACCGTTCTGGAGGTGGTGTACACGAACGAGGAGCATACCGTGGAGCGGATCCTCAACAAGTACGAGGAATGGCTAGCAGAGGAGAAGCATCGGTTCATCGGCCTTGACATCAAGTACACCCGTGATCGTCGGCGCATGGCTATCCTGCAACTCGCCATGCGCCAGCATGTCCTCGTGTTCCACTGATGCAAGTCCAAGAAGAATTTCCAGAGTTGGGCAAATTCTTTGAACGCAAGAATATCACCAACGACAGCAAGGTGCTTTCTTCTGCCGGCTTCCACATTCCACCGGAGTACTACGTGGACATCCAACTCGTATACAAAATCAAGGGTGGAGACGAGAGGGACGGAATGGGTGATCTAGCGGCTGACCTCATCGACAAATTATACGCCAACATGAAGAAGGAGTTCCCTTCCAACCAGCACGGTTTTTGGGAGCGGATGCCGCTGCACAAAGTTCATCGGCATCACAGCCGGTCACAGAAAGATTTATACCTTTCACCCGGCGGGAGATCGAGGAGGTGCAGGCCTCTGCCAGATGCGCTGAGATGCTACCAGTGCGCTGCGACGCAATCACCTCCTCCTCCTTCTCCTTCGTCGACATCCACCTCCTCCTCCTTCTCCAGATTAGACACCACCTACAGATCCACCACCACCTCTAGATCGGCCACTTCCTCCTCCAGATCGGCCACTTCCTCCTCCAGATGGGTTTCTGCTGGTAGATCCGCCGGAGGTGCTGCACCACCACCTCATGAATGACCTCCTCCACATCGGCCTGGCTCAGAAGAAGCCGGGCATCACCGGAGGAGGAGGGCATCAGATGGTGGCGCTGCCGCATCATTAGCGGACGCATGGCCGCCTCCAGATCGACCTTCCCCTCACGAAGGGCTGCCGCTAGAACGGTGCTGCCGCGGCGGCTAGAGCCGCGGCCGCGATGGCCGGATCTAGAAGTGCCGACAGAGGAAGCCATTAGAGAGAGTGAGGAGAGTTGAAAGCCACAGTGTGCGGCGGCTAGGGTTGGAAGAGAGACAGTGAGAGAGTGATAATGAGAACGAGCCGGCAGTATATATAAGCACCACATTGGCAACGGGCATTTTATATAACCGTTTCCATTGATTTTACACCAGCGAGAGAGTAAACTTACTACCCAACTTACTAACAGGTACTCTAAATTACATACGAACGCAGAGACCACTTAGCAGCTAATGCTACTACATACGGACTTGATAATGAAGTAAACGATTACATATATGCTACTACTAGCTAATGCTACTACTAGCAGCTGCTGATGAAGACTCGGGCTCGTCGTCGCTGTACACGAGTGTGTCCCTCCGGCATAAGGTACCGTCGAAGGTCTTGATGAAGAACCCGTTGTCGCCGTCGAACTCAAAGCACAAAAAGTGCCCTTGCTCAAGCTTGTACGCTTGGGCGAATGACTTCCATCCCTGGCCGAGGTACAAATTCCCCCCGGCACTCACGGCCGTCTTCACCGCCCAGCTGCCGTTCTCGCAGTCCTCCATCTTCAGATGCATGGTAGCTGCCACCACTAGTACAGAACGACACATCGGAAACGGGCCAAAAACCCCTTCGGCAACGGAAAAAGGGTCCGTGTCCCCGACCCTGTCACTGATGTGAAGGCTCTCATCGGCAACGGACAAGAAAAACCGTCACCGATGAGGCTTGATTTTGGCTACGGTTGCCATCCAGTCTCCGTTGCCGATGTATCTGGACATCAGAAACGGAGATTCTCTTTTACTCGTTTGCATTGAGGTTTTTTCATAAGCCTACAGCAGCAATACAGTTGCCAATTGACATTCAAAATATCACAGCAGAAGCACAAAGTTGCTAGCAAAACCGTTCATAACTTATATAACAATTGTCACCATTACATAGCATCAAAAGATGAGTTACACATGCTTCGCTAATCCTATCATTCTCATGCCTCCCTAAACTGCAGCTAAGGCTTGCTCCCTAAACACACATCCACAAAATAGCCGGAGAAACTGAAAAAACAGAAACTACACCAAGCCAAATTGCCAAATTTTCGTACTGAGGCTTGCTCCATCTTGGACGGTGTCGCCGAAATATAATCCCACTTTATAAGTAGCACATTTAAAGTTTGTTCGGATCAGCTTTGTGCTTCTGGATAAAAATACATGGATTGATAGTTAGAGAAGAGCCAAAATATGATGCTACATGACATAGATATAATTTAATGTGAAAACAGTTCACACCTTTAAGCGCCTATATCCGTGTGCTTGCAGTCCGATCAAACGATTTGGAGGCATAACTTGAAGGTGATGTTTCCTTCAAGAGCCTCACCATTTTTTATACAGTGTCGCCGAAATACTATTACTTCATACACTAGCTACACAAAACAATAACGAGGATTAGCACATTGACAAAAAGTTGTGACTGGATCTATTCATCATCGGTAGTACTACAAAGAGTTGAAATTAATTCACCCTACTAGACTTTAAAATAGTGCAAGATACTAGACAAGTTTTCTATATACTAGACAAGTTTTCTATGCTAGACTAGAAAACTAGACAGAAACAATAAAGTGCAAGATACTAGACGAGTTTTCTATATACTAGACAAGTTCTATATAAAACCAATTGATGAACTAGTTCATGAGCTGAGCGATTTAGACCTCACATTTTCTTCTCCGTGGACGGCGCCTCGAGATCGGCCACCTCCTCCCCGTGGACGGCGCCTCCAGATCGGCCACCTCCTCCACCGTGGACGCCACCTCCTCCACCGGGGACGTCGCCTCCAGATCGGCCACCTCCTCCTCCGTCGACGGCGCCTCCAGATCGGCCACCTCCTCCACCGTGGACGGCGCCTCCAGATCGGCCACCTCCTCCACCGTGGACGCCACCTCCTCCACCGGGGACGTCGCCTCCAGATCGGCCACCTCCTCCACCGTGGACGCCACCTCCTCCACCGGGGACGTCGCCTCCAGATCGGCCACCTCCTCCTCCGTCGACGGCGGCCTCCAGATCGGCCTCCGTTGACGGCGGATCCGCCACAACTGCTGCATCACCACCCGATGAATGATCTGATCCAGCTCCGCGTGGCCCAGAGGACGCGGGGCATCACCGGAGGTGATGAGCCTGACGCGCTCCCACACCTGCCGCATCACAGCCGCCTCCAGATCTGCCCTATCACGAACAGATGCAGCTAGATCGGTGCGGCCGCTAGAGCCGCGGCTGCGATGGCGAGATCTAGAAGCGCCGGCAGAGGAAGCCATGAGAGAGTGAGGAGAGTAAAAAGCTACAATGTGCGGCGGCTAGGGTTGAAAGATGGACAGTGAGGGATTGAGAATGAGACTGATGGGGCTTGCTTCGCCAGTACATTTATAGGCACCCAATTGGCAACGGACATTTTATATAACCGTTTCCATTGGATACAAGTTCACAACTACTATGTGCTACTGATTTCCGTAGCTGCATACGAACATAATACATTCTAGTGATTTTCAAAGTGCATACGAACCTAATACATTGTACTGATTTGCATAGCTGCATACGAACCTAATACATTCTACTGATTTTCATTGCTGCATACAAGTTCACACCTAACAGCAGCACACAAACACACAAAATCATTCTAGCAATGCTCACAAGAACATTTAACTGAGCTATTTCTGTTCCTTTATGCCGCTCCTTGCGCACAGCAACAACATGGTCAGATTTAGTCGAAGTGTTTGTTGGGCTCCATGCCAAACCAGCTAGAGCTGCTGCAGTGTGCGGCTTCATCTCCATGTTCGCCTTCTTGACTATCAAGGCTACATTTTCCAGCTCTGCAGCTTCCACTTCGACGCCATTAGCAAGCAGCATCTCAACATAATCTTCAATCCAAAAAAATAATCACAGCTCCCAGAATACTCTTCGCCCCTCCCCTGCCAAATGGTAAATCGAATCCAGAGGCAAATCAGCATCACACATAGAATAGAATCAATCAAAACTGGTCGAAGCGTCGAACTAACCCTGTGATTTGGACACTTGAAGTAGATCCGGCCTGGGTTCAGATCCGAACGCGACACTCGACGAATCGCGTTCCGACAGCGGCAGCAAACGCACTTCACAAGCGGCAGATCTGACCCGGCCCCGGCGGCGCAGGAGGAGGACGCATTCGATCTCCCCGACGAGCTCATGCTCTTGGCCATGGAGGACACGAGTGCGGAGTAAAAACAAGCTGGAGCGGAGGAACAAGGGCGAATCGACAGTCTTTTATAATATCCAAGATAGTGCTAAAAAAGGAATTTTATATAAGCAACCTCGCCAACGGTTGTATACAAATGTCCGATGCCATTGAAGAACATATCGCAAACGGAGTCGAAAGAAACTCCGTTACCAACATATCGGCAACGGTTAATAATTCGCGACCGTTGCCTATGAAGGCGGGACGCGGGCCAGCTTGCCTGGCGGGGCGGGTTTTCTCACGCGGAAAGCGCGATTCTCCGTCGCCTAACTCGTGCCGTTTCCATAGAGGGGTATCGGATGTGTCGTTCTGTACTAGTGCACCATGCCTTGGAGCTTCTCTGCGAACGCCCTCGGGAGCCTCAGGCGGCTCTCGATGCCCTTGTACAGGATAACCAAGAACTCGAAGCCGCGCAGCTCCGGGGACATGTCTTCAGAGGACGGTGAGGGCGACACCGACGGCGTGGCATTGCGGCTGCGCCCCCTACCACGGCCGCGCCCTCGTCCACGGCCGCGCCCACGTCCATGGCCGCGACCGCTGATGGTACCTCTCGCCGGGGACATGTCTTCAGAGGACGGTGAGGGCGACACCGACGGCATGGCATTGCCGCTGCGCCCCTACCACGGCCTCGCCCTCGTCCACGGCCGCGACCGCTGCTGGTACCTCTCGCCATGGATTTGGACGGAGGGGATCTGGCGAAGTTTGAATAACTGTAGGCGATGGACTGGGGCTTCAAAGAGACCGCTGCTGGTACCTCTCGCCATTTATACTCGCGGGTCTGCTCCGCCCACCTCCCATCTGCCCATTCGCTAGCCTCCACGTATCAACATTTTCAACGGTTGGAAAATTCTATCCGTTACCATAGAGGCAAATATTGGAAACGGACAATTTTATTAACCGTTGCCAATATAATAGGTGACGGAGATTGGAAAGGGTCCGTTGCCAATGTAGGCGGGCCTGGTCAGGTTTGTACGCACCGGCCGCGCGGAAAGCGCGATTCTCCGTCGCCTAACACCTGCCGTTTCCATAGAGGGGTATCCGATGTGTCGTTCTGTACTAGTGTCTTGTCCTGGTGCCCACGCTCAGAATGGCGTTGCTGAGCGCAAGCATCGCCACCTTCTTGAGACGGCTCGTGCGATGATGATCGATGCCTCTCTTCCTCCCCACTTTTGGGCTGCGGCTGTTTCTGCATGCACCTATCTCATCAACATCCAGCCTTCCGCGGCCTTGCAGGGTGGTATCCCTATGGAGCGTCTCTCTGGTCGTTCTCCTGACTACTCCGCTCTTCGTATGTTTGGGTGTGTGTGCTATGTCCTTCTTGCTCCACGAGAACGCACCAAACTGACTGCTCAGTCAGTCGAGTGTGTTTTTCTTGGATACAGCGATGAGCACAAGGGTTACCGGTGTTGGGATCCTGTTGGTCGCCGGCTGCGTATTTCGCGCGATGTGACTTTTGATGAGTCTCGTTCATACTATCCGCGTCCTAGCTCCTCCTTTTCAGCTGAGGATATCTCGTCCTCATCCTTCCTGACACATCTCCTTCTGTGCCACATGTTCCTCCTCCACCTCCACCCCCAGTGAGTCCTACCGTTCCTGATACACCACCGACGCCTCCCTCGTCCCCTCCTCCTTCGTCCCCTACCGCTCCGGTGCGTCCTCCTCTTTCTCCTTTTCCTCTTCACTATACTCGTCGCTCTCATGCCGTCGATGATCATTCCGACGAGCCTTCCACTTCCGGCGCGCCTCCTTCCCCGTCTACACCGGTTCATAACCTTCGTGCTCGACCTTCGTTACGGCCTCCTCACCGCTACTCTCCTTCCCAGTACGGTGTTTCTGCTGTCGCTGAGCCCACTTCCTATCGGGATGCCATGGCTCGGCCTGAATGGCAGCTTGCGATGGCTGAGGAGATTGTTGCGCTTGAGCGCACCGGTACGTGGGAACTGGTTTCCCCTCCTCCCGGAGTTCGTCCCATCACGTGCAAGTGGGTCTACAAGGTTAAGACTCACTCTGTTAGTTCTCTCGAGCGTTACAAAGCTCGTCTTGTCGCTCGTGGCTTTCAGCAGGAGCAGGGACGCGATTATGATGAGACATTCGCTCATGTGGCCCACATGACCACTGTCCGCACCCTTCTCGCTGTGGCTTCTGTCCGTCATTGGTCTGTGTCTCAGCTTGATGTTCAGAACGCTTTTCTCAACGGCGAGTTGCGTGAGGAGGTTTACATGCAGCCACCGCCGGGCTACTCTGTTCCTGATGGTATGGTCTGCCGCCTTCGGCGCTCCCTTTATGGCCTTAAACAAGCCCCTCGCGCCTGGTTTGAGCGCTTCGCTTCTGTGGTGACTGCTGCTGGTTTCGTGCCTAGTGACCATGACCCAGCGTTGTTTGTTCACACTTCACCTCGTGGCCAGACCCTGCTCCTCTTATATGTCGATGACATGATCATTACTGGCGACGATTCTGAGTACATTGCCTTTGTTAAGGCCCGTCTCCGTGAGCAGTTCCTGATGTCTGATCTTGGTCCACTCCGCTATTTTCTCGGGATTGAGGTTTCTTCGACCTCTGATGGATTCTTCATCTCCCAAGAAAAATACATTCAGGATCTTCTTGCTCGTGCCGCTCTTGGTGATGAGCGCACTGCTGAGACTCCTATGGAGCTCAATGTTCAGCTTCGTGCTACTGATGGTGATCCCCTCACAGATCCCACACGCTATCGCCATCTCGTTGGGAGTCTTGTTTATCTAGCTGTCACTCGTCCAGATATATCACATCCTGTCCACATTCTGAGTCAGTTCGTTTCTGCTCCCAGCTCTGTCCACTATAGTCACCTCCTCCGTGTTCTCCGATATCTTCGTGGCACGATCTCTCGCCGCCTTTTCTTTTTTCGCTCCAGCTCTCTCCAGCTCCAGGCCTACTCTGATGCTACGTGGGCTAGTGATCCTTCTGATCGCCGCTCGTTGTCTGCCTATTGTGTTTTTCTTGGAGATTCTCTCATTGCCTGGAAGACGAAGAAACAGGCTGCAGTTTCCCGCTCGAGTGCTGAGGCTGAGTTGCGAGCGATGGCTATGTTGACGGCTGAGGTTACCTGGCTACGCTGGTTACTAGAGGATTTTGGTGTCTCTGCTTCTGCACCGACGCCCCTATTGTCAGACAGTACAGGTGCTATCAGTATTGCCCGTGACCCGGTGAAGCATGAGCTCACCAAGCACATTGGTGTGGATGCCTCCTTTGTGCGTGCTGCTGTGCAGGATCAGGTTCTCGCTCTTCAGTATGTGCCCTCTGAGCTACAGTTGGCGGATTTCTTCACCAAGGCATAGACTAGAGCGCAACATGGTTTCTTTCTCTCCAAACTCAGTGTTGTTGATCCACCATGAGTTTGAGGGGGGGGGGGGTGTTAGACATGTATAGTCTAGTTTACTGTATATCCCCATTGTATAAGGAGTTTCCTGCATATTGTACACATGTACTTGTAATGGCCTTTGGCCCCTGTGAATGTTAGTTGCTCATTCCCAACAGTATGAACCTCATCTCCTCCAACTTCTATTTTGGAACAATCCCATCTTCCATTTGTTTACACTCTAAATTCTAAGGATACGTACTTGCGGGTTGGATATTTATAGAGTAGAGTGTCACGGAGGATGGATCTTGAGAGTCGTTGACAGTTGAGTTTCGTTGTGGATCTATCTTTCTTCTTCCTTCCCTACTACCTAATTTAATTTTTGTTTAACAGTTGAGTTTCATTGCCAAGCAGATTTTACACCTTTGACGGCAGCGGCCAGCATGGTGGTATCTTTGATTAAGCTTGGTTAGTTGTTAATTCATTACCAGTTTGTGTCCTCATCAAAATTTTAATTTATAAACTACTAATGTGCATATGGAGGGGGTGAGATTGAGGCTTGATCCAGCAATTGAAATCCAAAAAAACTATAAGCTTGGTTGAAACTCAATCAATTGTTGGCTGCTGGTGTGCAGCTTCGTTTCTTCATTTCCCCTGGGACTATGCATTTGATGTCTGCCTATGATGAATTCTAAATTTGTTGCATACATGTGCATCCTTTATTGGATTTTCTGATAATTCTTCATCAATCCATTCTATTGTGTTTTCTTAAATTTGCAATTGTTGAATCTGCCATTCTTAAGATTTATCTTCTTCTTTGCAGCAAACTACATGGTAAATTTGGGTTTTGTACCCTTGAAGGGTTACAAATGACGATAAGGCTGTTGCTATGATTCCACAATTGGAATTGGCCAGCTGCGTTCCTGATGCTGAGTGCATAGATGCAATTCATCTCCCTTTTCTCTAGATTGTGTATGTCTCTCTGCCCCTATCCCTCCTTACTTATTAATTAGTTTGGTATATTATCAGACCGTCCGCAGCCAATTTGTTTACTTGCAATATAATGGAAAGAGTTCTTTGTAGCTGTCATGATTTTTCTGCATTTAATTAAACATGATTCATGGAGCTTAGTAAGCAAAGAAAAATTGTTCTCAGTTCTTGATTGGAAAATAAATTTGTATTACCATTCATGTTGTTTATGATCGCTGGATGTTCTGTTGCCTCTTTGATTCTCTTCTTGCTTTTGTACATTCTTTAATTCATTTGTTTATTACCTTCTTCTCTGTGTTCTGGGGCATTCTTGAATTCTGTAGTTTTTGCCCGATGCTTTTTGTTTCGACGGCATGTCTTATCAGTGCCTGGTTGCGGAAAAAACATGAGAAATTATTGAGAGAACATGGCTTTTTCTGTTCCTAATTGTATAAATATATTTGTATTATCATTACTGTGATTAATGAGAGGTGGATGCTTTGTAGCTTCTTCTCTTCTTGGTTTTGAACATTCTTTGGTTGGTTTGTTTATTATCTCTTCCTCTGTGTGTTCCAGGGCACTCTTGAAAACGTTTGTTTCTGTCTGATGCTTATTGTCTCGAGGACACGCCTTAGAGCGCCTTAGAGTGCCTGACTGTGTAAGAAACATGAGCAATTATTAGTATGTGTAATCTAAAGAGGTGAACCTTTAGACCCTGAGGAGGCTCCTGGAAGCTTAGGGCATTACTGCTGGCTCCTCCTTCGGAGCACAGCACCATAGTTAATTTTTTGAGCCCTATATTCTGTAAAGTTGTTGGTTTACACCGTTATGCATTTGGGCTTATGGCGATTTGCTGCAGGGATTGAAGATTTGGAGTTGGAGCAGAGTGGTGAGCAACAATGGAGGTACGGGAAATATAAATGTGACACTGAGAGAGGCTTAGGTGAGCCTGATTATCATTCTCCTCTCTCTTTGATCCACTTTCTTTCAGATCCTTGCCAAAAAATTCTGGCGAGCTCCTCCTATGTTGTGCCCACACCATCTAGGATTTTTCTCCTGTATTGATCTGTCTCTATGCCACTATTTGCAGATTCTGTGTGCTTTGGTTTGAACCGGGATTGATTTCTAGGGTGCAGTCTCTAGATGGCGCGCTCACAACATGGCTGCCGTGGTGTACGGGGTTAAAGTAGTGGTACCGAGGTCGTGGCCGCGCCATCGTCGCCGAGGCTGCAAGACATGGTGGTGGTGAACCTGGTGACATCATGGTTGGTGGACAGCTTGCTTGGCTTATACATATATACTGGTATATCTAAATTGTACATTTCAGCTAAAAGCGGAGTTAAGTTTAGATAGTATTTACATCTAAGGGTGTGTACATTGATTCTCGAAAGCTTTCATTGAATAATCGTCCTAACCTGCTATGTATTAGGTTTGAATTGCTATCCTGGGACTACGATTGATGTTAATGACTGCCAATGCTCTCCTTATTTTCAGATGCAGGCGGTTGCAGCGGTCAGGACAAGGTGGAGCCGCGTGGCATAAAGGGCTGGGAATCTGCACAAAGCGCCAGGTCGAGCACACGGGCATTGACCTGTGCCATCAGGTTCTCTTCCTTTTTCAGGTGCTTGTTAGATTAGTGACGGATAATTTTTTCTACAGTTTTTGGCTGTCCAATGTCTCCTTAATACTGAGGTTTTGTCGGGATTTTGCGGAGTTTGGTCAGGATATTGTGGCCAAATTCCAGGACCCTATAGACTAGACTAAATATCATAAAGGCTCTCATGAGAGCCAACTTATGTCTGGTTATCTTCTTAGAATCGTTAATATTCGCTTAGATATAGTGCAAGCAGTAGTTGATTTTAATTGAGATAATTATGCTAGAAAGTGTGGTCCACAAAAGGTATCGTGATTGTGTCCCAAAAGGTATCGTGAAATCAGTCTTTCAGTATGAATTAAATGAAAAGTACATACTTTCTAACATATACAAAATAACCAGCTAAGTGAAAATCCGCAAGGGACCAAAATAACAAAGGCGGTTTGCCTCATTGGTTGTGTATCTATGTTTCATTTCGATAGAACATAACAGATTCCTCATGACCTATTGTTTATTTTCACTTGCCAATGACAGCAAAAAAAGGGAAAACTATTCGCTCTGTTGGTGTCCAGGAAATGCATGTTAGTGTATTCCTGTAGATATGGTATTTGGCTCTTTTAGCCCATTGTGACTATCTTGTATTTGTAACATCCGTTTCTTGTTTCTTTCACATGCCCTTTTTCATATTCAGTTCTTGAACAACATGCCCTTTTTTCATATAAAATGCTCAACAACTTGCGAATCTTTTGCATGTAAGAAATTACTACAAGTTATATTTTTACAGGAACTTACCATTCACTCACTAGAGTACACTGTGCTTTTGCTCTCTACTCTCACCAGGCCCGTGGTCTTCAGTTGGAGGCATTTGCACTTACCCTTCAAAGGCTACATTCAGACATTCTGAAGCTGAAGCTTCAATTTGTTCGTAGTTGCTACTTGCTACATAACATATCCATGGAGCATCACATAGATGAGCTTGCGGAGTTCAACAAGAATATCTCTTTTAGGTCTTGCTACCAAACTACCTTTGAACTTCTCAACACTCTACTTTGTCTACTAATTAATAGGTATGTTACTGGATGTAACAGAGTAGAAGCTATAGCATTCATTCAGATATTCCATTGGTCCATTCCCACCATTCCAAGCTAATGTCTCAAACCTCACATAATTTGCTTTAGCATGATCCCGGTTACTCGCTCTCTTATGTTGGCATAATCCCAGTTATTGACATTTTAATTTGGAGGCTATACACAACACTGCAGTATGCATATGTAGATAAATAATTAGGTAGTTGTTTGATTTAGCCTCTTTGGCATTGCCTTTCCATGCCCGCAGCTACTGCCTAATCACAATTTTCTGTAACAAGCCAATTTGGTTCTGCCTGCGCCGCCGCCCTCACCTCTGCTCCGCCCGGAGGACGGAGGAGCTCGTGGAGAAGGAGCAGCGGGGTAGGCGGCGCATCGGCGAGCGCGACTCCCTGCGAGGCGACGGTGGCACTAGTACATAACGACACATCCGATACCCCTCTATGGAAACGGCACGAGTTAGGCGACGGAGAATCGCGCTTTCCGCGTGAGAAAACCCGCCCCGCCAGGCAAGCTGGCCCGCGTCCCGCCTTCATAGGCAACGGTCGCGAATTATTAACCGTTGCCGATATGTTGGTAACGGAGTTTCTTTCGACTCCGTTTGCGATATGTTCTTCAATGGCATCGGACATTTGTATACAACCGTTGGCGAGGTTGCTTATATAAAATTCCTTTTTTAGCACTATCTTGGATATTATAAAAGACTGTCGATTCGCCCTTGTTCCTCCGCTCCAGCTTGTTTTTACTCCGCACTCGTGTCCTCCATGGCCAAGAGCATGAGCTCGTCGGGGAGATCGAATGCGTCCTCCTCCTGCGCCGCCGGGGCCGGGTCAGATCTGCCGCTTGTGAAGTGCGTTTGCTGCCGCTGTCGGAACGCGATTCGTCGAGTGTCGCGTTCGGATCTGAACCCAGGCCGGATCTACTTCAAGTGTCCAAATCACAGGGTTAGTTCGACGCTTCGACCAGTTTTGATTGATTCTATTCTATGTGTGATGCTGATTTGCCTCTGGATTCGATTTACCATTTGGCAGGGGAGGGGCGAAGAGTATTCTGGGAGCTGTGATTATTTTTTTTGGATTGAAGATTATGTTGAGATGCTGCTTGCTAATGGCGTCGAAGTGGAAGCTGCAGAGCTGGAAAATGTAGCCTTGATAGTCAAGAAGGCGAACATGGAGATGAAGCCGCACACTGCAGCAGCTCTAGCTGGTTTGGCATGGAGCCCAACAAACACTTCGACTAAATCTGACCATGTTGTTGCTGTGCGCAAGGAGCGGCATAAAGGAACAGAAATAGCTCAGTTAAATGTTCTTGTGAGCATTGCTAGAATGATTTTGTGTGTTTGTGTGCTGCTGTTAGGTGTGAACTTGTATGCAGCAATGAAAATCAGTAGAATGTATTAGGTTCGTATGCAGCTATGCAAATCAGTACAATGTATTAGGTTCGTATGCACTTTGAAAATCACTAGAATGTATTATGTTCGTATGCAGCTACGGAAATCAGTAGCACATAGTAGTTGTGAACTTGTATCCAATGGAAACGGTTATATAAAATGTCCGTTGCCAATTGGGTGCCTATAAATGTACTGGCGAAGCAAGCCCCATCAGTCTCATTCTCAATCCCTCACTGTCCATCTTTCAACCCTAGCCGCCGCACATTGTAGCTTTTTACTCTCCTCACTCTCTCATGGCTTCCTCTGCCGGCGCTTCTAGATCTCGCCATCGCAGCCGCGGCTCTAGCGGCCGCACCGATCTAGCTGCATCTGTTCGTGATAGGGCAGATCTGGAGGCGGCTGTGATGCGGCAGGTGTGGGAGCGCGTCAGGCTCATCACCTCCGGTGATGCCCCGCGTCCTCTGGGCCACGCGGAGCTGGATCAGATCATTCATCGGGTGGTGATGCAGCAGTTGTGGCGGATCCGCCGTCAACGGAGGCCGATCTGGAGGCCGCCGTCGACGGAGGAGGAGGTGGCCGATCTGGAGGCGACGTCCCCGGTGGAGGAGGTGGCGTCCACGGTGGAGGAGGTGGCCGATCTGGAGGCGACGTCCCGGTGGAGGAGGTGGCGTCCACGGTGGAGGAGGTGGCCGATCTGGAGGCGCCGTCCACGGTGGAGGAGGTGGCCGATCTGGAGGCGCCGTCGACGGAGGAGGAGGTGGCCGATCTGGAGGCGACGTCCCGGTGGAGAGGTGGCGTCCACGGTGGAGGAGGTGGCCGATCTGGAGGCGCCGTCCACGGTGGAGGAGGTGGCCGATCTCGAGGCGCCGTCCACGGAGAAGAAAATGTGAGGTCTAAATCGCTCAGCTCATGAACTAGTTCATCAATTGGTTTTATATAGAACTTGTCTAGTATATAGAACTTGTCTAGTATATAGAAAACTCGTCTAGTATCTTGCACTTTATTGTTTCTGTCTAGTTTTCTAGTCTAGCATAGAAAACTTGTCTAGTATATAGAAAACTTGTCTAGTATCTTGCACTATTTTAAAGTCTAGTAGGGTGAATTAATTTCAACTCTTTGTAGTACTACCGATGATGAATAGATCCAGTCACAACTTTTTGTCAATGTGCTAATCCTCGTTATTGTTTTGTGTAGCTAGTGTATGAAGTAATAGTATTTCGGCGACACTGTATAAAAAATGGTGAGGCTCTTGAAGGAAACATCACCTTCAAGTTATGCCTCCAAATCGTTTGATCGGACTGCAAGCACACGGATATAGGCGCTTAAAGGTGTGAACTGTTTTCACATTAAATTATATCTATGTCATGTAGCATCAT
The DNA here is from genome assembly GCA_947311845.1 of Poa pratensis. Classification (NCBI taxonomy): domain Eukaryota; kingdom Viridiplantae; phylum Streptophyta; class Magnoliopsida; order Poales; family Poaceae; genus Poa; species Poa pratensis. Next base: position 20,117,478 of record CAMZMU010000091.1, on the reverse strand, counting down.
ATTTTGGCTCTTCTCTAACTATCAATCCATGTATTTTTATCCAGAAGCACAAAGCTGATCCGAACAAACTTTAAATGTGCTACTTATAAAGTGGGATTATATTTCGGCGACACCGTCCAAGATGGAGCAAGCCTCAGTACGAAAATTTGGCAATTTGGCTTGGTGTAGTTTCTGTTTTTTCAGTTTCCCTGCTATTTTGTGGATGTGTGTTTAGGGAGCAAGCCTTAGCTGCAGTTTAGGGAGGCATGAGAATGATAGGATTAGCGAAGCATGTGTAACTCATCTTTTGATGCTATGTAATGGTGACAATTGTTATATAAGTTATGAACGGTTTTGCTAGCAACTTTGTGCTTCTGCTGTGATATTTTGAATGTCAATTGGCAACTGTATTGCTGCTGTAGGCTTATGAAAAAACCTCAATGCAAACGAGTAAAAGAGAATCTCCGTTTCTGATGTCCAGATACATCGGCAACGGAGACTGGATGGCAACCGTAGCCAAAATCAAGCCTCATCGGTGACGGTTTTTCTTGTCCGTTGCCGATGAGAGCCTTCACATCAGTGACAGGGTCGGGGACACGGACCCTTTTTCCGTTGCCGAAGGGGTTTTTGGCCCGTTTCCGATGTGTCGTTCTGTACTAGTGTGGCGAGTAGCCGGAGGCGCTGCAGGAGCGCGTCGTGGAGGAGGGCGGCCGGGGGAGACGACCCAGCGACTTCATTAGGTGACGTGAGTTTCTTTCTATGTTTCTTCTGATTTGAAGGTTCAGTGGTTGTGTGATGTGGACACTGGATTATATGTTGCAGATCTTGAGGATGGTCCTGATTTGGTTCTGAAGCTCCACTGTGTTCTGTATTGTATCCATGCCCTACTATGTAAACCTTTCGGTAGTTGTTCCTAAATTATCGGATCGTCCCTTGTGTTTAGATAATAATGGTCTTTTACTGCCACTTACAGACTTTGGGCCTTTCTGAAAGTATATTCTAAGATGCTACATAATTTAGTGAATGTGTTTGTTCCTTGATGAAGACCATGGTAGATGTGGTTAGTAGTTTGTTTGGCTGGCTGCTTAATAATTTCAGTGCAAAGCTAAGCTGGTTTGATGCAAAAACTAAAATGTTTGTTGACATTCGTTTCTGGCTTAGATTTGGTGTACATGTTTAATTGCTGGTATTGTTTTATATGTTTTATTACAAGATTCAATTTTTAAGGGTATTTTTTAGCTTCTAAATACTGTTTGCATGTGGTTTTTTGTGTTCTCTATTTCAACTGCATGCTTTCTTCAGTATATTTCAACTGAATAAGAGGCTACAACAGCTATGAAACAGAGTCGGCTGTAATGCAACGCCATATCCAAACCATCCACTAGGAGATTCCCTCTTTGAGACACAATCACCACAGTCAAACAAACTTCTGGTGCTTTAATTTTTTTACTGTACTGGATGGTTATAGGCATTCGTAGGCGTATGCTTGTTGGGGATTCAGTATTGTACCATTGCATTTGAAATTTTGATGAGTTGGCTGCCATTGTTTAGATCACATCTTCCTTTGCTAGAAGGTGAGCTGATTCTAACTTTGGCCTCAAGTTGCTGCCGTCTATAACAGGTTGTTATTTCTGTGGGGTTCAGAGCTAACTTTTTCAACTATAATACAGTAGTCAGTGCATGAGACAGAGATAACTCATGTTGGATCGACACCTCCACATCAGATAGCTATATTTTCATGAAATTAATTATCTCAGTAGATTCTGGTTTGACACTTATTTTCCTCAACATGTTATTCGTCAAATGTTCTCATGGATCTGATAAACTTGGTGAGATAATGTTATGTGTCAGGTGTATTGCCATAAAAAGCCCATGGAACTGAAGTATATGTTCGTTTATGGACCAGCTAACTGAAGTAGTGATCCTATCTATGTTTACTTCACAGGTGTGCTTGTGTACACCACATGCCTGTCGTTTTGGTAGTTTCTTGCATTTGATGCAAATTTCCTTCTTCTGATACTCTAGGTTCATTATTTCCTATTATGATGTACCCCTGATTATTTTTTGGAAATAAAGAAGTGGCTTGGTACAGTTCTGTACCGTCGGGCAAGAAAATATCAAAATGTAAAAGGCATGGTTTCTCTTTCGAAACATAGTTTTGTTTGCTTTCCCGAGGTGACATGACAGTGTTTGCCGTTTAGGTTATTGTCTAACAAGCACCAACTATTTGGCAAATTTTGTAGGAACATGGGTACTGCATCATGATGGATATCTAAAAGGCTAACCTGATATACAAGCAACACAACCGAATTCGTTGTATGTGTCTCCAGTGAATGTGTGCCTGTTAGGTTTTGTGTGAACAGTAGGGTGTAGGTGTTTTGGTCAATAATGTTGTGTACCAGTATGGCAAAATATTAGCCACCTATCTACCACTATGGCAAGTACTATATTAGCTAAGCATCTACCGTGACGGTGAACATTTCTAGCAGCTCTAGGAGAAGACATCTATCTAGGATGACATAGCACTGGGCTACCACTGTATTATAAACAAAAGCCACTTATTTTTAACTTAGTTCATGTATCTTTCTAGACTTAATCAGTAGCAGTACTGCACTGTTTTAGGTCCCATGATCGAGTACATATCTCAAAGTCGACAGGCTACAGTCCCAATTTCTGGAGGAAATTCGGCATTGTCGTTCAACAGGCATGATGTTGTGATCTTTCTAATGAGTCCTCTGCTAGAAGTAGGGAACTGATGAATGAACCAGGAGGAAGGTCGACAAGCTTCCAAAGAGTTCGTGACTGTAAAATTCAGGTTATGCTTGTTTGTTAAGCATGCCTAACTTGCAAAGAGAGGTCGAACCTAGGGTCACCACCTCTTTGAATTTGGAAAGGGAATTGCACATTCTTTGTTTGTTATGCTAATCTGCAGAAAGATCGGTGACTAAATTGTTGTATTTCTGCTTTGTTCATATTGGTTTTTTTCCACGACTGAGCATGTCACTCTAATCTAATTCTTTAGTCTGAGTGACAACCTGAGCTAGCCCAGATTGCATGAGTTTTTTCTGCTTCTGAATAGCATTGTTACTTTAACTAATAATATTCAAAATTAAACTTCCTTTGAATTGTTGACATCTTTTTTGTAACCGGGGATTTTGGTCCCCATTTTGTTGATTCTCCACTTACTTCTGTAGCATGTTTTTATAGAGGACCTAGGTTCTTCCGGTGATGCATTTCTATCGATGCATGTGGGGGGGGGGGGGGGGGGGGGGTTAATCGAAGCTGAATATGCAATTTGTGCTGATGGGAGGAGAAGGTTCACATCTGGCTGGGATTTTTTGTCACATCAAATCAGCTTAGGGCTAGCATGGTAGTGTTTATTCTTTTTAAGAGGAACGTAGCCCAGCCAGTGAGCACGGTGTTCCATGTACTGTAGGGGATTTGTTATGCCATCAAGGTGATCAATCGACAATGAGTAGTCACGTTGTTATTTCCTAAAGATTCAAGTTTGTTTTAATTTGTTAATAGTCTATTTAAGTATCGCAATTTGAGCAATAATTTATTCAGCTTCTATCGGTGTACATAACTAAGTGTTTCTATATGGTGTAAGTTAAATGAATACAAATAAAATTAGTTATTTTTTACCAACAAATAAAGTGTGTGGCAACAATGTGGTAGTTGCATCTGGCAGTTGCGCAGTCGCGCAACGGGTCATCTAGTAATAAGCAGTCACCATGGGATCTTCTGATCCTTGCCCTTGTATTGAACAATTTCGTATGTGTCAGAATATTCACTGGATGAAATTGCTTTGCATGTCATTATAGATGTCGCTCATGAATAACTGCGTAGCAATATGCTTACAGGCACTCTCAAGGGTGCATTATTTGCAATCTCGTCTCACCACTGTGGTAATTATTTTATACAAGCCTTAATCTCATCAACCAAAACTGAAGATCAGGTATACCATGAATTACATTCAGAAGTTTCCTTGGAACTTTGTTAGTTGTGTAGCGTATAAGCTAATCCAATTTTTTTTTGGAAAACCATTGTTCTAAAATCGTCAGAAATACTTGCTCAGGCGACCCCACTGAGTAGTAGGCAAAAATGACTACTTAACTGGTTTAATCAGTATAACCGGATGACCACTCGGTATTATAGGTATAAACAGGCGATATCCTGGATAACCGGTGGAACCGTTGCCCTTTGGCGTTGGAGCTGCTTCTGCTACATCTATTTTTGTGGAGGCAGCGGCTGCTGTTGCTCCATGATTACTCTTGCTCCATCTACTCTCGTTGGTAGCAGCAGCTGCTGGCCCTTTTCTCTCCGACGCCAATCACTATTTTTGTTGCATCTCTGTTTACCTGAGGTGGCTGCTCCTGCTACTCTACTCTACTCTAACAATCCATTCCGATTCCATATTAATGTACAAGTCATTAATTAGATAGAATAACCAAATTCAAGATTGATTACTGCATAAACACTATGAAGTTAGGTAACTGACCGAGTAGCAATTACTGAGCTCTAGAACCTTAGAGAATCTATTTTATTGAAATAAATGCCCATTACACAGTTTTTATTCCACTGAGTAAGTTAACATAATGTGAAACATTGCTGAGCTTTGATAACCTAGAGGAGAGGACTTGATGTTGAATTAATAACATGCATCCTTTTACAGGAGATAGTTTAAAGTTTAACATTCATAAACGGTATTTGGATAAATTTGTGTCCACTCAACTATTTCTTGTGCATTTGTTAGAAAAATACTATGGCTTGTGCATTTGTCAATTTTTTATCTCTTGTGAAGTAGACACTAGACAGTTCTACCATTTCTGAGTTTTAATATTGTATGCTTATTAATTGTTATGTTGGGGGTGGTATTTACTTGTGTGCACTTTCTTGCATCCAAACCTATTACTTCCATTCTCCACATATGTGGTAGGGGTAGGTACTGTTGGAGAAATGAGCAACCCTACTCTTAGGGGGCCAAAGGCCAATACATGTACAAGTTTGGTAAAATGCAAAAAAAAACCTTATACAATGGGGATATACAGAAAAGGAGACTACATCTCTAACACCGCCCTCAAACTCATGGTGGATCAACAACACAGAGTTTGGAGAGAAAAAACCATGTTGCGCTCTAGTCTGTGCCTTCGTGAAGAAATCCGCCAACTGTAACTCAGAAGGCACATATTGAAGAGCGAGAATCTGATCCTACACAGCAGCACACACAAAGGAAGCATCCACACCGATGTGCGCTTGGTGAGCTCATGCTTCACCGGGTCACACACAATGCTGATAGCACCTGTACTGTCTGACAATAGGGGAGTCGGTGCAGCAGCAGAAACACCAAAATCCTCTAATAATCATCGTAACAAGGTCACCTCAGCGTTAACATAGCCATCACTCACAACTCAGCCTCTGCACTAGAGCGAAAAACTGCAGTCTATTTCTTCGTCTTCCAGTCAATGAGAGAACCTCCAAGAAAGACACATTAATCAGAAAGCGAGCGGCGATCTGAAGGATCACTAGCCCACGTAGCATCAGAGTAGGCATGGAGCTGGAGAGAGCTGGGCGGGGAAAGAAAAGACGGTGAAAGAGCGTGCCACAAAGATATGTAGAACACGTAGGAGGTGACTATAGTGGACAGAGGTGGAGTAGAAATGAACTGACTTAGAATGTGGACAGGATATGATATATCTAGACGAGTGACAGCGAGATATACAAGGTTGCCAACGAGGTGGCAATAGCTCGTGGGGTCAGCGAGAGGATCACCATCAGTAGCACGAAGCTGAACATTGAGCTCCATAGGAGTCACAACTGTGCTCACCAAGAGCACCACGAGCAAGGATATCCTGGATGTACTTTTCTTGGGAGATGAAGAAGCCATCAGAGGTCAACCTCAATCCCGAGAAGATAGCGAAGTGGACCAAGATCAGACATGAGGAACTTCTCACGGAGGCGGGCCTTAACAAAGGCAAGGTACTCAGAGTGGTCACCAGTGATGATCATGTCATCAATATATAGAAGGAGAAGAGTCCGACCACGAGGAGAGGTGTGGACAAACAACGTTGGGTCGTGGTCGCTGGGTGAGAAACCAGCGACAGTCACCACAGAGGCGAAACACTACCAGGCGCGAGGGGCTTGTTTAAGGCCATAGAGGGAGCAGAGGACCCCGGTGGTGGCTGTATATAACCGCCTCACGCAACTCACCATTGAGAAAAGCGTTCTGAACGTCAAGCTGAGACACAGACTAATGACGAACAGAAGCCACAGCTAGGAGAGTGCGAACAATGGTCATGTGGGCCACAAGAGGGAATGTCTCATCATAATCGTGTCCCTGCTCCTGCTGAAAGCCACGAGCCACAAACGAGCTTTGTAAGGCCCAAGAGAACCATCGGAGCGAGTCTTAATTTTATAGACCCACTTGCACGTGATGGGACGAACATCGGAGGAGGGGAACCAGATCCCACGTGTCAGTGCCTAAAGCACAACAATCTCGCGGCCATCGCAAGCTGCCATTCAGGCTGAGTCGTGGCATCTCGATAGGAAGTGGGCTCAGCAGCAACTTAAAGACCATATCGGTTAGGAGAATAGCGATCAGGTGGGGGGCAAGGCCGAACACGGAGGTTATGAACCGGTGGAGACGGGAAAGGAGGTGCTCCGGAAGTCGAAGGCACGTCAGTAGGATCATCCACAACACGAGTACAACAAGTGTAGTGAAGAAAAAAGGGAGAGAGGGGAGGACTCACCAGAGAGGTAGGTGGGGAGGTAGGTGACGAGGGAGGAGTGGAGGAAGGAGGGTAGGGTGGCGTCGGTGGTGTATCAGGAATAGTGGGACTCGTCGGAGGAGGTGGTGGAGGAGGGGTAGGAACATGAGGCACATACGGTGATGTGTCAGGAAGGATAAGAAAAATATGTCCTCCACGGAGAACGTCGAGGAGGAAGGACACATGTAGTATGGAAGAGACTCATTAAAAGTCACACCACACGAAAAGTGGTAGCCGACGACCATCATGATTCCAACATCAATAACCCTTGTGCTCATCACTTTATCCAAGAAAACCACACTCAACCGACTGAGCAGTCAATTTGGTGTGTTTGCGTGGAGCAAGAAGAGCATAACATACGCAACCAAACAGACGAAGAGATGAGTAGTCGGGAGACCGACCAGAGAGACGCTCTAGAGGAATACCACCCTCCAAGGCAGCCGATGGCCGAATGTTGATGAGATAGGTAGATGCCGAAACAGCCTCAACCCAAATGTAGGGTGGAAGAGAAGCAGCGATCATCATCGCACCAGCTGGCTCAAGGAGATGGCGATGCTTGCGCTCAGCAACGCCATTTCTAGCATGAGCACCAGGACAAGAGAATTGAGCGAGAGTGCCCTGCTCAGCAAGAAAACCACGCAACATCTGGGAGATATACTCACTAGCCGAGTCATCACGAAAAACACGAATAGGCGTGGAAAACTAGGTGTGAACCATGACATCAAATCGCTTGTAAATACAGAGAACCTCGCTGCGAGATTTCATAAGATAGAGCCAATTGTAGCGAGAGAAATCATCAATAAAGATAACATAGTAGCGATGACCCCCTTTCGAAGAGAAGGGAGCAACATCCGTACATCAGAATGAACCAAATCGAAGGGACGCTGAGATACAGACTCACTAGTAGGATAAGGTAATTGAGTTTGTTTGCCAAGTCTACAACCATGAGACATCTCCTGAGACAGGCCCCAGAACACCCTGACGCACTAAAGATGACAAATGAGATCCACATATATGACCAAGTCTATGATGCCACTTCTGAAAGGAGGCGGAAGCGGAAGCAGCGAGAGCATGTGAACTGGCGGGCGTAGAGGCAGCGGAAGGAACACGAAGCCAGTCTATCCCAAAGGCCCTGAGACTCACGGCGCCGAGGGCCAGCCCCAACCACAGCCTTAGTGCGATGATCCTGAACAGAGCAAGAGTCGACATCAAGAATGACACGGCAACCACAATAGGTAAGTTGAGCAGCGGAAAAGAGATTCATGGTAAGACGGCGGACATAAGAAACACTAGGAACAGAAAATGACGGAGTAGAAAGGGTGCCACGACTAGCAACAGGAAGAGGTGTGCCATCGACAGTGAGAACATTGACAGGAAAATCAAGAGGTCGAAGAGAAGACAAGGCGGAAGAATCTAGAATCCACGAAGAACGAGAGGAAGAGCCGCACAATATCCTGGACAGTGGATGACGGAGTCGAGGAAGACGCACGAGTCCTAGTAGAAGAAGAATGCCTCAGGTCTCACTGCTTCTTGTGACAATCATACTATGGGTATCCCGGCTTTGAGCAGTAGTCACATAAAGTGTGAGAGCGAGGCCGGCCCACCCCTGAAGGCGTGGGGAGGAGCGGTGTAACAGTTTAGCGAGCAAACGACGCAGGAGCTCTGGCAGCTAGCACAGTAGGAACCGCAAGCAAACCAGCAGAACAAAGGCGTGTCTCCTCGGCATGAAGCTCTGCAAGCACCTCGGATATAGGAACACGGCCATGAGCAAGCAAGTGTGCACGCTGGGCTCAAACTCGGTGCTCATGGACACGCTGAAAGTCCAGGTCTGACCTCACAGTTTGGCAGCATCGTAGGTACCACAAACAACATGCCGGTGTTTGACACGAGAAATAATAAAAACATGTGCATGATGTACCATTGGCATAAGCGTGCGGTCAACAAAAATCACATGCATATATCAAAAGAAAAAGCGAATCAAGTATCCAGAATAATCGATAGAGCCATCACATTATTACAAGATGAATTGTTCGATGTTGTTTCTAATGAAGGAACTAAAAGCCTCGTTTGAGGCCACACACGATAAATGCCTGTAAAGGGCTCGTACTAATGGCTTGGCTGCATTTCCCATGGTGTCTAGCTTGAAGGGTAAGACAAGACGATGGCAGCCTCTGGCGGATAGTCAGGGTCGAAGGGCTGCTGCTGCCTGTCAAGCCGGCGCAAGAAGGCCTCCACTCCTCTCGGCGCAGCGCGAGTGCATTGACCTTGTCGGTCGAGCGAGCCGCTGCCTGGTCATAGGCCTCAAGTGCTACGGCGGCGGCTGCTTCCAAGCGGCGAGTTTTAGCCTCACGCTTCGTCGCTGCGACTGCCAGCTAGTCATGCTCCTCGGCCTCCTTTTGCAGACGCACCCTCGAGGCCTCCAGTTCAGCACGCCGCTTCTCTAGGCTTGGGCGATCGCTTTTGACAAGCTTGAGCTGCTCCGACACGTCGGAGTAGGCAGCCGCCAACCTTTTCAGGAATGGACGAGCCTCCTTTTCAGCAAAGGTTACATCTTTTTCTCCATAGTCGTCTGGGTTCTCCATCCCTTCCAGACGATGAGCCAAGGCCTTCAACACGGAGTCCAACTTCCATAAATCATCGGGATGCAAGGCGCCATACTGCACTTCCCACCCAGATGTGGCTACATGGATGTCGCTTATGACCTTATCCTTCTTGAAGGGCCTCTCTTCCAGTTGGCGTTGGATCATTTGGAGATCCAAAAGCGATCGCCCAAGCCTGGAGAAGCAGCGTGATGAACTGGAGGCCTCGAGGGTGCGTCTGCAAAAGGAGGCCGATGAACATGACCAGCTGGCAGTCGCAGCGAGGAAGCACCGTAGCACTTGAGGCCTATGACCAGGCAGTGGCTCGCTTGACCGACAAGGTCAATGCACTGGCGCAACGCCGAGAGCAGGTGGATGCCTTTTTGCGTACAGGCAGCAGCAGCCCTTCGACCCTGATTGTCCGCCAAAGGCTGCCATCGTCTTGTCTTACCCTTCAAGCTAGACACCATGGGAAGTGCAGCCAAGCCATTAGTACGAGCCATCATCAAGCGTGCTTTTTTTTGGCATGAAATAGTCCAGGTCCACTTAGAGAGCATTAACGTGTGTGCGCCTCAAACGAGTCTTTTAGTTACTTCATTAGAAACACCATCGAACAATTCATCTTGTAATAATGTGATGACTCTATCGATTATTCTGAATACTTGATTCACCTTTTCTCTTGATATATGCATGTGATTTTTGTTGACCGCACGCTTATGCCAATGGTACATCATGCACATGTTGGCGGGCGCAGCGGCGCTTCACACACTGCAGCCTCTCCGGCACTTGTACAGAACTAATCCTTAGCCTACTGTGTCTGACGATACACGGAGTAGATTTTTGCGAGACAAATAGCTCAGCAATTCGTCCGCCTATCCGTGTCCCTGCTGAATAATTCTTTTTCATAGTACGGGCGCAAGAAACGCCACAAGTATGTAGCATGACTAGCCAGAGTTGTGCGCGGCGTCACGCCGCGCGGTGTCGGAGATTTCTCTTTGAGGCCGCGACAATATATTGTTCATGCGTTGTAGCAGTTTGTTAGAAGAAAATGAGATGCAATTTTATACAGCAACGGTGATAGTAGTTGATAGAGTAAGACACATAGAATAACATCCAGCTGGTAGCATACAATCCAATCCCAGGTAATAACAACACCAAGTCAAGTTACTTTCATGCGTTTGAACGAAACAATTCTTACTTCCCACTGCGATACAAAAGTGAACATGGTACTACACTACCACTGCTGTACAGATACATAACATGGAATCAGACCTGAGATCTTACATAAAGAAAATATATATTCTCATCAAACTAAAAGCTTGTGTCTGAAATGCAGTGGTAAAGCCTCATGAAAAGATCTTAAAACAACCTGGCAACAAATATAAAATTAGCATACGTGATTAGGCACAGAGAAAAGGCGAGACCTGACTAAACAGAGTTAGAGCATCTTGAAGTCAAATCTGTAATTTACAGAAGAAAATGAGAGTTCTTCAAAAATAGAAGAAATTAAATAATTGACACATACATTCAAGGCACTCCCTCTGATCTGAAAAGGTCGTCGCAAGTAGTACTGTTCGGTTGTACCTAAGCAGCTCTTTTTCCGCGACAACTAAACACAATCGGAGGAAGTACCAATTGGTAGGGAGTTCGAATATGGACCATTGGCGAACAGCTATTTCTTCAGAAGAATATGTAACCATGCATGCATTTAACTAAGCTTAAGAAAATACCCGCCGAAGAAAAGCATTATATATCTACAATGACCCAAACAGCTCTTTACATGTAAGGCCACTATCATAGAAGTGAATTCACTTAAATGACGTGAACATTAATTGACACCTCAAACCTTCAAAACTAAATGGTATCCCCTCCTCTGGAAACTGTGGACTTATTTAAAACAGTTGGTTGCATTGTGACATAAACTGCTACTATGCACAATAGAAACTCATTTGAACAAAATTTGGTCGACTGATCCAAAAATCACGTAAGGTGGACTCTGGTTCACGAAAGTTCGGAATCCAGAGATGGACTGAAGTGGTATAATAAAGAAGCGTCAAAAGAAAATGCGCAATTTTGAGGTATTGTACCATCATAAAAACATGAGTAATATTTTCATAACAGATCTGAATAGAAGAGAAGGATCGCAAAATATTGTATTGACCTGTAACTAAGATAATGTGTCCCTTCCACGGCTCATTGCATATTCGGTGAAAAAACTTAGTCAGCTAGCAAATGTTCTGAGCATGTAGATTTTTTGGGAGCTGACATTAATTAGCAGGTGAAATGCTAAAAAAGAGGATTCAGGAACTGACAGTAGGGACTTGCCTACGTTCGCATGGTCTGGACTTAGAGACAGTGCAGATAGCCATTGCTACTTACAAACATCTAAACTGTCATATAAATCATATTCAGTCTAATCCAACCCATGGCAAGTACTTATGTCTAGTGTACAGAAACTGAATTCAGTATAGATCCTGCTACAACCAATAAGATCAAACCTTCCAAACGACATATTATTGTGGTTGAACGACATTTACACTGGCAGACATGAATATCTGTTAAATAGGGCATAACACAGTGAGCAGTAAAAATACACTTTTCTGTGCCAGAATTTTACGAAGAATTATATATCTACTTTACAAAATTTTAAAATAGAAAGAAGGAAGAACTATGCACTTCCAGGTCAACAGGAAAAATAGATGCAAAAACGGTTTGATAGAAATTTGGAGGAAACATCATATGACCATAGAAACACTGTTCTTTTGAATAAGGTAGGCTGCTTTGAAATCTCACATTATTTTTTTCACAAAAAATCGTTCTGTCTGTGGTGACACAAAAAAGACTAACAATAGCTGTAGGAAAAAAGGGAAACGACGGGCTGCATCGTGATGTAATTTTGTCCTGAAGCATTAAAAAATACTTTCAAATACATAACCAACAAAGAAACTATAATCTGTGAAACACTCCTACATCATTAGAGAATGACCAGGAAAAAATATATATCAAGACAAAACAAACAGTATGTTGTCTTCAATATTAGAGTATGTTGTCTTCTCTATTAGAATGGGCAATGTAGGATCTCCTAATCTTACAATTTCTATCTCCTGTCGTTTATATTTCTTCTAAAAGTTTCTCTCTGAAGATTTCGTGACGACCTCATAGCTATGTCAATTAACCACTCAGCGCATACAAATCCTGCAGTATTCATGCCCAGGAATTAAGAAATTTTGTCTACTACTTTCACCTATTATTCTTACTTCTGAAGTTCTGATTTCCATCTACTGTTTCATTTATAGAAGCATGTGGATAGTGCAGTACGAACTGCAATTGAAACAAACACCCCTCGAGACAAAGCAGTTTCTCAATCATAAAAGGTTCAAACACTATCAGCTTGACCATGGCTACAGCTTCCTGGGAACAAAGAGCAGCTTCAGAATTCTGGGTTGTTTTTTTTTTGAAACGAGGGGCAAAAGCTTTGCCCTTATATTAAATAAGGGAGAAGATTGCAAGAATGCAAGTTTTGGTATCCGAACATATTACAACACAATTACTCTCGCGGTATTAAGTTGCCCAAACATTTGGCACCCGCCAAAACCCACAACCGGGCCTCATTTTTTACTTTGCCTAACACCACCAAAGATGGTGCACTCTTATTCTTGAATACCCTAGCGTTGCGCTCATTCCAAACCTCCCAAGTGACAAGCAAGGTGAGAGAATTCTGGGTTGTGAAGTTCAGGATTTGGGGATTTTAATTTCAGTGCTTGTTTACCTCATTAGTCAAGACGTCCCACAGCTGATTCCTCGGGAGGATGAGGAACTCCAGAAGGCTGTCGACCACCTCATCCTGTTGCAGGCAGACTTGTCAGAACTCACAAACAGGGAACAACGTTGCTGCATTCTTTCAAGGTGACCGCAAGTCTATAGTTCTGAATCCACTTATTATTTACTATGTCAAATTTCATAGCAGGGAACAACGTTTGCTGTCTTGGTAATATCTTTCAAGATTCGAGCAGCACATGTATGATATGATCTAAGTCACAAACCTTGATTTCTGAATCAGCAACCCCGTACTGCTTCAAGAGTGTCACCAAATGCCGAGAAACAGCAAGTACGTCACCCAGACACCATGTCCCTATAAAATTTAGACGATCAATGATTTCACAACGAACACATCATAAAGTTGGAGGTTCAACACTAACAATTCAGTACTGACAGAGGGACATTTAAATGTATAGATCCTTTCGTGAAGCTAGTAAGAAGCAATCAACAACACTGAGATATACTCAAGTCTAGCGCAGTCCCCACACTGGAACAACTTCAGCCAACAGTCACCAATTTAGATTTTAGAATAAATTGACAGTAAAGAGCTATTGTTGGCTACCTCAATGATACATCCAGGAGACAAAGTGACCGGCTGATTATCCTTATCAGCCTGCTCCACAGCACAACAACGCTCGATCGATTAATATGGCGTCAATGACAAAGCTCGGTGGACAACCTCCAGGGAAGCTCCTCATGTCTGCTTCGACTCTGGCATCGCGAGTCCGAGGCGACGTACTCCTCGGCGCCTGATTTCCTGACCTGACTAAACTGAAAAGAGAAAACAAAATAAGGAAAGAGATGAGTGTTAGCCGGTAGGGATGGCTGGCCATAGCCAAATCAAGAGGTAGTGCGTGAGCAATTGTGGCGTCGCATCGGGCAAACCTGAGGGAAGCAGCTCTCGCTTGTCGCCGTGTCCGCCTCCGTTGCAGCGTGCGACGCCCTCGCCGAGGACGTGCCGAGCATGGACGACCGGAGGCCGGAGTCAGGACCTTGGTGTCCGAGCGTCTCGTGCTGGAGGTAACCGACGGTGGCGACTTGGGATCTAAATCCAGCAATTGCGGCCATGATCCCTCCCCTTACAGGGCCGGCATAACGGTCTCGCGGAGGAGGACGTTGTGAAGGACGACGCCCTGTTGCCGCTGGATATCGCGGCCACCGGCGCCCAGGTGGCCGGCCTCGCCGGCGTGCTGGTACACGCGCTCCAAATATTCCGGTGAGCTCGACGGAGCGCCGCGCATCGCGTTACCGATTCACGCGCGCGCCGGCGAATAAACCGGCCGTAACGCCGTCGATCTTGGACGCCGACAGGTGAAGCTTCGTGGGCAGCAGCAGCAGGACGTGGTGGCTCGGCGATACGGCGGCCGGCGGCGCAGAGGAGGAGGCGGCGGCCGGCGGTCGCCTTCTTCGACGCGGTCAGCTGCGCGGGGAGGACGCGGTACCTCGGCGAGGCGGCGGCCGGCAGCGTAGAGGAGGAGGAGGCGGCGGCCGGCTGCGCAGAGGAGGCGGAGGGGCAGGAAGGCGTGCGCGCGCAGCACGGCGCCGCCGCGGGTGCGGAGGCCGTGGCGGAGGAGCGCGTGGAGGTCGTCCGTGGTGGAAGCGGCCGCGGGTGCGGAGCCGTGGCGGAGGAGCGCGTGGAGGTCGTCGGTGGTGGAAGCGGCCGCCGTTACCGAGAGAGAGCAGCCTGCGATCTAGGGTTAGGGGTCAGCTTATATGTACGAAGGACCTATTTGTAATTTTCGTAAAACGAAGGTGCTTTTTTGCAAAAGACGCGGCAGACAGTGTTCAACACTGTAGATGAACAGTGTCACGAGCGCTCACAGCTCGCAGAACGGATCGTCTTTTATATAGTGAGTAATTGTGCCTTGGACACTTGGTTACCTTTTTTTTGTTTAACTTGTTAGGTTGATCTCCACACGCGTGGGTCTAACGACCCACCGTGACCCATGATCTTACGCCCTGATCGGGGGCGCTTAACCAACTAATGGTTGACGGGCCCCTGTCACGCAGCGCTATAAAAGGGTGGGGGCCGGCGGCACGCCTTACGAGGTTCGACGCGTGCCGTACACCCCACCAACATCCCTACCGATCTAGGTCGGCGCTACAGTGGCGGGAAGCACCGCCACCACCTTCGGCCATCGTCGGGCACCTCCACCATGGCCGCCGCACCGGGATCATCTGCTCAAGGAGAAGGTGAATATCCTCCTTCCTCCATCCCACTGTTTCTACACGCATTGATCTACCCTAGTCGATTCTCTGGATATAACATTGGTATCAGAGCTAGAGGGTTCTAGATCTCGTGTAGAAAAGAACAGAGAAGCAAAGGAAAAAGAAATTCAAAAAGGGCAAAAAGAACTCACCGGATTCGCCTTCGGGCTCACCGGCAAAGAGCGCCGCCGTCACGGCCGCGCCATTCCTCTCAATCTCGATGCGCATCGCAAGCCGAGGCATCGAGAAGAAGAAATAGCCCCTCCGTGGGCAAAAGAAAAGATCACCGCGGCCTAACCGCTCGACGGAGGCGCGCTCGCCGCAAGGGGAACGCGCGACCGGCGAGGGGGAAGGCAATGGCGTCGCCACAGCACGTAAGCTCGTCGCGAGGATGCGGTCGTCGCCGGAGTGCGCTCGCGAAACCCTACCCTAACCCTACCCTAGCGCGCGCGGGGAAGAGAGACAGCGGGGAAGGAGAGAAGGTGCACGTGGCCGTCGCCGGCTGCCGGCCACCGCCGTGCCAGCGCCGCGGGGAGTTTTTCCTCCACGGGCGGCCGCCGGCGCACGGGAGCGAGAGCGAGAGCAGAGGAGAGCTGCGGGAGAGAGAAAGCAGAATGGGGGCTGGTTTTCGGATGGGGTCAGCGCTGCCGTTTTTGTTCAAGCGAAACGCACGCTCGACCGTCTGATCAAGATGGACGGCCACGATTAAAACCCTAACGCGCTAATAGGCCGATGGGCCGAAAGATACAGAGGGCCGCGGCCGTGGGCCGTTTTCGCGTCGCCTTGGGCGGTAGATAGCGCGGAAGCGCAACAGGCCGTGGGCCGTTTTCGCGTCGCCTCGGGCGGCAGATACCGTGGGCCGCGCATTTCCACTGCGGGCCGCACATAACAGTTTCAGTTTCTGTTATTTTTTCAGAAGCATGTTTTATTTGTTTGTTTGTCCATTTTTGGGCAATTTTCACCCAGTTTTTTCTATTCAAATTTATCGAACAAAAATTTTGTTTAGAAAACAGAAAAGTGACAGAAGCATTTCTGAAAAGTATAAAGTTCATGAATTTTTATTCATGTTTTTCCGCTGCAAATATATAAAAGTGCTCTTAAAAGGAAAATAGAATTAAAGAAAGAATTAAATTTTTTAAGAGCATGTTAAAGTGATTATTGAAATGATTATGATTCTGTTATTATATGACCAACGTTGTTAATAACATAATCATGATTTACTGTTGTTTATATGTGCATTTGTTGCTATTTTCTGCCCAACGGTGATATAGTTTTAATTGCACAAACAGTTGTATGTTTTAATTTTGACCAACGTTGGATTATTGCATGCAATTGTTGTTTTGTTCTCACTCATTGATTTTTCAGGAGGGTACTACTTGATGAGCTGCATCAAGGATGTTCCAACCCTCAGAGGTGACAACTACTCCGAATGGAGAAAGAAAGTTGATCTGGCTTTTGTTTGTGCTGAGGTGGACTGGGTTGTGGACACTCCACAGCCAGTCAAACCTACAGAGCCAGTCAGAGATGAAAAAGATGATGATATGCTTGGGATAAAAAGGAGGGATTATGCTCCATTGGAGATGTCGTATACCCTCGAAACAAAAAGTGGCTCACCGCCAACAAAAAGTGCATGGCTTTCATAAAGAACACAATTGAGCGCTATTGTGGGCTCAATTGCAGAGTGTGCTTCCGTAAGGGAGTTTCTTGAAAAGATAAAGAGCCAGTTCACTGGTTCTTCAAAGATATATGCTACCCAGCTGCTAAAGCAGCTGGTGACAGAAAAGTACACAGGAGGTGGACATGGCATAAGAGAGCACATTCAGGATGCAACATGGCAGCTAAACTTAAGCCCATGGACGATGATTTGGAGCTCAAGCCTGCACTCCTTGTTCACCTGTTATGGCTTCACTGCCAAGTCAGTTTGACACTTTTGTTGTCAACTACAACATGTCGCCTGAAAAATGGGACATTGAAAAGACAATAGCCATGTGTGTGCAAGAAGAGGAAAGACTTAAATCCTCACATGGTGGTTCTCTGAACTATGTGAAGGATAATAAGAAAAAGAACTACAATCAAAGTAGCAATGGTTCCCCTTCAAAGCCACATGGAAAAGCTCCCACGCATCATCAGCATCAGCAGAAGTCCTTCCAGTGGACAAAGATACATGCTTGTATGCAAGAAGACTGGGCATTACAAGAAAGATTGCCCTGTTTCTAAAGTCCATAATGGCAAAGAAGGTAACAACATTGTTTCCTTTGTAAATGAATCCTTGTATACACAGTTTTCGAAATCTACTTGGTGGATTGACTCAGGTGCAACTGTTCATGTTGCAAATTCATTACAGGGATTCCATTCGACGCGGACTACGCAAAGAACGAAAGATGCATTGAAGTTGCAAATGGAGTTCAAGCAGACGTTGAAGCTGTCGGCGACATCTCCTGGAGTTAGCTGATGGATTCACGATTCTGCTTAGAGATGTTTTATATGTTCCTTCATTACACAGAAACTTGATTAGTGTTTCACGTTTGGACAAAGACAATTATGAATGTTATTTTGGACATGGCAAGTGTGCCATATGGTGTAATAATGATCATGTGGGTGTTGCTTTACTTCACAATGAGCTTTATTTATTATCTACGTGAAAAAGTGTATTCTGTGTGTAAAGTGAATGAGCATGTTTCCGCGTCGGATAAAGAACAAAAGAAAAGAAAGAGAACTCATGACTCATCGAAATTATGGCACTGTCGTTGGGCCATATTTCGAGGGGGAGAATAGAAAGTCTAGTTAAAAATGAAATTCTTCCTCCATTAGAGTTCTCAGACTTAGAACAATGCATAGATTGCATTAAAGGAAAGTACGTAAAACAAATCAAAAAGGGTGCAAACCGAAGTACAGGAACACTAGAAATCATTCACACTGACATTTGTGGACCATTTCCTGTGAAAAGTGTGGATGGCTATGACTCGTTTATAACATTCACAGATGATTACTCCCGATATGGTTATATTTATCCAATCAAAGAAAAGTCTGAAGCGTTGGATAAATTTAAGATATTCAAAGCTGAAGTAGAAAATCAGCATGATAAAAGAATAAAGATAGTGAGATCTGACCGTGGGGGGAGTACTACGGTCGGCACACTCCATATGGCCAAGTCCCTGGACCTTTTGCGAGGTTCTTACAGGAGACTGGCATAGTGGCCCAGTATACAATGCCGGGCGACCCTCAGCAAAATGGAGTAGCTGAAAGGCGTAACCGTACACTTATGGATATGGTGCGCAGCATGATGAGTTACTCCACCTTGCCATTGGGATTATGGATGGAGGCGCTTAAAACCGCCATTCACATTCTCAATAGAGTACCAAGCAAGTCGGTGCCCAAAACACCGTACGAGTTGTGGACAGGAAGAGTACCCTCTCTACAACACTTCAGGGTGTGGGGGAGCCCAGCTGAGGCCAAATATTTAATCCAAATATTGCAAAGTTAGATCCCAAAACAGTCAGTTGCCACTTCATTGGCTATCCTGAAGATCAAAAGGTTTTCGTTTCTACTGTTCAGACAGATACACAAAGTTTGTAGAAACGAGACATGCAGTCTTCTTAGAGGACGAAATGATGAGGGGGAGCATGGTAGCTCGGAAAATTGATCTTGAGGAGAAGAGGGTGTGTGCACCTTTTCCGATGATTCAGGAGCCATTTTTTACACTACCTGCACCTGCACAATCCTGAGGTTGAGGTGCAAGCACCTGTTGTAACTCCACCCGTGACAACTATGGGTGAAGATCCGGAACCTGTCCGTCAGGAGCCGACTGAACCCGTTGTTGAGCATGAAAGGGAGGTGCAGCAGCCACTTTTAGAAAATGAGGCCCTTAGAAGGTCTAAAAGAGCTAAAAATCAGCTATTTCTACTGATTATAAAGTTTACAATACAGAAATAGCTCATATGGAAGGTGATCCCACTTCATATGAAGAAGCCATGAGAAGCCCTCACTCATCGAAGTGGGTGGAGGCAATGGAAGAAGAGATGAAATCGATGAGTTCCAACGATGTTTGGGACTTAGAAGATATTCCTAAAGGAGCCAAAACAGTAGGCTGCAAATGGGTATACAAAACTAAGTATGACTCAAAAGGAATGTAGAAAAGTATAAAGCACGACTTGTGGCAAAAGGATTTACACAAAGAGAAGGGGTAGATTACAATGAGACATTTTCACCAGTCTCATGTAAGGATTCCTTCAGAATCATAATGGCACTAGTTGCACATTTTGATTTAGAGCTACATCAAATGGATGTAAAGACGGCATTTCTAAACGGGGATTTAAAAGAAAATGTTTACATGAAACAACCCAAGGGTTTTATCATGGAAGGCAAGGAAGATATGGGATGCCGCCTGAAGAAATCCATTTATGGATTAAAGCAAGCCTCTAGACAGTGGTATCTAAAGTTTAATGAGACAATTAAAAGTTTTGGATTTAAAGAGAATGTTGAGGATAACTGCATTTATGCAAAGTTTAAAAATGGGAAATATATTTTCCTAATCTTGTATGTGGATGATATCTTGCTTGCTAGCAGTGATGTTAGTCTGCTACAAGAAACAAAGAAGTACTTATCCTCAAATTTTGATATGAAAGATCTTGGTGAAGCATCATATGTTTTGGGCATAGAAATTCACCGAGATAGGAAAAATGGAGTCTTAGGACTATCGCAGAAGGCATATTTTGAAAAGGTTCTTAAAAAGTATAATATGCATAAGTAGTGCCACACCTGCTCCTATAGTCAAGGGCGACAGTTTTGGGAAATTCCAATGTCCCAAGAACCAGTACGAGATCGATCAAATGAAAGGAATACCATATGCTTCGGCTGTTGGAAGCTTACAGTATGCACAAGTGTGCACTCGCCCTGACTTAGCTTTTATCACCGGAGTACTCGGTAGATATCAAGAGAATCCAGGCCCAGAGCACTGGAAATGGCAAAGAAAGCATTGCGTTATGCGCAAGGCACAAAGGACCTCATGCTAACATACAGAAGATCTGATTCCCTAGAGATAAGAGGGTATTCAGACGCAGATTTTGCGGGAGACAGAGATGATAGAAAATCCACGTCAGGATACGTGTTCACTCTCGCTGGAGGGGCTATTTCGTGGAGAAGCTCCAAACAGTCAATAGTTGCATCGTCCACGATGTATGCAGAATTTATAGCAGCTTATGAGGCCACAGGGCAGGTGATATGGTTAAAGAAATTTATACCCGACTTGAAAGTGGTAGATTGTATTGACAAACCACTAAAGATGTACTGTGACAACCAGCCCGCAGTATTCTATGCTCACAACAACAAGTCGAGTAATGCTACCAAACCAATAGAGATAAAGTATTATGTTGTGAAAGATAAAATCCAGGATCAAACTATAAGTCTCGAGCATATAAGGACAAAGGATATGCTTGCGGATCCGCTTACGAAAGGCTTACCACCCAGCGTGTTCATGGAACACGTAGCCGGCATGGGTTTAATGGAAAGCCTATGATTCCTGGATCATGAGAGGCCCAAAAGGAACAGAATTGTTTCAAAACAGAGAGGTATGTTGTAGCTGTCTGATTCTATCGGCAATTGAGCTGTGACGATGAAACATGCTCTATATACTGATCTGTGATGAAACGAGTAAAGCAAAAAGTATATGGATAAAAGAAAAGCTGAGATCAAGGGGGAGAATGTTAGGTTGATCTCCACACGCGTGGGTCCAACGGCCCACCGTGACCCATGATCCTGCGCCCTGATCGGGGGCTCTTAACCAACTAATGGTTGACGGGCCCCTGTCACGCAGCGCTATATAAAGGGTGGGGGCCGGCGGCACGCCTTACGAGGTTCGACGTGTGCCGTACACCCCACCAACATCCCTACCGATCTAGGTCGGCGCTGCAGTGACGGGAAGCACCGCCACCACCTTCGGCCATCGTCGGGCACCTCCACCATGGCCGCCGCACCGGGATCATCTGCTCAAGGAGAAGGTGAATATCCTCCTTCCTCCATCCCACTGTTTCTACACACATTGATCTACCCTAGTCGATTCTCTGGATATAACATAACTACCTCTCACGGGAGGAGTCAAGAAAGAGCAGCGGATAAATATGAATTTGCATTCAGTCGAGGATAATTGATCTTCTTCGCTGCTTCCTGCTGCCAGCTTGTTCCGGCATCAAGGCCGAAGAAAAAGAGGCGTGCAGGAGCAGCTACAGGGTATCTAAACATCGGCACATACGCACTTCTCCGTCCTGGTTTGCTTTCTTGGAGACACACATACAACATACCGATATCTCTTCATTATCACAAGGAAGAGAGACGATGATGCCGTGTAGCGTTGCAGTTGACTCGGCGCTGCGGCGACCATTGCGCATGTGACGGCCAGTGTCCCCGGTGACGAGGTAGCATCGGAGCCTGTTGGGGCAGCTTGGGCCGGACCTCCACCATGTGTACTTGTATTAGTTAAGATCCGCACAGTGTGGCTGCATTATCTTGAGCTTGCCACCATGATCAATGAAGTCAACGTGCTGCGTAAGATGACCAGGCCCAAATGCATATGAGGTTCTTCACTTGACGGCGGACTGGCCTGCAAAAGTGTCGGTGCCGAAGGCGTAATCTTGGTGGCCACATTGTCGATGGGCCTCCTAGCACTCCCGGGTGTGCTGGCGTGCTTAGTGGTAGCATGCTCAGAAGGCACACCACTTGATGATCAAGGAAGAGGATTTTTCAGCTTGAATATGAGATATCATTGGAGTCGCGCAAGTCAATTCACCCGCACATGGATTGGATGAGGAAGCTTGTTGTGACCATGTAACATCCATGGTGCCAGCCGAATAGATCGAAGGGTTTCACAGATTCATGCAGATCGCACTGGCGCGTTGAACTGCTCCCATAAAGTTGATGTGTTGATGAAAATGAGACACCAGAATGCCATTGGTGGCTCACCCCATAATCATCGAAGGAATGCCAAGGTGTGGTGGCGATGCGGAAGAAGGGCCAGAAAGTCATTGACCGTCCACATCTGAGAGGATATTAATATGCCGGAATTCCTTCAGCGAGCTCATGAGAGATTGCCAAATTAGCCATCGGCTCTGTAGACGACCAAACGGTCGGTGTTGCCCCTAGCATCGTTGGCGTTGAAGATAAGGCGCCGGAGTGCCATCGACGTCATGGAAACACGGGCGTTGCTGGCTCATGTTATATGTTGATGCAGACGATTGTTCGCTGGGTTGCCATCAGCGAAGTCTTGGATACGTCATTGTTGCTATCTCCAGTACACCTAGTGTAGGTCGGAGAAGACATGGACACGTGTGTTGCTGCCCCCAGTGTCCTCTAGGTTGATGTAGAAGACCGAGCGCCAGAAAGTCATCGGCGGCGTCATGGTGCACGGGTTAGTGCCCCCAGCACCCATGATGTAGGTTGGAGCAGAGGATCAAGCACCGAAAAGTCGTCGGCGACGTCATGGTGCACGGGTTCTGCCCCAGCTTCCATGATGTAGGTTGGAGTAGAGGATCGAGCGCCGGGAAGTCGTCGGCGATGTCATGGCGCACGAGTTTTGCTGCCCTCAACGCCCATGATATTTTGGTGGTAAAGAAAGCTCGAGCGCCGAGAAGTCGTCGCGATGTCATGGCGCACGGATGTCGTAGTACGATTAGCAATCTTCTTAATGCAGGTTCAACATGTGCGCCATAATAAAAAGGATGGCTGCACTAAGGGTGAGAAAAAAATGCATATGTATGTTATGTATCATTAAAAAAAGCTGAAGAGAAAACATTGCATGTGTATATTAACCCTACTGTAGATCATGATGCATAGATCTGTAATCAGAAAGGCTACAAAAGGACTTGTCATTGGGAACCGTCGGAGGACTATGGCAGTTGCAACTCAATATTGAATTTCCTTTGGCGTACGTGTGTGAAGACGCCATGCTTCGTGAATGCTTCTTTTTTTGCGTATTGAATGCAACTCAATATTGAATGCTTCTGAGAGGCAGCAGAAAATCATACTCTATCCCGTTAGGGAATGAGCAACCGCACAGCTCCACCATGCTCACTTCCGTGCCTCAGGAACACCAAATCATGGGTGAGGTAAAATCTGGGTAGGTGTTTTTGGGACAACGGCTTGTAAAAATTTGTCATGCCTTTGCTGAGGGGTGGTGAATGACTACCGACCGCCTTCTTTCCAGTGATTCCCTTACTGCTCCGAATTTCTGGATTCGATTCTTCACTTCATAGAGATTTTCCTCTTTTGGGGACTGCTTTCACGGACAATTTGGCTATCCCTTGACTTCATGAGACTTTTTTCTTTAAAGGATTGCTTGGAATTGCTTTATTCTTGCTCTTCTTTCGACGATTGATCAAACTTGCTTGGAGATACTTGACGTTTCCTGGGGGGAGCCACCTTGAGAACTTGGAAGGCAGCCATCCACCTTGGTCAATTATTACCCTCATGAATATTATGTGGAGCTTTTGGTGGCACGCCCCAGGGTTGCCAAGTGACTACGCACCACGTCCAACTTTTGTTGGGCGGGGCAGCCCTCTCTTGATCTATTTCCTAGAATCTTCCCCGGGGCGTGGTGCCTCGGTGAACCTGAGACACATCCGGAAGCAAAGGGGGTGTGGGCCTCATTACTCAGAAGTAACCCAAGTAGTCTTCTCCGTAGCCTCCAGAAGCATACAATTGGCACGTGTCGTGCATTACGGGTGTGGGATCAGATCCATCTGCAACATGATACATTGTGCAACCCTCTAACAAGTCCCAAGGTAGCCAAATCTTCAAACATCAACGGAAATTTTCAAGAAAAACCATTATTTATGCTTAGGCATGGCATCAGATTATGCAAAGAGGTGAAATAATGTGATGCATGTGTGGTGCAATTTTCAAAATAAATGCCATATATGAAGGCTATATCCGCCATAGCTCTTCGACTAGAACATGCGCTTGATGAAGATGTCCCCTCGACTTTTCGCCATCACATCAAGGCACCCATATGTTGGAGGAGATGGGGCCATCAGGAGCGTACATTGAGGATGACTTCTATAAAATAGAAGTGCCGTCATATTTGATGGCCTCACCAGTTGGAGTTTACAGTCGAGATAGATAAAGCTCGCCTTCGCTTGTAGTGGGCACTTCCTTGATTCAAAGAGTGCCCCAACATATCGGGCATGGAATCGATTTTGACAATTCCCGCAATAATGCGTGGATAGTGTACTCAGCCACCAATAATGCCTCCTGAATAGCAGCACCATCTTGAGCCCTTGAGATGAATTGCGGCGCCTCCTTGACATGGCCGCTCCATGTTCTGATAGGCTCAACACATGTTTTCTCTCTCAAAGTTTTTATTGCTAAGGGTGTTCTTAATGCTATATAAGAAAAGACTGATACTGGAAAAAAAAACTTCATCCTGGATACATGGTGATTTTGTGTAGCCGTGCCCGAGGTATATAGTGGTCATGCCATCTGTTCATTATCATTTTTAAGTAGTAATTATCAAGTACCAGCAATGCAAGAACCTCGTTGTTTGTTAATGGCATTAGCACCTAGCTGCCCATTAGGCCATTACTATATTAGCGATAACATATTATTCAAGGCTGCAATAGTAGTACTATTGAACATCGGTGACATCGGCAAGCCACACTAGAGGGGGTTTGGGTCGACATGTTAGGGTCAGGTAATGTATAACTAAAAAACACCAAAATGTATCTAAAATAGATATAGATTTTGAGGGTGGTGCAATGCATCCTCACTGAATATATGCCACTGTATGCTAGTCATATAAATACATAGTAATATCTTCCACCATCTGTTTACTCACTATTTGGTAGTTGTATGATGCATTTTCATTTCGTGCTATTCCAGTATTGCTCAACATAACATTAGCTTGTAATGCAAATTCTATTGTAATGTTCGAGCTGAAGTACCCCTGCTATTTTAGCTACACCGAATTATCTCAGTACTTCATGTGTCATTTTACTGCTTCCAAAAGGCTATTTTGGCATAGTATACTGTATGGTGAAAACTCTCTGGCTTATATGTATGTGTGATGTGACAGATTGCAAGGCCATTATGGTGAGATTGCCATGAATCCTTCTGGCTCATTCTTGGTAGAGAATGCTTTACAGCCAGTAATTTTACCCATAAAGAGGCCATCGTGTCGGAGCTGTTGGCTATGCAAAATGAACTGTCTAGAACAAGACATGCCGTATACTTATTAAAGAAGCTGGATGTTGATAGGTAGTCTTTTTTTTCCTTGTGCGTTTGGATATGGTGCTAAGTTTCTTTTAGCATTATTAGTAGACTTACTATTTATTTCGCTGTAGATACTCAAGATGACCCGAGCAGTGGAGAGCTGCTCAAACTTCAAAAGATACAAATCAGAGAGAACTTCAAGCTGAATTTGGGCTAAACAGTAAACCTGTTGGTCAGAGTATTGAGGAACTGCTTTTCCTCAAAGTCCCACAAAGAAGCCTAAACAGAAAGAGAAGACTGTCAAAATTTATGTGGATGCCAACACCAGCAAGCCAGATTTATTTCAGACAAATAACAAGAGGCAAAGATCTGCTGAGGCACTGTTTGAGGTTAAATCGAGCTGTAAGAAACTCGTGAGTGAAACCATCAGCCAGGCATTCTTGAATAATAGTGGCAAGAGGAAATCACCTGGTTTCTTCTCGGACAAACCACAAAAACATCAAAGATCCAACTCTGTCCAATCTGATGGCAGGCGGTTTGTTCGTGATAGCAGCGTTAGCACACCGTTTGTCTGGAATAATGTCAAACAGAAACAGTATATCGCTGAACTTGCTGCTCTGGCTGGTATTCCTGGTAACGATAAACAGCAGGGGAAGTCCGAAAACTGCTGAAGCCTAAAATTTCAGCCAAGAGCTAACTGATCTCAGACCAAGTGTGCAGTTGTAAAAAGCAGGATATGTTTCACCCCAGTTTCTTGCAAACCACGTGGATCGAAGCAACAATTTTGTTGGTGGGTTTTTAACTAACTCATGTGTTGCAAAGTCATGAGCTGTAAGATGCACGAATAGATTTTTTTACCTGCAACACAAGTTTGGTTTGCATGTTTGTTTCTGGTAATTTCCCATTGCGAAATTGTGTGCGTCCTCCTACTCTTCCACCCTGCTTCTTGTGCGGTGCATTGACAACAATTCACTAGCCATTCAAAATATATTTCTACTAGGACGCAAACAAAACAAATACACTATCACATTGGACACAAATTTCAGCAAATGGAATCCATATACAGCTGACATAGATGCAAGTGCCTCTGTCATTCAAGATATATGCTTCAACGTTTATTACAACATGTTTCAAAGTACCACAGTATGTGCTTCCCGTCTCTCACCATGACAATGAGTGATTCACTAGATGACATGTAATACTTCAAGCGCACGCTCAAATACATGGCCAGAAACCTGGTATAATAGAATGCATCGGAAGCACGTAAGAACTAGAAGTACACGATGAAAGCAATAAGGGGCGGCGCTAAGAAGCTGGGAACATCTCACCTTCACAGCAGCTCGTGCCCATCTGGTTTTACTCATAAATGACCAAATGAGTGAAGAAATGTTCAGTAACTCTACTAGTACTAATTATGTACCAGAATACAATTCCAAGCACAAACAGTAAGAGGACCTATACACGAAAAATCAGACAAGACAGCTGACCAATCTAAGCATAAACATTTTACTAATAGTTGGATAAGTTACTGTCGATGCACATATAGTTTGGATCAGCGATGCCCAAATAGTTGCACAACTTACTTAGCTAGTTGATACAGAAATATTAACTACACTTCAGCAAACCTGCCGATAAACGAACAATTCATAGCTAATGAAACACATTCCACCAAGCCGAATGAACAGAGCAGACATCTGGTTGGTGTTTGCCTCTTGCTATCTTGCATCCTCCGTGCCTCAGTCATCCCTGCCCATTCCTACCCATCCCTTCAATGCGATATCCTGCTTCTCCGCAACTAGACGGGACCAAGCAACAGTTATCTCCACCTCTCTACCACCAAGGCAACATGTCTTCCGACTTGTGTTGGAAAATCGTTGCCCGAAGGACACAGTGCTACGTTCACCCATATCACCAGATGGTGATGAGTAGGTCTGCAGGATTAACTTCAGGCAGCTCTCCACTTCTACAGAAACAACATGCCTTGAAAGATGAAGGTGACCCCCTAAACTCATGTGCATTCGCCTACCATGAGAATCATGCAGCACCAGTTTCTGATCTTCTTGCTCAGTCTCGCCATGTGGTGGTGCGAAGCAATAAACCACACCTCCATATAAAGAAGGCCATGCCCCATCTTTTACACGGATACCCAAGATAGTGGCCTGGACTGAACGCTCGATTGGCCGTACCCTCACCTCCGTTGTGCAGAAGCAGTTCTCAAAGGAAATGGTACCATAACCTACATAGTATCTGCGTGTACCACTGATCAATGATCTGTCTCGAGATATCGGGCTGGCTCCTAGTTTCAGCTGGATTTCAAAGACAACACCATCCTTGAACACAATTGCGCGAGAGGGGCCAATCAAGCACAGATAAGGATCCTGCAAAGTATCACCGATCGCACCATTAGCCACTAAATCAAACAATAGAGGACAAGGGCAGGCAGGTAAGGAGCAATATACCCAAAAGAAACTTAAGAACAAAGATATACGTACATCTTCCGTGACTATCTGGCACACAGTGCTATCACGAGCAAATAAAACATTGCGATTGTGATCCACGCTGTCTCGGACAGCAACCATGCCGTACACACGCAATGGCCATTGCAGACCACCTTTTAGGTCTAAGAGTTTGATAGAGTAGACCTGCAAGGTAGTACTGACTAGATCGATGTCCGATGGTCCTGCACCAGGTATCAAGTGTGCAAGCTGCATGGAACTCAGTGTCGCTGCATGCTTATATACAATGAAGGGAAAGTTGAGTTAGATATCTTTTTAACATGAACCAAGTAGTATTATATAAGCAAAGTAAAACCTTGACCCCTTGTCAGACAGGAGCGACGACTGAAGGTAAGAAAGATGGAAGAAAATTACTGCCTGGATGTTTTGATTACTCACTCATGTCGGGAAAGGAACCACAACCATTTGATCCCCACTGGGACTCCCAGATATTAATGTACATGTTGAAGTTCTTCTGCTCGACAGCCATCTCGGTGGCCTCATCGGCTAACTGTCCAGAAGATTCCCTGTCCATCTCATCCAATTCGGCATCACTTTTGTTGATGGGAGTGGGATCTGCAGGTAAACTGAACATGGATATGTCCAAACCCACCAACTCCTCCTTATTATCATCAGTGGCGACCGGAGGCAACATCTCCGCCTCCATCTCCAACGTGATTCCTGAGCCGACTCCTGGGGCCTGCTCTTCCATGGCTGAAGTGTCAAAGTCCATGGCCTCCACCTTCGCCATACTCTCCGAGAGTCCAACCATAGTCCGCTGGTTGCTCTCCACAAATTGAGCTACGTTGAGCTTATGCTCTTGGCAGTTAAATTCGAGGGAATCCAACACGGTTGCAAAATTCTTCTTGATCGAATTGATCATGGAGCAGAAAACCTGCTTGCCTTCGGAGCTGTTCATATCTAACCCATCATATTGTGTGCGTATTATCTGTGCAACAGCCGTACTAGTCCCTCCTCTATCCATTTGGTAAGCTCAAGTGAGAGAGGCGCCTCGTCCGCACTCAGTTCTTTCAGGGTAGCTCCATCGCCGGATAAACCCTTCCCCTTCCTCTTCCTACTAGGAGAAGGGATCGGAAGCCGCTCAAAAATTTCAGACTTGTCCACTGCCTTCCTCTCGATCTTCTCCATTAACTTCTTGGAAACCCCTTTAGACTCCACCTGGAAACTCTTTTTCTGGTGAGATCTGGGTGAACCGCCGCCGCTCTCACTTTTTCTGGTACCTACCAGGGTGACCACCGGCATCGCTCGATCGCTCTTTCTGTGCTGAGATCACGATAACTGGGTGAACCACGCCCACGGGCCACGGCCGCTGCTTAGGGTTTCTATAAAGAAAGACGTGCTAGGGGCTAGGGCTGGGATGTTGCCAACATGTAGGCTATGTTTGGCAACTTGTTGTTTTCAAACCACCGTATTGCAAAACCTACTTTAATGCCAGGGCGATGAAGTAATTGGTTTAAAAGAAAAAAAAGTCAGGACCGAAGTTTCCACTACGACAAACACATAAATACAATTTTAGCGAAATACTTCAGTTTTGATATCAAATTATTCATTGCATCCGAACACCTAAAAATATTACTCCCTCCGTTACTTGATGTAAGGTGTATAGTTTTTTAAAGAAAAATCCATAATATAAGGTGTATTTGCTACTTATGGACAATTTGACCCATCAAAAAATGAGACCTAGTCTCAAAAGAGGGATTTAAAAGATTGTATTCATTTTGTGCCTATTAAGAACTCATCTCTCTCGTGATGAGGTTAAAAACTTAAAATCCACGCACGCATGGCCGCTCTCGCGACCGAGGGCGCGCCCTTGCCGCCGCCACCCCCACCTTTCAAGCCCACCGTCCTCGCGCTCGGTTCTCCCTGCTGCCCCTCGCGCCCTCTGGCTTCACCGCTGCGTGAATCCTGCTTGCACGGCTCGGTGCGAGATCCAGATTCGCCGGTACCCAGCTCGCTGCCTAGGGGCCCTCGCCGCCCTCGTCCGTGCCAGCGTTGGACTCGGATGCGGGATCCCCTGTTGTCCCACGCCCCTCCCCAGCAGCTCCCGCGGCTGCTGCACCCAGGCTCAAGTCCGTGGTGGTCGGCGTCCTAGCCACTGAAGAAGAGAAGGCTGAAGCTGCTCCTCGCCTGCGTGAGGACGACCGTAGGGATGTGAAGGATGGTGAAGGATGGGAGACGGTCGGCCCGAGGCGCCGTCCGCGCCATGTTCCTGCACCGCAGCGCCATCACCTCCCCTCCACCGAGCGGGAGGCTGCTTTCAGGAGGAAGCTGCGCGGGCTCTGTTTCCGCTGCTTCTCCCCACGCCACTTCGCAAAGGACTGCAGAGACCCGATTCGCTGCCTCAACTGCCGCTGCTCCGGCCACCGTGCGCGGGACTGCGTCGACCACCTCGCCACCTCCATCGCGCACGACACTGCCTTTCCTCGCGCCCCTCCGCCTGCTCGCCGTCCGGACGGCTCTTCCTCCTGGGCCGAGATTGCGGCTCCTCGCACTACCCCTTGCTCCAGCGGCTGTCACCATGCAAGCAAGCCAAAGGAGTTGGCCAGCCTTGCGCCTGCTAGCCTGACAGCTCCGTCTGATGCGATGCAAAACCTCCAGGAGCAGGCGGCGCTGTTGCAGGTTGAGCAGGAGCAGGCGACACTGCTGCGGGCGGAGCTGCGAGGCTTGGTCGCGTCTCAGCTAGAGGAGTTGCTTGCGGCTCAGCTCAAGATGCAGGAATCTGTGCAGGGCTTGATGGAGCGTGCTGGGAACTTGCTGGAGCGGGCTGAGGCTGCTCTCGAGAGGATGTCCCTGCCACCGGCTGTGGTGAAGGTGGAGCCAACACCATCTCTGTTTTTTGGGGGCATTGCTGATTGCACAGACGGCGGGATCGAGCGCTTTGGTTGCTACTCTCCCAGGGATGTGTGCTTGTCAGCGTCGACGTGTGCCCTGGAATCCACCTCCACACCTATTGCTGCTTCGGAGCATGTCTCCCCGGTGGTGCAGGGGCCCCCGATGAAGGATCTTGGAGTGGAGATGCCTTTGGCATTGGAGGAGTCGAGGGGTTCTGATGCCCCTAGCCCGGAGGAGAAGATCGCGAAGGTGTTGGCTCAGTATGACGCGATTGAGCCACAGGAGATGACCTTGCCTTTTTCGATGGTGAGCACTGCCGAGAGATTACCGACATGCCCAAGGACAAGCAGCTTTGGATGGATGTTCCCTCTTTGGCCGAGCGACGAAGCATCCTGTTGGACAAGAAGAACAAAGATAGTGCCATTCCAGCAGCCAAGCGCGCCGAGTTTAGGCGGCGGAGGCTTTTGGGGAAATCCCAAAACTCAAGAGCAAAGAGAAAGCCACCGACGAAGCCATAGAGGAGAAGATGCAATTTTATTTGCAGATGTACAAGAAGCAGCGCACACCGCAGGTGATGGAGGCGGTTCGAGAGTTAATTGTGAGTAATGCTTGACCTCTTCAGTGTGGAGGGTGCACACGGGGCATCTCTAGCGGTGAGAGTTTGTGTGTGTTTGGAGAGTTTCTGATAGTTGGGTATGAGGTGTGGTCTGTTAGTTTGGAACTAGTTTCCCTTGTTTCAGGCACAGACAACGTTCCATGAGTTAGAGTGTGTGGTTTTTAACCGCGAATGTATGGTTTTTTGTTCCGGTTTCCCTAATTAACTGGACCAATTCTATTCTCCTTATAATGCATAGGCAGAGCTCCTGCTATTTACCGTCAAAAAAAGAACTCATCTCTCGCGATTTTTCCAGAAAAAATGAGTCCACTCTATGCAAAATACACATGTCTTAATATTCGTGCAGAAAACTATACAACCTACATTTAGAAACGGAGGGAGTAATTTTTTCATTTTTTTTACAAACGATGATATTCTCATAATACTTTAAAAATATTTTGATGTCAAACGGGCCCAATCTCCAACGCGCACAATTTCTCCGTGTCGTGCTTCCATCCAAGCCATCTTCCATATGCGGCGTTCTCCGCCTCCTGCCGTCTGACATGCCGCCGAGTAAGTTCCTCCTCACGATTTCAACTTAGAACACAAAATCAGGCAGTAGGCCTCACGGGGATATGGGGTGTCATGGGAGATGAGTTCAGACTCACTAGATCCGGCTCCGGCAAGTATCTGGTGAGCCAGATTCGTCACCGGCAGCGAGGTTGGTGGTCCAACAAGAAGGTTAGTGATTTGCAGATTTTCAATGTTGCACATGTTTTTTTTTTAGATGTGCACATGTTTGTTTGTTATGCCACAAACCCCTGCTAGTTTTATTGCAAATAAGCGAGTTGTCGCCACGATTCGGAGCGTCTGCTGCAAATGTTGCTTCAGTCCTGCAACTTTTTGGGGGTGTGTGCCCATCATATAAGGCCACTATTGGGCACCGTACAGCTGATGAAGAGACCAATCGTCCACCTCCCCATGGTTAGATCTCACTAAAACGTAAAGTATCGTTCCTCTGATTTTTTGCTTTAGGCCGACATCGGGCGAAGAAACCAAGCGAGGGCGACAGGCGTCTAGGCTTGGACAACGCCGCAGCTGAACGGTGGGAGGCCTCGACGATTCTGAATTATTGATTGATAATGGACTGAAAGGGAAGTGGCCATCAAAAGGGGGGAGGTATATTTTTCTTCTTCTGAATTTTGCATATTGGGTAGAACAATTGTATTATTTGATGAATTTGTCAATTGTAAATTGCAGATTTGATAAGTTATTTTGTGCCTATAGATATAACAGTTTGATTTGTTTGCAACAAGATTTTTATGCTTTAGATTCGCCCAACTTTTAAAAAGAAATCATCCTTCGCCAGTAGCTTTAGCAGCGTAGTAGATGGTTTGTATTGTTGCAACATCGTTGCGGGCTTGCAGCATTTCTTTCGCGGTGGGTCAAAACCTTACATAAAGTATCACAACATTTCGAAAACCTAGAACAAATACGAGTATGCATCAAATTCCCTTTTGTGACAACAAATCCCTATCTTGCTGCAAATATTTAGAAAAAAATTTAACACACTTATTTAGCATGGGAGACAAGATTTTGCAGGTACTCACGAAAATATCGTCCAGAATGCAGCATCTCGTTCATGTGTTCACAACCTGAACGAACACACTCCCGAAGCTCGCCGCCGCCTCCAACCAACCGTGTAAGCCACAGCCGCCCGCGGTCCAGTCGCTCCCTCGCCGGCCGGCCTCTTCTACTCCCCCATGGCCCCCACCCCCCACCCACCCCAATTCAGCGTCAAGGTACGCCGGGGAGCCATGGCCGCTGCCGCCGCCGATGACACGGGAGGACAAGCGCGTACGCACGGCAGGAGGCCCCGCGGTCGCAGGTGTGCCATCTTTTCCGCAGGCAGTCAAACGGCAAGGCACATTCGGTGTCTTCCGTGGCGGGGACACGGCGTGGGGCGGTCTCTGCCAGAGCAGCCCGCCTGGTGCTCGACCAAATGCCGCACGCGTTTCCGTTGTACCTTGACCTCAACCAGCGGCGACAGCACGACGCTCACCGCGGGGAGGAGCGGAAACGCGGGGAAGTCGTGTCTCGTGAGTAGGCGCGCGGTGTACATCTTGACTGAGGCGTCCAGCCAATCAGGAAAGCAGCAATTCGGTTATTTCTGGTTCATTCTTTTGTTCATACAATTCCATCGTGAGATTTGCATTTATTTTGTAATCCTCCTTTGATCCTCTTATATACTTATCAGATTATCGTATTCTGTCTGCGGTGGCGTTCGACTGTGTCGCCAACTGGAAGTTCTGCTGTAAGCTCTGAACATAGTTTCTAGATTTGAGAGTTCATGATCACATGAGGCCGTAACATATGTGCTCAATCCAATTGCATGCTTACTCCCATCTGTTATTCATGCTTATTTGCTTGTACAATTCACATTGTTGGAGTCAAGATACTGGTATCCTGTCAAACATTACCCAATGCTTGAAATGGCAAGATAGAGCAGGTAATATAGTTTCAATGGAACAATTGGCTTTCAGCAACCTTGGAAGTAGAAATTGAAAGGCGGTAACATCTTCTGAACCTAATTGGAATGTTTAGGACCACACCTTTTGAAATTTATATTGTAGAGCACACCTATCATTATGCAACAATTTAATATTTTGATATATGTTTTGTGCGATAGCTTTTGTTGGAACATTGCACTCTTGGAGTCTAATAGAGCAATTCTGCTGAACAATTTGCAGTCAGAACGTGGAACTCTAGAGTATTTATGCCGCATCATTAGAACTAATCACCTTGTGAAGTTATAAAACGAGCATGATTCTCTTTGTGCTCTCTTGTCGCACAGGAATGCGCTATCTGGATTTCCCACCGAGATGCTGGCTGAAGTCTAAATACATTTTTGCTTCTTTGATATGTTTGCACGTATTAGTTAAAGCTCGCATTTCT
Source organism: Poa pratensis (assembly GCA_947311845.1). Taxonomy (NCBI): domain Eukaryota; kingdom Viridiplantae; phylum Streptophyta; class Magnoliopsida; order Poales; family Poaceae; genus Poa; species Poa pratensis. Next base: position 20,083,031 of record CAMZMU010000091.1, on the reverse strand, counting down.
AGATGCATGTCAGGAGTCAAATAGACCTAATCTTTTCTCTTGGAAGGTACCGGTCTTTATTCATTATTACAGAGCTAATTTGCAAACTGAACTCAAATATCCATTTGAAACAAAAAACAATCAAACATTGAGAATGTTTATTTGAAACAGGGCCAAATATAGGATGGAAACATGTACAAATAAGACATATAAATCTCCAGATTTTTGTAAATCTTAATAGATGTTAATCAAGACGTGGTTACTGATTACTAGTACTGGCAGGTTCAGGTGGATGATTTCTCTTCTTTTTTTCCGTTGAGGGAAAATTTTGTTTATGGTACTCAGTTTTGGGTGCCACTATAAAAATGGATTGGCCTTTATTTTCTCTGTTCATCAGTTGATTGTTAACTCTATGTCATTATATATATACGTAAATGACATATATAACCGTGGAACCACATTTCACTCTGCATGCGTTCGCGTGGATTTCCCCTCTATCCCCTGTTGTGCACTATCCAATCCCTCCATACCCACAATACTCCAGTCGCATCACTTGAGCTTGTATTCTTTGAAGGTATTTAAAAAACCGGACCCAGAAAAATAAGCCTGTCCATATTTTATCGCATGCCAGCACTGCACTTGTAATAACTTGTAAGCTGGTATCCCAGCAAGTGTTTGTATGTTTCTGCGCAGTTATGAGGGATTTTATTAAACCTGGACATGTTGATGCCTATTATCTAAAAAAGTAAGCATGTCCATATTTTGTTCGCATGCCAGCACTGAACCATGTAAACCGTTCCCGTCAGATCACACTGCTCACGTGATGGTTGCCTGCAAATGCGGACTAAACTAAAGCACTTTTTGGTTTCTGTGTATGCATTAACACGCACCTGGGAGGCTGGTATTGGCTACCAGATTAAGTAGTACTGATAATTAAGCTGGAGGCGAGTGAGGAGTGAGGACATAGGATGCTAAGTGCTAGTATTATAGCCCATGGTGATAAACCGAGACATTGACTTGCTTTGCTTCTGACCTTTTCGGCTGGCCGGACGTCAGAGTTAGTAAACAATGACCTCGCTTGCTGTTGATCAAGGTCCAGTCTCGTTTTGGCGTACATAATTAAACTTGGGAGAACTAGTTATATTCGACCTATGATTTTTTAATCCAGGGGTCTGAGCATGCATTTGCCTAGATACTGGATTCCTCTTCTCCTTGCAGCTACCAATCTGAGGCTGGGTAGCTCCACTTCTTGCAATGCCGGTCCTGCGACATCCTTCACCCAGGTGAGATATCATCTTTGTTACTTGAGGATTGATTGATAATCTGTATGCCACTTACTCATGCTGGATTGACCTTGACACTTCAGGGAAGAATAGCACGCCAACGAAAGCTCAGTGATGATGCCGATTGGATGGAGGTGAGATATATCAACAGCTATGCCGCGTTTATGGGTACTTGTCCATGGCTGTCAAGGGGCTAGGTTTTCTGGTGTTCACGTGGACCACCGTCGTCCTCCTCGGCGGCTTTGTCTCTGTGCTGGAGAAGAAGGATTTTTGGTGTCTCACGGTGATTACACTCCTACAGACAAGGTGACCTTCTCATCTTTGTTACTGCTTACGTTTAAATGGTTACTTACCCTTCCCACTTCAATATTTGATCTTCATTGCCATTCATGTTAGTGTTTCTTGCGACTTTATGATTTTTAAGGGATGGTGGCCTTCTACTATTAATGAAGTTGAATAGTAGAATAAATATCACTACAAAAAGAATTTGTCTAGACTATCACAAAAACTACATTGTTAAGCAGCATTTCACCAAACTATACACTATACCTTTTGGTGTAGTTTTGCGCACAAATGTATATGATAAAATATGGTACATTGAAATGTGTCAGAAGTATAGTTGCTTGGAGAGTATATGATAGAAGCTTGTGATACTTATTTATTAATATTAAATGAGTTTGAGCTTTTAAATATCGATGTCATTGGCTGAACAATGTCTGCATTATTATAAAACTTATCAATGAATTTCAGAAGTAGGGCAATGTTTTGGACTTTTAATTTTAAGATAGAACTGTTTTCATTACAAAAAGATCAAGTACCATTACCAACATGGGATTTTTGGCCTGGCCAGGGCCCAGGGTTATGAACATGACTAGGATTGGTCTCTAGTCGTGCGTTGAGTTCCTGAGTGTGAGTATTCAGTCTCCATCTTGAAGTGGTATCACGGCGATCGGTTTTACACAGCTAGTTTGTTATTGTCTCTTAAAGTTTGCAGCTAAACTGTTAGCACTTACTCCCTCCGTTCCACAATATAAGATGTTTTAGGCATTTTCCACATTCACGTGTATACACATGTATCTAGACACATTTTAGTGTATTTGTCCACTCATTTTAGTTCGAATCTAGACAACATGTGAAACACCTAAAACATCTTATATTATGAAACGGAGGGAGTATAAACACGTTTTTTACTTCGATTGTCTCTGCAAACTATACTGTTTTGCTTAACTAGGACGTGCATGTAACAGGGCATTCAATGGCTTTGTGAGAGAAAAGTTATCGGATATCGGGTATTGGTACTCAGCGTTGTTCAGCATTGCATTCAACTGTCCTAAGCTTTGCCTTCCAAACAAGGGTGGCGATACCAAGCCCAACTATGGGCATGAGTCGTGCCTGAAGCGACTTCTAGTAGCTTTAACGGTGGGCATGCAAGTGATAGTGTCCACTGTTATACTGTGCCCTCTAATAGCTCTCCATATGTCTGGACTGTATATCACCTCCGGGATTTCACTGTGGCGTCTATCAGAGCATGACTTCGGGGGCAAGGATGGAGAGGTGAACCTGAAACTGGGACTGGAAGTCCTCTATTCTCTGACCCTGCTTCAGGGTGCACTCTTCTGCTACAGGACCAGCTGCTTCCACACGGGAAGAAGGCTAGCGAAAATAGTGGACCTGGAGTACGGGTTCAGAGGCCGGGCACTTGACTCAGTGAAACGCTACTTGCGCGATACCAGGGCGGGGTGCTTCAAGGATCCATCATTCGCCAAAGGAAGGAACCTGCTGACATATGCTGTGGACCTAATGGGGTCTCAGTCACCTCAGAGCAAGGTTTCAGATACCGGTTCAAAAAAAATTCCGGAGGGGGCCGATATTTCCGGTAACCGGGGTTACCGGAAAATACCGGCCGGTAACCGGCCCAATATTTCGGCAAGAATTTAGGATTTAAACTTAAAACATCTAATTTTTTTGAAATTTAAATTTTTCGAGCACAAATTTATTTCAAATTTGACTAATCCGAGATTTTTCATCCGAGATATGCAAATTCCGGGGGGGTCCGAGAAATCCGGTTACCGGCCGGTTACCGCGGAATTCCGGCCGGTAACCGAAACCTTGCCTCAGAGCTATCTGTCCGGGCTAAGGATTCTTGACACACTGATTGGACCCGGGAAGAGGACGACAGACACGGCATCGACAGCTTCGAGCAAGAGCATGATGATGAGGAGGCGCATGATAATCAAGCAGATGATTGGGTCTGCATCTTGTAGCCATGTACTACACAAACTTTTGCAGACGCTGGATTCGACGAGCCAGTACGATGGAGAGATGAGGGAGCGCGCCGCGAGGATAGTCGCACACCTCGCCAGCGACATCCGCATGGAGCAGTTCCCACGAGGGATTCAGTGCATATCCTCGATGCTCGAGACCCCTTCGTCCCAAAAGGACGGTGGCAGTTCCAGGGCCACCGACTACAAAGAGCTGATGCTGCAGGGCCTGTGTATCCTTGGGAAGCTTACCCCGGATGGGGATTACTGCGATGCCATATGGAATACAAAGGGCCTGCTCTCCAAGATCATAGCGCCCGTAAGCTCCGACCTACTCCACTGCATCAGTCATGATGATTGGTCCGCCATAGTGGCCGCATCACTGCAAGTCATGTGCCAGATTGTGACTGCTGCTGGAAACACTGCCGACCTATTACGTCGTGAAATCTCGGGAAACAGTAGTGCAATGCGCACCATGCAAAAAATCCTAGATTGTCAGGAGTGTGGTGAAGAACTGTGTGTACTAGCCATCAAGATCCTCACACAGCTAGACACCAAGAGCAAAGAAAGTTTCATCTGCAAACTGCTAGCCATCTTCATTGCTAATAAGGACAGCCACATCAGAGAATTGGCAGGTGAAAAGCTTGCCACGTTGTCTGTCGAAAGCGAACACAATGCCAGGATCATCTTAAACAAAAACGATGATTTTGTTAGAAAACTTACTGAAGTGCTCTTACAAGACGAAAGCAAGGAATGCAGAATAACCGCAGCGTGGATTCTTGAAACCCTATGTATTTTTCATTGCACGGATGAGGATGATGAATGCGTCAGCAGCCTCAAGGAAATCATGATTGACGTGATGCCAAAGGTGATACCCTTCTTTTTCGACCAACCTCCTCTCCAACTCTAGTATATGATATGAGATGAGGTGACCCTGTCTTGAATTTTTTGTTAAGCTTATCAAACCACCTATATGCTTTCAGGTACTCAAAGAAGTACTTCGCTGTGGTCCGAATGGAAAAGAAGAAGTAGAAAACAAAGCCTTGCCCACTCAAGCCAGTTGTGAGTCTTGTGACTTAGAAAAAGGGAAATACGGTCATGATTCACAAGATAGTGTCCGGAACTATTACACTTCGGCCCAGCCAGACGATGTGCACTGCAACGACGGTCAACTCCAGGTAGCGTTGTTATCCTTCAGCATTACGGTGTTTGATAAACTGATCGATGTAGATCAGAACTTGCCTCAACAAATTGTTTCAATTGCCCGTCAAGATAGTGGATTCAGTCTTGCAAGGAAGCTCATGGAGCTGATTGAAAGAAACAGCATGTTGGCTCACCCCACGGTTGACTGCCTGAGAATAGTGAAGCTTACCACAAAGATAGCCATAGCAATGATGAAAAACATAGATTGGCACTGGCCGGAAGAAGACTTGGATAGCTTGAAGATCTCACTGTTCAAGGCTTTAGACAAAATGTCAGATTTCGACGGACTCATGATTATCTCAAGTGCTGGCGGCGATCATGGTGATGTCGAAAGAAGAACTGATGTGACTCTGGGTTCCCTCGTAAAGGACGCGCTTGTACTTCTAGACAATATCAAGTCAAGGAAATTAGAGATTGTGCCAGATAGCTCTGTTAAGGGAAACCTGACAAGTTGAGTAGGCTCTGTCACTGCAATGTGTGCTGGTATGAAAATCTTTTGAGTTGTTGGTTAGGGAGCTCTTTTATGTATGGACGGCGGGTTATCATCATGCTTTATGTTGCTTGAGACATTTGTTTCCTTGGTCATGTTTGCTTTGTTGAATGCTATCATTTTATTCCTGCCTTGATGCTCATATTTTTGTTTTAAGCGTGGATGCAACATATTTTTAGAGTAGACAATTAATAGTTGTTTTATCTTCTGCAAGTGACTTTGCTAGTAGACAGTAAAAGTTTTGCTGTCTACTAGCCAATGGGGTTGCGTATGCTTTAGCAAAGTTTTGTACTGCATTACATCAGCCCCATCGCCTCCTTGGTCAAATCGGCCTGTGTGTTTGAGTGGGCCAGTAAGGATTGTATGAGTTTTGATTAAATAAATAATATTCTTTGGGTTAACAAAAATCTTTCATGGGTCTCAAAGTCGAAGACGTCGAGAACAATTGATACCACGTCAGGGTCCATGTAAGATTTTGCATTTGTTTAAACTCTGAGCACAGACATTGAATCTGTTTGCAGTTGCACTAGACGAACAAATTATTACAAAATATGCATCTCTTTCGATATGTATGAACAAATATGTAACATCTACCGGAAATAATATATACCTTTTGCACTGGACGAAGAAATTTTGACAGCACGGTGAATATTTACTGGACATGCCTGCTGGACATGGTAGAAGAAATCAAAACAGGTTGCTGCCGAGGACGCGACGAAGGCATGAAGCAGGAAGCAGGAGGGCGACGAGGGAACAGTAGCAGTGGAGTCTCATCCTCGCATTGATTCTTCTGTTTTGGAAGCTGCAGAGCTGGAGCGTACTTTGGGACCGTATTGAATTGCATGCGCCCGGGAGCTGATTATTGCAAAGAACTGTGGAACACTGGAACTGTGGAAGTAGAAATAAGATATCAGAATTTCCTCAGCATTATTGCAAAGAATCAGAAGTTCGACAGAATTATTGCAGATACCGATAGTTCGGAGTCCGTCTGTGGCAGAAAAGGGAATCACCGAGCGATAATTGCTCATTTTTGCTTGTCGTCAGCGAACACCATCCCCTATATATAAAAGTACAACAGAACCACTCTCCGTTTGGGCATCCACGTCGCCCCCTAACCACGGCCATTCGATTAGCGCGTCCAACGGTCAGGATCGCACCAAAAATCGTGCAGCTACAGTGTTACTGTAGCAGAGGGATTTCTTCCAATTGCGAGCCGCCACGTTGCCCCGCACGGTTTTTGGCGCAGTCACTTTTACAGAAAAGATCCCACAACTTTCGGAACCAAACCCGCGGTCCATTTTTTACCACAGCAAAGGACCTATTCGCAAATCCATGAAAACGCACGGACTTTTTCGTAAAACATCCTCAGACTGCCCCCTTTCCCTTTCTTCCTCGCGCGCGACGCGGAGGTCGCCGACGACGCCGCCGCGCCCCGCCGCCCTTCCGCTTCTCCCCGTCCAAATCGCGGCCCACCACGGGATCCGCCGTCTCCGCTTCTCCCTCCTCGCTCACTCTCGCTTGCCAGGACGCCGTTATTTCGCCGGAATCGATGCCGCCGTCCTCGCGGGCCGCCGCCGCATCCGCGGCCCGCCGGCGACGCTCCGGCGACCTATACGTGGCGGCGCCGCCACCTTCAGACAGATCGCGACGACGCGCACCCGCCGCAGCCACTCGCGCGTCCCGAAACGCCCCGCTGCGGCTCCGGCGAGATCAACGCCGCCGCAGCAGTGCGGCAGTTCCTCTGACCCAGGGCATTGCTGACGTCACTCCGACGTCAGCGTAGGCCCCACCTGTCAGTGTTTTCTTTTTTTCTTTCCAGAAACATTTCTAAAAAAACAATTACAAAAAAATATTAAAATTAAAAAAATTCATATCTACAAAACTACAGTGTAAAATAATATAGACAACATATTAAAATTTCATAAATTTTGTAAATTATCACAAACTACCAAATTTTCCACACAAGAAACAAAAAAAAACAAATCTATGACAAGTGGGACCTACCAATTTATTCAAATTTCAATTTATAATTCAAAATAACAATTACAAATTCATATCTACAAAATTACAGTGTAAAATAATATAAACAACGTACTAAAATTTTCTAAATTTTGTAAATTACCACAAAAAAAAATCATATCTACAAAACTACAATGCAAAATAATATAAACAACATATTAAAACTTCATAAATTTTGTAAATTATCACAAATTACCAAATTTTCCACATAATAAACAAAAAAAAAATCTATGACAAGCAAAACCTACCAATTTATTCAAATTTCATTCTGTAATTCAAAATAACAATTACAAATTCATATCTACAAAACTACAGTGTAAAATAATATGCTAAACATTTAACAGTACTCTACAATATGTAAAAAAAGATCTATAACAAGTAGAACCTACCAATTTATTCAAATTTCAATCTATAATTCGAAAAAAACAATTACAAACAATAATACAATTTTAAAAATTCATATCTGTAAAACTATAGTGTAAAATAATATAAACAACATACTAAATTTTTCTAAAATTTGTAAATAACCGCAAATTATCAAATTTTCCACACAAAAAACATTCTAAAATTCAAAAAACAAATACCATACCTTTCAATCTACAATTCAAAATAACAATTGAAAAAAAATGTTAAAACTTAAAAAAATTATACGTTCCAAGCTACAACTCAAATTAACAATAAAAAAAGTACTTTCAAATCTACAATTCAGAATAATATATTTCAGCAAAATATTTAACAATTTTAATTTGCAAAACACTTAACAATACTCTACAATATGTAAAAGCACTCAAAAAAATAAATAAAAAATAATACTAACTATTCCAAAATATTTCCTTCAAAAAACTAACACATTTGAAATAAATGTCCAAATAAATGCAACACATTTGAATATTTCAAATTGCTGGAAAATTAAAAACACTCTAAAATATATCTCACACATTGCATTAACGTTAAGTATGTAATCGAAACAAATGCTTACGGTATACTTAAAATATATCCAAACATCCCAGTTTTCTAAATATCTGAAAATAGACAAAGTGACAAATTGCTTCCTCTACAATTAAATATATCATAATTCTCACAGAAATAAATTACATGCAACACATTTCACTCACATATTGTCTCACATATTACATTCTCTCTAATTATGAAGTAAAAATAAATATTTATGGCATTTAACCTCTCTAAATTAAAGAATATTTTCAAAAAAACCAAATGAATTTCCTCTAATTATAAATTGACTTCAACAAACGATCACATGCTTTACATCCTCCAATTATAAAATTCAAACAAAAATTACAACAAAATACAAACATATATAACCATTTCAACTATTTCATAATATTTCCACATAAAAAAACAAAACACATTTAAAATTGAATTACAATAATTTCCAAATTTAAGCAATCTCAAAAATCCAACCATTCTTAAAACGGAAACATTTTCAATTTCAATGGTTTCCAAACTTAGACAACTTTAAAACGTCACCATTTTCAAATTCAAATTCAAAATCACACGCGCGTCATTTGCCACGCTTAGATCCCTAGAGAAAATATAAATTCACTTCCACAGATTATAGACTGATTTTAAATTGAATTTAATAAATACTCACACAATGTACTCCCTCCGAATATTGAGTTAAATTAAACATTTAGGAAAAACACAAACATATCATCCAATTCGAATAAGTTAATATTTAGAAATAATATAACTAAATTCCCTCCACCTATGCAACTCAAATTAATAAGTACTCAAATTGAACTTACCCCCTCTAATTGTGTAGTTAAATTTAAATAATGCTTCATCACATACATATTTCAAGAAATCACAAATTTATTTGCTCTAAAGATGCATTGCATTTAATAGATGCTAATACAATATATTCATTCTAACCAACGATTTAAATTACATATTTATGTCCAAATAGCAACACCATATTTTAGCATAGCCATAATATATTCCCTTAGATTATGGTGCTAAATAAGATAATTATAGCAAAATGAAACCATATTTCATCATGTCAATTTAACTAACATATTTCGCAATAATATAACTTAAAACCCTCTAATTATGCAATTACACTTACAAAATGCTTGATTAGATAAATACAAACATATAGAATATACAACCCTAAACAAAATACAAACTAAAAAAAACAAAAACACATTTGAAATTTAATTGCAATAATTCCCATATTTAAATAACCTCCAACCATTTTTAAAACAAAATCATTTCCAATTTCAACGATTTCCAAACTTACACATCTTTACAACGTCACCATTTTCAAATTCAAATTCAAAAAAATACACGCGGCATTTGCCGCGTTCATATACCTAGTAGCCTATGAGAGAAAAACGAGCTCTTTGTTACAGGAAGTGGGAAGCCGTTACACATATGTTTTCTAGCAGCGTGCGCCCACGGCGTATCCATACTTCCATAGAGTGACTTAACGAGAGTCATGAATTTCTTTCCCACAGCCTTCTGGGTGATTTTAACTCTGAAATTTTTATTTAATAAAGCTTAGTTGACTTAGTGTCTAAATAAATCAGTTAATAATAGCAAACGTTTTACGTCCATGTCCAGAAATTGTATTGGGTTTCTCCAAAAAAAAAAAAATGGATTGGGCAGAATTTTAACTGGACACACAATGGTAAATAATCCAGCCGGTGACGAGGAGAATTGAGCAATTTAATCAGAAGACTGGCAGCTGGACTCTGTCCTGGCAGTTCCACTGCATCCGCAGCGGGCAATCGATCAGCTTCTTCCCGGCTCGATCAACGCACTGGTACACCTGGAACAGCTGCGTCTTGCCGTCGCCGCCGCGGTTGCAGTCCAGGTTCGCCGTGAACCCTGTCCCCTCCTTGATGGCGTCCCTGATACTACTCAGGAAGTATGTCGCGTTGTCCGACGGCACGATCCTGGCGCCGGTGAGGATGGCGGCGAGGTTGTGCTGCGCCTTGAACCCGAACGCGGCCGAGAAGTAGCCGTGCTGGCCCAGGCCGGAGCAGGTGCCGTGCTTCTTCCACTCGTAGCTCCAGAACTCGAAGCTCTTGCCGCCGTGGCACGCCAGCGTGGGCCAGTTGGCGTCCAGCCCCTTGAGCAGGTCCGTGATCGCCGTGATCTTCAGCGGCTCGCCGTTGTCGCAGAACTCCGGCCAGCACTTCTCTTCCGCCTGTCGAACATCTCCAGGGCGCCGCCGAGCGCGCGCCGGGATGTTGAAGTGTAATATTAGTTAGACTGACACGACTGTAACGGCTCTCTGTAACAGCTCACCCTAGTCAATAGGTTCAGTTAGATCTAGCGATAGTTGTGGCACGCCGTTGCCCATGATCGACTGCACAATCTGCAGTCCTTGTCTATATATTGTAACTCTGTCGTTAAGGAATACAATCATCGAGTGTGATAGAATTCAGTTTGGTATCAGAGTCTTCTTCCTTCTCCTGCATCTCCTTCCTCCTCCAATGGCCGACGATGATTCCCTCACCACCTCTGGACCCCTAGCCAGCACCTCAGTTCAGCTGCTCCCCTCCCCTCCCACCACCGATGGCGTTGACATTACTCGCCACATCAAGTTCAAGCTCGACTCGGCACTCGGCAACTACCACAAGTGGCGCAACCTCTTCCTCTTCGTCCTCTCCAAGTACAACGCTCGTGACCATGTCGAGGAGGAGACCTCTCCTCATCTCGCCGACGACCAGTGGCGCGCCGCCGACGTTGACATCGTCCTCTGGATCTACGCCACCATCTCCGACCAGCTGCAGGACGTCATCCTCGAGGCCGACGGCACGGCCTACACCGCCTGGCAAGCTCTCAAGCACTTCTTCACCGAAAACGCCGAGGGGCGTGAGATCCACCTCGACAAGGAGTTCACCAACGCCGGCCAGGGCGACATGGACGTCGTCTCCTACTGCCGCAAGCTCAAGGGCATCGCCGACCAGCTTGGTGACGTCGGCGCCCCCGTCACCAACAAGAAGCTGACCATGCGCCTCATCGCCGGCCTCGACGAGCGCTTCAAGGTACAGCAAGAAATCTTGGAGACCATGAAGCCCTTTCCCTCCTTCATGCAGGCCCAATCTCGGCTTCAGCTCGCCGAGGAGAAACTTAAGTTGAAGGCCGTGGCGACCCCGCAAGTCCTGCACACCACCAGCTCCGGCAACGGATCGTCCGGATATCGCTTCCACGGCACCTGCTACACCTGCGGCGAGCCCGGGCACATGGCGCGCACCTGCCCTAACGGTGGTGACCGCGTCCAGAACGGCTACGGCCAGCAGGGCCGCGGCGACGGCCAACAGTACAATCGCGGCGGCGATCAGCACCACTACGGACACAACGGCTATGGGCAGGGCTACGGCAACAACAACGGCCGTGATCGCGGTCGTGGACGCGGTCGTGGCGACGACGGCGGGCGTGGTGATCACGGCGGGCGCGGCGGCTACAATCCAGGCTACGGGCATCATTAGCAGCAGTAGCCGGCCTACGGCGGTGGTTGTCCGACTACCTGGGTGCCGCCCAACGCCGCCAACGTCATCAGCCCAGCCCAGCACCACCAGGCGTACACCGTGATCCCCTCCAACAAACCGGCACCGCTCCTGCCGACGCCCACGTTCGACTACTCCGCCATGTACAACTCTGCACCAAGCAACGTCAGCGGCTTCCACCCCGGCTGTCGTGGGTTTGTCACGTCAGATGTCATGGATGACTTCGTAGGTGTGGGATTTGCGCGAGTCAATCGTCTCCGAGCTTGGGATCGCAGGAACAAGGACGAACACAGATTTACCCAGGTTCGGCCCCTCAATGTGAGGTAAAGACCTACTTCCTGCCTACCCTAGATTGGTATTGATATGATATATGTGGTGTTACAATGGAGGCGATCCGATCTGGGAACTCGCCGTAAGAGCTAGGGTTTAGGGCTTGATAGCTTGACCCTGTCTAAGTCCTGCGAGTCCTCTTTATATACACAGAGGCTCGCTAGGTTACAAGAGTTCTACACGAAGCCGATTGCAAGCTTGTCATCCAAGGCAAGTTTTACCACCGACCTTCTGGAGCCTTCCTTTGGCAGGCCGCGATCCTTGATCGGCCCATCTTTTACGTGGCCCAATAATAGCGTGATCATGAAGTCGCTGTTTTGGCCTTGAATAAGTCGCGGGTTAATTATTCCCCCGACATTAGCCCCCAAGTGTAGCCTGAACTTCATGGAATATCTTGATATGTTTTCTTGACTTTGAAAGGTTCCTTGGACGTTTAGGCTGCACTTTTTTCTTTCTAGCTTGCACTTCCTTGCTCTGCGACTCATGATCACGTTGGACTGGTTTTACTCGCACTTTTGGGGCGGCCTTGAAAATGCATCTGACTTCGTGAGCTTCTTACTCTGTCAAGGTTTGCCTGATAGCTTCAACACTTGATGATGACCAATCTTCAAATTTTTGATAACAATATGCTGTAGCCCCCAAGGATTGAGCTGATGTGATTTGACAATCATCTCAATTCTTCTCAGGAGGTTTTGAAGATCGTCACCTGTAGCTTGATGTCATAGATAAGAAACAATTGTTAAGATATAAGCAATTGCAATTGGTGTTGCCGTACTATAAGCAGTACATTGACCTCTAGTTAGGCCTTTCTGAGTCCATTAAGTGGGCACTCGCGCGACTCAGTATTTCCTAGGAACATGTGTGTTCAGGGTCGAGAGCGGCCATGATAGGCAATCAAGCTCGATTGACGCCACACCCCAGTACTTTGGACGCATAATGCAAGTTGCAATCCGACTTAAGGTAAGTTTGATGGTTGCCAGTAGGTTGGCTGTTTCAGGGTACAAAGCCCCCAAGAAACAAATGATATATAGCTATAAGCAGCTTTGTTTATGATGACACATAAGGTCGCGCCTTGGTGGCAACCGAGTGTTATACATAGGGTTGGGTCGCACGTAGGCGGCGATCCCAGTTTGAGACATACGGCCGCGCCTAGGTGGCGGCCGATTTCTGATACATAAGGTACGGCCGCGCCTAGGTGGCGGCCGATTTCTGATACAGGTGTTGCAGGTCGCGCCTAGGTGGCGACCAATTTTGAAGCAAGAGCCCTTAGTGGCTAGGATGATACTCAGCTATAGGCAGCTGGAAAAGATGAAACTTAGCTCTGATTAGCTTTTTTATGTGTAGTAAGGTCGCAGTTGCGCGACGTTCCAAGGGCGAGGCGCTTCTAGACGATCCTCGAAATCATGGCGATCACTGCTTTCTTCTCTCACATCCAGCAGATAGTACGATCCATTGTTTAGTTTTTTGCTGATGATGTAGGGTCCTTCCCATGGAGAAGATAGCTTGTGCATTCCCTTATGGTCTTGCTTGAGTCGCAGCACTAGGTCTCCTTCTTGAAAGGTGCGGGTTCTGATGCGTCTGGCATGATAGCGTCGCAAGTCTTGCTGATACACCGCTGACCTTGATGCTGCCAAATCTCTGACCTCTTCTAATGTGTCCACAGAATCCTGCCGAGCTGCTTCATTATCTGCTTCGACATAGGCCGCAACTCTTGGTGAATCATGTATGATATCGCTGGGCATAACCGCTTCTGCTCCATAGACCATAAAATATGGTGTAAATCCTGTGGATCTATTAGGGGTTGTTCTTAAACTCCATAGCACGGCTGGCAGTTCCTCCACCCAACATCCTGGAGATGCTTCAACCTTTTCAATAAGGCGCGGCTTAATCCCATGGAGAATTTCCTGGTTAGCTCGCTCAGCTTGTCCATTGCTCTGCGGATGTGATACTGACGTGAGGTCCAGCCTTATCCCATTGTTCGCACAAAATATTTGTGTAGCTCCTTCAGAGGTGTTGCTTCCGTTGTCTGTAATAATACTATGGGGATATCCAAAGCGGAATATGACCTTCTTCAAGAACTTGACTGCTGTTTCAGCTTCACAATCTCCCACGGGTTCTGCTTCTATCCACTTTGTGAATTTGTCCACCACGACCAGGAGGTGAGTTTTTCCCGTTGAGGACCGTCTGAAGGGTCCTACCATGTCAAAACCCCATACGGCGAAAGGCCATGTGATGGGTATTGTACGAAGTGCTTGAGCTGGCATATGATCTTGCCTGGCGTATCTTTGACATCCATCACACACTCTGACAATCTGCTCAGCGTCTGCTAGCGCCGTTAACCAGAAGAAACCATGTCTGAACGCCTTTGCCACCAAAGATCTTGACGAAGCATGATGGCCACAATCGCCTGCGTGAATTTCGTGCAAGATTTTTCGTCCTTCTTCTGGTGATACGCATCTTTGGAATGTCCCGCGCACGCTGCGCTTGTATAGCTCATTGTTTATTATTGTGTAGGCCTTGGATCGCCGTGTTATCTTGCGCGCCTCTACTTCATCCTCTGGTAGCACTCCGCGACTTAAATATGCCATGTATGGCTCTGTCCATGCCGGCTGTTCATGCAGGGCTGCGACTAAAGTTGAATCATCCTCTGGCTCTGCGATGTCAATCTCTGCTGGAGGCTTAACTGATGGGTTATGCAACTCATCCAAGAAAACATTGGGCGGGACTGATTGCCTATTGGATCCTAGCCGAGACAAGGCATCTGCTGCTTCATTTTGTCTTCGATCAACATGTTCAACTTGGAAGCCAGTGAAGTGTCCAGCAACTCTGTCCACCTCTCGTCTGTATGCAGCCATGTTTGCATCCTTACTGTCCCATGTTCCAGAAACTTGTTGAGCTACCAAATCTGAGTCTCCAAAGCAACGGATGCGACTGACATTCATCTCCTTTGCTATACGGAGTCCGTGAAGCAATGCCTCATATTCTGCTACATTGTTTGTGCAATTGAAGTGTATTTGGAGCACGTATCTTAGCTTGTCTCCCTTGGGGGAAGTAGTACAACTCCAGCCCCCGAGCCTTGTAGCTGTCTTGACCCATCGAAGTGCATGGTCCAGTATTTTGTTTCTGCCATGGTGGGAGCGACTTGAATTTCTGTCCAATCATTGATGAAATCTGCGAGAGCTTGCGACTTAATTGATGTGCGCGGCTCGTAGCTTATATGGTGTGGACCCAGCTCGATCGCCCACTTGGCTACTCTTCCTGTTGCTTCTCGGTTGCGGATGATGTCTGCCAGTGGTGCCGAGCTGACCACAGTTATTGGGTGTTCCTGGAAGTAGTGCTTCAGCTTGCGACTCGCCATGAATACTCCAAACACTAGCTTCTGCCACTGAGGGTAACGCTGCTTTGAAGCCGTGAGCACTCACTTACGTAGTATACTGGCCTTTGGACTGGGTACTCCTTGCCTGGCTCTTGTCTCTCTACAACCATCACGGCGCTTACGGCACGAGAGTTTGCAGCTATGTACAACAGCATGGGCTCTTATCTTTTGGAGCTGCCAGAACTGGAGCATTTGTCAACTGAATCTTCAGGGCTGTTAAAGCTTCGTCGGCTTCTGAGTCCCAAACGAAGGTATCTGATTTTTCAGCATCTGTATAAAGGCAGGGCTTTTTCTCCCAGTCTTGATATAAAGCGACTTAACGCCGCGACGCAACCGGTAAGTCGCTGTACGTCCTTGATCTTTTCTGGTTTTTGGAGGTCCATTACAGCCTTTATCTTGTCAGGGTTGGCCTCGATGCCTCTTTCTGACACTATGAACCCCAATAGCTTCCCCGCTGGTACTCCAAAGACGCACTTCGTCGGGTTGAGCTTCATGTTATATCTTCTGAGATTTGTGAAGGTTTCTTCCAAGTCACTGATGAGATCCTGGCCTACTTGCGATTTAATGACGATATCGTCCACATAGGCGTGAACGTTGCGACCTATCTGCTCATGCAAGCAACTTTGAATGCACCTCTGGTAAGTCGCACCTGCGTTCTTCAATCCAAAGGGCATGCTTACATAGCAAAAGGCCCCAAAGGTGTGATGAAGGATGTCTTTTCCTGGTCCTCCTTCTTCATCTTGATTTGATGGTAGCCTGAATAGGCGTCTAGAAAGCACAACAACTCGCATCCGGCTGTTGAATCAATCACTTGGTCAATCCTTGGCAAGGCAAATGGGTCCTTTGGACAGGCTTTGTTGAGACTGGTGTAGTCAATGCACATTCGCCATGTGCCGTTCTTTTTCATAACTAGGACTGGGTTTGCCACCCACTCCGGGTGATATACTTCTGTGATGAATCCTGCGGCCAATAGGCGAGCTATTTCTTCCCCTATCGCTTTTCTCCTGTCGTCGTGGAAACGCCGCAGCGGTTGCTTTACTGGCTTGGCCAGGGGGTTCACGTTAAGACTGTGTTCTGCCAATTCCCTTGGCACCCCTGGCATATCTGATGGTTTCCATGCGAAGATGTCCTTGTTTTCCTGAAGGAAAGCGATGAGTGCCCGCTCCTGTTCTTTCTCCATGTGGGCTCCGATGCTCGCCTGCTTGGATGAGTCGCCAGGAACAAGATCTATCTGCTTGGTGTCTTGGGCCGCTTTGAATTTCATTGGTGGTTCGGCAGATGGCGTGGTAACTACGCTCATATCATTGGGATCCACCTGCGACTTATAACTCTTTAGCTCTTCAGCGGCACAAGCTGATTCTGCGAAGGCTGCATCTCCCTCCTCGCACTCTATTGCTTTTTCTCTATCGCCGTGCACTGTGATGACCCCTCTTGGTCCTGGTATCTTCAGCTGTAGGTAAACGTAGCATGGCCTGGCCATAAACTTGGCGAAGGCGTTCGTCCGAACAGGGCGTGATATGGGCTCTGAATTTTACCACTTCGAAGCATATGAACTCGCTTCTGAAGTTTTCTTCCGTCCCAAAGGTTACTCCCAGGGTTATCTTTCCCACTGGCTGTGCTGACTTTCCTGGGACGATGCCGTGAAATACGGTCGTCGTGTGTTGCAGGCTGGAGTCCATGAGCCCCAAGCGCTTGAACGTATCGTAGTACATGATATTTATGCTGCTTCCCCCGTCCATAAGTACTTTGGTTAGCTTGTATCCTGCTACATAAGGTGCCACAACTAGCGCCAGTTTCCCTGGCTCTCGCACTTGTGGCGGATGATCGTCGCGACTCCAAGTGACTGCATGCTCTGACCATTTTAGCCAATTGGGGGTTGCTGGTATCACAGTATTTACCTGCTGGCTTCTGCGACTTAATTTCTCTTCCCTCTTGGAGGTGTTGATAACTATTGTATGGTACTGCCCCACCTGCCTGGGGTTACTCGCATTGTGCGGTCCGGCGCTGAACCATGAGTCGCACCAGGGCTTCCTTCATGGTGGTTTCCCCTGTTGTGTTGGCTTTCTTCTTTCCACTTCTTGTAATAATTACATTGCGCCTTGGTATGGTCTGCTGGCCGCCCGTCGCCTCCCGTGTGAAGATCGCACGGCCGATTAAAAACTTCTTCCATGTTAATTGGACGAGAGCCGATTCCTCGGCCTCTTCCTCGTTGGCCCCTGAAACCTCCACGTGTGTTGGCGACAAGCCCGAGTTTCCTTCTTCACTCTTGCGCTTGTTTTGATTCGCGTTGTTGTGGCTAGTTTGTTGCTGTTGAGGCTTGCTGGTATTTTTCTTTCCTTCAACAGCGGCCTTCTCCTCTTCTCCATCTGACGCATCTCGGGTCTTGTCTGAGCCAGCGTATTTGTTAGCCGCAGCCATTACCTCGCTGAGACTCTTGACTTTGCCCTTCATGCGACCTAACTTATGGATCAGTGGTTCGAACTTACAATTTTTCTCCATGACTAGGACAGCTGAGCTTGGAGGTATGTTGTCTGAGGAGTGTATAATTTCTGCCACCCTCCTCATCCAGTGGCGACTTGACTCGCCTTCCTTTTGAACGCAACGCTCTAGATCTTCTATATTGCAGAGTCGCTTGCAGGTTCCTTGGAAGTTTTTGACGAAAGCGTCTTTCAACTCTTCCCAGGTATTTATGGAGTTGGGGGGTAGATTTTGTAGCCATATGTGAGCCGCGCCCTCCAACATCATGTTGAGGTACCTTGCGCATATCTCTTCTGAAGCATTTAAAATACTCATCCCCATCTCGTAGTTGTTTAGCCAGGTGGTAGGGTCCATGCTGGCGTTATAGTTTGCCACCTTGCGTGGTCCTTTGAAATCTTCAGGGAAAGGTTCCGATCTGATCTTCTCAGTGAAGCATGCCGGACCTTTGAGTCGCGAGGACAAAGCTGTGGATGTGCCCGTAGGGTTGTTAACTTCCACGAGCCGCGTCTGCGTCGTTGGCATGATAGCCTGTGCTTCTGCGGCTTGTTCCTGCTGCCTCTGCGCGACCCTTGATACATCCTCCGGTGGCCGCTTTGGACGCTTCTTTCTGCCGCGATCCCGCGGCCCCAGTACGGGGGGCTGCTGCCCCTCGGCTTCTGCCCTGTTGGCTGTTGTAGGACAGCAGTGCTCAACATCTGTATCGCACGCCGTGCTTCAGTGTTGATTGGGTCGTCGCCTGTTGGTACCATCTGTGTCAAGATATTCGCCGCTGCATACATGTTATCGACCGGGCTTTGGTAGTGGCCTTGTGGGGTATGAAACCTCCTTGGTTGTTGCGATGGTAGTTGCTGGGCTTCGTGGTCAATCGATGGTTCCAAAATCCTTGCGACTGGTTGGTCTCCAGCGGCTGGAGTGGGTGGAAGTTCTATTGTTGGTTGAGTCGCGCGCGCTTGCGCCTGCGAGTCAACTTGTCTTTGAGTCGCGGCGAGCGCGGCTATCCTTTGCCGTTCCTGTTGGATTCCTTGGTTCACCTGTTCGAGCCTGCAGCGCTCTGCTTCCATCCTCCGAACCTCGTACAGGAGCTCGGCCCTGGCGGCCTCAATTTCTGTTGCGCGGACAGCGGCGTTCGCGGCTGACACCGGGATAAGTAGTGGGTTGCCGGGAGGTGTCGATCTTTCGGCTTCTCCCGCAGTTCCTGACGTACTTGCACCTCCGGCCATGTAGACTCCAACTGGTGCCGCCTCTTGTCCTACCACTGGTGCGTAATCCCAGTAACTGTCCTCAAGAGCTGGTATGATGGACCCAAATTCTTGCGAGTCCATGCTCTCCAGACTCTTCTCCGTCACTGGCGAATCCTTCTGCTGAGTCGCCTTCTTGGACTGAGCTAACAGATCCGCCGCCAATGAAACCGACGAAGACATGAATAGATCCAAACGGGATGACGCGACCTGTCTCCAGGTAATCAGCTTCTGGTCCCCAGCTTGAATCGTCAATGAGAGGCGTGCCATCGACCATGATGATGTGGCCAATGGCGAGATCTTCAGCTCCTTTCATCGATCCTGCGCGGAACGTGACGCTCTTGACCGCAGGCCCCACGGTGGGCGCCAACTGTCGTGGGTTTGTCACGTCAGATGTCATGGATGACTTCGTAGGTGTGGGATTTGCGCGAGTCAATCGTCTCCGAGCTTGGGATCGCAGGAACAAGGACGAACACAGATTTACCCAGGTTCGGCCCCTCAATGTGAGGTAAAGACCTACTTCCTGCCTACCCTAGATTGGTATTGATATGATATATGTGGTGTTACAATGGAGGCGATCCGATCTGGGAACTCGCGTAAGAGCTAGGGTTTAGGGCTTGATAGCTTGACCCGTCTAAGCCTGCGAGTCCTCTTTATATGCACAGAGACTCGCTAGGTTACAAGAGTTCTACACGAAGCCGATTGCAAGCTTGTCATCCAAGGCAAGTTTTACCACCGACCTTCTGGAGCCTTCCTTTGGCAGGCCGCGATCCTTGATCGGCCCATCTTTTACGTGGCCCAATAATAGCGTGATCATGAAGTCGCTGTTTTGGCCTTGAATAAGTCGCAGGTTAATTATTCCCCTGACACCGGCGCCGAGTGGGTCATGGACTCCGGCGCAACCACGCACGTCACCAACGCGCAGGGTAATCTCACCTCGTCTCATTCCCCTTCAAACTTAAATTCTCGAAGCATTACAGTTGGCAATGGATCTACGATGCCCATCTATTCTGTCGGATCTACCACCCTTACATCTCGCCCTTTCCATCTAAACCATGTCTTAGTCTCTCCCTCGGTTATTAAAAGTCTTATTTCCGTGCGCAAATTCACTCGTGATAATTCATGTTCTATCGAGTTTGACCCTAATGGCTTTTCTGCGAAGGATCTAGCAACACGGACTACTCTTCTCCGGTCCAGTAGCAGCGGCGACCTATACCCCTTCTTCGGTGATATCCACTCCTCCAACACGGCTCTGACGGTCTCCACCACTCGCGATCTGTGGCATCGCAGGCTTGGGCACCCAAGTGATGATAGTCTTGCTAGGATTTCCCCTACTCTACCCGAACCATGTACTCCCTCTCGAAATAAATCCCCCATATGTGAAGCTTGTCAGCTAGGACGCCAACCACGCCTCTCTTTTCCTACTTCCTCTAGTTTTACAACTTTGCCTTTTCAACTTATTCATTGTGATCTATGGACGTCACCTATCAATAGTTTTTCTGGTTACACATATTATCTCATTGTAGTAGATGATTTTTCACATTATTCATGGGCTTTTCCTTTAAAGAATAAATCCGACACCGCCTCAACTCTTCAACGTTTCTTTGCATTTGTCAAAACACAATTCGATAAAATAATACAATGTGTGCAATGTGATAATGGAGGAGAATTTCTTAACAATGAACTACGGTCCTTTTTAGCTGCCAATGGAGCTTCCTTTCGTTTCTCCTGCCCACACACCTCTCCTCAAAATGGCAAAGCCGAACGCATGCTACGCACAACTAATGATGTCGTCCGAACCCTTCTTGCCCAAGCCAACCTACCACCACCATTTTGGGTTGAAGCCCTTCATACAGCTAACCATCTGCTCAACATTCGTCCCTCATGCACCATTCACCACACCACACCTCATTTTCGATTATTTGGACAACACCCCACCTATACTCATCTCCGTACCTTTGGCTGTCTCTGCTACCCCAACCTCTACGCTACAACACCCCATAAACTCCACCCCCGGTCCACGCGCTGCGTTTTCATCGGATACCCACGCGAACATAAAGGATATCGTTGTTTTGACCTAACCACCCGACGCGTTATAGTCTCTCGCCACGTTATTTTTGACGAAGCAATTTTTCCCTACAAACCCCACGAGCCAGCCACACCAGAACCAACAACCCCAGCTGCCACAGAAAATCCTACCAGAATCCGCCCCGGGATCTGCATACTGCCCCCACCTGCCGCCGCATCCACCCCGGGATCCGTTCCGCACGGATCTTCCCCGTCCACGGTCCGCACCTATCACCAGCTGCCACCTCGCCCCTGACCACGGACATCGACACCACCTCCCAATCATTGCGCACGGGGGGATCCACCTCGTCTGCTGCACCACCGAGCCCACCTCCCACCACTCCCACGCTGCCACCTCACCCCGGTCTGCCCACGCATGCCATTCCAGTACAACCACCCGAAAATGCACACAGAATGCACACCCGCGCCAAACATGGCTATTTGATGCCACGGAGACTTTTTAACCTTGCTACCACCACCGCTTCTACCACAATTTCTCCCCTGCCTTCCTCATATCGCCAGATACTCAAGGATCCAAATTGGCATGCTGCAATGCTCGATGAATTTAACGCCTTGTTACGGAATGACACTTGGTCTTTGATCCCTTGTCCTGCAGGTGCAAATGTGGTTACGGGAAAATGGATATTTCGCCACAAGCTGAACTCGGATGGGTCTCTTTCCCGGTACAAAGCTCGATGGGTCGTGCGTGGCTTTACTCAGGAAGCTGGTGTGGACTATGGTGAAACTTTCAGTCCGGTGGTAAAACCGGCGACCATTCGCGTTGTGCTCTCTCTTGCCACGGCTTAGTCATGGCTCATCCACCAACTTGATGTCAAAAATGCATTTCTCCATGGTAATCTCCAAGAAACCGTCTATTGCCAACAACCTTCTGGTTTTATTGATCCCACGTTGCCTCATCATGTTTGTCGCCTCAATAAATCACTTTATGGTCTTAAGCAAGCTCCCCGCACTTGGTTCCTCCGTTTTACCACATATCTCATCTCCCTTGGGCTTGTTGCCTCCAAATGTGACTCTTCACTTTTTATTCTTCGCCGTGGCACCGCACTCGCATATCTACTCTTATATGTCGATGACATTATTCTCACTGCCAACACCACCACCCTCCTGCGCTCCATCATTGCCTCACTCTCCTCTGAATTTTCCATGACGGACCTTGGTGAATTGCACCATTTTCTCGGCATCAATGTAGACCACAATCAGTCGGGCATGTTCCTTTCCCAACAACAGTACACACTTGAGATCCTTGATTGCGCCAAAATGCTAAACTGCAATCCCCTCTCCACACATGTCGAAGCACGGTCCAAACCCTCTGCTCATGATGGTGCACCTTTTGCCGATCCATACCTATATCGCAGCATAGCCGAAGCCCTGCAGTATCTCACCTTAACTCGCCCTGATATAGCCTATGCGGTGCAGCAAGTTTGTCTATTCATGCACGCTCCACGAACTGCCCACTTTCAGCTCATCAAACGCATCTTGCGTTATCTTAAGGGGACTGCAAACTTTGGTCTGCAACTCTATCGCAACTCCTCTACAGACCTGATCGCTTACAGTGATGCTGATTGGGCGGGGTGCCTCGACACTCGAAAATCTACCTCTGGCTTCTGTGTTTTTCTGGGCAACAATCTTATATCTTGGTCTTCAAAACGACAAGCCACTGTCTCAAGATCGAGTGCAGAAGCGGAGTACAGGGCTGTGGCGAACTGTGTCGCCGAGTCTTGTTGGCTGCGGCAACTCCTGGTAGAGCTTCATCGACCGCCTCAGCGTGCCACCCTTGTTTACTGCAACAACATCAGTGCCATGTACCTCTCCTCCAACCCGGTTCAGCATCAACGGACAAAGCACGTCGAAATAGATCTCCACTTCGTTCGTGATCGGGTGGCACTCGGAGAAGCCAAGGTTCTGCATGTACCGTCCACGTTCCAGTTCGCCGATGTGTTCACCAAGGGTTTACCCTCGCCTTTGTTCAGCGATTTCAGGTCCAGTCTGAACATTTTTCCTTCGGACGTTCAGACTGCGGGGGGATGTTGAAGTGTAATATTAGTTAGATTGACACGACTGTAACGGCTCTCTGTAACAGCTCACCCTAGTCAATAGGTTCAGTTAGATCTAGCGATAGTTGTGGCACGCCGTTGCCCATGATCGACTGCACGATCTGCAGTCCTTGTCTATATATTGTAACTCTGTCGTTAAGGAATACAATCATCGAGTGTGATAGAATTCAGTTCGAGAGGCCTTGCACTTGGCGTAGTTGGGCCACATCCCGTGGATGCCGAACTCCATCGCCGGCTTCCCCGTGTCCGGGTAGCAGCACCCCTTCTTGGTGTCGCAGAAGGAACCTGGCCACTACAAAACCCAATGAACATCGTTAGATTCATCGCTTTTCTGGAAGGAATCGGGCGACTTTACCATTGTGTAACGGGTAAAATCCACAGGCGATGCGATCTTCTAACTCTATACGATCGAACAAGTGAGTCTTGGTGAAAGATTGTTACTCACTTGTTGAACAAGGTAGAAGAAATCGAATTCCTCCGCGGAGGAGACGGCCAGGAGGGAAAGCAGGAGCAGAACCGAGAGCACAGCGATCTTCATCTTCGCTTAACTTTGAATTTTGGAGCTAGCTAGCGCGCAGCTACTTATAACACGATTCAGTCGAGAACAGCACGAACACGCGACATGTATCGTACGGTGTTTGGATAACTGGGATCCGAGGAAAACGGAGATTATGCCATCCATCGGGGCTTAATTTCGTGGAAAACGACGTGCACGCAACAGAAGAATAGGAAAAACAAGTTTGGATAAGATTCCTAACACAGATCCAATTGGTTAGGAGCCCGGCCGCGTGTCGTCTGGCTCTCTCAGATTCGGAAAAAGCCATGAGAATTCAGAAGTCGTTCGCTTCCTTCTCCACGCAAGGTTACAACAAGGAAATCTGTGAGAACATGGGTTATTCTTATGTACTCCCTCTGTTCCACAATATAAGATGTTATAGATTTTTTCCAAATTCATATATACACAATGTATATAGATATATTTTAATATATATGTCCACACTTTTTATTCCGAATTTAGACAATATGTGTAACACCTAAAACATCGTATATTGTGGAACGGAGGGAGTATCTGATTCCTAGCAATTCATGATAGAATAACAAAGCGACAACGTGAGCCAGGACTGAGGAGAAGGAACTAGTAACCGGAGGTTGTTAGAGAAGATCAATCACGGGCACGCCACTAGATTCTTTTTTCCAAGAACACGCAATAGCATTGCGCATCTTCTTGCATTGGGAAAGATGGGAATTTTGATACAAGAGATGCAAGTCACGTGTGACAACGTTACAACTTGCAAAGACCCACCAAGGTTTTGATTCCCGGTAGGAAAAAATCTCCCGAGGGGAGCCAGGTAAATCCCGGCCGGTTACTGGACAAATTTGAAAACCAAAATTCGAAAAAAAAAAATGGTTCTGGGTATGACCATTTACCGAGGGTTCTCGCTAAATCATTTCCCGGTGGTGCTCGGGATATCCTGTTACCGTGCGGTAACGGGATTTCCCGACCGGTAACCAAAAACCTGAGACCCACACAACTTATCAACTTTCACTGCTCGAATTCCACTCTGATGCGCCGACGTGGCTAGGACCCCAAAGTCATGCACTTGTAAAAATAATGTGATTGTTGTGCTTCACCTAGTGAGAGCGCAATGTAAGGACGACCAACGAATTGATCTCCTCCCTACAAGTCGTTGTCATAGCCGCACTGACCTTTGGCACCACATGCAGATGATTATTCATGCGTTGAGACTGAAGCGGTTAAGATAATTTTTTGTTTTGAAAGTGTTAGATTATTTGAGTTGATAGTGTTTTTCTCACTTGTTATTGAGAAACCACCAGCCCCAAAGGGAATTAGAATAAAAGGTAGCCAAAGAAACATAAATTTTGATACAAAAGACATGTCCCATAACATGAAAAAGGAGGAAAAAAGAAATAGAGCTGGCTTGGATAACTAAAATTATTATTATTATTCTTATTATTATTACAAGAAAAATAAATATTCAATACCCTAATTTCCGTTGTTATATCACCGACGTATTGTAGGGTAGATGGTTAGCCCATCTTGGAAAAACCCACAATCTCAATCTAAGGTTATAAGTTTGAGTCACACCACTCTTCTATAGAGTTTGAGAAGCGGGTGAGACATGCAAAGGGCCATAGTTTTTCTCCTCTAAACGCACCTAGCTGAACCCCTAAAGTCTTTAGAAGACAAAAATCTCAAGCCGTCGGCCGACTCTCAAATATACCGACCACGGTCGGTTGGAGAACAAACGATTCCCCACCTCCCGACACCAGCGGCCGCTGCACTTCACCCACCCCTCTCGCGGCCCTGGCCACTTCGGCGCCACCGTGCGTACTTCCGCCGGCTTCCACTCGCCACCATCGACACCCCGTGGCACCCACCGCGCTCCTCCCCCACTCTGATATGGTCGCTGCTGCTCGCCTCGCTGGATTCGATGAATCTACGGTCATCGCAATCATGTTTTGGGGGGATCCATCGGGAGACGGGGACTAAACCTCTGTAGCCAGTCCGGCCGCTCCGCTCCGCCTCTGAGTATGTCTTCTTCCTGTAGGCGTCATCTCGCTGTTCAACCGACAGTCGGTCGTCCGGGGTCAGCCCTCGCCCAGCAGCTCGTCGGCTAGCCTCTGAAATCATCAACTGTGACGACTGTGACCGGTTGGTGCAGCGATGGATCTCGAGCACGAAGAAAATCTTGGATGGATTTTTTTCAACTCTGAAATGGACAAAGTGAGTGGTGCAATTTTATGCCTATAATCTTCAATTCAAGAAGTTTGGAACTCTATGTTTGCTTTACTGTTATGCAGAAAGGTTGCATGTTTGGGTATTGGGAACAAGAGTACATTGATCTATTGATCGGCCGTAATGCTCTAGATGTCGGTGCACTAGTTGTTACGGATGAGAGAACGGATGACGCAGAATCCAAGATTGAGGAGGAAGAGAAGGCGATATGGAACGGAGAAGAGCAAAAATAAAGCCAATGAATATAAGGAGATGGAGAAGTTATTTATGGAAATTGTAGGAGCAATCAACCAAGTTGTGTTCCTATTGAAAAGTGTATAATTTTTCTTGTCTTCTTCTTTGGATCAATTCTATTAGCAAATAATTTGTGAAACATGTGACCAATATGTCGATTAATCAATTCTTTAGTAGCGAAGTTTAACTCCATAGCACAAGAAAAATGGTTTTGTGTTTTTTTTTCAAAGTTAAGTTTTAAGGGTTTGGTTAGAAACGACACTTTTTAGAGGAACAAAATATACTCTGAAGCCATATAAGGGACTAAATTTTGAGTGATCGGTTACAGATGCCTTAGGCTCTTTATTTTTCTAAGCTCTGAACCGGGCTAATTAATGGGCCTGAAATCTCAAATATCCACTGCACCATCCTTGTTAGGAAGGCAAGCAACGTGATATAAGCCCACTTAGCTCCAACCATGGACTTTTTTGCAGGCTTAAGCAACAGTTACTGATTGGACAAGAGCAGCCTGGTCCATCACAGCTTGAGCCGATGCCCATTGAGAATTACAGAAGAGGAGGACATCCACTAAAAGAAATGACCAGGACATGGTTGAATTCAGTTATTCACGTCCGTACTTCATGTATCAATGTGAGTGAGTTGTATAGGAGTAGCAAGTCTGCAATTGCTGGAAGGTGAGCACTTCCGATGGAAGTGAGGTGGTCGCGTCCATTATGTGCATTAGAACGTATAGACCATACAGCTCATGTTGAACATTATATGCCTTCTTTTTTTATTGTGCTCAGTCGTTTTGAGATCTCACTATTATTCTACTTCTATGAAAGTTAAAACTGGCTGTGAAGTTTAGATAGAGCCGTTGAAACATTATAGAAATGTAATATGAGAGGAATATAATGTGCTAGAAATAAACATCAAGTCAAGATGGCCGAGTTGGTCTAAGGCGCCAGTTTCAGGTACTGGTCCGAAAGGGCGTGGGTTCAAATCCCACTCTTGACATAATCTTTATTTTTTCATTTTTCGACAGCTCACCTCTCTCGTTCTCACATACGGCCACGGCATCGTCCAAGTAAGATAAATCACACACACACACGGCTTCGTCCAAGCAAGATAAAGTATCTACCGTTCACCTCTCGACCCAACGCAAACGATTCCGTTGTCTTCAGTTCCATTCCTCAATGAAGGCAAACATAGCCGGTCTCTAATCCCTTTCTTGAAACGTGCCCGGTGAAACGCCGCAATGCCTTCACGGATAAGCACGCAAGCAACCAACTTCCATCTTTGACACCCAGCTGAACGGTGCCGAGATCGTCTGAACTTCCTGCCAGAAATCTTCAGTGTCATACATGCAGAAGTTTCAGCTTGGCCTCAAAGACGACGATCTGTGCATCCTCAAGCTGAACCTGGCCAGATGGCTCGGATCTCTGCAATCCGTCGGTCGGCATCAGAATTTGTCGCCGCCTCTTAGATGGGCGCCATCTCCTGTCACTGTCGGTCGGCATGGACACAACGACAAATGTCAACACAGAGATCTTAGCATCAAATACTCGCCGCTTTCGGAGTTATTGGGCCTGTTTTGCTTAATTCATCTACTAGCAAACAGTGTCTCTGCTGAACTTATCGTCTTGCTAACCTATGGCCTGCTGCCACATTTTAATTCCGCTGCTGATATTCTTGTGTCGGAAAACCCCTAAACCTGCTGGTGTTGCTATCAACTTCTTCTACCATGCTCACTTTCGTCTCATTCCTAACTGAATTTTGGCGTCGAAATGACAGTTTTTTGTATAGAGAGAGACAGAGATAGAACTCGAAATGACAGTCTGACATAGGCTACTTTTTCTAAAATTTAGTTGAATACTACTACTGCTTGTAGCGCTCAGTTTTGTCGTATCAGTTAAATCAGTACTGTGGCGACTTGCACACCTGTTTGATGGGGTAATAGAGTTACAGTACTTGACTGTATTCATTACTCCTGCCAATCTGTTCTTAGCTGTGCCAACATTCCTGAGGCTAATTCCAGACCTGCATGATAGCCTGACCACATAACTAGTTTTCTCACTACAAGAAGTGCTTGAATTGCCTTCTTTTTGCCCTATCACTAGAAACCTTCTAGAATTTGTGGACCCTCACTAATACGGGCTCTTTAATGGGATACACAATAGTAGTGTAAGTACACTATCAATCAGAGATTTCATAAATGAAGTTTGACATCTGAAGACGACTTTGAGTTTGGGATTTTCGCTAGTAGATAACATCAATGAAAGCTAGTAGTACTACCTACTTCATGATCCATCATCTATTCTTGTACTATAGCTTAAAATCAACATGTACAGATAAAGCAAGATCATGTTTATAAGGTAAATGCAGGGCGATGCATGCGATTCAGAGCTGGATTCAAATATGACCTTGTAAACATCATCTTGCGGGTTTATAAGCTTGATGCTATCTCTTCCGGGTTTTATAAACTCTGGTGTCAGTTTACAATCATCTGAAAGACTGAAACAGACACAGTGCTATGTCGAAGGAATCGTATGACATCCTAACCAGATAACTCACAAGTCACAACTAGCCTGTCAAACGTGTGGTTCTGTCAAGTCTGTTGGGCCTGAAATGTCAAGAGCCCATAACTCACCACATCAATACCCTTGTCGGGCGTATACATTCTCACCTTGACCTCTTCTCCGCTCCCAGATCATTGAAAGCTCCTGCCTACCAGTACCAGGGGTTGAATTTTTTGGCGCAATTCATGTGGGATCAGGCGTACTGTTCGCTTTTTTTAAAGTGAGACCCTGAATCTATGATGAATTTGCTATCTCTTCTGCCAAACATGTAAATGAACCGAGAAGTTGCAGTGATCATCTGAACACCTCACATGGTTTCTTATTATGTTCACACATTTTTCCGTTATTTATTTATGTACCAAGCAGAACAACTTGTGAGATACGTAAGAGTTTCCTAGCTTCAACGTGTCGTGTGTCCACGGCATTGACATGTGTAATGTAGAGCCGCTTTCAGATTGTGTGAGCACGACACCGATGCGGCTGGACAGTGGCGACGAGAGAGATAGACACGCGAGTAGGCTGTCTAGAATCGTCGATGGATTTAGAATCCTAGCACGCCTTGGTTTTTTTGTTTGTTCTTCATAAGTGAGAAATCCTACTAAACACGCTTAGATAGTTGACTTGTTTTGAATGATTTTGTAGTGCTGTGGCCATGCTTCAGTGGAATGGGCCGGAAACAGTGCTAACAATTCATGTGGACGCATGACGATGTTGATCGTTGGCGAGACAAACGCCCCGGCCGGCCGGCCCAACCCAGTCATGGGAGCCGAGGCAGACCACACAGCGAGATGATGGGTCGCGTCTAGCTCGGCGGGCGGCCCCCACGCGCTCAAGAAGAGAAATTGATCGGACGCCATGAGACACGGACATGGTCACGGCCGTGGCACGAGCCGATCGACGGCGACGTCCGCCTCCGCCGGGTGCAGCGCACTCACCGACTGCCCGCATGCACGCCCATCCTCACAGTCGGCGCCCAGAGAGAGCCCCGGCCGGCGACGGCGAGGACTCCCACGTCTGATGTTGGAGGAGCAGGATGGGTGTAGTGTGAGTCGCCGGGGCCGGCGGCTGATGCCTGATGCAGTGTTAATTAGTTGATGCCAGCCGCCCACGAGTCCATGACTGACATTGTGCTTCGTCAAGGACGACATGCATGTATAGTTTGATCATCTGCACAGATCGACAGGGCCGGCGCACATAGCGACCTGACGAGGATTACTGCAGGCGTCATGCATGGACGACTCATGATGGCTCCGGCCATCTTGATGTTCTTCGTCTTCATGTTGTCATGGGCCACTTCCTCCGTTAGATCCCTCTCGTACGAATAAGACTGGATTTATTTCGACCAGTCTACAGGGCACATGACTGGATCCACTGCACCGGGCATTGGAGCTCCTACCGCCTTCGCCGCCCGATCTAGAAGAAAACCCAAACGCGTTGAACTGCGAACGGCGGCGACTGCATGCGCGCGGGAGCTGCCTCGTGTTGATCGTTGATTGAGACTTCGTTAGAGTATGGCATGTACGGCCGTTTACGGTAGCATAGGATAGGATAGTTAGGATCTATGTACTCCAAGTCGGTGAGGCTTAATAATACATTTATCATATTTCGTTAATCTCATAATTCTACATGGTATTAGAGCGACACGATTCTAGACCTAGCCGTCACCGCGCTTCCGCTCTGTGTCGCCCTCGAGGAGATCGATCTCCATGATCTCTCCGGGGCCACGCCGCCCGTACCTATGGTTAGTCCGCCGTTCGTGTCGATCGGCTGCCCTAGAGTCTTTTTTTTCGGTCTTTTGATCCGGTTTTTCTCTCTCTCACCGGTCTGTTTTTTATCGGCGTTTATTTTTTGGGTTCCCGATCTAAGATCAGTTTGCGTCGCCCACCGCCCGTCGCCTTCCCGTGCCTCTATTCCGACAACGGCATCGACCTACACTGGCCCCCTCCTCGACACCGGTCATCATGGCCGCTCGGCCGGCCGCTGCGCCTGCCTTGGTAGGCTGTCGCGGCTGAGTCGCCAGCGTCGACTCCATACCGGTCGGCTCCTTCAAGCCGGCTATCGCGGCCAACTCGCCGGCGCGACTCCGCATTGACCAGCTCCTCTCCACCGACCGCGCAGCAAGGTTGGACACGCCGTCCAAGGGACGCCTTGACGCGTCGCCGCCGGCTTCCCTCGCCTGCACGGTCTCCATCGCCGGTTCGTCTTCGCCGTTATCAACCGGGACTTCAACGACAACGTTCGCCATCATTTCGGGGGTCACGCCGCCGGGTTCTTCCTCGCCTACCTCAAGTAACGCCGCCGCAGTTCTACAGGTAACCTGCATGGCCACTTCAGGCCGTCGCAGGTCCCGCCGACCACCCTTGTCCAGGCGTCCAGCATGGCCACTCCAGGCCGCCGCTGCCTTCTAAGTCTTCGTCCACCACGACCTCGTCGCCAGCGTCATCATCCTCGTCCCCGACTACGTCTACTCCGACAACCGTAGACTGCATCGGCACCTCCCTCTTTGCCGCTCTGCGCCCCGCAACCGACCAGGAGGCCTCCTCTGCTAGTCCCTCCGACACTGGTGTATGGTTCACGGTGGTCCCTGCCCCCGCATGCACGGTACTGGCAACACCGGTGTGTGCCTTCGTCCCCGACGTGTCCCGGGTCTGGCAAACCCAGGTCGGCGCCTCGTCTTCATCGGCTTTGACAACGTCTTCGGCATCGACTCCCTCCTCTATGGCTGCCTCGACCACGTCACCGACTTCTTCTTTGCGTACTCGGTTCTGGCAAAATCAGAGTATGCCTTCGTCCCCGACGTGCGCCTTGTTCCGGCAAAACAATGGCCGCACCTCGTCCTCGACGGCTCGGACCACGTCGTCTTCGGCATCGGCATCTCCTCGACGACTGCCTCAACGCGTCTCCGTCACTCTCCTCGCGTACTATGCGCTCGCGGCTTCATGTGCCTCTACTTCGACACCGGCAACCCGACCACGGCGACCCCTCGCACGGCTACCACGACCAAGGCTGCACCGCCCAACGCTCTCGGCTCCCTCGACATAGGCACAAAGGGCTATCACCTCGCTTGAGCTCCTCAACAGCTTCCTCTACAGTCCAAGCATCAGCGCCGCGACACCGTCCACGACGTTCTCGCTCCTACTACGGGGGGATGTCAGCCCACTGGTGTCTACTTCGGTTTATCTCCAGTCTGACCGTTCGCGACGTTCTACTTGTTCACGACGCTACTGCTACGACTGCGGGGATGTTAGAGTATGACATGTACGACCGTTACGGTAGCATAGAATAGTTAGGATCTATTTCCATATATTCCCTAACTTGTCGTCGGTGAGGCTCAATAATACATCCATCATATTTCGCCAATCTCATAATTCTATAGGCTTGACTAGATTTGACATCCAATCTATCCCACTCCACATCGACGCATCGTGTCCTGATTAATCCAGTCACCGGCGATTAAACCAAAGTTAGCAAGTCCCCTTTGAACTAATCACTCGTCGCTAGCTCGTTGTACAAATAATTAACTTCGAGGAGACCTGTGACGCTGCGAGGTCAATGCCTGGAGCCATCAACTTGATGACCTGAGCTGAATTCCGATCCCCGTGGGCCGTGGAGTCTTAGAATTGTAGGCTAATTCCAATCCTGAGTACTGATTATTAATTAGTCAGACCTAGCTTAATTATTAGTCCTACTATGTGATAGGCTAATGCTGCTTCGCCATGGACTCCTTGCTGAAAGACCCATGTCGCAAGTCAATTTAGGACTGACACGAGTCAGTAGCCCGTGTCGATCATCGGGCCGTGTGAAACCTGGCGCAGCTGTTTTCAAAGTTTCCGGCTTGGTAATTGATCTCTCGTTTCTGTTTTTGGTTTATCAATGTGCCGTGCGAAATTGTGGGTTTTCTGCGAGCATACTATCCTGGAGTAAGCTAACTAATCAATGATCACACGCGGTAAGGTAGAGCCGTAGACTAGAGAGAGAGGACACGAGGTACAGCCGAGCTGGAAAAGCGGCTTGGTGGAGTGTTCTTCGCTTTCGTGCTCTCACGGATCCAGCACCACTAGTGGCAAGCCAACACCATGGACGCTCTGACCAAGTCTCACTCTGTCTGAACAGCGTTCTTCGAGTGATTTGAACAGCTTAACTCACTATCGTGGATCAGCATCGCTGAGTAAAAGCTTATGCTCGTACTGTCTGACGAACATACAAACGCGTTTCATCTGTCCCGCAGGCGTCCTCCAGCAGCCGGCCGGCCGGCCGGAGTTTAACCGGCAGGCAAGGACGGTACTACTGCGTCCTAGGCGTCGTCTAGGCCACATCAATTCAATTCTCCGGATGGGGAGTGGACTGAAGATCGGCCCGAGCACATGCGTGTACGTATATATCGGTTTGACCAAGTCTGTCTGGCAGAGCTAGCTAGGCCGATATGGCACCGCCATTGACAGCAGAATTCAGACGACATGGAGGGGACTCCCTCCGTGACCTAGCTACGAGCCTGAACAGCAGGCCAGCAGCAGATCTGCTGCTACATGTTCTCCGTTTTCTTTCGGCCATGTGCGACGAGTAAATAGCCATGAGGCTACAGGATTCCAAATGCAGCATTTCCGGAATTGTCACGATGAGATTTCATCAGCATACCCGACAGAAAATAGACTAGTGGAAATTGGAAAACCTAGGATAGTAAGGCCTCCTTGATTCGCATGATGGAAAAAAAACGCGGAATAGGAATTCTTTAAAACAGTCAATGATAGATTTGCAATAAACTATAGTACATAAGATTTCTTAGGAAAAATTCCTACGGATTAAACAACCACCAAACGAAATATATATTTATATATATTATATGGAATTCAATCCTCCACAATTTCTAGGAAAATAATTTGAATCGAAGAGGTCTAATGGAAGTGGTTTTTTTCCTCGGAAAGAGAGATTACGTCCTCTGCATCGAAATGATTCACACATCCAATTTTTGTTGCAAAGTTTCAGTACTCAAGGTTTACATCTCGCGGATCACACCATTTGAGACAGGAATCAGCCATCCAAATAATGAATACGAGCAACTATGCATCATGTAGTTTATTAAAATGTCGCCAGCCACTCTGATTGAAGATATCTCGTACGGCCGCCATCACACGAGTGCATGCAAAATCCATATGTTTCCTTTGCTCCACAGGAAGGAGGAAGAACCACGTGTTAATCCAATATGTTGCTTTGTGACTAACCAACTGAAATGAAAGCCACTCCAATTTTGTTAAAAATATTTCATTTCGGCCATTCTAAATTGGCCAAAGTAAAGCACAAACCGCGCCTGAATTCGAGTTTTGGTCGATTTATCAATCCATCAGAAAATTAAAGCATGTTTGTGATGTTGGGAGGAGGTGGTATATTAAATGTGAAATGAACAACTCTCAAATTAGAGACTGAGAGCATGCTATAAATAAATGTTTTATAAACTCATCAGAATCATCCTTCTTCCACCCTGCCTGTGCCACTATCATATAGTGCTTATCCAGTGAGCTCACATGAGCTGAAGGTCGTTCCTCATCTCCGACGTATTGAGTTTCTGAAGTTGGTACATTAAACTTAAATCCATCAGCGAATCTTTCTATGGTAGAAAAGTTGAAACAAAGAGTCAGAATCACCTATGTTGCTAAAGACATGAAAAGTGTTTGGGCCTGACAACAAATTGGAAAACGGTATTAAGAAGAAAAATTAGACAGACAAATCCTCACATAGACACGCAGTAATGCTTATGTGCTACAGTTGGAGTTATCCAGATAATACAGGCTCAGTTGCCCAAGCTGTCTAAAAAAACATTGATATATCATATATGTTCATGGTGCAGAAGCTCATGCTTCTTTCGAAAGACTTTCTCTGGCTAATTATACCTATGAACCAGTCATTCTCATCCGGTTCTTTATTTGGTCTTTAACACACTACCCGAGTACATATAAACCAAGTTGGAGTATGATGACTACGGGCACTTAAACTACAATGCAATTTCTATCTGGATTCAGCTACAGTGGTTAAGACGGATACTTATAAGACCCGCTCATGAGCCCACCCAATTTGTGAGGAGAAGCGGGGATTCGTATTTGGGATAATCATGCTCCTGATTGTATTTTCTTCATAAATGCTTGTAAGACCGCTCATGACCTCACCAAATAGGAATATAATAATGTTTAAAACCACCACAGCTAGGATACAGAAAGACCAATCAAGTTTATATAGGGCAAGAATTTAGCTAAACACTCGACGGGACATTCAGGTTTCAGTAAAGATAATATCATTGACTGTACCTTGAGTGGAAACTTCCTTTCTCTGGCAGATGGGTTGATCAAACACTTGGATTTCATAGACTCCAATGTAATGTCCTCACTGTCCTTGAACCCACGCTGCGCTATATATGTCTCTCAAATTGAACGACCCATACTTTGGCAACGCGATTTGCATTCCTGAAAAAGGGAAAAAGCATAGCACAAAGATAGCCGGAGGATGTAACTTGATTAAGCAGATATGCAGAAGCTGCAAATTTGCGTTGTTATGTATTGGAGAATTTAGGGCAACAAAAATAAACATAGTTTACTTGATATTTTCTCAATTTACGCCAGCTTGTTGCCGCATGTACTACTTAACTCTGCTTGATGTTTTCTGAATTAGCAGTGTATCCGATTCTTTGTAATCCGTTTATTGTCTGCAAGCACTGCTACGCTAGTAGTATGTGAGTTTGTAATTCTCTATTTTCCAGTCCAAGACCAACAAACAACGACACAATAGCAGATTCCTAAATCGCAGATTCCTAAATCTCAATCCCCATCCCAAAGCAGAGTAATTCGGAATCGGTCGCCGTATTAGCATGATTGGAAGGTGTTAAACTCTGAAAACTGTGTGTGTTATATGGCCAGCGAACCTGAGGAGCACGAAGCAAAATCCTTGAATACGAACTGATAAAATATAACTGAGATAGGTAGGTACCCGCCTTCCCCAGCAAATCTGCTCTCTGACTCCCCGTACACATCAGACCACACATAAACAAGCAAGATCCCAGTTTCATTCAGAGAACTACGTACCTAGTTGCTTCAGGTGTCAACTCCAAATCTGGTTGAGATGTGCTTGGTTTCTTCATCTGCTGCTACTTCTGCTCCTCCTTTGAGATGGGACGGTCACCTAATCTTCCATGCCCTCCCTGCTCAGCTGGTGCTTGGTCGCATAGATCACGGCCATGGCAGCCGCAGGAGTACCAGGTATTGGGAGAACACTACATAGAAAGAAGAAGCCTACAATTTGCTACAGTGAAGAAATGCTCCAATGGAGGGATGTCGATGACCACAGGGACAAAAAACGAAGAGGGGAAGCCAGAAATCAGAGCAGGAGCTCACCGGGAGGGAGCTGATGTAGTCGTACAGGCTCGAGGGCGACGGCGACCTGCTGCAGACGACGAAGACGTGCGGTAGTCGTACACGCTCGAGGGCGACGGCGACCTGCTGCAGACGACGAAGACGTGCAGAGCCGCACGGGCGTAGAGGAGGGCAATCTTGGCGACGACGGACTGGGGCGCTCCCAGCTCGATCTTGATGGCTGAGAGGAGGAGGGAATCGAGGCGTCGCGCCCGCGCGTTGCAGCGGTCGGAGTACGCGTGTACGCGGGCGCGCTTGGCCGCCGCTCGCCGGCACCCGTGCCTGGCCGGGTGGCCCCGTGCCTGGCCGGGTGGCTCGCCCATGGCGCGTGCATCCGCGCCGCCGTGTCCCGGCGCCGTAGGCACGGCCGCCCGCGTGCATCTCAACGCCGCCGCCGGTCGCCGCCGCGATTTTAGGGTTGGCCTTTCTGTGGAGTGGAGAAAATGGTATTTTGTTGCAGGAAGGTTCCTGGAGTTTGCTTATTTTGCAACTAAGTCTTTTGCGGGCGGTTTTCTGCAAAATGGCGTGCTGGAGGCGACGTGGCGGCGCCCGATTGGTAGAAATCCAGTTGCTACAGTGGTACTGTAGCTAGCACGAAAATTGGCGCGATCTGGACCGTCGGACGCGTCGATCGGACGGCTAGAGGATTTCGGGCGACGTGGACAGCGGGAGAGGCCGAGGTTTCCTCCAACTTTATATACTAGGGAACTAGGGAATGGCATGTACGACGTTTACGGTAGCATATGATAAATACATATGATATATTATCATATGTACTCCAAGTCGGTGAGGCTTAATAATTATTTATCATATTTCGTCAATCTCATAATTTTACATGGTATTAGAGCGACACGATTTTTGACCTAGCCGTCACTGCGCTTCCGCTCGTGTCGCCCTCGAGGAGATCGATCACCATGATCTCTCTCGGGGCCGCGCCGCCCGTACCTATGGTTAGTCCGCCGTTCGTGTCGATCGGCTGCCTAGAGTCTTTTTTCCGGTCTCTTGATCCGGTTTTTCTCTCTCTCACCGGTCTGTTTTTGATCGGCGTTTCTTTTTGGTTTCCCGATCTAAGATCAGTTTGCGTCACCCACCGCCCGTCGTCTTCCCGCGTCTCTACTCCGACACGGCATCGACCTACACTGGCCCCTCCTCGACACCGGTCATACCGGCCGGCTCGTTCAAGCCGGCTATCGCGGCCAACTCGCCGGCGCCGACTCCGCATTGACCAGCTCGTCTCCACCGACCGTGCAGCATGGTTGGACGCGCCGTCCAAGGGACGCCTCGACGCGTCGCCGTCGGCTTCCCTCGCCTGCACGGTCTCCATCGCGGTTCGTCTTCACCGTCATCAACGGGACTTCAACGACAACGTTCGCCATCATCTCGGGGGGTCACGCCGCCGGGTTCTTCCTCGCCTACCTCGAGTAACGCCGCCGCAGTTCTACAGTTAACCTGCATGGCCACTTCAGGTCGTCGCAGGTCCCGCCGACCACCCCTTGTCCTGGCGTCCAGCATGGCCACTCCAGGCCGCCGCTGCCTTCTAAGTCTTCGTCCACCACGACCTCGTCGCCAGCGTCATCATCCTCGTCCCCGACTACGTCTACTCCGACAACCGCAGACTGCATCGGCACCTCCCTCTTTGCCGCTCTGCGCCCCGCAACCGACCAGGAGGCCTCCTCTGCTAGTCCCTCCGACACTGGTGTATGGTTCACGGTGGTCCCTGCCCCCCGCACGCATGGTACTGGCAACACCGGTGTGTACCTTCGTCCCCGACGTGTCCCCGGGTCTGGCAAACCCAAGTCGGCGCCTCGTCTTCATCGGCTTCGACAACGTCTTCGGCATCGACTCCCTCCTCTACGGCTGCCTCGACCGCGTCACCGACTTCTTCTTTGCGTACTCGGTTCTGGCAAAATCGGAGTATGACTTCGTCCCCGACGTGCGCCTTGTTCCGGCAAAACAATGGCCGCACCTCGTCCTCGACGGCTCGGACCACGTCGTCTTCGGCATCGGCATCTCCTAGACGACTGCCTCAACGCGTCTCCGTCACTCTCCTCGCGTACTATGCGCTCGCGGCTTCATGTGCCTCTACTTCGACACCGGCAACCCGACCACGACATCGACCACGGCGACCTCTCGCACGGCTACCACGACCAAGGCTGCACCGCCCAACGCTCTCGGCTCCCTCGACATAGGCACAATGGGCTATCACCTCGCTTGAGCTCCTCATCAGCTTCCTCTACAGTCCAAGAATCAGCGCCGCGACACCGTCCACGACGTTCTCGCTCCTACTGCGGGGGGATGTCAGCCCACTGGTGTCTACTTCGGTTTATCTCCAGTCTGACCGTTCACAACGTTCTAGTTGTTCACGACGCTACTGCTACGACTGCGGGGATGTTAGAGTATGGCATGTACGGCCGTTACGGTAGCATAGGATAGTTAGGATCTATTTCCATATATTCCCTAACTTGTCTTGTACTTCAAATCGGTGAGTCTCAATAATACATCCATCATATTTCGCCAATCTCATAATTCTACAGGCTTGACTAGATTTGACGTCCAATCTATCCCCACTCCACATCGACGCATCGTGTCCTGATTAATCCGGTCACCGGCGATTAAACCAAAGTTAGCAAGTCCCCTTTGAACTAATCACTCGTCGCTAGCTCGTTGTACTAATAATTAACTTCGAGGAGACCTGTGACGCTGCGAGGTCAATGCCTGGAGCCATCAACTTGATGACCTGAGCTGAATTCCGATCCCCGTGGGCCGTGGAGTCTTAGAATTGTAGGCTAATTCCAGTCCTGAGTACTGATTATTAATTAGTCAGACCTAGCTAGCTTAATTAGTCCTACTATGTGATAGGCTAATGCTGCTTCGCCATGGACTCCTTGCTGAAAGACCCATGTCGCAAGTCAATTTAGGACTGACACGAGTCAGTAGCCCGTGTCGATCATCTGGCCGTGTGAAACCTGGCGCAGCTGTTTTCAAAGTTTCCGGCTTGGTAATTGATCTCTCGTTTCTGTTTTTGGTTTATCAATGTGCCGTGCGAAATTGTGGGTTTTCTGCGAGCATACTATCCTGGAGTAAGCTAACTAATCGATGATCACACGCGGTATGGTAGAGCCGTAGACTAGAGAGAGAGGACACATGGTACTACGGCCGAGCTGGAAAAGCGGCTTGGTGGAGTGTTCTTCGCTCTCGCGCTCTCACGGATCCAGCACCACTAGTGGCAAGCCAACACGCATGGACGCTCTGACCAAGTCTCACTCTGTCTGAACAGCGTTCTTGAACAGCTTAACTCACTATCGTGGATCAGCATCGCTGAGTAAAAGCTTATGCTCGTACTGTCTGACGAACATACAAACGCGTTTCATCTGTCCCGCAGGCGTCCTCCAGCAGCCGGCCGGCCGGCCGGAGTTTAACCGGCAGGCAAGGACGGTACTACTGCGTCCTAGGCGTCGTCTAGGCCACATCAATTCAATTCTCCGGATGGCGACTGGACTGGAGATCGGCCCGAGCACATGCGTGTACGTGTATATCGGTTTGACCAAGTCTGTCTGGCAGAGCTAGCTAGGCCGATATGGCACCGCCATTGACAGCAGTATTCAGACGACATGGAGGGGACTCCGTGACCTAGTTTTTTTTTATTTTAGATAAAGGGCTTTATTACTCAATAGTTTAAGTATTACACCCTCCGTGACCTAGCTATGAGCCTGAACAGCAGCAACAGCAGGCCAGCAGCAGATCTAGTGCTCTGCTGCTACATGTTCTCCGTTTTCTTTCGGCCATGTGCGACGAGTAAATAGCCATGAGGGACATAATCTGCAACCCCGGATCACATGAGTCTACATGCTTCTAAATGCAGAAAAGGCAAACCAGAGGGCGACTTTTTTCCGCCGGTGATTCCGCCGTCCTCTTCCCGTCTGTCGGCCTTGGTGTCGTCGGAGGGGAGAGGAGGGCCGGGTCACCGGACGGATAT
This sequence comes from Poa pratensis, assembly GCA_947311845.1. NCBI lineage: Eukaryota > Viridiplantae > Streptophyta > Magnoliopsida > Poales > Poaceae > Poa > Poa pratensis. Next base: position 20,042,834 of record CAMZMU010000091.1, on the reverse strand, counting down.
GTGTACAGCTAGTCTAGTGTAGCTAGTCTGTTAGGGTTTCTGCCGTCCTCCGTTTCGGCTCCGGCGGTGATGGTGGCGGCGGTGAATAAATCTGCTCGGGATCTGTCTTTGCTAGTCTCCTTCGTGACGGCCGGCGATGGATCTGTGGGCAACCTGGCTTCTCGAGGCTGGTGCGGCGGCGGCGCCGGCCTGGAGGTGGCTTTTGTGCTCTGGTTTCGTCGTCGCGGCATCGTGTACTCCGGCGATGCTGTGAAACAACGGAGCTTCCCTAGGAGTGCTCCTTCGTCAGCTGTATGTGCTGCTGTTTGCTTGCAGGTCTGGTGGCTGGTTCTTGCCGGTGTCGCCGACCTGACTGCCGGGCGGGATCGGGGCGTGTCCCCCGCCGATGCATCTTCTCTCTGCTTCAGATTCCGGCGTCTGCGTCGGATGATTCTTGCGGCGATTTCAACGAGGCTTGGTCCTCTACAGGTTCTTCCCGGTGACTCAGTTGCGGCCTCCGGTTGCCTCGGCGTTTTCTCCAATGAGGGACGCGGTTCCTGCGGGCGGCGACCGACCGTGCAGCTAGCAGAAGGATCCATGGATTCGGGTGTTTTTTTACTTTTCTTAGGGTCCTTTCTGTAAACTTTGTGACAGCTGTTCCAACTCTGGAACACTCTTGTATCTCTGTTTTCCTTACTTAATATAGTCCAGTTTGTTGGTGTCAAAAAAAAAACATGCTTCTAAATGCAGCATTTCCGGAATTGTCATGACGAGATTTAATCAACATGGCCAACAGAAAGTAGACTAGTAGGTTCCTCAAAAAAAAATAGACTAGTGGAAATTGGAAACCCTAGGATTGTAAGGCCTCCTTGATTCGCATGATAGAAAAACGCAGGGATAGTAAAGGTAAAGGATTCTTTAAAAGAGTCGGTGAATTGTTCGACCATTCTAAATTGGCCAAAGTAAAGCACAAACCCCGCCTGAATTTGAGGTTTGGTCGATTTATCAATCCATCAATTTTAAAACATATTTGTGACGCTGGGCGGAGGTGGTATATCAAATGTGAAATGAACAACTCTCCAATTAAATAGAAAGCCTATAAATAAATGTTTTATAAACTAATCATAATCATCATATTTCTTACACCCATTCCAATGTCTCTTCGCTTGGTTATCTTTGGTCAGTTGAACTTTCTTGTGTAAAAAACACATAAAGATCTTTACCTTTAGTTGTACTTTCAATTCACATAAGTATTTACGTAAAAAAAACTAGTGTGACCATTCATATAGTTCCCGTATGTGGACAAATTCCATCGAAAAACGCTCGACTCCTCAGAAAGGTGACTCCTGATCAACCTCTACACAAGATACAACTACTGAAGCCACTTATGACTAGAAAAGACTCGCCTCAAACAAAATATTAGGCGGGACCTCATATAAAACATTAGCGGCAATAACATGTTTATGTCGCACAGCATGATACACTGATGGATATTGTTTGGACAATGAGTATCATCTAGCCAAGTATCTTCTCGAAACATATAGTGCTAAAACCATCGCCTATGAAAAAGAGACTCGGTCAAAAACTGTCCCTTTAAGCTTCATTAGACCTTAAAAGAAGGGAATCTGTAGGTTTTACATGCACTTGAGATAAAGTTTTATTCGGAATGTGCTTTTTTGGCAGGTGTTTCTCACACACCATATTCTCGTTACATAACTGAAAAACCCATTTGCTGAGTTGAAACCTTTTATTTTTTTAATCCAAGTACCTCGATACCTAAGCTACATTAACCTTTAGGATGGCAAATAACGCTCCATTTTGTGAACCTATATTATGTATTTCCTTGGTCCCCTTGTCAAAAGAATCTAGAATCGTCATAAAAGTCCATTATTTTATTTACCCCTTTAGATATTTCCCGATAATAAAAACAAACGTCAAAATACTAGTGAGAACCGAAATAACCAGGGCAAGACGATCTCTCTATGACACCGTCCAAACGGTGATCTTCGCCATATTTGGGCCCGGTGAATGCCATGTCGAATTCCATTCCTCTATCTACATCCAAATGGGGGAAATGGTGTAGGCTGTTTTATATGCGAGGGCGATACGCGCGTATCTGAATTAAACCGCCAGATTCACGATGGCGTGTCGAGTACTTCTAGGTTTTGTCTGTTTTCAAGACAAATAGAAATAAAATTTGAAAATATATGAAATGCATGTAGACATAATTTTAGTGTGTTGACTCACTCATTTAGACAAAACCATACATTTTACCAGATTTTAAAAGTTGGACCTACCACAAACAAAGGGTAGAAGTACACGGAGGGAGTACTGCAAATTCCCGATGGTACACGACACGGGTAAGGGGTAATGTTCGCAATGCAAGGCTACTGATCCTACACGCCTCGGCCTCTATACTCCAGCAAGCAAGCAAGGTCCGTAGACATGGTGTTGACTTCTTCGTCCCCAGCGTTTACTCATGCCCGTTGACCTTGTCAACGCACAGCTAGGGGACGCATGTGCCGGTGCTCCTCCTTGGTAGACGAAGCAGCTTGTAGAGTACGAGTACGACCAATACACATGAATACACCTCGCATACACCTCGTCATAAAAGTCCATTATTTTATTTACCCCTTTAGATATTTCCCGATAATAAAAACAAACGAAGCAGCTTGTAGAGTACGAGTACCGACCAATACACCTCGCATCCAGTCCGTCCACTGGTCGATCGACGACCTTTCTCATGCGTAGGGTTGGTGCCCAATGTGTCTCCGGATGCATGCATGTACGCTTAAAGTACCAAGGCAACACGAGCCATCCACTTTATTCATGCCTTCCTGCATTGCGTGTGCTTGCTCTCTCTCGTCACAGGTCAGGAGAGGCTCGGTAGGTTACGCTGGCGAAAAGCCCACTTTCAATGCATCGGACCTAGCCCATAGTTGGCATCGACGGAGACAGTTTAGCATCTTCGGCTCGGTGTCCACATCGTCTTCGTCCTCATGGTGCTGGAGGAGGAGGTGTGGCGGCGTTGCGACCCCAAGTGGCGATGTCCCCGGTGGTGGTGATGTCGATTCCGTTCAGGAGGTGCTCCAAGGACCTGATCGCGTTTTACTTTTTCCCTTTAGGGTCCTCCATGTAAAATCCAGGGACTGGATTGGTTTTTTCCTTTCTTTGTGTACCCTGTTGGCTTGTACGTCGTCTTGTTGATATAATATAGCCTTTTTATGTTCAAAAAAAAAAAAATGCATCGGACCGGCCGGACGGAGGATAAGTTACCGATCGACGCGGATATGTCATGCATGCTCAAAGTAAGACGACCTGGTCAGTCTACGATGATGACCATGAATTTGCTCAAGGTCTAAATGGAATTTGTTGTTATGAATTTGTCTGGTCTTCCACCTCTAAGACATAGCATTGTAGTCGTGGTGCATATGCGTTTTGGCGAAATTACCGTATGTTTTAGTCTCGCTGAATTGGTCGTCTATGCTCTTTCAATACCGGTCATAGTTTTGGTTGGCGACGGTAATGGGGTATTGGCTCACAAGCTTCCATGCCTCACATCAACACTTGTTCTCCACGGTCTTCCACCTTGGCCTTCAGTGCCTTTCTTTCTTGTCTTTGCAGTCTTCTCGGTCTCAAGATCTTGTAAGACGACATCTTTCACCTCCTCTTCTTCATCTTCTTGTTTTTTCTGGAGTACCGATCCCGGCGCTGACACCCGAACGACTACCATCCTAGATTATTACGACCAAGATGGCCGAAGCTTCACGCTTTTCACAAACACAAACATAAACTATGATGATGCCACTCACAAATACAAACACGTAGTGTCGGTTCATACATCGCTAGTATTGTCGGGGCCATAGGGAATTCCGTCGAACACGTTTCTTCCAGGCCCGCCTGTTGTGCCAGCACCATCACTCAGCATGCGAAAGAAGAATTGGTGGCCGCCCTGGCCAATTTGGTCGACGTCCCCTCCGCAGGGCCGACAAGTTGGAGTATGAGTGGTCGAGCTTAATGTCGAAGCCACCATGACCCCCGACAATAGGGGAGAGAATGACGCTGGGGTCGCAGGCATGGTCACTCTCACCAATCCGGGGGGAAGAACCGTGATCGTGGGGTAGTGACGCCCACAGTGTAGTAGGCTGGGTCTGCCGGCCACACACTCCTTGGCGCGTTGATGCTCCCTCGGTTTGCACCAACGCCACAGTTGAACACTTGCGTCGTGTTCACGGTCTCCACATTCACCTTCTTGGCGGCTGCATTGACGTGTTGCTATTCTGTCTCGGTCGTGCACAACGCTCTTCCTTCAAACACCACCGCTCAGACCTCATCAGACATGTTGTCCCGCCGAGCAGGGGACTTGTGAGCACCGACACGAGGAACACCTCCATGAGAAGCACCGCGAACACGCTTGTCGGGTGACATCGCCGACGACGGACGTGGCTTGCGAGCGCTGAATATGTGCTGGACGAGAACAGTAGTGGACAATCGACAACAGACGGGAGAATGAAAAGTAGTGGAGAATGGAGGAGGGAAGTAGGATTTTGTATGTGCCAATGAGACGGGTCTGTCGGTTAGGTCCCGACGTGGCGTTGATTGCCGCGGATGCGATCACTCCCACTGTCCATATTGACCAGAGGTGTTAGGGGGGTGTCGGACATGTTGGTTGTGGTCGCGACTTGGCGACGAGTTTGTTCTAGCACGCAATAACCACTCCTATGTGGAGAAAAGGTTGTGAAAAAGAGACCCGTTTATCCCACTTATACTACATTTTATACATAGCACAAAATTTAGCTACGTATAAAATGGAGTATAAGTCTAACAAACGGGACCTGTTTTCGCATCCCGTGGAGATGATCTAACCTGACGCTCTTTGGATGGACTAGACGCGACGCAGGCTACGCCAAATATGTTTGTTTGTTTTGAAAATAGAAAACGTTTCCGTCCGTGCAGGAAAAGCAGAGTCAAAGGTTGCGAGTGACGACGCGAGCAATGCTTGGCACACGACCAAAACTAGTGAGGAGGTGCATGCATGGGACAAACATGCTTAGCCTAGGTCATGAGTGACGCTAATACAATTCAGTAATATATTCAGCAGGAGCAGTATAGTGAATATTTTCTGAATTTTCTTCCGGGACAGGGCAGCTTAGCTGTAGGCACGGCGGACTCGCAAACATGGCATATGGCCGCCACGCCCTCGCCGGGCCGGGAGCTCGCGATTAATGCGACGCGGCATCCATCGCAAGGCGGCCATGCAACAGTGCAGTGTACCGCCCCACCACCAGGCTGACTTTGCCACGAGACCAGCGTAAATGCACACTCCAGCTACCTCTCACTCACTCCTTCACTATCCCCTCTCTCTCTCTAGACTTTTGACTCTTCGAGTGAGCCGAGCCATGGCAGGCTATCCTTGCTTCGCTCGCAGGCTAGCTAGCTGTCTCGGTATCCTGGCCATGGTAAAGCAGAGCAGCAGCTAAACCGCCAGCCCGCGTAATAAAACAAAGGTCAGCGCTGTGCTTTGCCGTGACCACCGAGGTGATAACCGTGTATATATACGCACCTACACCTCACCCTGCTCTCGACCTTCTTGTCCTCACTGTCTTCCCCTCGAAGCCACTCCAACAACAAGGCTCACATCATCACACACAAGCTCGATCGATCCTCTCCACCTCGGCAGCCTAGCTCACTCCCTTTCTAGTGTAGTCGTAGGCGAGCTCGCGTCACGCGATCCTGCTCGTATACGGCGCCGCTGCGTGGCTAGCTTCTTGTCCCCGTCCATCGATCTCTCCAAAAGGCTCTCTCGATCTCTTCCGTTTCGGAGCCAAGGACCGAGAGAGGATGGGGAGGCCGCCGTGCTGCGACAAGGAGGGCGTGAAGAAGGGCCCATGGACGCCGGAGGAGGACCTCGTGCTCGTCTCCTACATCCAGGACCACGGCCCCGGCAACTGGCGCGCCGTCCCGACCAGGACAGGTAAGCGCATCCGCATCCGCATCCACATCCACCGACGTTCTTGGCTACTAATTGACCTGTGTCTGGGTGATTCTTATTAGCTTTGTTTGTGTACTCATGCTGTGTTCGATCGATCTTGCAGGCCTGATGCGGTGCAGCAAGAGCTGCCGGCTGCGGTGGACCAACTACCTGCGCCCCGGGATCAAGCGCGGCAACTTTAACGAGCAGGAGGAGAAGCTCATCGTCCACCTCCAGGCCCTGCTCGGCAACAGGTGGGCCGCCATCGCCTCCTACCTCCCCGAGCGCACCGACAACGACATCAAGAACTACTGGAACACGCACCTCAAGCGCAAGCTACAGGCCGTCGCCGCCGGGGACGCGGCGGCGAAGCCACTCGCGCAGAGGCCCGCGTCATCCTCCAAGGGCCAGTGGGAGAGGCGCCTGCAGACGGACATCAACATGGCGCGCCGCGCGCTCCGCGAGGCGCTCACCTCGCTCGACGACATGAAGCCGGAGCAGCAGCAGCGGCCCAAGGACACGGGTGAAGACGGTGTCACTGGTGCTGGCGCCGGCGCCGACAGCAGTAGCCCCGAGGCGTCGAGCTCGTCGGGAGCCTCCCTATCGCAGTGCTCGCCCTCGGCGCCTGGGCAGTTCGTCCTCACAACCGCCAACATCTCGCGGATGCTCGACGGGTGGACCAGGAAGGGAGGACGTCCCGCGACCCCAGCCGGCGCGGCGGACAGCCCGTCCGGCTCTTCGACGTCCGAGGTTTCCTACGGCGGCGCGGCCCGTGCGCTCGGGTCCGCTTTCGAGTACGAGAGGAAGCCGGCCGTTCAGGCGCCGGAGCAGACGCAGCTGAGCGCGATCGAGTCATGGCTCTTCGCCGACGACCTCAACAACGGCCACGGCGTCCTCGGCGTCCCCGCCATGGATTACCCTTTTAGCCAGCTCTAGCTAGCGTGCCAAGTTAAGATCGGTGCGCCTCCTAGCTAGCTAGTGTTACTGAAGTAAGTGCGAGGAGTGTGTTTACTGCATGCCCACCCAACGAAAACTACATAGATCCTGTAGTATCTCGGCGGCTAATCAAGTAATTAGCCCCCGTGATCTCTTGTTTACTTAGGATCTGCATAGTTTTCATTTAGGGATAAGAAGGGAGACTGTAGCACTCCTCGATCTAGTCCGCTGCTGTCACTGTGACTTGACATGTTCATGGGTTTTGGGTTCTGTGCTGTGACTAGGTCCGTTTGCAAGCTGCAAAGTGTGGATGAATAAAATCTTCATGTTCTATACCTCTCATAGTAGTACACTAGTACTCCCTCCGTGTTTGCGTTCTGGTTTTAATCAAAGTCAAACTTTGTGAAGTTTGACCAAATATATATGAAAAACTATAAATATTTATAACAAAAATTTAACATGATTAGAATCTTCATAAGATATATTTTCCTATTATATATATTTAATATTAGAGATGTTGATATTTTTTCGTATATATGTGGTAAACCCAAAATGCGAACTAAATAAACACGCGAACTAATTAAAAACGTGTTTTTAGTGTGGCGGCCATATCTATACTACTATTAAAAGAGCAAATTTGTGTTGATACATTAAATCTGAACCCTTCAATATTTGGCGAACCGTCCAGATTGCTCCAATGTTTGACAACTCAACACATCTTTTCGTTTCGTTATAATTACTGGGATTTGCCACCGCTAAAACAAAACGTTTATTTTTAATCCTATGTTCTATCTTATGTTTCTCGATGAAAAAAGAACAATTCGGAGCTCGTCCGACCGATGCTCGCCGCCCTGGCATACAACCACCGCGTGCCGCCCAACCATCCATCTCCCCTCACCGGCGGATCTGCCACGCCGACGCAGACGCCCAACCCACCACGCCCCCCCCCCCCCCCCCCAGCGCTGCTTCTCTTCTCGATAGCCTTCCAATTTGGTGCTCCCACGCATCCATGGTGCTCCGGCTAGATGGCACTTCCGGGATTGGAGCTCGGTCCAGCGTCGGGAAATCTGGATGTCCTTCCTACGCGGACGAAGCACAGACCATGGGTGGCGGTGTTTGTCGTCACAACGTCTACACCAGGCCAGATCTGCAATTCGGGATGGACAATTAGAGGTAGCCGCCGGCAGTCTAGGAATCGCCAGAGTGCCAGACCCCGGCTACAACAGTATCCAGTTCACGCACTAGCTCGAGGGCGTGGCGCCCAACCCCAGCTGCAACGGCGTCATGCTCACCAAGTATCTCCAGGGCCGCACCAAGATCCGTCCCTTCATCGGTGACGAGAACAAGCTGCGCTCCTCCTTCAAGACCAATGGCACCGTGGTCAACGCCCAGGCCTAGCGTGTGTGGTGACCGGATAGATCAATTCGACCTCATCTTTTTTTTCCTGAACAAGATCGGTTGGAGCTTCCTTTGAACACAGGGTGCAAAACTTGCAATAAAAGAGGATGGCGAGCAATTGCTCATGATAGAAGAGAGGCGTGAACACAAGATGAAAAAGCTACGGGTTCAATCGTACAACGTGTTGTTGCTGCGACGTGCTCATTCCCCATTCTGGCACGGTATGAATATAATTTCTTTCTACATACTTGCACGCTAACCCAACGCTTTCATTTTTGGGTAAGAGAACTCATTTTTCTTAAACATTTGACAATCGGTGGTTCTATGATTTGATGAATAAATGGACTTGCTTTAAACCCACAAATTTACAGTCATATTTAATTTGCTGAATAATTTGATTTCACCAAGAAAAAGAAGTTGTTCCAAATACTCTACTTATATCAGGTAAAAAAATTACTCTCCTTATATCAGGGAAGTTCTGATTATTATACAGATTATTGGTTTTTTAATGCAAACAATTATTTATAAATCCCTCCATCAAAATACATTTTGCATTACATCTGCCTGTTCACTTTCATAATTGAGGTTAGATTACTCTGTTGATTTTTTAATATATCTATGTACTACTTATACGTGCAATGCACGTGCACCATTAATATACGTGTGAGATTTGTGTGTTTCATGGTGCTTACATAAGTATCATTTTCTTTGCAATATAAAATCTAAAACCGATACAAAAATGTAAAAGAAGTAATCCTTCCTACTTGTAAATTGTCCCTTTAATTACAAAGACGTGCAACGCACGTACATGCCAACTAGTGACTTGAAAAAACCCCAAAACGCGAACTAAATAAAAACGGAGGAAACTAATTAAGCTAATGGTAAACTAATCTTCCGAGGTCTTTGATTGGCACATATCCATCCTTTTTTTCATTTCTCCCATTATAAGGTATTTTTTCTCCCTTGACTTGGAGTACGTGTGGTCCATTACATAACAGCGAAGTGTCATCTCATTGTCTATTAGTGGACTGGTCCAGTGGGTCAAATCTCAAGTTTTACGGAGTGTTCGTCTTATCAAGATAAATATTTCCCCATGGTAGGCGATATAGTATATTGTTATCACTAATTAAGGAAATGAGTAAACTAGTCTTCGGAACTCTTTAATTGTCATGTATCCATCCTTGGGAAAAATTCTCTCGATTTATGGTATTTTTTATCCCTTGACTTGAGTGTCAATTACATGAGAACGAAGAAGTGTCATCTCATCTCTAATTGTCAAGACTCAAGTTTAACAGAGTGTACTCTCTCCATTCACAATTAGATTGCGTTATGAATATAGTCAAAGTCAAATTTTAAAAAAAATTATAAAATAAATGGAATGTCCAAATTTATAATATAATTTAATATTAGAATCATCATGAAATATATTTTCATATTGTATATATTTGATATTATAGATGTGGATGTTTTTTCATGTATATTATGAATCTGAATCAACCGAAAACGCGATGTACAAAACAGAGTGAGTATTATTCGCATGGTAGGCGATATATGCATGATACTAACTCCGTTCATTATTATAATACTTTTGTAAGCATGTATCAAGAGTGTCTTTAGTGTGTGTACTCACTCGTTTCGATCCAAATCTAGTCCAAGAGAATTGATAACAATAGGTATGTGGTGGTTCCTCGTGTCAACCTTCCTTTTTGTGTATGTTTGCATGTTCTCGATGTTTTTGGTTGTTGTCCTTGGTGTTTATAAAAGTAAAAAGTCCAAAACGAACCCTGAACTTGTAGATGAAAGCTAAATCGAACCCTGAACTTTGAATCCCCGAAATTAGCACTTTGAACTTGTCAATCCCGGTCTATTTTAGACCCTGAACCTGTTTGGCGCACTGGGAATTCTACAATCCCGTCCGGGATAAAGTGGTACTCTCACTGACGATTATGGCCCACATGTCATATTCATCCCCTTCCTCAGTCCCCTTTACCCACTCCATTCCTCTCACCGTTGAAAGTGCATGGTGTCCCCATGTATGGTTTTGGTAATTAATGACAATCCTTATGGACTAATGTTTGTGTTGAGTTGGCCCCATGTAGGTTTGTCCATTGGCATCGCTTGAACTCCATGTGTTGGATTCAAGGTTGTATGCCATCAAGATCATTGATTATAATGGACATATTTGATATGACCAAGAAGATGAAAAGATACAAGGTTGATCAAGACTAAGTGCAAAGAGTGGATTTAAGTTGATCAACACACAAAGCTAAATGATATACCATGTGGGATCATGTGATCCAATGGTATGGTAAGAATTTGTCCATATAGCTTTGTGAACTAACCCATTATGTGTGTGTGGCATTCCTTTGTTGGGGTTAGGTATCTCTCCATGGGCTTGCATCAAAAGGAAGATTTCTTATAGCTCATGGAGGATGACGTCAAGTGGTGATCGTCATCAAGATTGAGGTGTGCAAGTTCAAGATGGGCATCTAGAAGATTTCATGCTTGAATCTTGCAACCCATTTGGAGATAATGGTCAAGTGAAGATGTTCCTAAGAGAGGCACCCCCATCTTGGTGTATGGGGGAGCGATATGTGAGTCTTCACCAAGCAAAGCGCAATCAAGAAAGGTGGTCCACTTGAAGAGATCAAGATCGTCATCATCTAGCTCAAGTGGAATGCGCAAGTCAAAGGTATGATCTTGATAGGGTTTCGATTTTACCGGTCTCATGGTGTTGGTGGGAGACCGGGTTATAGGATAGTTGCCGTACTATCAAGAGGGGCTCTCAAGTGAGTAACTTGATCGCATCTTTGTGGAGATCTCAAACCTTTGCATACTTGGCATATCATCTTTCTTGGCTCTTACTTGGTTTTTCTCCTTGTTGGGTTTTGGTGCTTGTTGTGATCTTCATGACAAGCCCAAGTTCTCCGAAACGGATTTCGTATGAAAAACTTGTTGCGTTTTCGGGTTGTAAACATTATCGGTTTATCCTTGAGGAAAGTTCCACACCTCCATGTGTGTCAACTTAAGTCTATTTATGGTTCTTAATATTTTCAGGTTGGCTCGGATTAACCGATTCTCAAGGTTGCTCGAAATCGGCTAAGGACTTCAAGCAACCAGTTTTGTGGCGCTCTGGAGGTTGTCGGAATATCTGATACAGGTTGACTCGGATTATCCGATCCATCGGATTATCCGATCCTGACTTGTGTCGGAATATCCGACTCCCCCGTCTGCAACGGCTACATTTCTGGGAGGGTATAAAAACCCCTCCACCTACCTCCAGCCAGCAAGCTTTGCCCAACACGTTTTTCTCTCTCTCCCCCACCATTGTTGACCTTGGAAAGCTTGCCCCTCTCTCAATTCCTCCCATGATTCTTGCATATCTTTGAGGGAAAAGAGAGAGAGGAGAACTAGATCTACATTTCCACCAATCCATCTCTCCTCTAAGTGAGGGGAACCCTTTCGATCTAGTTCTTCAAGTTCCATTTGTTGAGTTCTTCTTTGTTCTTCCTCTCTTCTCCCCCCATAAGCATTAGTTGCTTTTGGTGGTATTTGAGAGTGAAGGATTTGAGCACTTGTGTTCTTTCCATTGCTTTTGTGCATCGGTTTGCTCTCTCCACGAGGATTCGTGGAAGTGAAAGTTCGTGAGCTTGTTACTCTTGGGTCGTTCGACCCTAGACGGTGATTGAGACCTTTTGTTTTCGCTTGGGAGCTCCCAATCATTTTGTGGGTTGTGCCTCAAGATTGTTGTAAGGGACTCGATTTCCGCCCAAAAGGAAATCAATAGTGGAAGGTGAACCGAGCTTTTGTGCGAGATTCATCGGAGAATAGGGTGAGGCCATTTGTGGCGTCTTGAGTTTGAAACTCACACCCCTCCAACGAGACGTACTCCACTCAAAAGGAGGAACTCGGGAATACATCATCGTCTCCACGTGTCTCGGTTATTTCTATACCCGAGCTCTTTATTTATGCAATTTACATTGTGATAGCCTTCGTGCTTGAAGTCTTTATCTTGCTATCACCTTGTTACTTGTCTTGCTTAGCATAAGTTGTTGGTGCACATAGGTGAACCTAGTATATTTAGGTTGTATGCTTGTTAAATTAAAACACCTAGTTTTATTCCGCATTTATCAAGCCTAAATCGGAAAAGTTTTAAATCGCCTATTCATCCCCCCTCTAAGCGACATCCTTGTCCTTTCAACCGTGTCCACCTCTCGATCGCCGAGCCCATCCCACCGCTCCGTCTGAAGCTGCGGGCATGCTTGGAGGTGCGCCTCTCAAGCCCCCGCGCTCCGGCCCTACCGGCTGTGTACCGAGCCAAGGGCGACGGCCGTCTTGGTGTTTTATGTTGCTCCAGCTGCGAGCCCGCAGCGGGTGGCCCATGTCGCTCCCAACCAGCAGGTTCGACGGCGGCGAGACGCGCGGGGCCAGGAATAGCAGCACCGTGAGCAGAGGTTAAAATCAGGACAGGGAGCACCATCGGCAGCGACCTATTCATGGCGAGCCGATTAATTCTGCCCCTAATCCACACCAGATCGAGGGAGAGCCGCGCGGCGAGCTCCCGGTTACCTACATGGACTGCTTCCGCCACAGCCTACTGCTCGTCGTGGTGTTGCTGATGCTTCAATCTGTGGCTCCGGCGGTCGTCTCACCTTGGGGCAACTGGTGCTGCCGAACCTGCATCCTGGACCTTGGGGCAACCCGTGGATGCGTAGCTAGTTAACTAGTATGTTAATTGGATCGTGGATTTGTTGAACATCAAAGTGAAGTGGAGAACGAGATCCGTTCGAGCACTTTTCAGCTCAAGAAAAGGGCTGACGCGGTCGCTGCATGCTTCGTCGGTGGTGCTGAGGATTGGAAGCGCCTCCGCGGTTACACGATATGACTCGGGAGAGAGAGATCGGAGGTGGAAGATGAATATGACAAGTGGGTTTTCATTGTCAATGAGAGCAACGAATTATTGAATTTATAAATTATTTATTTTTACTAGCCAAACAGGTCCAGGGTTTAAAATAGACCGGGATTGACAAGTCCAGAGTGCCAATTTCAAGGATTCAATGTTCAAGGTTCGATTTAGCTTTTATCTATAAGTTTAAGATTTGTTTTAGACTTTTTCTTTTATAAAATTAGGTCACATCACGGGTACGTGTACGTGACTACTCCTCGGAGTACATGATCGACTAGCTAATTTAACTTGGAAAAACTATGTCCAAGTATCTTTTGCCATTATCTTAAGAAAATATTACATATATACTCACATGCATTTTCCTACATTCAGCAATAGAATTGCCTTGGAAACGCAAGAGGCATTAACTAGAATATGTATAGCTCGTGAAGTCGCCAGTCATGACAGATCTGCGACTGTACATGTTCTAATTTTTTAAGTACAAGCAGCATACACTAGTAGCATAAGTTCGTGTGGCGGATACCGGCCGTGTATGTATGGTCCTGGATTTAAGCGTTTTGTTTTGCTGCAAACGTTATATTCCCATCTCCTGCATATTTGTCAAAGTTATAATTTCCACTGAATATTTAGACCTTCCCTAAATATTTGTCAAAATTATAATTTTCCTTTAAGCACAGTGTCTGGCATTAATTCGGCAGGTAGAGAAGTCCGGTTTTTGTCAAGCAAAGGCTAGCACAAAGTTCATCGCCAAATTTCCGTTTGAGCAGTGCCACGGCACAACCAAGTACGTGTTCTTGATTGGCCTGAAATCGCTCGTAACATCTTGTCATTTAGCACCTCAAATATCGGGGTATGGATTTGTGATCATTATATACTCCCTCCGTTCCTAAATATAAGATGTTTTAGGTTTCGTTCACATTCACATGTATCTAGATGTATGTGGACATGTTTTAATATGTATGTATACTTATTTGGATTTGCACCTACTCAACATGTGAGTTAGGTAGAACATCTTACATTGTGGAACGGAGCGAGTATTTGCTCATGTAGTGGATGCACCGATTTCTTTCCCAAGATTAAACAGTATCACAAGGAGTATACGTTAAAATTTTCTTTTGGAAAATATACTATTTTGTAGGAGCTTCTCAGTCCTTGGACACACGGCATGTGAGGGGCTTGACTCCCACAAACAGAAGATTTAATGCTTGCATACGCTGCATGCAATTAGTTTTGCGGAGCTGTAAAATAATGGAAAGGGTTCTAAAAGAGGTTGTCATTCATGGACACCCTGCCCTGCATGACCAAATTGCCAAATGGCCATGCTGCATGCCGTGCATGCATGCACCCCTTTTGCTCTTGTTGTTGGCCCTTGAGTTGAGGCATCCAAAGCCTTGAATGCATGCAAAGTATATCTTGAGCCCTACCTTCATGGAGACCTTTAAAAAAAATCAAAAACTGCATTTTAAAATCAGCATTTTAAAGTTTCATAAAATCAAAAAGAAAATCCTAGGGTAGATAATGTCAAACTCTACCGGTATGAAAAATCTCAATGCAAAATTTGTTTTATTCTAGACTAGAATTTTCTTCAAGTTTTTGAAAATATTGTACTACACAGACCCAGATCCACCCATTTTTTCCAGCCTAAGATATAATGGATTCCGGACAAGTATTTTGCACATGTTTAGATCATATAATTATTTACATCTAAAAAGATCCTGGTATTTTTGAAACTTCAAATGCAGTTTTTCTAAATTAGCTCCATGTAACTCGACATCCAAAATGCCACACCAGCTAGCATCGATTTATGTGCGAATGTTTCGGTCCACATGACCCCTATATTGCCTTCTGTTAGTTTAATTACAGGAAGACTATTGAAAGAAATATCTAAAACAAATAATGTGTATGTCGGTTTCTTCATCGTTACATTCCATAGGAGCAACAATTTTTACTTAAATAGTGTGTATACCTCAGTCGACTTCGATTTTTGTGTGTCTGAATCAATTTAGGATAGTGCAAGTTGTCTGATGTATTATTTGATTACACCAATCTCTAGATGAATCTCAAATCGAAAACATTGGACGACCCATGAAAAAATTGAAACTTCATATGCAGAATTAGAACCGTATATCAACAAGACTACTCTTACTATAAAGTAAAATACCAGCCCAGTTATTAGAACTGTATTTTCCATCATAACATCTTGTCATTTAGCACCTCAAATATCAGGGGACGTACCGTATATATGGATTTGTGATCATTATCGACCAGGTGATTGTGACTCCGCCGCACGTACACCTGGTTGTGGATGCACCAATTTCCTTCCCAAGATTAAACAGTGCCACAACTGGAGTATACGTTAAATTTTGTTTTGCAAAATATACTATTTTGTAGGAGCTTCTCAGTCCTTGGACACACGGCATGTGAGGGGCTTGACTCCCACACACAGTAGCATTAATGCTCGCACTGCATGCAATTTCGTTTTCCATGCTGTAAAATAATGGAAAGTGCACTAAAAGAGGCAGTCATTCATGTACACCCTGCATGAACAAATTGCCAAATGGCCATGCTGCATTCCGTGCATGCATGCACTCCTTTTGCTATTGCTTGGCCCTTGAGGCATCCAAAGCCTTGAATGCATGAACAAGTATAAATTGAGCCCCACCTTCATGAAGATTAAACAGAAAGAATCAAAATCCGCATTTTTAAGTTTCAAAAGAAAAAACTAGGGTTAGATAACATCGAACTCTACCAGTGTGTAAAATATAATGAATATCAGATTTTTTTTCGCGCAATTTTACATGATATATCATTACCTACATCTAGGACTTTTCCAAAAAAAAAATTGAAACTTCATATGCAGAATTTTCAAAAAGTGAGCCCCCTAGAGCTTGGCCTGCAAAACGCCACACCAGCTAGCATCGATTCATATGCGAATGTTTTGGTCCATACGACCTTATATTGCCTTTATTAGTTGAAGTATTAGGATTAACCAGAGGAAGACTGTTGAAAGAAATAACTACTTTTATGTCGGCTTCTTCATCGTTACATTCCGTAGGACCAACAACTTATACTTAAAGTGTGTATACCCAAAGTCGACTTAGATTTTGTTGTGTCTGAATCAATTAGGATAGTGCAAGCTGTATGATATAATACTCCGTATTAATTACACCAATCTATGGATGAATCTCAAATCGAAAACATTGGACGACCCATGACTCGGTTTAGACATAATAAATCTCAAACGACATGTCTATACGATACTAGCTTGTAAGGGCCTCTTTTGGTCGCATGAATTAAAAAAGTATGTATATAAAAAAAACTATAACAAGATCGGTTGGTATATCGATTTCTATATGAATTGAAAACACAATTGTTTTTCTTGTGATGCCTTTGGATGGTCACCGAAGAGAATTTTTGAGAATTGAGTAGAAAGAGACCGAGATACAGAGTGTTGGGCTTCTCAAAGGAAAAATCAGCATGGTGTGAGTACAACTGAGGTAAGAGAATCCCATTATTCCGGTGGGCACAATCCTATATCCACAAGACTACTCATACTATAAAGGAAAATACCTGTCCAGTTATAGAATCGTATTTCACGGAAACTGCTTTGTGCACCGAGCTCCAGTGCTCCTACCACTTAAAAAATTCAAAAAATAAATTTACAAGTTTCATAAAAATCTGAAAAAAATCATGCGTGTTCTCAATGATGTATACTACGTGCGTGCAAAATCTCAATGCATAATCATTTATATTATAGTCCAAACAAAAAAGACAAAATGGGGAGATTTGAAACTATGCATTGTTAACTATAATAAGATCTGTAAATTTATCATTTTTGCGTAGGCCGGAATATATAGTATTTTGCATTGTGATTTTGCACGTCTACATGGTACATCTAGAACATGCATGATTTTTTTCAGATTTTTTGAAACTTTTAAATTTTTTTTCGATTTTTTTTTAAAGTGGCAGAGCACTGGAGTCGGGTGCAAGAAATCTCTACTCCGTATTTCATTAGAATTGTAACGAAAACCTGGCAATTCAAAGAAGCCCCAAGAGAATTCAGAAACATTTTCGGGCCATTGGACAATTAATACTTTGTTCTCGAGTGAGATAACGAAGTGTGGATGCATTCGCGCTGGTTATTCTCACTCTTGACAACAACACCATGCATGCATGGCCCAAGCTGGACGTACAACTCGTTTTCTTCCCTCGATCAGTATACTCCAATGGCAACTGATGGTCCCATTGCTGGAATTCATTTCATGTTCTCGCATTCAAGGCAGGTTCGTCCCCAATCGCAACTGATGGTGGCCAGCGTGGAGCTCATGATCGAGATCGATGAAGACATGATCGATCGACCGATGCACTTGGCATACAGCAGCTAGCACCGCCGTGTCACTGTACCGATGCCGTACCGGCACCGGCTTACGGCAGCTTCTGTAGCTGTAACCATCATGAAACCAGCAAAACTAGTAGTACTTGTTCTGAACACTGTTGCTGCCTTGCTGGGTCTTCTCGGGGAGTTGGCGCATCTTGTGATCTTAGTTTGCTCTTTGTGTGTTTGTGTATGTGTGACCATCACCATTTCGATCGATCTGTTCTTGGGTACTTCTGATTAAGCTGTGAGCTAGCAAAAGTGCATCTCACTAATGCATGCATGCATGCATGGACCGTTTAATTCAGTGACAGCTCGGAATTTGCACTTTGTGTCTGTGATCACATAGATCATCATAAACAGTACTCGCTGCTCGTGATTGAAGAGTTGTTGGTTTTTCATTCATTTGTACATTTTTGAGCCGCAGTTGTACAGGATTATCCAAACCATATCATCAGAACCCGTGGAGTGAATGAACAGGAGGAGGACGAAGAGGAAAAGGGAAATTGCCAGCCAATGTGGAATGGGTTCGCATGTACTCCCGTGGCCACGTAAAACTGGGCTCGAGACAGCCTGGCCGACATGTCATGTTTCTTCATTAAGTGCTCTCCGAGACTCCAAAGCATCATGAATTATCATCCTATTGAAAGTTATAAATTCCACTGACAGTGACACGACTGCATATTTAGTCCTTCCATCAAGTTGTTATGTGACTGCATGTACACTTGTGTGTTGCATACTATTGTAAATTTGTGCTCTAGCAGTTTTTTTGTGTGCATATAACATAAACTAGACGGTTACCATTATGATAACAGAACAACATAGTTCCGACAATACTCATCAGATCTAGTATAGGGACGGTTAGGGCATGTACAATGATGTGACGTCAGCTTCTCTTAGCGTTGCCATGTGGATATTTATCTAGTTGGAGGAGAGAGAATGAATAAAGGGGAGGCTGACTTCGCTTAGCTAAAGATGATCTCTTACAAAATAAGAGAAGCTAATTTCTCTATTGTACCATATGTCTTCCCTTAGCAACACAATTTCTCACTAAAACATAATTAATTCTCATTAATTATAGGATGACAATAAGAGATAATGCATTGTATAACTTATATCTTTTGCCTTCTCTAAGTGATATAGATGGCTAAGAGAAAGCAAGCCTTCTCTACCGTACATGCCCTTACTCTCAAAATCGAGGCCACAGGCACCAGCCCAGCCCTTTAAGACCTGGGCCAGAAAAACAATGAAAAATAAAGATGGTTGAAAGGGAACATAGTTTCTAAATCTTGGTGAAAAAGACACATTTGTAAGTTTTGTAAAAAAACATGAAAAAACACATGTATTGATATTGAGTTGAAACTTACCAATGCAGATTTTCGTCCGATAATACGGTCATTTGATGTGTTTTTTGAAAAAGAGAAAGTTTTTTTTAGTTCTAGCTAGGCTTTTAGGTTAGTTTTGGAACTTGATCGATGAATGACAGCCTCTTTTTATTGCCCTTTCCATTATTTTATGGTCATTTGGAACATATCGGTTTTGACATCAGTTTGGTGTAACATTGCAAGACTCGTGTCTAAATCATGAAATGAGCGACGACTAAGATTTTGAGAAGTAGCATGACTAGGTTCTAAATATCCGCTCTAAACCTAGTTCAAATCAAACATTGAGAAGTTACCGACTGATGAAGCCAAAATTTGCCAGGGGTTTTCGCCAGCTATTGTTGGTGGAACCAACAAGAAATGCACAACGCCTTGGTTAAATTAGAGACCACCCAATTTACATCACTGCAAAATATCAACTCAGGAGACGTCGGACAGCTCGGAGACACAAACACAATTTCGGATGGTTCAGGTTTAGCAACACCATCGTGTAATCACCAGAATAAGTTTGTGTGGTTTAGCAACACCATCGTGTAATCACCAGAATAAGTTTGTGTGGTGATCCAGGTGTACATGGAGGCATGGAGCTGGCTGGCCAGCGAGCCTGTGGACGTAGAGAAAGTCAGCTTAGACATCTTTCTCATCGTCATAAAACTGCCCGGCAGGAAACATTTGGCAAGTCAACCAAAATTGATGGCGCGCCTCCGTAATCATCATTCGAATCCATCGGGTTTTTGTCAAGGGAATCGTACTGAACTGACACCACCCGAGGGCCTGTCGGTGCCGCAATCATCCGATTCACCGGGGTGCCGGCGTGCGAACGAAATCGGCGGGGGTCACGCTCAAACCGATCGAAGCCTCGCGCGCGCGGCAGGCGGCCGGCCGGGGCGGATGCCCGTGTCGTGGTCTCAGGTCTCGGTCTCGGTCTGGCCGGAGTTCATGTGGCATGTAATTAGGGTTCATCCGCGCATCACACATTCCCACCACTAGCTAGCATTGGATGAGATTCTGGGGTCAGGGATGCACCGTCGTACGTTGCCACCGCGCCGCGCACGCATCGGGCGGGGATCGATGAATGGCGTGCAAGTTGTGCTTACCAACCATGAATGCTGCGAAACATTCTGAGTTCGCGATCGCTGTTTGGAGATGCAATTGGCCGGAGAATGTTATCATCATCTGGATGTGGTCCGAGCTAGACGATGACCACCCTACGGGCCGCCGTTCTGTCTGTCTATCGTTCTCGTCTCGGCTGGCCAGCACGTCGACCGTGCATGTGGCTTATCTCTCTAGTTTTTTTTAAGGGAAGCTTATCTCTCTAGTAACTACTACGAGTATAAGGTATTTTTTTTGTCAAATATGGCTCCTTGAACACACATATGGCCCTCCTCAAAACTATTTAAAAATATGCCCCGTCATGTCGGCACCAAATAGGATAAAGCCGACATTGTACAGGTCAACAACATCCTCTCTGAAACCGTCTGCTTTAAAATTTCTTAATCCGTAGAAAACAAATTATGGAATCAAAACAGGTGTTCCGTGTCAAAAGAGGGATGGTGTCGAACTGCACAAGTTCGGTTCCAACCTCTATGGAGCTGAGCCGTCGGCCAGCGAGTCAGATTTAGAAATAGTTTTGAACAGGGGCAATACATGTGTTTACTTTATCAAAAGGATCAGAATTAGCACAAAATACGAGTATAAGTGGCAGTGTGAATCGATCTTTCCCTGTCAAATCATCACATGGATATATCTTTCGGAGTTCGGACGGCTCATGACCGTTCGTTCGTTTAAATTTAAACCATTGCCCAATTGGTGTACCAAGCTAGTTGTACTCGTCATCAGTAAACGAACGTGTAGGCCGGGTCACATGCATGCATGGGTCACAATAGGGTCTCAAGCATGTACTCCCTCCGTTCTTTTTTATAAGACGTTGTAGCTCTTTTCTAGGTCTTGTAATAATAAACAGAGGGAGTATGTACGTACGGACATGCGGGCCGACACTCCAGCGTACACGCTACAAAGGGTGAGGATTCAGGAACCTAAGCTAGTTGTACATGGTCCTTCCTCCCAGTCCAAGCAGCAAGATTCGCCTTCTAGTTGCCTACCTACTCGCCTCGAATAATCGTGCTATAGTACTGTTCTTCAATCGGAGGACCGAGAAAAAAAATGTTCTCGATCCGCCTCGTAGCCATTCGCGGCCTTGCATTTACACCATTCTTCAAATTTTTGTTGAGGCCATGGTTAGTTACAAATGGCAATCGAAAAAATCTACTCACATTGGATAGTTATCGCAAGTGCCAATCATCTGGCATATATCTCATGTTCAATTTATCAAATTCATGGTTAAGGTTCCTCGAAATAAAAATTATGGTTCAAAATAGATTCAAAATTCGAGGGGAGCGCTATATATTTGGAATGAGAGGGAGTTGTTAGGTTGATCTCCATACGGTCGAGCCCAACGGCTCGATCGATCCCTTGACCGCGCGCCCTGATCGGGGGCGCACAACCTCTATCTGGTTGGTGGGCCCCTGTCGTCGTGCTATATAAAGAGGTGGGGGACCGGCAGCACGGGTTATGAGGTTAGCCGCTGTGCCAGACCCCCCCCCCCCCCGACCCTACCGATCTAGGGTTAGCGCGAGCCGACGGGAAGTACCACCACCGCTGCCACTGCTACCCACTACCGTCATCGCCGCCTCCACCATGTCCGGCGTACCGGGTCGTCTGCTCAAGGAGAAGGTGATCATCCTCCTCCTCCATCTCACAGTTTCTACTCGTAAAGATCTATCCTAGTCGATCCCGTGGATCAAACAGGAGTAACATATAAATGGCAGAAATGACGGGGATGTGGAGAATTAGGGAAGATCAAATTAAGACTTTGTTTGAATGACGATTTGATCGTTATAGTGTTGTTAGGGGGCATATATTCAGTGGTGGAGCTACGTGTTAGCTCTGGGTCAGCTGACCCACAATATTTTTGGAAACGCCATTTGATTTATGTGTATTTATTATGTATAGATCGTTGTTATCTCGGCCTTTGACCCCACAAGATTTTTTGGCTGGCTCCGACGTTAAACATCTATGGACCAGTAGTATGTGAGAATCCACCATTAGTTGTACCGTGGGAGGGTGGTTGTACCCCAACTATTGATCGAATCCTATGTTTAACTTTTTTACTCATAATGTGGAATATTATTTTAGCGTGTCACGATGTTCTC
The DNA here is from genome assembly GCA_947311845.1 of Poa pratensis. Lineage (NCBI taxonomy): Eukaryota > Viridiplantae > Streptophyta > Magnoliopsida > Poales > Poaceae > Poa > Poa pratensis. Next base: position 20,020,675 of record CAMZMU010000091.1, on the reverse strand, counting down.
AGCGATTTGAAGACTAATGTAATGACTTCGTGAACTACAAAGCTCCACAAATCTACTCTTCGGTACGTGTCACCGTGTGTGGTTGTGTTTGTATGATGCATGTGCTTATCTGTATTGTACTAAATAAAAAGTAATATTCATGTTTGTATGTATGTGTGTACGTACCTGCATTGTAGTATTAAAGTTTTGATTTTTTCTGTAAAAGTAATATTCTCTTCTCAACTATTTTGCGGGCCCTACTCTTGACAAAAAGAGCAGACGTACTCCCCTAAGAGCAAGTACAATAGTGGGATTATAGTCCGCCTACGTGGCACTTTTGGCTATGTGGAGGAGAGAGACAAGGAAAAAGAGATGAAGTGGGTTCTCATGCAAGAGTCATCATCTACGTGTGTTTCTAGGCAAAAACATTAAATATGAGGAGAGATAAAGACACAAAGTGAGAAAAATAGTAACCTAATAGCCAACCTTATAGCCAACTCTATTGTATGAGTTAACTATAAGACTAACTTTTGATGACATGGTAATTTCATATAGCCGGCTGTTGGCTCTACTATTGAACTTGCTCTAAGAGCATGTACAATAGTTTAGACGGCAACAGTCTGTAGTACGTGTACATGTCAGCTCTAGACAACGGTATAGACGACTCGTACAACAGGTTGTCTATAGGTTGTCTTTACGAACCTAGAAATCGTAACTGCATGAAATTAATTACGTTGGGAACATAACGATCAAAGGACCAGATTTCTTCTGGGACCACACGTTACCGACACCATCTATACAACGGGATCAGAGGCGTCGTTAACGACGGAATTTAGCGGAAATCGACTATCTGCAATATTGCCGACGGACTCCTTCTCTCTCCACCTTCTCTCTCTTCTAACTGACAAAAAAATCCTACGTGTTACTCCCTCCGTTCCAATTTAATTGACTTGCTCCTAAGCCCAGATTAGCCCAGCCCAGTAACGAAGCCGACCAGTAGGCCCAGGCCACGACGCGACTCTGAAACCGCATATAGGCGCGAAAATTAGCATATTCCCAGCGCGCGTCATTTCCCTTCCCCGCCAAAAGGATTCCAAAACCAACCAGATCGACCGCTATTTCTTCCCTCCAATGCCGAAAACCGTCTCCCCCTCCCGTTCCCGCTCCCGCTCCGCGCCAATTTCCACCAACTACCCACCGGCGGCCATGGACATGTCGGCGATCGCCGCCCGCCTCGGCCTCTCCGGGTCCCGCCCCGTCGTGCGCAAGGCTGCCGAGCTCCGCCGCCAATGCGACATCAACTTCGACTCCTCCGTCCTGGGCATCGTGAGCAACCGGCGCCACCGCTTCCGTTCTCTCTGTCCCTCGATCTATCTGGATTTCATGTCTCTGATGTTCTTCTCGTGCAGGGAGAGTGTGCAAGGCCATCATCTGCCTTGAGATCGCGCGCGACCAAGTGAGTTTCCTTTGCTCTCTAAGTGCTCGATGAATTTCCCAGTTGGAGGAGGGATGGTGTTTGTTAAAAGTGTGCCACGTTTGATTTATACGTCGATTGTGCAGGTTTCAGGTGATATTTGATCGCGCAGAGGCCGTGCGCATGAGTGGGATGTCGGAAAAGGCGTACATCAGATCATTCAACGCACTGCAGAATGGGCTTGGCGTCAAGTATGCCACTTTACACTTCTGCTTCACTAATTGATACGTTCAAGTAACACGCCTTGTTGAATGAAGCGAATTCTTTTGTAGGACGACATTGGATGTGCGTGAATTGGGCATCCAGTTTGGCTGTGTCAGGTTAATACCTTTTGTGCAGTTGGGTTGACACTGTAAGTCTGCTCAATTTTGTCATTTGGTGTACTACAAGGCTATCCTCAATGTGGCTGAGATGTGAAGTATTTGATGCTCGAATGATGTACTGAAGGTAACACTTGTCCCATTTCAGCTACAAGGAGCGTTTCTTGGCTGCATTACCTCCTTCTCGCCGCTCAAGCACAGACTTTGGCCGGCCAGTGTTTACTGCAGCAGCATTCTATTTATGTGCAAAGAGGCATAAGGTGATAAAGGAATCAGTAACAATGGTTCATTCTGCATGCTTGTTGCTTCTGTATAAATGTTTTGCTTCTTGTAGTACTGAACCTTTCCTGATTTCCCCTGCAGCTCAAAGTAGACAAGCTAAAGCTAATTGACCTGTGTGGTACTTCAAGCGCTGAATTTACAACGGTAATGGATCATCTTATATTTGCATACTGTTGTTTTTCCTGCATCTCATCTACACTAGTTTGTAGACATGCACATGTCATTCATCTGTTTTGACTGTTTACTGTGCCGTTTGCAGGTTTCAACATCCATGGCAGACCTTTGTTTTGATGTTTTTGGAATGCCAAGGAGAAGAAGGATCCAACGACAAAAGGGAATAGAGGTATCTGCTCTACTGTTGGTGCAACCAGTTTAGACAGCT